>CM023606.1:4873473-5473473 GCA_013358685.1 Antennarius maculatus
GGTTGTTTTGTTTCACTGAACAATAGCTCTCCAACAAGTACTTAACAGCTGTGCTACGCTCTGGGTTCCACACAGACCCACAACAGTGCAACATACTACGCCTTTCTTAATGCAGTTGCTCATTTCTTCATCCAAGCATGAGCTGCTGTGTATTTATAGACTTTGAATTTGTGGCGTTTACTGTCTGCAATGAAGAGGAGGGACAGCGTTTGCTATTTAAAGCATGTGCTACATCTTTTTTTTTTTTTGTCAACACTAAATGAGTTAAACCTTCTTTAGATTGTCACAAATAGACAAATAATCAGTTTGGATATTTATTCTGGTCATATTTTGGAGCCAAGCACTTTATTTGCTGTAAGCAACCTACAGTTTTATCAGCTGAGAGACTCTTTCCTTAAAGCCTCTGTTCCTGCGCACATGTTCTTTATCTCCGTAAGATATAAATGTGTACAGCAGAAGTGGGACATTGTATATACAAGATGTTTTTAGCCTGTATTTCTGTAACTCTGAAAACATGCTTCTTTCCTCAGCCTTCCTCTCCTTTCTTTGGATTTATACAAACAACAGAAGCTGTAATGTAACCAGATAAAATAGCCTGTGAACACAGTGATTTCAGGTAAGACCAGTTGCTAAGGCGTGACTGTGTACAGGTCAGCTTCACTTTCCAAAGGAACGGACCGAACAGCTGTCATTTTAGATCGATTTCTCCCCAAAGCCCAATGTAATAAACAGTTGAGAGAGTCTCTAGTTCAGTGATGTGAGCGTAATGAGGCTCTGTCACATGACTGACAAGTAGCATTGCCTTGCCAATTATTCTTTTCTGATTCAGATGGCCCTAGTGGAAACCATGTCCATCTTTTGTCCTGCATACCAGTCATTACTGTGGAAGTCTTTTCTTCATTGTCAAACAATGGTTCACTCTGAGATTGAGAAAAAGGTTATATGTTAAATGTACCAGCAGCATTTGTAAGTCTGTCATTATTCCATGTGTTGTCTCCACAAAGTATTTATTCAGTGCTAGATAATTTATTATGGTTCATGTGATGCCTTAATTTGTTAAGTGTCAGTTTTGTGGTGTTCTCTGCAGGCAAATAATTTAATGTTTCGCATATTGCCAGTCACCCAATACCCAGAAGAAACAGAATAATTCCTCAAACCATAATAATAATAATAATAATACTTCCACATAACTTTGTGTTATGACACCTTGTCATGTCTTATTAAAACGTTCACGTGATTGTGAGATGACACTTGATTACCAGCTATGGTTTGATGCTGTAGAATTTTTATTTCGATCTAATGCAATAGAAAATGTGAACAAATGTGAATGCATCACAAAATGATTATGGGATGATGAGTGTTCTCTTTTAATAGTCTTTATGTGGGTGTGCAGCACAAACAACACCAGAAACAATAAAATTACACCTTTAATGTTCATCACCTTCAGTTACAGAGTTATCTACACATATCTCATGGACACAAATTTATGCAATTTATCTACCTGCACCCTGCTAGCCATCTGTCGTATCTGTTTTTGGTTATTGTACTTGGTTGGTGATACATCTTTTCTCTCCTCCCTTCTCATTTCGAGGAGTTTTAACCAGCAGCTGCACTACATGTAATTGATTTGACTCACTTTGTTAACTTTATGGCTCTATATATTAAAATAATGATAATTTAGCTAGCATGTGGAGCTTCGCAAGGCTTCTATGCACATTGTTTAATGCTATAGACTACTCAGATGTTGAAATATGCATGAAACTATCTAGATGTTTCTCTTGTAGCTGTCACATTATCTCATGTTTCTGTATTTTTCTTTTTATTCCCTTTGCTTGAGATCTGTATTTGAACTCAACACTGTTGATGATGCCTTCAAGTGCAATACTTTCTGAATTAGACTTGGGAGAATGGTGACATACTGACAGAGCTGCAGTTTTGAGTGTACCATAAGAGCAATAACACAAGAGAAAACCATTGATGATCATTGTCCTCTTGCAGCTGGACATAAAACCATGTTTAGATGCCCAGAGGACATTAATATGAAGTTTAAATGGAGCTGCACATTTTAAAAAGTAGTGGCGGACAAGCTATTTAATAACTGATAATACACATTGCAGTATAGTGGTGCAGTGCGTAAAAACAACTTATATCTGGATGTTTGGGTTTCAGTGACACTGAATAAAATCAGAATCGATATGTTTTGAGTTAGAGTAGTGTGGTAAATCATAAGATTACATAATAAGTAGTGTGATAAATTCTTAATATATCCATTCCGGAGTCAGTAAAGACTGGCATTTGTTTTTTCTCATTAAGTGAGATTGTATTTTTTTGCACTTCCCATAAAATGCAGTCCTCCATAATGATTAATTTAACTGTTACTGCTAAATGGATTTTTATATGTGTAGCAGTTAATCCAGATCACTAGACCTTATGCATCTGCTTGCAGAGAGGCAACTGCTATTGATGTATTAGACTGTGCACATATCTGGAGGAATCAGGTCGCCACAGGCAGCGTATTTCATTCAGCATGTCTGGCAGCAGAGGAAACAGAGAGGGACCCATCTTGTAAGGGCTGTTTCCATCAAGAACAAATCTCAGAACAGATCTCATATCTCCAAGCTTACAAATATGTTTGCAGCGCTAACATCAGCTGCACCTTGGGAGAGTCAGTACACTTTATCAGCACACCTAATTAATTTATTTCATATGTTAAATCTACTGTATTCAAGCACTATCACCACAATAGTCTATTTTCCACTTCTCTCCCTCTCGCGTTCTCTCTCTAGCGCTCGTATATTTTTATTAGTGACAATATATTCAATATCTATGTTTCCATTTGACTATTTTTAAATCTCTCTCTATCTCGGTATCTCTCTATTAATCTATATCTTTCTATCTGTCTCTCGCCACAAATCCATATGTCTATATTTCTCTGTAGCTCTTTCACTTTAACTCAGTCTATAATGTGATGTAGTTGTCAGTATCTCTCCATCGGCGGTCTGTATCTGACTCTACATGTTTCTATAAATGTTTTTATGTTTCTATATGATTCCATCGTATTATCATTATTATTTTTTTAAATTAAATATCTACTAAATATCTATCTCTATATTTCTCTATATCTCTCTACAGACATCTATATTTTTCTACAACTGCAACACTTGCACCATCTATCTATTGTTTTTCTCAAACCATCTCTCTATCTATTGCTTGCTTTCTCTATCACTGTATCTCTTTCATCATGTATCTATCTTTCTACGACCATTTCTTTATGAGTATCTACTGTATATTGAGAGCTATATCCATCTCTCCACATCTCTCTCTATATGTTTTTATATCTCTCTATAATTTTTTTTCCCACCTTACTCTCCCTCTCACTGCCTCCCTCTCTCTCTTGTACATTTCATTGAGGTGCATTATTCAAATGATGCTACATCACATGCTAAATGAGGATTTCTTGGAGACAGCAGCTTAAAGCTTACTACCACTGATCACTGTTTGCGTTCCCCAACCTCGCCTCCTGTTCCTCCTTTATTGTATGCACCGATCGTCCCTTTCACTCCCACAGCAGAGACCTCATTAAGGCAGGTTAAGCCAACCCACTAATGGTTCTACTCGGTGCTAATAACAAGGGGTCACCTAATATTACACACTGCTTTGTTCCATTCATCCAGCTATTTATCATGTAATATTAACAGCCAGGTATTGTGAAATCACTGCTATAATCATAATGATGTCCCCTTGGCCTAGGTTAAGACAGGCAGCACTCAGCATGTTAGCAAGTGACTTAATATGGGCAAAAGAGGAGGCACTCCCACTACCTGATGAATATTTCACTGCCAACTGAGTTACATGCGATAACAAATCAGTGTCAAGCTGTGTTGAACTTTTATGGATGTGTTGCGTACCTTGAAATATATCCTAGTGTGGATAGCATCCTGCTATTTTAAAATCAAACACTGTTGCCAGTGATTAACATACATTTACATTTAATTTTGCATAACGCATCAACAATTTTATTTAATCACTTGACACAAATGTAGGAGTGAAATCATTTAAATGTCTATAATCTAACATTATAAATATTTTTACATCTCACACACTTGGTGATAAATGCACAAGTAATAAATATGTCAGCATAATATTTACATAGAATAAATAACCATTATTAAATTATCTTTCAAGCCAAGGTAATTTATAATTTTTGTCTCTATTTCAAGCAAAGTTTCATCTAAAATGTGCTAGCTTCAATGTTCCTCAATATTCAGTATTCTGAGTCCAAGGGCCAATACTTTTCAATATCTGTATTGAGTATCTGGAATGCTGTTTAATCACATTCAGAGAATCTTGCCTCGGTCATTGTAGCGGGCAATGTTGCATTTCCAAGCAGGGAAGATGATGCGATTTTGCATAATTTGAATAATGCCATTCATGGAAATGTTCAGGGGTGATGAAATTTTAATGAAGCTCAGGATAACACAACTACACCTCAATTAAAATGGCTTCTTTATTTTTTACACTTTGAGGTTTCACTTGTACCACTGCTTTTTTCATTACTGTACTATCTTTATCAGTCTTTATCAGATTTATTTGATTTCAATTGATATCTATTGTTGAAGTCTTAAAAGCCCCCTTTTTTCCTTCAATGAGAGCCCGTTCTACAAGCCCTGCTGTTTGCTTGCATTGGATATCAAAACAGACACATTTGCTTTATGAATTTTTGTGCTGTAAAGCTATGAATAATTTCAGTGATTGAATGAACTGCATATATAATGTCAAAACAGTAAGATATTTAAATCATAAAGGATTGGAATGATAACAGTTAAAATGAAAGAACTTTTCATCAAATTGGTTTCCTTTGTAACATCACCCATGCAACAAATTACAGGGCATATTCATAATTACTAGTGCTAAAGGGTCCTTGGTTTA
This sequence comes from Antennarius maculatus, assembly GCA_013358685.1. Classification (NCBI taxonomy): domain Eukaryota; kingdom Metazoa; phylum Chordata; class Actinopteri; order Lophiiformes; family Antennariidae; genus Antennarius; species Antennarius maculatus. Next base: position 4,878,403 of record CM023606.1, read on the forward strand.
AGATGGTCTCATCCAATCATGAAACATTTCCATGGCCATCATCCACATTTTGAAGATTTATGTTTTTGCGCAGTGAATAGGCTGCAGACCACGCCTTACCCGTCTTCTGAGGATGTGGGCTCATAGTTTGATTACATAATAGGGAGCTTTTAGCCAAGAATTTTTATTGAGCTGAAACATTTTCCAACATTTGAGATGATACCCATAAATCAGAACAAGCTGAAGTTCTTTTTTCTTTTCTACATTGTCACTTGTTGTAGCCAGGGATGTAGTCGATGATATTTCCTGTTTTTTTGCTTTTAAGATACCAGTAGATGTGGATGAATTGCACTCCCTTCTTTATTCACTTCACTTCACTAGACAGGTTTGGAAGATGTCCCTTAAATCCACTGATATGAAATGTTCATGATGGCCAGTGCACTTGAACAAACAGTGTATTCCAGAGCAGTGGATAAATCTTTACGCTTTTAATGTTAAAATGGTTAACATGTTAGGATGCTTTAATAATGAATTCTTATTGGATTCTTGTAGTTATTCAAAACACATATCTTATTTTACGGCGTAGCTCTCCAACATGGCTTGTGAAAATACACTTTCAAATGTTTGCTCTCTGGCGCATATGGACAGTAAACCCATCATCTGTCCAATCCGGGAATGCAGGGCACAAAGCTTTATCTTTTACCTTTGCCCTATCTTCCACAGAGATTACAACACCAATTAGACTGCCATTTCCTGACATTCTCCCATCAAAGCTGTGAAGCAGTCGGTTTTATTTTTCACATCAAAAGGTATTATTCTTTTGTTTCTCCTTTCAATTCCACATCTACCCTGAGGATGTATGAGTTTTCTTTCTCATTTTCTCTTTGCTTCCCTGAGTTGAATTCTTCTCTGAAGACAGCCACAATGGAAACGGCAATGCAGACAGAACACAACAAGGAGATGGTTCCCGATAGTGCTGTAGAGATTTCAAAATTTATTGTCTCTTGTTCATGTTTTTTCTTTTGTGCATCATTGCTTATTATTTTCAACCAAATGTGGGAGAAGTGCAAAACCCAAAGGCAGCTCCTACTTGCTTTATAAGGCAAGTACATCACTACACAACAGCAATGACATGTATTTGAAGTAAAGGTTTAAATAAATATGATATATGTGCATTATGTATAATAATGTTTTAGATATAAGATCTTCTTTGCTCCTTGGAGACTGCTGTCTGTATAATTCTTGTTTATCTAGAGTGATTGATCTCAGTTGGATTTTGTATTAAAATGCCTCTGGGGAAAACAAGCGGTAGAGAATAGAAAATAATCCAAGCCACACGTAAACTATATGTGTGATCACAGGATTGTTGAACTGATCAGTGGTGTTTGCTGACTTCCTGTTACATCTTCTAGATTGCATCAGAAGACTTTGCAAAGCAGAGCTCTTTAGGTATAAAAGACATCTAAACTGTGATCCCTCTACATACAGTGCAGAAATCAAACCAGCTAATCTGCAATATGTATTTTGTAGAAAAACAATGATGATGATAAAGCTCTTAAAGGTTGTTTGGCTACTGTTGGCATCTTGTTTTCTGAAGGGGATATGCAAAGTATTTTATCTTGCCTATGTATCTACACGCTATTCTTAAACTCGAAATGTGGAATTGATGCCTTAACAGCAAAGAGAAATCAGAAATCCCTCAGGAGGAACATTCTTCTTTTTACACATCTTTAAAGAATTAATCTGAAATAGCAATAATTTTCTTCATTTGTGTGAAAATGCAGTGTGATAAATCATCTTTAATGTGTTTACCTTGTTGCCAATTTCTGTGACACTTACGCTTCTTTCAAATTGGAGTTCTCGGCAGACGTTAAATGTAGCAAAAAAACCCAAACATTATATTTATTGTGAAAATGAAAGAAAATTAACTGCAAAGGAAAAACAAACCATAATAATTGCTTTATTTTAATGGGAATTTTTATGATATAGAAAACAGTGTCACGCTTTCGAACAGCCTGTTTTAAAACTGTGTGGCTTCGCAGCATCTGCCTGATCTCAGCAATGAAGTTGGCCTTTCAAACGCATCCATAATCAGAATGACAGCCAAGACTCAAAAGACAACACCCAAGCTCTGATGAGGGCTAATTTGTCTTCATATTAAAATAACTTGTGTTCTTAGTGCCAATAGTTTAATTAAGGTAGGATTGGAAAACTTAAATCAAATTTTTTATGGGATTGTGGGTAATCACTTCAATATGTTTTGCAAACTGTTTGATTATGCCAATCATACAGTTCCAAGTTTTTAGCAGTAATTCTCCCAGGGAGAAATTTAACAAAACAAATTGAAGTTCTTTGGCATTTCATGGTTAAAAGGTGACATATCTGTAAATAGAACAACAAAGCCTCAACATACCAATGCTGTGCTGCCTCTTTTATTTCCATTACATCAAGTCCACATTGTTCTCACCAGTGCTAATAGCCTGCATGAATTGTATGCCTGCCCCTCAACTACAACTAAAGTTTTTACTAGAATGTTACACTATTTGCTGCAACAGCAATGAATATAAACATAGGTCATTATAAGCAGTTTAAACACTCAACCAATGTTGTTGATTTTCAGGAAAGAAGCACTTTTCCTGAAGCCTGGAGCAAATCCCATTTTCAGTCCATCTCAGCAACATCTGTTAGTAATAAAGTATGCCTCCAACACACAGCGGTCGGTTTCTTTCCATTTAACATGGCTGGAGAGTAAAACTCTAGGTTAAATGAAGAGGCTGTGCATGCTGTACCATCCATCCTTGACACCCAACTAGAGGGTGTCACTGTTGACAGCTTCAACACTACATGACAGAATGATGAGGCAATGGTGCAGGGGTGAAAAACTGAGTAGTGTGTGCTGTGTTTCTATAGGACCTCTTGGATGAAAATACCACATCAGAAAAATTCAAGATTTTTTTTTTCTTCCATGGTCAGCTTCCTTAAACATTAATTGTAAGTATGTGCAAAAATATATTTTTTTTTCAGCTCACTTGTAATTCATCTAAAAATAATCTGAATACTGTTCTGGGTTTGATGTTAATACATTGCTTAAACTGAAAAGATAGAGGGGGAATGTGCAACGACTGCAACTCTGGTTTTGTGCAAACAAAGCACCTGATGTTGAGATGTTTTTTTTTCTTTTTCTCAGTGTGTCCACTCCCAGAATGCTAATTACTTAGGCAACCATTAAGAAATGCACAAACTGATGGATCAGCTATTTACAATCTGATTAGTGTTCAGAATCTGCACATGACCAGCATGCATAAAAAATTCCTGCTATGATTTTTAAGTCCCTCCCCCCCACCCACTCTCCCGCCTTATGACTGACGGTATTGGTAAAAAACAAAATAAATCAAAATAAATCCCCTAAATAAAAAACCTGCCAAAACATACCCAATAGATTCACTCAGAAAGAGAGCAAGCTCCTTCTTTCATTACAGTCCTCTACCTTCCAATTTTAATAAAATACCTGACCTTTATGGAAACAGAATCAAAACTGAACTTCGATTTCAAAATATACATATTAATAACAATTTTAAGGTCAAAAGCCGATGATGTGTCAACAGAAAGCCCTGTGTTAAATTAAAGCAAAACTTCTGGCACATCTGTGTTCCTTTGAGGAACAGGATTTTAGAAAACTCAGGGAAGTTGTCCTTCCCTGAATTTTTGAAGGTGAATATGAAGCTGGACTTGTTCACATTTTTGCTATATATGGTGTACAACATGTGTGTCTGTATTATGTGGTGTTTTAGAGCCTGCTTGATAAAACATATTTCAGTAAAATAGCAGGCATAATTGGCAGCATATGCTGACAAATAAAGTGGGAGTTAGGATTCGTTAAGTCTTTATGCTTTGTCATTTGATGTGCTTAACTAAAGAATGAATAATAATTAACTTTTAACAAGAACGAAATAAACCTCTGATTTTTGGCATGACTCTGACTCTCAGCAAACTATATTTCTTATGTAAAATTGTCATGGTGAGTACAGTTTAGCTTGCAAAAATAAGCACAATATTGCTTTCACAACTTTTTTAACTGATGGTTAGTGAGTAATATCCAAAAGTACAGTGCCTTGCGAAAGTATTGTTCCCCCCCCAAGAACTTTTTGACATTTTGCCACATTTCAGGCTTCAAGCTTAAAGATAACAAACTGAAAATATTTTTCAAGAATCAACAACATGTGAGACACAATCGTGAAGTGGAACCAAATTTATTCAACATTTTATATTGTGTTTACAAATAAAAAAGTAGGATGTGCAAAAATATTGGCCCCCGTTCTCTCAGCTCAGCTAAACGACTCCAGAAGTTCCCTGATGACTTCTGAATGATCCAATGTTGATCTAAATGACTGACAATGACAGAGTGCACCTGTGTGTCATTTGGTCTCACATTCGAACATCCTACTTTTCAGTTTTTATTTGTAAACGCAATATACAATGTTGAATAAATTTGGTTCCACTTCATGATTGTGTCTCACATGTTGTTGATTCTTGAAAAATATTTTCAGTTTGTTATCTTTAAGTTTGAAGCCTGAAAAGTGGCAAAAAGTCAAAAAGTTCTTGGGGGGGGAACAATACTTTCGCAAGGCACTGTACTTTTGGATATTACTCACTAACCATCAGTTAAAAAAGTTGTGAAAGCAATATTGTGCTTATTTTTGCAAGCTAAACTGCACTCACCATGACAATTTTACATAAGAAATATAGTTTGCTGAGAGTCAGAGTCATGCCAAAAATAAGAGGTTTATTTCGTTCTACTGTGTGTCCAGGAGACCAGGTGGAAAGGTAGCAAGGATAGAAGTTTAAGAGCAGGGTTTGAGTTGTTCTATCATGGTGTAGATATGAAGAGAAATGGAGTAGGAGTTCACTTGAAGGAGGAGTTTGTTAGGAATGCCCTGGAGGTAAAAAGAGTGTCAGATAGAGTGATGAGTCTGAAGCTAGAAATCGAATGTGTGATGTTCAATGTTGTTACTGAGTATGCTACACAGATGTGAGCTGGAGGAGAAGGAGAAATTCTGGTTGGACTTTGATGAAGTGATGCAGAGCATACCTAGAAGTGAGAGAGATGTCACTGGTGCAGACTTCAATGGACATGTTGGTGCAGGAAACAGAGATAATGAGGAGGTGATGGGCAGGTTTGGTATCCAGGAGAGGAATGCAGAAGGACAGATGGTGGTTGACTTTGCAAAAAGGATGGAAATGGCTACAGTGTATACTTTCTTCTAGAAGAGACAGAAACATAGGGTGACCTATAAGAGTGGTGGTAGGAGCACACAGGCAGGCTACATCTTGTGTACACAGTGTAATCTGAAGGAGATCAGTGGCTGCAAAGTAGTGGTAGGCGTGAGTGTAGCCAAACAGCAATGGATGTTGGTGTGTAGGATGACTCTGGTGGTGAGGAAGATGAAGAGGACAAAGGCAGAACAGAGGATGAAATGGTGGAAGCTGAAAAAGGAAGAGTGTTGCATGACTTTTAAGAAGGAGTTAAGACAGGCTTTGGGTGGTCAGGAGGTGCTACCAGATGACTGGACAACTACGGCTAATGTGATCAGGGAGACAGGTAGGAGAGTACTTGGTGTGTCATCTGGAAGGAAAGTAGATAAGGAGGAGGTACAGGAGTGTATACAGAGAAAGAGGTTAACTAAGAAGAAGTTGGACACTGAGCGGACTGAGGAGAGTAGACAGGAGTACAGGGAGATGCAGCGTAAGGTGAAAGTAAAGGCAGTAAAGGCCAAACAAGGGGCTTATGTATGCTAGGTTGGACAGTAAGGAGGGAGAGACTGATCTATACAGGTTGGCAAGACAGAGAGACAGAAATGAGAAGGACGTGCTGCAGGTTAGGGTGATTAAGCATAGAGATGGAAGTGTATTGACAGGTGGAAGATGGAAAGAGTACTTTGAAGAATTGATGAGCGAGGAAAATGAGAGAGAACAAAGACTAGAAGAGGTGGCATTTGTGGACCAGGAAGTAGCAAAGATTAGTCAAGATGAAGTGAGGACGGCATTGAAAAGGATGAAAAGTGGAAAGGCAGTCGGTCCTGATGATATACCTGTGGAGGTATGGATGTGTCTAGGAGAGGTGGCAGTAGAGTTTCTGACTGGGTTGTTCAACAGGATCTTAGATAGTGAGAAGATGCCTGAGGAATGGAGGACAAGTGTGCTGGTGCCCATTTTTAAGAACAAGGGAGATGTGCAGAGTTGTGGCAACTACAGAGGAAGTTATGGGAAAGAGTAGTGGAAGCTAGACTAAGGGCAGAAGTGAGCATTTGTGAGCAGCAGTATGGTTCATGCCAAAAAAGAGTACCATAGATGAAGTACAGAGAAGGCCAGAGGGAGCTGCATTGTGTTTTTGTAGATCTGGAGAAAGCTTATGACAGGGTGCCCAGAAAGGAACTGTGGTATTGTATGAGGAAGCCTGGAGTGACAGAGAAGTATGTTAGAGCGGTGCAGGACATGTATGAGGACTGTAAGACAGTGGTGAGGTGTGCTGTAGGTGTGACAGAGGAGTTCAAGGTGGAGGTGGGACTGCATCAGGGATCAGCTCTGAGCCCCTTCTTGTTCACTATGGTGATGGACAGGCTGACAGACGAGGTTAGACAGGAATCTCCATGGACTATGATGTTTGCAGATGACATCATGATCTGTCGTGAGAGCAGGGAACAGGTGAAGGAGAAGCTAAAGGGGTGGAGGTTTGTCCTGGAAAGGAGAGGAATGAAGGTTAGCCACAGTAAGACAGAGTACATGTGTGTGAATGAGAGGGACCCAGGTGGAAAAGTGGGGTTACAGGGAGAAGAGATCAAGAAGGTGGAGGATATTAAGTACTTAAGGTCAATAATCCAGAGCAATGGTGAGTGTGGAAAAGAGGTGAAGAAGCGTGTACAGGCAGGATGGAATGGGTTGAGAAAAGTGTCAGGTGTGATGTGTGATAGAAGAGTTTCAGCTAAAATGAAAAGAAAGGTGTACAAAACTGTGGTGAGACCATGGTAGCAGAGATGAAGATACTGAGGTTCTCTTTGGGAGTGACCAGGAAGGATAGGATCAGGAATGAGTACATCAGAGGGACAGCACATGTTAGAGGCTTTTGAGATAAAGTCAGAGAGGCCAGACTGAGATGGTTTGGACATGTCCAGAGGAGAGATAGTGAATATGTTGGTAGAAGGATGCTGAGTTTTGAACTGCCAGGCAGGAGGCCTAGAGGAAGACCAAAGAAGAGGTTTATGGATGTAGTGAAAGAGGACATGAAGGTAGTTGGTGTGAGGGAAGAGGATGCAGAAGACAGGGTTAGATGGATGCAACTGATTCGCTGTGGCGACCCCTGAAGGGAAAAGCCAAAAGGAGAAGAAGAAGAAGAAGAAGAAGACGAAGGAGCTAAAGTGGTCGACATACTGCATCATAGGATTCAGCCTCTGGTGTATGGAGCTGCAGGGGTTCAGCTTACATTCTCATTTCTTGCCTTTGTTGTGTCCCCAGTAGAACAGCATCATAAGGAGATGGAGAGAAGGTTGCTAATGGACGCTTAATGATGATGTAATGGCTCAGTGCTTAGTAACTGCTCAGATTTATCACTTTACTAAAGGAGACATGCCAATATTTTAATTTCTCTTCATTTCTATTCATTGTTTTGCGATTCATTCATTAAAAATTCCTAAAATTTGATTAGTTTCTTTTGAACAAAGTTGTTTACTTTTGTGTAGGTTGTTCTAAAGTGTTTTCCAATTATCCCTCTTAAGCTTTATTTTGGACCTGAGTTGTTTGTGTGATATAACAACATGCTGCTCTACAATGTACATCACTAAATCTATTACATTTTCATTTAAGTATTTATATAACATGATACCAGAAATTTACTGAAATGAGATTATTTGTCAATTTCAATAAAAATGTAATCTAGCATTAAGCAATCAAAGGGCTGTTGCAGAGTTGTCAATTATAGATAAAACAGATTAAATCACTTAGAATGATGAAAAGATTTCCTGCAGTGTTACAGAATGTCACCACACATTGTTTCAATTCAACCAATTTGTCAGTAACATGCAGCTGGAAATACATCTCCAGCTGTCATTTCTGAGAAAGGTGTGCTCCAGGGATGGTGAGGGGTTGAGTTCTGTAGTGCTGGGAGAAAGTTCTCCTTATTAAGTAAAAGGAAGGTTCCCAGGTCCCTCTGCCTAATGGCATGGCATCACTCGTGGGAACACAAAGCAGTGCCCTGAATACCGGTGGGACGCTGCCTGGTCCTTGAAGGAACCATGAGCAGACAAATGCTTCCAATTAGCAGAGGGCTCCTACCCATCAGCCCAGTGTTCACATCTGATTAACAGACATATTCACTGTATCAAGTCCAGGCAAACAAAGCCTTATTCTCCTCATATCTTTATCTATGTCGATCTAAAAAGGCTTTATTAAGACACTAACTGTAAGACCACACTGAAGTGTATATAAAAAAGAGGAAGGGTACTGTATTGCCCCTTTGTTTCGTTCCAGATGAGATTTTTTGCCAAAGGCCTAAATAAAATTCATGCATTTCGATTGGCCTTCTTGAACACATTCTGAAGAGGTAAGAGCTGAGAATCTGCCAGTTTTTAATGACAGCATGCTTCTTTTTTGCTTGTCTTGAGTAGTTTGAGTGAAGTGGATGAATAAAAGTCCCTTGTGCTTCCCAAAAGTGTGGTATTGTACTTCTGATGGCACAGCTGCCCCTCTCAGGAAATGTCACCTGGCAGGCAGGTTAACACAGGTTCCTTCTTTCACCTCCACTCCAACTATTTCATGTCTTTTACTGCTGTTTTTAAATGTTAATAATTTCTTGTCCTAATGCTTTCCAGTCTTTATTGTTAATGAACTTCAGCAGTTTGAGAACAGACTTAACTGTTTTAACTATACTAAAGTGAATATCCGCATTAATGAAGTCCAAATAGGTTGTCTAAATTGTTTATGTCCAATAGAAAAAGTTGTGACAGCAAAAAACAAACAAACAATAAACTATTGATAGCCAAAATATAAAAAGTGATTTTGAGAATTTATTGTTTACCTGAGTCCAATATGTTAGAGCTGAGCTTCAGAGAAATTTCCTTTACACAGTCTTGTGGTCCATTACCTGACAATATTATATGTCACATTGCAGCAGTTGCAGTCTGTACCAAAGTTATTGGTACTGAATTAAATGGAAGGATTCCATACACAGTGCTCATAAACCTATGTTCTTGCATGAAATATTTAAATGGTTAATAATAAAAATTAGTAAACACTCATGTTTTAACAGACAATTCAAATCAGTTAATGAAGCTCTGAATCCTTGTTTAGTTGAGACCTTGATCTGAATGGAGCAGTCACTTGTTCAGTGCATTTACAGATTGCATTGACCTGCTATGCAATTTTATTTGTGGTATTGCTTCTATTATGTCTTTCATATTTCTGAATAAACCATGTTTATCTCTTTAGCTTCAGGTTAATTAATTTTAATAAAGACATTCTAGAAACACATTAATTGAAACACATCTTCACATTTTCTCAGCCACAGAAAATCAGTTTTTGAGCCTTTTAGCGATATTTGTAATTAACAATTTGAGTGGAAGTAAGTAGGCATTCAAGGAGGGAGGAAACTCAAAGAGTTGTAGTTCACAAAGAGCAATTATCCCAGCCTGACTAAAGTAATTAAAGAAGACGAACAACTACAAGGGGTGAAGCATGGGATTATAGTGTATGCTGGTGTGAAGAGAAAATAGATGCTGAAAATCCACAGGCCAAAATTATTTAATTAACAAACTGTGATGAAAAATAGAAAAAAAAAAAAAAAGCCTGTTAAGATGTGAAGCTGCTCATGGCGTGATCTAACTGGATGTAGTAAAGCATAATCACAGAGTCTGAATACTCGTCATTACGGGGCAAGGAGTGTCAGGTTGTGGTTTTATAGCCATAAATAAATACACTGATGAAACCACTGATTATGTTCACTTCTATACTCTGAGATCAATTGAAGATACATTCAGGCAGCACAATGCCATTTGACAACATGTCACATATCTCATTTTTAATGATGCTGATGCCTGCAGCACAGTGATGCAAATCTATCTCCACACAAGGGGCTCTACGACTCACTTGACTCTTTTATTTTATATAAAAGGTGTTTCTGCTGCATTGCACTGATCTGATGAAATGTGTTAAATATTGTTTGTACACTTTTCAAAGGTTGTGGCTTTATTGCAGGCAAAGCCAATAGAAGGTATGGCATTAGACTGCTGACAGGAATATTAAGTGAGGCAGCCTGAGCAATATAGAATATAAATTAGGTTATTTTACACTGCAGAGCTCTGCAAACCGATGCACAGACTTCTCTCTTTGTAATAAATCATTCCCATTCAGACAGCCTCTACTCTTAGGGCATTGTTTAATACTATCTGCAATAGAGAGGAGAAATAAATTGGTTTACACTGCAAAAAAAAAGGTGCTGCAGTTGGAATGCATGATATGATGATGAAAGATAGAATATACGTGACTTATTGATGATAATGAACTTGCAGATGGGAGAATGTTGCATGGAGGGTGTCATGAGGGAGTAATATTAAGAGGCGAAACTGGAGAGAAATCCCAAGTAAGCAGTAAATGTAGCAGAGTAAGATTTTCGGAAATAGCATTTTAGTCCCTATCCACCCCTTCCAGTGGAATGACATAAAAATGCAATTTATTTCTAAACCTCACCCTACAATACTGCTTGTGCCATGGTGAGATAAATATTTTGTCAGAGATGCTGAGGGCTAAAGATGAAGTGACAATTACTTGCCTGAAGACACAGTTCCTGCTTCCTTTCTTGTGGCAGAAACAACCTTCAGTGGATCACTTTTTCATTGATTTGCAGATACATATGGGTTGCTACGGGTTGATGCAGGATCCCTTTAATACAATGTCTTCTGAATCTCGTCTGACTTTCTCTGCAAATGTGTTTCTTTGAATGTCTGAGCTTGAACATTGTGTAATGTGACATTTGAGACTACTTATCAAATGAATGTGGCAAGGTAGATGTGATCTGCTTTATTATGAGACTTCTATGTCTGCAGCCTTAATCCTGAAGGACCTCCACTCCTGGTTACAAATGTGTTTTCTCCTGCTGAACAGACATGGGAGATTCCAACCACTTTATGTAGGGAAATGAAAATTGGCTCCAAAATGATGTGTTACCTTTGGATTACACCAATCACCAATGAAATAAAATGTTTCATTTCTTTTTTAGTTTGTTTTAAATATGAATGTTGAACTGTTTGGAATGTAGATTCATAGGGTCTACCCTTTAAATGAAAAAAAAAAATTATATCCGTTGATTGCTTATTTTTAAATGATTAAAAATCAAAACAGAACCCCCGCCCCCCCTGATCTTTTGACAAATCAAACCCTGAATATGCATACCAAGAAAGTAACATTAAACGGGTCTTTTTCACTTAAATGAAATTGAAAGTGACCATTCAAATACATTTTCCATGAGCAGTATCCAATTTGAGATAACTAAATTCAAGTATGTACACTGACATAAAGCATGTGAACGACATACAAATATACAGGTACTCTTCAACTTACAAACACAATTGGTTCCGAGAGATTGTTCTTAAACTGAATTGTTTTTAAGCCCCTGAGGTTTTCAACCACACTTACGTGAATGACACACCGATGCACTTTATTGTAATCAAAAGTCTGACGCGCCACTTTATGCTTGATTACTTTGTTTTATTTCCATGAAATTTCTCAGTTAACTTGACCAGTAGCTAACATCAAAAAGCACAATATTCGAAGTTCAGCATTCAGGGGTTAATGCTTCCAGGTAGAAACCTAACCTGGCCTACAATGGTTCATTATTTAGATTCTACAGGCGGAAAACACTGTCGATGATTAAAGAAAGATATATTAAAATACTGGCAGAGGTTTTTTACAGGTTGTTTATAGTATTTTTTGCTGGCACTAGCTTTCAACTTGGCCCGAATTTCTGGCATTCTCCATGCGCATCAATACACTGTGCGCTCATCCTCAGCTCAGAAGTTCACAGAGATGTGAATAAAAGAAGGACAAAAATGCTGCAGACGATGCATTGACAGCAAAATCCACATGAAGTCCAACATATGGCTTTTGATGCAAAAATTTTAATCTATGGGGTGTTAACAATACGCTGCTTGGCGTGGGTTGCAGCAGATAGGGAAACTAGAGTAGTTGGATATGGCGGCACGAAATCAATCTTATCTACAAATGTAGATACTTGTACTAAAATACTAAAAAATGTATGAGTTTTGAGACATAGTTTCATGACGCACTGTACCTGTTCAATGATGATGTGCTCCAGGTTGCTCAGTTATTTCTCTAGTAATGCATCATTCGCAATGTGCTGCATACAAGCAAAAGCATAACACTGTACACCCCCAGCATCACATGCTATTGGAAAGGTTTAGCGAGGGAGAGTTCTGTAGTTTCAACTTCCCTAAAGGACACTGTTTAGCATAACTAGCTTCTACCATCCAAAACAAAACCTAAGAATGCACACTTACCAGCCACTGAACAACTGTGACTTTTAGAAAACAATGACAAAAGTTATTTTCCTGCAGGTTAGCAACTTCAGCTTTAAAGGTGACTGCTATTCAAATCATTAAGGATCGATACTGCTATGAATGTGCTATGAATGTAGCACAAAAATGATTTATTTAGATCATGTGTGGTATCAGCCTGTCTGAGATAATACAATAAAAAATAAGGCAACAAGAAAGCAGTTGCACAAAAGCCGAGGACCTGAACACTCACTCACTGTATCATGAAATATAATTTTCTACTATATGAAACAGCATATACTCGCTGGTTCTCACAATTTAAATTGTGCCCTGATGATGATATAAAATTGCTCGATTTCTCCTGACAGACAAAGCTTTGGTGCAATATATGGTTATATCTTTCTCTGAGGTAGAAAAACCCCTAATTTAGTCTGCAATAAAGTGGCTAAGAGAAGCTGATTCTTTCTAGAACATTAATCATAAAAATTTAATGGATATCAAATATTTAATACAGTAGAATGTACAACTTGTATTACTATGGCTCTCACCAAATCGATCACGTAGAGGAAAATCCATAATTGAAATTATGCTAGCAAGGGCAAATCATTAAGTTTTCTATTCGCCTTCATGCTTCAGGAAAATGAAATATACACCCTGTCAATGATGTATGGGCTATTAGAGGCAGGAATAAATGATTGCTGTCCCTTATAAAAGTGAGTGCTTGATTGTATTATAAAATTAAAAGTGTGTGATGGTTCTTGTGTAACTGATTCTCAGATACAGTTTCAGATTTAAAGCAGAGTAACAAAGTAGATGAATAAATAATATCTTGGCCTGTAACCTTATTAATATCAATATCTTTCCAGCATTGACTAACATACATACTAATATGCTAACATATCAACATAATTCAATCGGTCTGTACTTCCTGAATATACACAGATTTCATGTAGGAAATAACTGACAAAAATATTGAACTTTTCCATACTTTTATAAATTTGTGAGCTGCACCTTTATAACTGGTTCACCTGCATTACAAATCATTAGAAGACCTTTAGATTAGACGTAAATATGGTTAGCTTCGATGTCTTTCCTCTTTGGTACTGTGATATGGATTGAGGCCATTCCCTTTTGGAGTTCTTCCATTCATCTATAGAGTACATACAGTACCTCCCCCTCTATGTTAGTTGCTCTGGTTCTCCTTTGATCTGTTTATGGTCTCTTGAAAGACTGAAATACTTCAAACAGGAAGGACCATGAGTCGACCGGGATGCTCATACAAGCAGGGCAGAGATTTTTTTTTTTTCTTGCCATCTCATCGATTTGATAAAAGTGATCGATACTCTTAAATAATGTATCATATCATGTTTCTCTTTTTTGGGTTCTGGGCATCAGGTGCCTCTTCATGGTTTTAAAAGAGACGTGCTTTTCACTTTAATGAGTGTGGACGGTCCTTTCAGAGCATACAGCACAGTACCCAAGATGAATTATGGATTAGAACTACAAAGGGTTCATATAGAAAGCACCTGATCAGATTATAAAACCTTTATCATCAGATGTATGTTTGATTGAAGTCAGGATTACGTTCCATAAATTTTAATTCAATTTCAAAATGATGTACAGCATTATTTTTTTCTACAGTTTTCAAGGTAGTTCTGCTTTTACCAAGAAAATTTGCACAGCCCAGACGCACGGCCTTGTGCCATTTACTGAACAGTGATAAACCTTTCACTAATAAGGACACTCTGATCTTATAGAATGCCTTAAATCTTACAGAATGTCTTAAATCTTAAATAGGAACAGAGTTACATTTTATGGTCTTGATGGTTAAACAATCTTTGACTGAGGAAAAACACAGTTTTATTCAAGAGTGCTGTAAAGTTACACAAAGAATTAATATAAATAAGGGGTGGGTGGGTGATATCTGTGACTCAGCTGTCAGCACTGGTTAAAAATGACATTTTTAGTCACTGTTGCAAAAACAATTTCAACACACATATTCCAACATGGCGGCAAGGTGGCGCAGTAGGTAGCGCTTAAGATTAGAGAGTTATTGTCAACAGAAATAAAATATTTCCATTGAGTTTCACTCAGAGGCAGATTAGCAGATTACAAAGTTAAGAAAAAAAAGACAACACTACTATAAGATCCGTACTTAATATATTCATAACCTACATAGCTGAAGTATCACAGACAAAAGAAAAGAAAACTGGCTAACAAACACATTAACTGTTTAAAATTAGCTGTGATTGATGTAAATGAAAGTCTCATCACCACCTATTACTTTGTCTGTTTTTGTTGTGTCTTATTTCATTAGAATGAGTAAGAAAACATGACAGAAGGAGAGGAATGTGATCAAAGTCAGCAAACAAGACAATTCAAACACAAAGCCGAGAGAAATTCAAGTTATCTAAAGGTGCTGCTGGTACGAGGTCAAAAGCTAAATGAATTCTGCAACTGTCATTGAAACTAGTGGGAAAATTCTTTCAAACTAATTTCAAACATTTGCAGAAGATGAAGGAATGTATAAAACACACTGTAGAAGAAGTTGCAAAGAAATACAATCAAAGTTGGCATGAAGGTCCACACAAGATAATATGCCAGAAATACACAAAATGAACGGCTGTTCCGAAAAGAGATGCTGCCAAAAATAAACAAAACAATTCACACAACAAAACAAATGTAGAAACTTATCCTATAGTATTGTCAATTTCAGATCTGCTCTCCTCCTAATAATAAGATCAGTGTTTATTGCACTTTCATTTTATCCTTTTGCTTTGTTGCACCATTTTAAGATAACAACATCTCCTTTCACACTATAAGTTGACACAGGGAGTGTGACACAGGAATCCTAACTAAGGCTTTTGTAGAAACCCCCTGAAGTGCAAATCATAGGCTGTGGTTGTGATAAAAAGGACATATGAGTGAAGTGTGAACCAAACTTTAGAAAGGTTCATCTTATAACTGACAAAGCAACAGCAGTATTTCTAAAGGTGTCATTAAAATCAACTAGTGTGTAAAAATAGTTGGATTGAAAAACCGTTTTATTAAAATATTACTCTCATATACCACAATTACTGTCCCTCACTAATATCAGGGTTGTGACATAGCTTGTATATGAACATTTAGGGGAGATGGGGGAATGTTGGCCTATAATAACTTCTAAAGCTTACAGTTATTATCCCTACCACAAAGTGGATGGTGGTGGTGGTGGTGGTGGTGGGGGTTATAAGAATGGGTTCCATGTGTGGGTAAGCTTGTTGGGAAATGTGTATGAGACACACAAAAAAAAAACAACAACTTTAAAATAGTACAATGAAATTTTGTGGAGAGCTTCAATGTAGGCTGCAGAACATTTAGTTAAAAATAACAGACTAAAAAACATTTCTAGTGGACTTCATTCAAAATTTGTCTCTTGGCCACGGAGTATTGTGTATTGTAACATTAAAAATTGGAGAGGGAAAATTGGTACACTCAAAATTGCTGAACACACTAAATGATGTGGCTTTCAGATTGGATGTATCAAAATAGCCGTATGGCACTACTCATTTCAAAAAACGTATCTTGCTTTACACTCCACTTGGAACTTCAAACTAAGATATGCATGTATAGCTGTAGCTGTCTCACAGAAAGACTGTACTCAGTTCAAATCCACCTTAGGACCAGAGACTTTTAATGTTTCTTAACAGAAATTGCTGATAAAGTAAACCTGTGTTCTCAAAATGAATGATAATAAATAGCCAGTGTTTTCATGATGAATAAATAAATACTTCCTCTCCACATTTACACAATTGACTGCATTTATTCTGACATTTTCACTTTACACATCTAAAATCATTTAACTTTTTTTCATAAATCTCTCTTTTCACTAAAGTATACTTGATAGAAACCAGCACAATGTAGCTGAGGATATGGATGACGAACTCTTCTTTGTGTGCAAGACATTCTGTAATTGGTTTACTTGCTTTTTGAGAGAGGGCTAGTAGTGATTGATGCAGACCAACGGCTCTGTGTACTGTGCATAGCTTGTAAGCTCTCACCATAGTTTATTTTCTGTGCACACTACACCCAGATGTCTTGGAAAGCACAATGTAAATGATTGTATCTCCAGGGCAGCAAGGAGTATATTTAATAAGAATTCTACATTGCTCCAATGTCACTTTTAATGTAATAGCTGCAGCAGGATGGTCCTTGGATTATATCCTATAAAGCTGTTGGAGCTACAATTGTTAACTGGTTTTCCATATACTTATGCAGGGAACGGGCATATGGCAGGTAATTCACTTAAGTGATATTCCATGTACTTCTATGTAAACGAGTCATAGAATATGGATGAAGTGTATATAGCACATGTAAACTCCAATCAATCTAGTCGTAATTTTAAGCCCAAACCACCCATTTCCGATCTCACATCATTGCTGAATGAAAATATTTCTCACATCTCTCTGACTTGCAGTAGATTTATGGGGGTTGGTCATTTATCAACATATTCAGAATTTGAAGAAAATAATATATCTTTAGTCTCAATGACCACAGTGCTTGAACATGACAAAGTGACAATGACGTACTGTTGTCCTCTCTAACACATGAAGAACTGCAGGAACAGTAATTATTTCAGAAAGATAGCTCTGTAGCAGCAGCACGTCAGCATGGGATGGCAACATTTGGATTCTCTAAACCAGCATGCTTCCTTCACATATAGAGTACTTGATTTCATAATATATTGATTTCACGTCTGGCACTGTCAGTAAGAGAGCTGTGTGAGGTGAGCCAACCATCTGTCAGTCAGATGAACACGATGACAGCAGATCAAAAGTATACAGCGTGTATAAAAGCACATTCTGGGCATCGCACTGTGAGGCATTTGATAGATGAATAGGAATATTTGATTAAGCTACACATTTTTGAACAGATAATTCAGGCAGTGGCATGCACTTCTTATGATCATTTACAGATTTATCCAACATGTGTATTTTTTCATGATGCCTGTACCTGGAATTGAAAGGATTGGCACAGTGCAAAAACTCCATATTGGAACCAGCCCAGAAAATGCGATTTGTATTGGAATTATTAAATAAATTGAATGTTCATTCCGATTATTCATTCCTACATTTCACTCAGGATCATTTTCATTTGCAGCATCCTTGCTAATATGTAGCTTCTACACCAACGTTGAAGTTGTTAGTTCAGCATAGTTTTTTTTTTTGCAAAACTAACGTGACTTATCCTCATCTGCAAATCACCATGAGAATATCTGCAGATTTTTAATGCAAGAAGCCAGTTTAGTGTTACAAGACAAGTGGCTATGAAATTAAACTACTGTACAGCGAGTGGCTCATGTTGTGAAACTTCCTTTCATGTCAAATAAACAAGTAAATAAATGACTAAACAAGTAAACAAATGTAATTTAGCTAACCTAGTTAGCATGCTGCTGGCTATTCACCCCCCGTCCCACAGCAACAGATCAATCCGTCCTTTCAAACGAGAATACCGCTGATACTAATGTTTAAGGGTAGAGTTTGACAGATGTGTTTTTGCTATATATATATACAGGTACATACACACACACACACACACACACACACACACATATATATATATATATATATATATATATATATATATATATATATATATGTGTGTGTGTGAGTGGGCACATGGATCAATACATGAGCGGGGCACAAAAAGGAGTTGGTAGTAACACCAGGGGAGCCAAGCACCAGCTACTGGTGGACAGAGCAGTACACAGAGACTGTAAGAACAGGCAGACCAACTTGTGCACCGCCTGGATAGACTACCAGAAAGCCTATGATTCAATGCCACACACATGGATACTGGAATGTCTGGAACTGTATAAGATCAACAGGACACTAAGAGCCTTCATCCAGAACTCAATGGGGATGTGGAAGACAACCCTAGAGGCTAACTCCAAGCCAATTGCCCAAGTTAACATCAAGTGCGGCATATACCAAGGAGATGCACTATCACCACTGCTGTTCTGCATAGGCCTGAACCCCCTCAGTCACATCATCACAAAGAGTGGCTATGGATACCGATTCCGAAGCGGGACAACAATCAGCCACCTCCTCTACATGGTTGACATCAAGCTGTATGCCAGGAATGAGCGAGAAATTGACTCATTGATCCACACCACCAGGATCTACAGCGACGACATAGGGATGTCATTCGGATTAGACAAATGTGGCCGGATGGTATCTAGAAGGGGCAAGATGATCAGAACTGAAGGGGTTGACCTACCAAGGGGCAGGATAGAAGACATCAAGGACAGCTACAAATACCTTGGAATCCCACAGGCTAATGGCAATCATGAGGAGGCCGCAAGGAAGTCATCCACAGCCAAATACTTCCAGAGAGTAAGGCAAGTCCTGAGAAGTCAGCTGAATGGCAAGAACAAGGCCCGAGCCATCCACATGTATGTACTCCCAGTCATCAGATACCCCGCTGGGATCATAAGCTGGCCAAAGGAGGAGATAGAAGCCACAGATATTAAGACTAGAAAGCTCCTCACCATGCATGGAGGGTTTCACCCCAAGTCCAGCACCCTGAGGCTGTACACTAAGCGGAAAGAGGGGGGCCGAGGACTAGTGAGCATCAGGGCCACTGTCCAGGATGAAACATCAAAGATCCAAGAGTACATCAGGAAGATGGCCCCAACAGACGAACTGCTTGGTGAATGCCTTAGACAGCAGAAACCTGAGGAGGAGGAGGGGGAGACAACATGGAGGGACAAGCCCCTACACGGCATGTACCACCGTCAGATAGAGGAAGTGGCTGATATCAAGAAGACCTACCAATGGCTGAATAAAGCTGGACTGACAGACAGCACTGAGGCACTGATCATAGCAGCACAAGAACAGGCCCTAAGTACAAGAGCAATAGAGGCCAATATCTACCACAGTAGATCTGACCCAAGGTGCAGGCTATGTAAAGAAGCCCCAGAGACAGTCCAGCATGTGGTAGCAGGGTGCAAGATGCTAGCTGGGTCAGCATACATGGAGAGGCACAACCAAGTAGCTGTGATAGTGTACAGGAACATCTGTACCCAGTATGGACTAGAAGTACCCAAATCCCAATGGGACATACCACCAAAGGTGGTTGAGAACAACAAGGCTAAGATCCTGTGGGACTTCAGCTTCCAGACTGACAAACAGCTGCTGGCTAACAAACCGGACATAGTGGTGGTGGACAAAGAGCAGAAGAGAGCAGTGGTGATAGATGTGGCGATTCCAGCTGATGCCAACATCAGGAAGAAGGAACATGAAAAGATTGAGAAGTATCAAGGGTTAAAAGAGCAGCTGGAACACATGTGGAAGTTCAAGGTTAATGGGGTCCCCGTGGTAGTAGGAGCACTTGGGGCAGTGACCCCCAAACTGGAAGAGTGGCTCCAGCAGATTCCTGGAACAACATTTGAAGCCTCAGTCCAGAAGAGCGCAGTCCTAGGAACAGCTAAGATACTGCGCAGAACCCTCAGACTCCCAGGCCTCTGGTAGAGGACCCGAGCTTGAGGATGACACACAGATACCACCCTACAAGGGTGAGAGGGACATTTATTTTTATTATATATATATATATATATATATATATATATATATATATATATATATATATATATATATATATATATATATATATATATATATATACATATATATATATGAAGACAGAGAAAGAGATATAGATACAGGTAGGTAGGTAGGTACATAGATAGGTAGATAGGTAGATAGGTAGATAGAACGATAGAACGATAGATAGATAGATAGATAGATAGATAGATAGATAGATAGATAGATAGATAGATAGATAGATAGATAGATAGATAGATAGATAGATAGATAGATAGATAGATAGATAGATAGATAGATAGATAGATAGATAGATAGATAGATAGATAGATAGATGGGTAAGTATGGGGTAGGTAGGTAGGTACTAATCAATGTCTCGTGAAAAATACAGTATACTATAGTTGTTGTGCTTCAGGAGGTAGAGCGGTTTCATGGATGATTAATAATGACTTGCAAACATAGTACAGACACATTCTGAGGCAACAGGACATGTAAATCAGAATGAAGAATAAGGGGTCCACAGGAGGCTCTCAGAACTTACTGGGCTGGTATGCATTTATGGAATTCAGTGTTAGGCATAGTGTAGCAGGAACAGCTGTGAGCTGTTTTCTCTGCTTTACTGATTCACCCTGCACTAAATCTTTCATAAATGTTCACCCAGTATTGTATACAGCAAATGTTCCCTAGCATTGCCATTTAGACGGCTAAAATCAGCCGAGGCGGATCAGAGCTCATAACATGAGTCAATAGTTCAGTGCTACATTAATAATGAAAAGCTACAAACAGGAGGTTAAGGGCCTCCTGATACATGGCCTTGCTTTATGTACCGTCACTCTATCTCCCATGTATGGCATCTTGCACAACCTTTCAACATGGCACAAAACATCTAGAGCTCTGCATTCATGAAGTGAGCTTCTTCAGTAATCACTCACAGGTAACATGTCCAATAGTTCCTTTGGTCAAAGCATTTCAATCTGACATGCCCCACATATGGACAATACTGGTGATAGATTTTGTATTAGAATAAAGTGCACATCAATATGTGCATTATATTCAATAACTTAATGTGCACCCTGCCTGTATTTTAGTGCTTTTACAGTACAAGGACCTGAAACAAATGGAATAAGCTACCTACAGTCTTTCAGGATGGCTTTCCCTAGTGACCAGATTTCATCTCCTTTAACGGAGCCATTAAGTACTGGTGACAGAGAAATGAATTCCCTCTGTGGTGAGAGCAGCTTCTCATTGGCAATCATTAGTTTAGCACTCCATAATCACCCCTTCGTGCTGTGTGTTCATCAGTAGGCCTGCTCTGCTGGTGCAGAGACTGAGGCCACCATCATCAAGGGCAGAATGTGAAAATTGCTTCATAAAACAAAAGTAATACCCAATAAAATAGGTAAGCAACTGGCACTAACACCATAAACCTGATAGATTACCATGAAAGTGCATGGCAAACACATTGTTATTCCTCTGAAATAATCCAAATTTCAACCTTGTAGTGCTGGTTTACCTTTAGACTTGAGGGTCTCATCTATACACTAAGATGAGGAAAGGGGCTCAAAGATGAAAGGTTAGTCAGTAAAGCACATTTTTCTATTAAGGGCTCATGCTAGTAGTCAGAGAATAATTCAGACAGGGAGAAACAAAGAGAGTCATTTGGTGTTTGCGGTTTTAAAACTTCGAGGGGAACAGGAGTAATCTGTCTTCATTGATGGTCTGATATGATGGGGCAACCTGAATGGTAATTAAGTTTGAAATGTTGCCTAAATTGCCCAACCCATGCTTTGAGATAGTAACAAGCTCCAACAGCAAAAAAGCGATGTTGAAGTTAAGACCTGCCATCCTATACACTCCCCGTATGATATTACTCTGCCATTAACTTAGAAATTCTATTTGAACTCCGAGTAATCCAACATTAAAGGTTTTTTCCAATCCCGTCTTGGCCACTGATGCTGAAATATTTTTTAACCTAGGAGGCAGGCAATAAAAACATTTTTTTAATTATATTGTCAAACAGTTTCTTGTAGGTACATTAGAAAGCTGTCAAGCTAAATACATAAGACTAAAAAAAGCCTTCTGATCTGAATTTGATGATCTGAAAATGTATACACACATATGTGTAACACATTACATGTAACATTTGCCATACTGTGCAGATTATGCATTTAAATGAATTCAAATTAAGTTTGCAGGAGTGTGTTTCATGATGAGGATGACACATTTAATAGAAATTTGGCTCAAACGCATGAAAGAAATTGCCTTGGGAACAACACTGTCTCTACACATGTCAAAATATTCATTATAAATTCATTACAAATGTCATCATGTCGGCAGATGGTATAATGAAATGCATAATGATACAGTTGGATTTTGCACTCATTTTGCAAATCTCTATTGCTTGTTTCTCTACCAAATAAACAATTTTTTAAAAAATGTTTCCATTAATAATAAACTTTTTTTGTGCATTTCAGTTAGTCATTGGTAAGTTGTTAGATTCTAATGATTATGGGTTGCTTCTAAAACATCCTGTTCAAAGTGCTTTGAATGAAATGGAGCAGCATTATGTGGGTGACATGAAAGATGCTGTATTAACACTGATGCCTCAATCTATTCAAGAGCTTTTGTTGCACTCTGAATTGAGTTATCTTGGTACAATTGCTGTCTAGTCAATGGCTGAGGAGTTGAATTTCAAGCCTGAAGTGCTGCCAGTATCCAGGAATCATAAGAAAGAGCAAGGGAGAGAAAATAAAGGAGAGAAAAACTGAAAAGTTAATGAATGTATCGCCACACTTCTTGGCCCACACTGCAATGAGCACACACACACACACACACACACACACACACACACACACACACACACACACACACACACACACACACACACACACACACACACACATATATATATATATATATATATATATATATATATATATATTTTTTTTTTTTTAAATAATGCTTGAGAAATCTTTTGACAGCCATGTCAAAACCCAAATAATTCCAGTACTGGGCTGTAGTCATTAAATCCCAGCATCATGACTGATGGTTTTTATGCAGCCCATCCCTCCTCTGTATGCAAAGCAGTGATTACTAGATAAGTTACAAATTGTGTGATTTTCTGCATCACACCAAGAACTGCTTATTCATGGAAAGGTGTCGTGAGCAGCTCACAACTAAATAGCTCAAGAGAGAAGATTGTCCTCTTGACTCTCAGGCTCCAATTAGTTCCAACTTTTAAATAATGGGCAATCAATGCACTATTTATTTGGTCATGTTTTGGCCTAGAAGCTGAATTTTGGTACCAAACACTGTTATTGTACTTGATTGTGAATGCAAAACATGTTAATTATTGCTTGTGTTGTTTATGTGCTTTACTTGGGGCATGCCAAGTGTCCCTCCTACATGGCATCAAACCTTTCTGCGGCTCGTACTTGTCATTGTTCTTTCACATCAGCCTGAGTCAATTTTCATTGCTTCTGCTGCCAGCCATCACAGATTGGTTAGACTATGTTAGACAGAGCCAAACACAAAGACTGTCTTCTCCTCAGAAATAAATGTTCTAAGAAATGACCCTCAATTTGGTTGTGTTGTCATTAAGTCTGGAATGAAGACCATATGGGTCCATTTGGTACTACTTGTTTGAAATGCCATGTTATCACTGCAAGCAAGCTGTAGTACGCTTTTCAATATTGGTATCTAAAACAAGCCTTTTGTTCCACTACATTTCATCTTCATTGCGATGGAATTATAGAAAGTAACCAAGCCAATTTCAAGCTTCAAGCTCCAATGTAAATGTGAATCAATTTTGCCAATACAATAAATTTATCTTGTGCTATACAGCGACATGTGAAATACTTCAACTGAATAGACTGTGGATTGGTTTTGTTTTTGTCAGAATGTGCTACATTCATTTAGAAATTACATCTGATGCAACTATGGGATGCATGAAATGAGTTTCATTGTATTAAACAAGTGGACGGTAAGTATTAGTTTTAACAGTAAAAATCGATGAAAATTGCTTGCAGATCTGGCTTGTCTTCAGCTGAAGCCTTTACTATCCTGTCTGTGTCATCTGGGGTTAAGGATTGCTACCAAGAGCTCAACAGCCCCCCCCCCCACTCCAGGCTTGGCCTTAGTCATGCCTTAAGTGGAAGTTATCATAATACAGTACATTCAACTTTCTTTATACCTCCCATGGCAAAATTCTTGCCTTAGAGATGACATTGTACAATATTTATATGTCAGTACAAGATTAAGATTTCTGATGATAATGATTGCCTGACTTTTCCTCCAGTACCATTAAATGATTCACATGTGTCTTGAGGAAAATGTCACAACAGCTTTTAGATGGATTACAATAAAATTTACCCTCAAGGTAATAACTGACAGTTCTGGGCGATCACATCTAGCTTTGAGATGAACTCTACAGGTGCTACTTAAGTATATGGAGTAAATTAAAAGACTCCAGCAGGCATGAATTTGCTCCAGTGAAGAGCTGAGTCACCTCATGAAAAAAGTATTGCTGGTTTTATAAGAGCAAGAACATCAAATGACGTGATTTTGTAGTGTGGTATGAAATCACAAGCTGAAAGCACGATTAAGAAGTAAACACTCCCATACACATACATAACAAACAGCTCAAAGTTTGAGATTTAGGGAGCTGCAGGGACTATATACATGTACCCAAAAGCAACAAAAAAAAAAGGAAAAAAAAAAAAAGAAAAGCCTTTATTCTTGTTATTTTGTAAAAATATTTCACAAACGTAATGATGATATATGTCTGATACATGTTTGAGCCTATATAAATCCACCATTTATACACAAACTGTGATTTTGAGAAATTGTGATTGGTTCTCCTGACAAAGTTGTTGCAGGTCAAGTTGTATTTCTTATGGTTACGAGGCAGACTGACACTAGAGGTGAAATTAAAGGGCAAACCGGCAGAGCGTGACAGAAGAGCTGTGAAAACTGAACTCGGAGTATTGCTTTAGAGCTGTCATGTAAAGGGACACACAGTACAGTACACCCAGGCTTCTTCAAAGGGGCTGCTGAAGGTAAATAATTCAGAAAGTGTGGCCAGGTATACATTACGGGGAGCCTTTCTCTTTCTGACTCTGTCAGTGTTTTGTTCCTACCATGTTTCAAATTATACTGTATACACACACACACACACACACACACACACACACACACACACACACACACACACACACACACACACACACACACACACACACACACACACACACACACACACATACACACACACTACTCTTTTTGGAGACATGGACTTGTCTGTCTCCTAACAGAATTTGTAAACAAGGCTGTACAGTGATGAGATGTTGTTGAGGTAGGGCCAGAGGCCTTGAGGTAAAATGGAAGAGAATGAGAACATGGAAGTTATATAGCAGTGACTCTGTCCTCCCTTCACAGTATTAAAACTTGTTTTGTTGAGACCTTGGATAAAGATTTATAGGTCCCAGTCAGTTGTCATGCACACTGCAATGCATTTCCATATTGTCTTTACTTTTCACAACTGATTCTTGAATCGGTATCTGGGGTTTTCTTCATTACCAATATCCTTTGTCTATTTGCCTTTTAAATAGAACTAAGAGGTAAACCCTGAAATTGACATAACTCTTGATGGTTATAATATAATTCAGATTAGAATGATAAAAAATGTAAGGTAACATGTGGTAAAATAAAACAACTACACACAATACAACACAATGCCATGCAGATTCTGCCATACTAATTATCACATATCATTTAAACAACCGCGTTTACTTCAGCCATGGTTGCATTACCATCAGCCTCAGTTGCTCATAGCTTTTATTCAACATATTCGTTTCTTTCGCTTTTTGCGGCTCACGAGGGTTGCTGGAGATTATCCTGGCGGATTTACGGGCGAGAGGCGGGGGACACTCTGGGCATGACACTGGTGCACCGCAGAGCCACACGAAAGACAAACAATCACACACTCACACTCGTACGAGTAATTTGGAAAGATTAGTTCACCTGAAGTGCATGTTTTTGGAGGTGGGACTAAGAACCTGGAGAGAATTCACGCTGACATGGGGAGAACATGCAAACTCCACACTAAAAGGACTCAAATCCTTACAGCTGTGAGGTGACAGCGCTACCCACTGCACCACCGTACCACCCATACGATGCTTGTTGCTAAAATCAAAATGCTTAAATTGGTGGACATGTTAAACCCACCTGTGAAACATCAACATACTAGCATTGCATGAAATGGGAGCATGAGATGTTTTGTTCAGTGTGATCATTGGAATATTATTTACTGATAGATCGGGCTCTTGATTGGTCTTTGTAACATTAGGTTAAATGTTTTGGAGTTTATTCTTACCTTAATTCCATCCTTTCACATGAATTACTGATTTCAGAAAGACCATTTTACAATCTACATTTGATTGCCACAATTCTAGCAGCAAAAGTAAAGATGGGCCTTGTGAAAATGAAAATATGACTTTGTAATACTTTTGTTTCAAGATAATATCTTAGAGTTTTTATCTTGCCATAAAAACAGAACAAATCTCACCCAGGAGATTATGATTGTAGCCAAGAGAACATTAGTGTGACCTCTGTGCTGTAACTCTCCTGTTCCATTAGGTGAAAAACTACCCTGCCTAAACAAAATTAAATTTTCTCCACTCATGCTCTCCATATTAGCAAAATGCATTATCCCTGCAAGGTCAGCAGTCATATAGCTCAAGCCTTCAACCGCTTACTTCACAGTACCTTTATTTTGGCAGTACCGGTTGAGTGATTGCAGTGACTGTCAAACAGTAAATGCCATTAAACTCTTATTAGCCTTTACTGTGCTTGTTAATCCCTTTTCCCATTTCCTCGATGTTAAGCTGAATACACGGTTTTGCTATACTAAATTTATGGCCTGATTGGCTTCAGAAACAAAGAAGTGCATCACAATTGGCAGTTTGCTTTCGCCTGAGAAGAGTGTGTTGCTGATATGCTTCTTGTTAAATAAATATGGTGCTGGATAATGATGTGTGGGGCAACTGAAATTAAATTCAATATATTGTGGTGAGTGTTAATGTGAAAAATTGTACTTTAAAAATACCGATGTTTCAAGAAGAAAATTTCATTACTGCTTAAAAATAAATTAAGCCACCAAAATGACTCCAGGGATGGTAATGTTGGTCAATGTGTTGTTTTGGTTTGGATTGAAATGTAATGGATGGATTGCAGTGTAACTTTTTGAAAAATGCTGTGGTTTGCAGAGCATGAACTGAAATAGCTTTGGTGAGTCTTAACAACTGCCATCATCAGATCATACTATTTGTCTTAAACTTTGGTTTATGGCAACAAAAGGCATTCCTTTAAGTTACAATATACTGTACGTCGGCTTGTTAGAATTGTCACTGTGATCATGTAAACGTAGTGACATGATTATATCTTCCCACACAGCAGCAGGAGGACAAAACAGCAACGTAACTATTGAATTTAAGGGTAATAAAATGTTGTTGTTTTTTTTAACAAAAACCACATTTTTAAAAAAAATAAATAATTATGCATCTGTAATTATGTTTGAAACAGTCCACACTTTACTTCAATAATTCTGATTAATTTTAATAACAGACTTTGCTTGCTGTGGATGAGACCGTGACTGTGAATCATATGATTGGTTTGATTCACCTATCACTGATCTGCCCCCCAAAGTTCATAACATGAACACAGAATTTAATATCATCTTAAAACAGCTACACACTCGGGACGTTGCTACGGCTGCACTTACTCTTCTTCAGATGTGCAGAGAATAATCAAGAAAATCTCATTTCACTGATTTAATTTTCTACTGTCAGAAGAAAGAGACACATCAAACTCTGCTGCTTCAAATCTCTTTCATGTCAAGTCAAAACGTTTCTTTAGATATCGACCAGACTACAGAAGCATGCAAACACTGCACCAAAACATTTGACAGTCAAACATTTGTTCCACATGATGGTGCCTATAAGACCATTTTAAATCTTATATCTGCATAATTTATGGATTTTGTATGTATTAATATCTAATTTGTTGGTCAATTCAATGTCATAAAATATGCAGTTATAATACATTGAATTTCAAACAATTCAATTGTTTGGTAATTTTGAAGACATGATATTCTTTTTTGAATAGATAATGAAAAAATAAACAGAATGATTAATGACAGCATGATCGATTCCCTTTTGTGTAAGGGATTTGGGGGTTGGGGTAGGACGCTTTTCATGCTTGACCATGTGTTGACTGTGTCTTTAATTAAGGGAGGGTGAATTTAACTGATAATGGCCAGAGTGGGAAAAGACACTGGTGTCATTAGGATAATCAGAGCTCTAAATTAGCGTTTGATGCAGTGTGTCCGACAGGTGTAGTGGCAAGATAGGGGAGGGAAAGGTTCCCCCAGCATGCTCCAGCTGTGTTTACACTCTTTATATGGAACAAAAGAGCCTTGTCATACCCATCATGATTGATGCGGCTGCAAAAGAGTAGTTAGAGCATATTTACATGAAACACCAGCTTGAGGACCAAGGCAAGCAGGCTCTTTTGAGTTGACATATTTGTTCTGCACACTTCTGGCAGAGTGCTCGCCAAGCAGGCATGCAGCCGCACGGCAGACCGCCATTGGCGGCTCCCTGTGCGATGAAATCAGTTTACATTTCCAGGAATGGTTCACCACATCGCACAAGCCTTCAGGACACCACTCCAAACGTATTGTTTACTATCACATGTCATCTCCAAGCAACCTCTAAGCAGCGCCTCGGGGGAGATCACAATGCTCAAAACATCTCAGTGAGACATGGCCTCCTAATGTTTGTGTCACCCTTAGATTTTTTTGAATTGCTGATGATAAATGATGGTTTGAGGAGGTCTTAAATTTGTAATTGACGATGAGGAGCATTATAAAAGGCAATAACAGCACTCTTGACTGATCATGCTGCAGATCTCATCTGCAGCTCCTTTAAAACCATAAAGCAGCTCTGTTCTATTCTGAGGGCTTTGGATGAGCCCAGTGAGTTTGGGCTGATTTGAAGAACAATGAAGTGGATGTGCTGTTCTATAGACTAAATAATGAGGTTGTGTGCTTCAGAGAGCAACCCTCCCCCTTTCTCTCACAAAGAACCCATCCCCCATCCCTTTTGATGGCGCTGATATATGCATACGCAACACTTTCATGGGATGCCAAGTATTAGTGGGTTAGAAGCTTGGTGCCCTATCTCTGGCTTATTTTTTAATATTTCCACCCGGAATGCATGTGGTATAAAATTTATTGACTTCAAACCTTTAAGACTTTAAATAATTACTGGTGAAAAAGTCTTATTTTAGTCCACCTGATTTGATGTGCTTTTAGCATGTTTCTGCACTCTGTTGATCACTCAAACATAAAAAAAAAAAAAAAAGTTAACCTTTCACTACAATAGAGGTATGCAAGCCCATGGCCTCCGCCTGAGAAAAGGGCATTCTTTCTGTTTTAATGGCTGCCAAACCACACAGGGAATATGATTCATGTAGAGCGAGCATAGTTACAGCAGAATGTTGTCTCTCTATAACCCTGAAATACCATGGCCTTGACAGGATTCCCATGGCTATAATTAGATACTGTGGTTTGACCCACCGTGAATCAATGGCTTAAACATCTTATTCTCCTGTTTGATACTAAAAGCTTCATTGTTTCCCCTTCAGTTCATTTGGTCCAGATCAAAACTGAGCACCACAAACACAGTCCTGCTGTGATATTGTTGTGCAGCGCTTAGAGGGTTGCTGAATGCATTATTGTGTTCTTTACTTGTAAGACCACAATACAGATAACCATATACAGAGGAACTGTTTTTGAGGCAGACCAAGGCTTAGCCTTGAGGGCCTGCTACACTCTCAATCAAACTAATAACCAGCCGATAATGAGATCAGTTTTATGGAGAGCTGTTTCTATCAATAAAGTCGTAGCTTTAGTGTGGAACATCAGCCAAATACTATTGCTCATTGTACACCCATTCTGATATGTTTTGAAAGTGAGGTCAATGTCGAAGCCTCATTGCACAGAAATGAAAATATCTTCATGAATACATGCCTCAGTGCTTATGAATACACATAATAATAAGCCAAATTAATATAAACAGATACATATCCCTGGAGGGTGTTTGTGTTCTGTTGACAGCGTTTCTTTAAACATGCGCCCTTGGTGTTTATAATCAAGCTGACATATTTCAGTGGTATGAGTTTACTATTTCTTAATCATGACAGCAATTGTGTATGATTTGTATTTGCCCCTGTTCTGGGTTGCGGCACTTCACTCTGTGTGCCTGTATAAATAATAAATAATGGTGTATGAAAATGATACTTATTCTACTGCTTGGAGATTAAAAAGGGAATTACATGATTTTTCTCCAGAGATAAATTTGCTCCATTTAAGCAAAACTTAACTCAAATCCAGGAGGTTTGCCCTCATAGTGTTGATCAGCTGTTTAAGGTGCATTTTATGGAGGCTTAAAACACTTTAATTGATGCTTTCTCCCAGAGTTGAATAGAAGGTCTCTAGAGTAATCAGTATGCATTAAATCTCATCTCTCCCTGTGAATATTAGCCTTCTATAGAGAGAAGGGAGAACAAAAAGAGATGCAGGTCTCTATTCATAAACACTGTGATTTCAATATAAGACAGAAAGGATTATTCTTGTACAAAGCCCTTTTTAATGCAGCTCCTATAATTACTTACAGTATTTTGGTCACGTTGTAGTGAATTCATAACTTATGATTAATTTTTTGTTCATGTAATACAATTCTTTTTAGTAGAAAAATATATCCTCCATAAATTAAACATTTCAAATAGCCTTGCCAATTTCTTTTTGCCTCAGCGTGGGCATGAATACTGTATAAGCATGTTTTACTTGAAGAGCACAGAGAGGGAATCTGTGATTAATAGAAGAATAATGGATGTGTAATAGAAATTACATTTTCAACATTCATAATCTGCTTCTCCCTCTTTGTTCAAATACAAATGCTTCAGGCTCCAATTTTCATTTTCACTTTGAATAATGAGACAGTAAATTGAAGTGTATGGCAGGCTAAGAGAGGGAGAACTTTCAAGTTCAGTTGAAATTTATTCTGACCTTGTGTTTTTTTTTATGTCACAAAGTCATCTGATGCAATCAAAGACTGATTCAAATGTAAATCAGAAATGGGGTGAGATCAAAGTTAATTTGACTACTGGAAGCCATTGCATCTCTATTATTGGTTAGGGATATGTGCAATACATATTGGAGTTGGCAAGTTAAGGAGAATATACAGTGTGTGTAATCCATCATCTGTTGCACATAATAAAACTCACTCATAAATGATGCATAGACGTATTGACTCTGTGTTGTACCTTTTGAGGATGAGGCAAAAATCGTGCCTCAACTTTGTATGTCAGCCATCAGATTTGTAGCCAATTAAATTACATGTGATAGAGGTTTCTTGAACTTCCTCTTGTCCTTTTGGCTTTCCCCTTCAGGCGTCGCCACAGCGAATCAGTTGACTCCATCTAACCCTGTCTCCTGCATCCTCTTCTCTCACACCAACTACCTTCAACGTCCTCTTTGGTCTACCTCTAGGCCTCCTGCCAGGCAGTTCAAAACTCAAAATCCTTCTACCAGTATATTCACTATCTCTCCTCTGGACATGTCCAAACCATCTCAGTCTGATAGAGGTTTCTGGTACTACTGTGGAAAATGTCAGCTGACGGCTGTATGGAAAATAAGTAGAGAAATCAGTTTGAAAAGAGTGGTCAAGATCCATGACGACACGATCGCTAGCACTAACGTCTACACCATTTAGAGTCCAATCATATCATATAAGTAATTCTATTTCATTATTTCCTTTCTGAGCTGCTTGCGGTGGATATTTCTTTGACACTGAATGCTATCTGAAACAGTTTTGAAGGGGAATTCCACTATTCCACAAAACATTTACATAACACTAAGTAATGTAAGCGCAAGAGGGCACAAGCCAGTGTCTCATTGTGCCTGTCCCAAGCCTGGATAAATACAGAGGATAAATACAGAGGAAAGGAATCTGACATAAAACTTTTGCAAAATCAAACATGTGAATCAAACCTATGACTTCCATACCAGATCGGTTGAGGACCGGGTTAACAACGACCGCCATCGGTGCTGTTCACCTACAGGGTGCCGGTGGAAATTGGACTACTGTTGGTCGAAGAAGGAGAGGAGGAAAGTGTTCGTATGAAGAGAGAGAAGAGTAATTCCAAGAGTATAGGACGGAGAGTAGGGACGTAGAATATTGGAACTATGGCAGGAAAAGGTAGAGAGTTGGTTGACATGATGCAGAGGAGGAACGTAGACATACTGCGTGTCCAGGAGACCAGGTGGAAAGGTAGCAAGGTTAGAAGTTTAGGAGCAGGGTTCAAGTTGTTCTATCATGGTGTAGACAGAAAGAGAAATGGAGTAGGAGTTATCTTGAAGGAGTTTGTTAGGAATGTCCTGGAGGTAAAAAGAGTGTCAGATACAGTGATGAGTCTGAAGCTAGAAATCGAAGGGGTGATGTTTAATGTTGTTAGTGGGTATGCTCCACAGGTAGGATGTGAGCTGGAGGAGAAATTCTGGTTGGACGTTGATGAAATGATGCAGAGCATACTTGTCATTGGTTCAGAGTTGTCACTGGTTCATTGGTGCAGACTTCAATGGACATGTTGGAGGACAGATGGTGGTTGACTTTGCAAAAAGGATGGAAGCCGCTATAGTGAATACTTTCTTCCAGAAGAGGCAGGAACATAAGGTGACCTATAAGAGTGGAGGTAGGAGCACACAGGTAGGCTACGTCTTGTGTAGACGGTGTAATCTGAAGGAGATCAGTGACTGCAAACTAGTGATAGGTGAAAGTGCAGCCAAACAGCATAGGATGGTGGTGTGTAGGATGACTGGTGGTGAGGGAGATGAAGAGGACAAAGGCAGAGCAGAGGACAAAATGGTGGAAACTGAAAAAGGAAGAGTGTTGCATGACTTTTAGGAGGGAGTTAAGACAGGCCTTCGGTGGTCAGGAGATGTTTCCAGATGACTGGACAACTACCAGACATCTGGTGATCAGGGAGACAGGTAGGAGAGTACTTGGTGTGTCATCTGGAAGGAAAGTAGATACAGAGACTTGGTGGTGAAATAAGGAGGTACAGGAGTGTATACAGAGAAAGAGGTTAGCTAAGAAGAAGTGGGACACTGAGAGGACTGAGGAGAGTAGACAGGAGTACAGGGAGATACAGCATATGGTGAAAGTAGAGGTAGCAAAGGCCAAAAAAGGGGCTTATGATGACTTGTATGCTCGGTTGGACAGTAAGGAGGGAAGTTGGCAAGACAGAGAGACAGAGATGGGAAGGACGTACAGCACATTAGGGTGATTAAGGATAGGGATGGAAGTGTATTGACAAGTACCGGTAGTGTGATGGGAAGAGTATTTTGAAGAGTTGATGAACGAAGAAAATAAGAGAGAACAAAGACTAGAAGAGGTGGCTGTTGTGGACCAGGAAGTAGCAAAGATTAGTTAGGATGAAGTGAGGAGGACATTGAAGAAGATGAAGAGTGGAAAGGCACTTGGTCCTGATGATATACCTATGGAGGTATGGAAGTGTCTAATAGAAGTGGCAGTAAAGTTTCTGACTGGGTTGTTCAACAGATAGTGAGAAGATGTCTGAGGAATGGAGGAGAAGTGTACTGGTGCCCATTTTTAAGAACAAGGGAGATGTGCAGAGTTGTGGCAACTACAGAGGAATAAAGCTGATGAGCCATACAATGAAGTTATGGGAAAGAGTAGTTGAAGCTAGACTAAGGGGAGAAGTGAGCATTTGTGAGCAGCAGTGTGGTTTCATGTCGAAAAAGAGTACTACAGATGCAGTATTTGCTTTGAGGATGTTGATAGAGAAGTATAGAGAAGGCCAGAGGGAGCTGCATTGTGTTTTTGTAGATCTGGAGAAAGCTTATGGCAGGGTGCCCAGAGAGGAACTGTGGTATTGTATGAGCAAGTGTGGAGTGGCAGAGAAGTATGTTAGAGCGGTGCAGGACATGTATGAGGACTGTAAGACAGTGGTGAGGTGTGCTGTAGGTGTGACAGAGGAGTTCAAGGTGGAGGTGGGACTGCATCAGGGATCAGCTCTGAGCCCCTTCTTGTTTGCTATGGTGATGGACAGGCTGGCAGACGAGATTAGACAAGAATCTCTATGGACTATGATGTTTGCAGATGACATTGTGATCTGTAGTGAGAGCAAGGAAGAGGTGGAGGAGAAGCTAGAGAGGTGGAGGTTTGTCCTGGAAAGGAGAGGGATGAAGGTTAGCCGCAGTAAGACAGAGTACATGTGTGTGAATGAGAGGGACCCAAGTGGAAGAGTGAGGTTACAGGGAGAGGAGATCAAGAAGGTGGAGGATACTAAGTACTTAGGGTCAACAGTCCAGAGCAATAGAAAGTGTGGAAAAGAGGTGAAGAAGCGTGTACAGACAGGATGGAACGGGTGGAGAAAAGTGTCAGGTGTGATGTGTGATAGAACAGTTTCAGTTAAAATGAAAGAAAGGTGTACATAACTTTGGTGAGACCAGCGATGTTGTTCGGTCTAGAGACAGTGTCACTGAGGAAAAGACAAGAGACAGAGCTGGAGGTAGCAGAGATGAAGATGCTGAGGTTCTCTTTGGGAGTTACCAGGATGGATAGGATCAGGAATGAGTACATCAGAGGGACAGCACATGTTAGAGGTTTTGGAGATAAAGTCAGAGAGGCCAGACTGAGATGGTTTGGACATGTCCAGAGGAGAGATAGTGAATATATTGGTAGAAGGATGCTGAGTTTTGAATTGCCAGGCAGGAGGCCTAGAGGAAGACCAAAGAGTATGTTTATGGATGTAGTGAAAGAGGACATGAAGGTAGTTGGTGTGAGAGAAGAGGATGCAGTAGACAGGGTTAGATGGAGGCAACTGATTTGCTGTGGCGACCCCTGAAGGGTAAAGCCAAAAGGAGAAGAAGAATTTGCATAACACTTAGTCTCTCTGCCCTCTCAGCCCACAACTGATGGTTTAATTTGATCTTTTGTACAGGCACGCAAGCAGAATCACACGCATTTCATGAGTTCTTTAGTTTCTCTTTATTTATTTGACTGCAAGTAAGTGACTTGCTTTAAAATTAAAGAATGTGCACTAAAATACAGAGCTCGAGGGAAAACAAGTTGAGAGAGAAAGACAATATGAGACTGTGACACTTAATTCACAGATAGGCAATATTAAACCTGATGACATTCTGAGTACAAACCTTTGCTAAAGCAGCTCAGTATATCATTATGTCATCATCATAACACTATTTACCAAGCCCTAGAATTTGTAGTAACATTGTTTCCATTATTAGTTTGAGAAATTTTCTATAAGGACAATGTTTCACTCATGGTGTTTTTTTTTCTAATGTACCTCAGAAATGATAACGTCAAATTTGGCAGCAAACTGAATCAGCATATTATCAGCTACAGTTTGATGTCATTTTAGTCTATATCATTACTGTTTCTAATGTCGGGTGAGTTTTCTCTGAACCCTATCAGCTATGACACTTCATATTATTAGGGCCCAGATTAGGTTTTTTATGTGTCATAGATTTTATGGGGATGTCATTGTGTAATTTTTGATGAAGCATTGTAGCCATTATCCATTATCCAGGGGCACAGTTCTTGTAACTGACCTTATTCTGCAATGGCAAAGACTCATTGTGAAAATAGATGGTGATATGACTCACTACCAACTACTAGTGTTGAAAGAAATCATTAAAATTTGCTCATAGAATTTTGCAAAATCCTGCAAACAGACAGACTAACCAACACTGTAGAAAACATTATCAACAAGAACCAATGCGGTCAGAGACCGCAACATCCCTGAATTCAAAATTTTAGATGAAAGCTAGTGCTCTGACCTACTGTCATTGATCAAAGCACTAGCTTTGATCTACGGTCGCACTGGCTTTCTCCCTCGTTTTTCTATCTTATCTGGTTCCTGAGTGTACAAAAGTTGAAATTTGACCTTGACCTAGTCTTCTCAAGGTCAAGATCATCATATCATTTTCATCCCCTTTGCCGTCTGAGTAATGTGTATTTTCTTTCATCTTTCTATCTGCAACGTTTGCGAAGATATTTGGTGGACTAACGGATGGACGGACAGGCGGACTAATGGACGAACTCACAAAATGCTGACAATTACAAAACATTACCGCTTTGAAGCAGGAGGTAATATTACATTAGATAAATATGAAATCTGGATCATCTAGACAGCACTTCTACCACAATAGTTAGTAGCATGTTGCATTAAGTTCCATGGAGAGCAAAAGGCTTCTATCCATGTCATCAGCTGATGACCTCAGATCTACCTTTGGATTAATTGTTCCACTACAATATTGGTGGTCCTAGATTTCTCATATCACCCAAAGTATTGTCACCAGTATCTGTTCCTGCTGGGCTTTCCAACTATAAGCAAATGGTGCATGCTTGGCTTTGTCTCAAATCACATGATCAGAAGCATGAATGACTCACTCACAAAACAGGAAATTACCTTTGGGCAAATAATTATTACAGCTTCAATTAAAACAAAGTGAAATCCAGCAACATAGTCACCTAAGAAACTTTAAAAATAATCACAAATATAATGACACTCATTCACCCTTGACAGGTTGTCAGTTAATATATTTTTACTTAGACAAATACTTGGTATTTCTGAGAAAACTGAAATAACTGATGCTTCAGACTGCATCTGAATTCAATAATATGTGGATTCTACATTTAATATGGAGGGTGCTGCCTGTAGGCGCATACACTATATGCTAAAATTCTCAGGCATGTTACAGAGAGCTGCTACACATATATGCCAAAACCCTTAAATCAACAGAGGACTTATATTTCTAAAGAGAAATCCATTTAAAATGTTTTGAACAGCAGTGATGGAGTTCCACAAGCTTCATATAGGTTGTGAAATGGGATTATATGTGAAAGCTATACTGCATATACAGCACACAATGCAACACTCCCATGGCTGAACTCAGTTATTTTCTTTTGATTCTTTTGTTATGAGTCACCTTTACCTACATGTTCTCACTTTAATATGCAGTCTATTTTTCAATTGGAATAAATCAAGCAACAAAAGAGCTTTTGGCCACAAGACATGGATTTACTGATTTGGTAATAGGCACCATAAATTTAGACTTACAGTGACAAATGGCACATCATATATAAAATTTCCTTTGGGACACTCTGTGTTGCCAGAAATAGCTGCCACATGAAAAAAGTAGATTTTTTTACCAGCTAAATGAAAAGCATATATATTGCAGTTACAAATCGTATCATTAACTTTTAACCATTGGGTGGAATGAATTTGTTCTGCAGCACTGGGATGATGTGTTGGGATGATAGAATAACAGTTCACTTGAGAACATAACAACAGAGCTATTAAAGGAGCACAGGTGCAAATTGAATTTCAGAAATAAATGTTTCAGGAAGATATCTGACACTCATGCTACAGAAAATGGCTTTGCTTGATGTTGATGGGGTTGAAGTACTAAAAAACAAGGCAGTTATCATGTTACTCATATTAAAGTTGTGATCAATAAAACTGTATAAGCTAAACTAAGCTGGAATTACTGTCAATTAGTTGTGTAAATTGGCTTTCCACTAAGTCCTTTAGTTGCTATTGTTATAACATCTATTCAGGTTTAGATTCTAATACAACACAACAAATATCCAGTTTATAATTATAATGGTAGCAGTGTTAAAGATACAAAATGGAAGGCTTGTAATTCATCACCATTTTAATCATCAATAAAGACCAAGTGAAATTAACCCAGTGGTGAAAACACCACCTCCGGCTATTATTTATGACTCCCACTGACTCACAAGAATCTTTAAGGCTTCCATAATATTGCATAAAAATGTAAGGTTAAAACTGCATTTCCAAGGCAAAAAGAATTCAGGAGGAGACGTGTTATTCATACTTTTGTACTGTTAAACTGGGCTTTGTTCATTTCATTGCTGTCAGAGTCATTTTTCACACTTGTCCTGATTACAAGTCATCCATTTGTTTGGAGTATAACATTTTACCACCTCCAGTTACGCATTACAACTATCACAATGGTGATTTTTTTTTTTTTAATGAAAGAGTGCAGTATTGAAAGAGACAGTGGAGATGCCTTTACTCGGATTGGATTTAACTGAGTGCTTATTGTAGTGACTTTATCTATTATTTTAGTCTAGATGGGCTATACTTTACAAAATGAACAAGAAGAAGGCCTGGAGCCTGTGACTGAGAACATAAACTCATTTAGATAGTTACTTAATTTAAAAAAAAATGGGACTAGAAGTGGAGTTAAAAAAAAATCTCAATACCTTGATTTCAGCAAGACTTTAAACCATATTTTTCTAGCTGGCATGAGGTTTGATTTATTAAAAGAAATTAGGAAGACGTAAG
This sequence comes from Antennarius maculatus, assembly GCA_013358685.1. NCBI lineage: Eukaryota > Metazoa > Chordata > Actinopteri > Lophiiformes > Antennariidae > Antennarius > Antennarius maculatus. The sequence continues at coordinate 4,917,002 of CM023606.1, forward strand.
CATAGTTTCAAAAACAAAGAGTGAAAAATATGTTTGAAGACAGAAGTGCTTACATTCATCAAATTTAAGCTCTACTAGAAGATAAGACTGAGCTAGTGGCACACAATGTGATCAAGTGTTCATGATCTTGTTGTTACGTCCTGCCTCAAAGCGGTGATGAATTGTGATTGTCATTGTTTGTGTGTTTGTCCATTCGTCCATCCACCAAATATCTTTGCAACTACTGCAGATAGAAAGATGAAACAAAAAGCACATTAGTCGGGCGGCAAAGGGGATGAAAATGAGATGATGACCTTGGCCTTGAGAAAACTAGGTCAAGGTCAAATTTTAACTTTTGTACACTCAGGAACTGGATAAGATAGAAAGACGAGGGAGACAGCCAGTGTGAGTAAGACCGTAGATCAAAGCTAGTGCTTTGATCAATGACAGTAGGTCAGAGCACTAGCTTTGATCTTTGACCTATGCAAGTACTGTAGGTCAGGGTAAAATTTAGAATTCAGGGATGTTGCGGGATGTTGCAGTCTCTGACTGCATTGGTTCTTGTTGCAAGTTGGAAGTGTTCATTCTGTTCATCTGCTATATTGTTACACCAGTGTTATCTTGAGGAGACATGAGACAAATTGAGACACTGAACAACAAAAGAAAAAATAAAGCTGACAGGACATTTTTGTTGTTGCTTTACAGAGCCTATGCATACATAAGCTAAAACACAATACGACTGATACATGGATCAGACGTTACAGAATCTGAACCTGCATATTCATTGTATTAGCATCAATTAATGTAAGTTGGAGAAGCAGACCCTACTTCTGCATATTTCACTGGTCCTCTATCACTGTTTAGAATTACATTATGAAAACCTGCTGCCGTCTCTTATATGTAAATGGCATAGACAGCTTAAATTCACATATATTTTCTGCACCAAAGAGATACTTTAGGGAATTGATTTTATATTTTTCTGTTGTGTCAGTCTACCTGGCGGGCCCAACCTAACCTGTATTCCAAACAAATTTCTGAAATTCCTCACACTCATCAAATAAATATTGATGCACTTGTTCACATGCTGAAAATGTGTTCTCACTGTAAGAGGGTTTGTTATTAATGTGATAGATTCAGTCACATATGGCTTTTTACAAGGACTGTGAGATGACACGCTTAAAACGTACCTATGACTAATTTGCATTTGTTATCCTAGCCTGCACCCAGATTATGCACCATTTAACTAGCATTTAATACCTAATAACTAACCAAAAACCTTAAGACAACTGATTAATAACAGTTTATTTTCTTATTGCTTTTTTCATTCACTCCTCCCTCTATTCAGTCACTCTCCAGTTTGAATTGTGGAGAAAAGGCATTTTTCTGACATATTCTGACATGTCTCACAATGTCACAGATAATTTTCTTAGCTCTTTCTCAAGTTTCTTGCAAATTGTACCAGCAGTGTTTTGTCCTCATGCTGACATAGAAACAGAACAAATAACCAGACCAAACGTATGATGTCGTTCACAGAATTAATAATGAAAACGTATGACTCAACAATGTATTTACATTTTTCTCCCCATTAATGTCTTTACATTGTGTGTAGTTTTACCAGTTAACTAAACAAATGTGGGAAAATGTTTTTGAAATCCATTTTTGCAAATATGGATGAGATTAACGTTAGCCAAATGTTTAATGTAATAGCTCATAGTACATATAGATATAATTCAGGATATCAATGCTGCTCTTTATTACTTGCTCCTTTTATAATGGCAAACAGAGACGTATACAGATTTTACATATGCAGAAACTGCATATTTCACTGATAAAATTCTTACTGTCCTGACCCAGTTCGTTATAACCCATAATGTAAATGTAATCCTTGCCCCAACATTTGCTTTTTTCTTTTCTATATTTGCTGTGGTTAGAACATCTCTGTGTTCCCAGACAAATCCTATCCAAACTAAGACTCTCTACTTTCAGGCTGGTGAATCAGGAGGAGCAAGTTGACCTACATCCTTGCATCAGATTTGCATCATTGCAGGAGGGGTAACAGTACATTTATCATGGCTCCTAACAGACAGGACTAATATAGTATTTTTCTAAGAGACATGAAATGCTGCTTGTTTGAATGTTTGATTCCATTTAGGGTATCAACAAATAGACTCAAATGAATTGACAAGTAACACTTCATTGATTACGCACTTCCCTAGAAAAGGACGGTTGATGTAACCAAATCTGAAGATATTTCTGAGACTTTAACATAGTTGCATTTAAGTGTTTGGCTTCAGAAGTTTCAGGAGCAACTTTGAAAATGTGTTGGCAAAAAACTCACTTTGCTATTACATCTTCATAATGGTATTCTACTTTTTTACGAGGCTGTTGACCTGACAGAGCCTTGGTGGAAAATGTAAAGCCTCTGGGGTGAGATCACCTTGCATAAGCACATTTCCCATTAGAACAACACTGGAAGGCAAGTGGTAATACAGCTTGTCTCAAGTCTATAAATACTTTAAAAAATATATAGAAACAGCTAGAACCCTCTACAAAATATCAAGACTGACATACAGTACCTGGTCTGTGTGGATAAAGAAGAATACACAAAAAGTGAAGACAATATAAAATTAAACAAATGGCTGCATGACCATTTTATCTGTGTTTTGGTTTAAAATGAAAGTTTAAATACCGTGCAGCCTTCACCATCCATTCTCTCTCTGTCTCTTGCTCCCTATTCATTCCCTCATGGTTAATTGAACAGAATAGTTTAGTGTGCAATTAATTATGATGTGCTGAGATGATGTATGGACCTGACAGGACATTGTAGGTAATAATAGGAGAGATTTATTTACTGGCTCTGCACAGGCTCCTCTCACCCCATGTAAAATTAATACATTTTCTCTGATTCAAATTATGGAAGAAAATAAGGAGGAAATTGTGTCAGATGCATACATACAATAGAGTTGGCATTTCACACTGTATGCCAGAGAAATGGATGAATATGCGCGCACACACACACACACACACACACACACACACTCTCTCTCTCTCTCTCTCTTTCTCTCAAACACAGAGAATCAATGTTGTTCTTGTAGGAAAATTGTAAATGTAAAACGGCAGAAATGAATCATGCTAATGGTATGGCTGACAGTTGTGTTCAATATTGTGATTTCAAAGCCCCAAATGATTGATTACATAACCTCTTATTTATTTATTTGGTAGAAGAAATTATATTGACTTGCAGTGCTGTAGGACGAGCATAAAGTTAGGAAAAATATCACAGCTGAAATATGACCTGAACTTGAACAAGATGTATCAAAGCTGATATTTGTGCTTTTTCGTGGCAAAAAAAAAAAAAAAACCCTCATAAAAATTTAATCATAAGGAAATACAGCCACTTACCAATCAGTAAGCTTTTTGATGCAAAGGACATCTCTGAAGATGTAGCAGGGGAGTTTTGTCCCTTGGAGCTTGCATTTTTATTTTATTCAGCTCCACCTCTTCTGTTATTAACTGGCTTGACACTGCAAATATTTTTTTCTTTTAGAGTGACAGTCACATATGCCACTGACTATTGCACATTGTGTGCTGACATCTCCATACATCTTCCTAATCAGCCAGCCTTTGAATGAATGTGAAGGGATGCTAAGAAAGACAGGGATGAGGGAAAAATGAAGCTGTTTACACACAGGACTTTTTTATAGTACTTACTATTTGATCATACTCCATTGATCTGCATATACTGACACTGGACAGCGACAAAAGTATCAAAATTTTAGAATGCAGTGTTTTCCTATCAAAACAAAAATGTTAATTTACCCACCGTGCATGCGGTTTAACTCACTGAAATGCAGGCCTTATTTCTGCACTCCAGTGCTTTTCCACAATCACTAGTACACAGTATATGCTCATTTTTAGCCCATCTGCAGACAATAATGATAATCATGGTCACCTGGATACATAAATACACACAGATGGCGTTGAAACATATATGTATAGAGGATTTACATGTGTGGGTGAGGAGCTTATTTTGTGAAGAGGCCAATGCGTGTACAGTTTCATGCAGCTGCAAGATTTAGCATTGAGAAAAGCTTATATGTCTTCGTTTGATTGACTGTAGTGGAAGCCCCGACTACACTGTATGTTGTAACTTTGCCTTCATTCATTCATTCATTCATCTTTCGCTTTATCTGCCGTAGGAGGTCACGGGAAGCTGGAGCCTTCTCAGCTGTCTTAGGGTATGAGGCGGGGCAAACTCCGGGCGCGACGCCAGTGCGCTGCGGAGCCACACAAAGACAGACAACCATGCACACTCACAATCACACACTACGGGCAATTTGGAACAGCCAATTAACCTGAAGCACATGTTTTTGGAGGTGAGAGGAAGCTGGAGAATCCAATGAGAACCCACGCAGACATGGGGAGAACATGCAAACTCCACACAGAGTGGGACTTGAACCCGGAACCGCCTTGCTATGCGGCGACAGCACTACCCACAGTGGCGCTACCAACTACATGAATTAATTTTATTACTAAAATTCATTTATTTATTTTCTTCACAAACTCCCATAGAATGGAAGAACTATAGGGTTTAAGTTATGCACTGCACAAAGTGACATTGATGTTTTTTATTCTGCCCTCGAGTTCTGTCATTCTTCCCCACAAGGACTCTAAAAAGCACCTTCCTTCTTGGCATCTGTGTTCCATTTAGCAACATATGGGCACTCTGCCAGCTGCCTTCATAGTTACATAAATGAAACAAATCCCTGCTGTGTAAGAAATGATGTAGACATGGAAAAGGATGATGTTACTTTCCCATCAGGAGTTGGTCCAAATATCAGGAATCTTGTAAAGGCTGGTATCCACAGACCATAAGGAGGCCATTCAAGAGAAGGACAAGAAGAGTGAATTAAATCTGGATGCCACTAGAGTGTAATAGCATTCTCAGTTTGAAATAAAAACTAAATTACTAAATGATTACTAATGTAACAGTAAACAGATCAGTTTGTAATAGTTGTCTGCAATATAATTAATGTAGCCGCAAGAGGGCACAGGCCAGTGTCTTATTGTGTTGGTCCCAAGCCCAGAAAAATACAGAGGGTTGTGTAAGGAAGGGCATCCGACGTAAAACTTTTGCCAAATCAAACATGCCAATCGGATCTATGACTTCCATACTGGATCGGTCGAGGCCCGGGTTAACAACGACCGTCATCGGTGCTGTTCACCTACAGGGTGCTAGATGTATGTTGGAACTATGGCAGGAAAAGGTAGAGAGTTGGTTGATATGATGCAGAGGAGGAAGGTAGACATACTGTGTTTCCAGGAGACCAGGTGGAAAGGTAGCAAGGTTAGAAGTTTAGGAGCAGGGTTCAAGTTGTTCTATCATGGTGTAGATAGGAAGAGAAATGGAGTAGGAGTTATCTTGAAGGAGGAGTTTGTTAGAAATGCCCTGGAGGTAAAAAGAGTGTCAGATACAGTGATGAGTCTGAAGCTAGAAATCGAAGGGGTGATGTTCAATGTTTGGTATCCAGGAGAGGAATGTAGAAGGACAGATGGTGGTTGACTTTGCAAAAAGGATGGAAACAGCTAGAGTGAATACTTTCTTCCACAAGAGGCAGCAACATAGGGTGACCTATAAGAGTGGAGGTAGGAGCACACAGGAAGACTACATCTTGTATAGATGATGTAATCTGAAGGAGATTACACCGTCTACACAAAGGCTAGTGATAGGTGATAGGCTAGTAATAGGTGTAGCTAAACAGCATAGGATGATGGTGTGTAGGATGACTCTGGTGGTGAGGAAGATGAAGAGGACAAAGGCAGAACAGAGGATGAAATGGTGGAAGCTGAAAATGGAAGAGTGTTGCATGACTTTTAAGAAGGAGTTAAGACAGGCTTTGGGTGGTCAGGAGGTGCTACCACGATGACTGGACAACTACAGCTAATGTGATCAGGGAGACAGGTAGGAGAGTATTTGGTGTGTCATCTGGAAGGAAAGTAGATAAAGAGACTTGGTGATAGAATGAGGAGATACAGGAGTGCATAAAGAGAAAGAGGTTAGCTAAGAAGAAGTGGAACACTGAGAGGACTGAGGAGAGTAGACAGGAGTACAGGAAGATGCAGCGTAAGGTGAAAGTAGAGGTAGCAAAGGCCAAACAAGGGGTTATGATGACTTGTATGCTAGGTTTGACAGTAAGGAGGGAGAGACTGGTTGGCTATACAGGTTGGCATGACAGAGAAACAGAGATGGGAAGGACATGCAGCACATTAGGGTGATTAAGGACAGGGATGGAAGTGTACCAGTTGACAGGTACCAGTAGTGTGATGGGAAGATGGAAAGAGTACTTTGAACAGTTGGATGAATGAGGAAAATGAGAGAGGACAAAGACTAGAAGAGGTGGCTGTTGTAGACCAGGAAGTAGCAAAGATCAGTCAGGATGAAGTGAGGAGAGCACTGAAGAGGATGAAGAGTGGAAAGGCACTCAACTGTGATGATATACCTGTGGAGGTATGGAAGTGTCTAAAAGAGGTGGCAGTAGAGTTTCTGACTGGGTATTTCAACAGGATCTTAGATAGTGAGAAGATGCCTGAGGAACAGAGGAGAAATGTGCTGGTGTCCATTTTTAAGAACAAGGGAGATGTGCAGAGTTGTGGCAACTACAGAGAATAAAGCTAAAGTGCCATACAATGAAGTTATGGGAAAGAGTAGTTGAAGCTAGACTAAGCTCTGAGCCACTTCTTGTTCTCTATGGTGATAGACAGGCTGACAGATGAGGTTAGACAGGAATCTCCATGGACTATGATGTTTGCAGATGACAATGTGACCTGTCGTAAGAGCAGGGAACAGGTGGAGGAGAAGCTAGAGAGGTGGAGGTTTGTCCTGGAAAGGAGAGAAATGATAGTTAGCCGCAGTAAGACAGAGTACATGTGTGTGAATGAGAGGGACCAAAGTGGAAGAGTGAGGTTACAGGGAGAAGAGATCAAGAAGGTGGAGGATATTAAGTACTTAGGGTCAACAGTCCAGAGCAATGGAGAGTGTGGAAAAGAGGTGAAGAAGTGTGTACAAGCAGGATGGTATGGGTGGAGAAAAGTGTCAGGTGTGATGTGTGATAGAAGGTTTTCAGCTAAAATGAAAGGAAAGGTGTACAAAACTGTGGTGAGACCAGCAATGTTGTTTGGCCTGGAGACAGCGTCTTTGAGGAAAAGACAGGAGACAGAGCTGGAGGTAGCAGAGATGAAGATGCTGAGGTTCTCTTTGGGAGTGACCAGGATGGATAGGATCAGGAATGAGTACATCAGAGGGACAGCACATGTTAGAGGTTTTGGAGATAAAGTCAGAGAGGCCAGATTGAAATGGTTTGGACATGTCCAGAGGAGAGACAGTGAATATGTTGGTAGAAGGATGCTGAGTTTTGAACTGCCAGGCAGGAGGCCTAGACCAAAGAGGAGGTTTATGGAAGTAGTGAAAGAGGACATGAAGATAGTTGGTGTGAGAGAAGAGGATGCAGAAGACAGGGTTAGATGGAGGCAACTGATTCGCTGTGGCGACCCCTGAAGGGAAAAGCCGAAAGGAGAAGAAGTTGTCTGCAATATAATTCAAGCAGCATATGACATGTAAACAGTTGTGCCTGGTATAGAAAAGCTTGGCTGAGAAGTGTTTTTGATACTCCAGTGATTAAGGTCACTTTTATGGTTTTAGGAAGATTCTCAGTTTATATGAGCGGTTTTACCTCAATTACATTTTTCTGTTCAGTCAGACTGTTGAGAAAATATATCAGCATGATGTATGTTTCTCAGTATCATTCTGGTTGACAGTGTCTGTGGATATACTTGCTTTCTCTGGAATTTCTCAGCTCGTAGTTGCTGGATAACATTTACATTAAATCTTGATATTCATTGCTAGTATTGTTTTTCTTACTAAATTTGCTATAACTTATACGTTTCCTTTAAAGCTGGAATAGTGTGCAGCGGTGAAATATCAAATGCAAATATGACAGATTGCATAGTGCCATAGAATTTTGCTGTACACAAATGATTTTATACCAATAGACCATCAACGTTTTTCTTTGAAATTTCAGTAGCTCAACAGATGCATTCAGTCCCCAACAAGTAATCTACTCCTATTTTATTAAATATCAATAAACTTTACAGCATCCAGCTAGTGATGAAGTTAGTCTGGAAAAGAACTAAATATTATGAGGGTTGGGTACCACAACATCAGACTGAAGAATGAGGAATGTCTATAGAGCTGATGGGAATCGCAGAGTCAACAAATAATTCTGGGATCATTTGCAGGGACATGAATGTGTGTAACACTTTTCAGAAACAAGTCATGTGACCCATAGCTTGTATAGAAATATTGATTGTAGATGCATTGATAAAACATGCAAAGAATAAGGAAGCTGAATGTGTAACTATTTGTTATGATGTACGTTATGATGTCTAAAGTTTGTTTGTTTGTCTGCAGGATTTAATACATTTCAAAAGATTTGATAAAGACTTTTTTTTTTAACTCTGAGGCTGTTGTGTGTACATTTTTTTCTCTTTCTTCAACTTTGTATGAGGCAAGAAATTATTTCCAACATGATAAATGACAATAACAATAACACACCACTTGAAATAGAAAATCCAGGGCATTGGACATGTCATGATGCTCCATCGCTATCTGTAACTGGAACTGATTCACATTTGTGACACTAATACACATGTATTTGGCAGGGGGAATGCTCAACATGCCACTGCAATGGCAGAGTTTAATAAAAATAATTGATTAGATTTATATAGCAATTTTCTCGACACTCAAATAGCTTGACAGTGGTTCCATGATTCATGCACTCCTCATTCATATTTGGTGATGGAAAACTACATGTCTAACCACAACTGCCCTAGGACAGACTGAAAGAAAGGTGGTGGCTGCTGGAACATTCATTCACCAGCCATTGCCCTCACTGGAGGCAAGGAAGGTAAAGTCTTGACACAAGAACAGATGACTAGGAGAAAGGGATTCAAAGTGCCAATCCTATGATCATTGACAACCTGCTCCACCAATCTGAGTCACTGCCACACCGCCGAATTTAGTTGATGGGTCTACTACCACCTATATATAGCTGAGATAATATAGATTTTAAATGGATTTCACGTACCTGTTTAGAAAAGGGCTAACTGCTCAACGCTACTTGAAAATGGACCTTTAACAATTAACAAATAATAAGAAATATTCTTATAACACTTTCATGACAGTTAATATTTCATTATACACATTCATTAAAAGAGGACCTCACCTAGGCCAAAGCAGAACTCTACCCATGGCCAAAGCAGGACCTTCACATATGACATACTACACTTCTCATGAAGAACACGATTTTTGTCTTTTTCTTTTCAAGTGGGCGAAATCACTTACATTAAAAATAAACAAATGAAAATTTCTGCTGTAATTTGATTCTTTTAATAAACCATGCAACTTGCTATGATCCAAGGTTTTGAACAAGTGTGATACTTTTGTGTGGCCACGGCATTCAAAACTGATGTGGCTCACAGTGGTCCTCAGTGCGTTCAGGAAGCTTGTGAGTTTGCCCAGACACGTGAAAAATTAGAGGGAACATTGGAGTACTGTGTCTTTTTCTATCTTAAATGGAAGACTGTTTAAATTCTACACATCAGTTAGCTTGTAGGTGCTTTATTTTCTCCTCTATTCAAAATGCGTGAAGTATCCGACATTTGACTCTCTGTGAACATTGACTAGTGAGAAATAGATTAGGGTTCATTGCACATATTTGTTAAACTTTTTCTGGACTGAAGCAGTCTCCAATGGACTTTTACAGTCTGGTTTGTATGCAGTCAAAGATGCTCTTGGCCCACCACTGGAATCTCTGCATCATTCTTCATCTAAGAAGTGTTTTGAAGAGTTCATTGAAGTGTAGAGAAAACATCTGTCTGCCATAGTGGGTCTTTACTTGTCTGGAGTGGCTTTTGAATAAGCCTTTAAACATCTTATTTGTAATCAGATTCATTACATGCAGCTTGGAATGAACACAACCCTCTTATGAAAGTTCTACTCTGTTCATGTATTTTTGTCAGTTTGAACTTTTGACCGTCCTTTTTCAAAACAGTGTATCTTTGTAATGTTTTGGGTTTTTTTTGTTGCACCTTGTGTAACTCATCTTTTGAGGTAAAATTTTGATTCTGTGACCACATATTTTTGTTTACAATCCTGTAAATAATACATTTATTTTATTTTTAATACGCCAACAGAAAATTAAACTTACTCTACTCAATACCTTTATATCCAGTAACTGAGGATAAAAGTTTGGTCTTCAGCTACATGTAAAATTTGAGCATTGTTCAGCTGAAGTCCTACAAACAAAAATATTACTTTGTACTCTGATGTGATTCACCACAATCTTATCAAATCATCCTTAAGTGAAGCAGTGGCTAACTTATTCTGATGAGTTCCATGTAAAACCATCTTTGTCCAAATTGTGCTTCCTATTTGAACCTACACCAATAGCATAACTGTTTTTAGGCATTTTAGTCCTGACTCTGAACTCAGTTTCCTTGCTGTTCAATGGAAGAGTCGGCATTAAACGGCGACTCAGATCCAGTTGTCAGGCAGAATTGAATTTTTTGTGGCCATACTTTCTGTTTCCATATGACAGAGATTAAACTAATTGTGAATCAAACCAAATGATTACTTGAACACATCTTTAAAGCTTCTAAATATTTTAATTAGCATGCCGGATACCACTGAATTGAAAGAATCTAAAGAGATTCATTTGTACAATTTGGCAAAGAAAGATCATTAGATAAGTTATGCATTTTCATGATCAATTTTTTATTCTTCTGAAATGGGTTCTGCTGATTATTAATCAACCACAAATGTAAAACTGATACAGCATTGTGGTTAATGAATCTCCTAATTAAACAAAGCCACTACTGTTAACATTCCCAGGATACAACTTAATTATCAGTGTCTGTCTTCACCCTCAGTCTAATTATCTTTGATATTTGTCATCTTCACAAGGTCTGATTGCTATCTCAGTTTAAAGGCACACAGTTTTTATTATACATTCAGAGATGAAGGAAGAGATTTGTCTGAGAGTAGTGTAATGCTCTCATATGAGACAGGAAGATCAAAAGCAGAGCTGAAGAATACTCATCGTGATGTTCCTTTTGACTTTCTGTGGAATCACACACTATGACTTCATAGTACCAGGCAGACCACATTATGTATGTATGCTTGAATGCATATGCACATCTGCATAAACATGCACAATCAACTACACACATTGGCTGGAGTTCCAAGGACTGCTTTTAATGTGCTGTAATGGTTATTTTCCATTGGGCTGGATCTCTCTCTTTAAAAGCCAAAACTAAGTACAGGCACCATTTAACACACAGAGGAAATAATCTGCTATAATGCTAAAATAAAACCAAAATGTTTTACAGTCTTCACCAGGATTTAATTAGACAAGGTTGCCAATGGCCACACACCAACAGACGTACTGAAGGGGTCTATGTCATTTACGGTAATACAGTTAAGAGAATGATGTCGTGGTTTGGTTCTATTGTTTTATTTGTTTGTTTGTTTGCTCAGGGACAATACGTGTAAATTAGCTCAGCCTGGGACTGCTCTTCTTGTGTAATTTCCCAGTGAAAATGAACACAATATAGAAAAATAATGTTTTAAAACCCTTATATTATGTTTGAGAAATGATTTACTAAGCACAGGAATTGTCTCAATGACAGTAAAATGATAATTTTGATTGGGGCAGTAATTATATTGTAAAAAAGAGAACAAGGATGAATGAAAAGACAAACTCATAATAAGGATGCACATTCAGAAGATCAAAGAGAAGACGTGTTCAGAGTGATTTAGTCACAGTTGTCACAGACAGCTGCCGGCATAATCACACTGCCACATTCGTTAGTTGATGGGGCTCTGATGAGCAGCCAAGCTTAGCCAAATCACTATTAGATCCCCATTGTGATAAATATTATTTATTGCTGTCAAGCAGCATTAATGTTTAATTCAGAGGTGGAAAATGAGCAGGGTAGAGCCACGTGGTTCAGCCCATTCATGGTCAGTTTATGACAAAAACAATGAACCTGAAAAACTTTATCCATGTCTTCCAACAAGAAAATACAACGTGCATGTGTGTGTGTGTGTGTGTGTGTGTGTGTGTGTGTGTGTGTGACTCTGTGTGCCTGTGCATTGGGGGGAAGAAAAGGAGGGGATAGGGTGGAGTAATGGCTCTAATTTGCACATATTTTAAAAGGCTAATGAAGTAATATGATGTTTATCTTTTCTGAGGAGTTTAATTTCTGTTGGCAGAGACCCAGAGAAGACTGTGTCACAATATTATGAGCAGCAAAGTTAATAAAGGCCAAGGTATGAATTCTTTCAAATGTGTGAGGTTCTAGTGGTTGATGGAAAGAAGGGGGAAGGGCGACATCTGTTGTGATGGACAATGGATTGATGTTTATTCATTAATTTCAATAACCAGAAGCCTGCGTTTGAGCTACAAAGGCACTTAAATCCCCCTATCATTCCATCATCTCCTCACCAAGAGGCACATGTCTTATTAGAGTTACACAACATATCTCACAAAGAACCACACCACTCCAAATGCTTGTGTTTCATTTGAGGATGAATGCAATTCTTTTCCCTTCATGCTTATTTGAGTATTTTGAAAGTGGAGGCTGAAGGAAAAATGCTGCAGAGAAACTGCTGTGCCCAAGAGGTTCTGGTTCCTGAAATAAGATGATCATGTAAAAGGGGTCAGCTGCTAATCTTTATTCCCCGAGTAAAGCGCTCATTCATTATGTAACAGTTTGCATTTGTATTCAGGCCAAAGACCCAGGGTGCAGAAGCATTCAGAGAGCTACTCATATAAAACATCAATTTATTTTTACCTCTGCTGCCCCCTTCTTTTCTCTCACTTTAATCTAACGACAAGCTACTCAATAATATCAAAAGGCCAAAGTCAGGAGTCTTTATTACACATTGCTTAACATAGAAGTGCAGCAAAGAAAATGAGCTTCAGAAATGTATTAGCCTATATCAATAATGGAATTCTTTTGTTCAGATGTACCATCAAATATTTGCTTTAATATTTGCTTTAACAACGAGCCAGGCAAATTCTTTATCTAGTCCCCAGAGACAGTTTTTGTGTTAAAATTATTTAAAATTGAAATCAATAGCAGCTGTAAGTAAAAGAAATCTCTTACCAGTAAGAGTTCCCCTCTCTGAAGTGGTGTTGAACTTGTTTGAGAGACTCGGACCTTAAATTTTTTAAGTCATTGTTGAAATGTTAAAAATTTTACACAAAGAGAAACCCAAATAAGAGTATTTAATTTTTACATACACATCTACATTGTCTTTGATCTAAACATATAAGCGGATTTTTGATACTTAATTATCATATTGTATTGTTGCTTTTTGACTATGTGCAGTTAACCATCTCTTCAGATAACATCAGGGCTGGAAGAAGCTGAAATGGCCCACAGTCTGCCCCTCTTCTGTTTTCATCCTGGCTTGATAAAGGTGCCTGACATCATCCAAACAGTGAAGCGTATTTGTAACCAGGTTACCAGCTATCTTTCATCTGTAATTGAGAGCATGCAGCTGGAGTCAGAAGTGTATCAACAATATAAAATGTTGTTAGTCTTCCATCAGACATCTTATGAAGGGAATTAATAGCTATCAGCTGAAAGAGGATGGGGCCTCAGACAGACTGGATTTAGCGTTGTGCTAATAGAGAAATGTTCCCCTGTATTTATTGTTTTGCTACATTAAGAGAAGATGAGGGAAAACATGTGGTCCATATACATGTGCATATAATAGTTTCCTTGATTTTGCACAGTTGCCTTAAGATAACTGATGAGCAAACTTTAGCATTCAAAATATCAACACCTTTCTTTCAGCTAACTCCTGTTTGATCCTCAACATGTAGCCAGAAGTCCAAAACAACTTGTATGACTGTTCCACAACCCCATCCCCCCACACTATTTTTTTTAAGTCCATCTTCATCTTTGTATCCAGCCCAGCTTGACAAACCACCTCCGTGCTGACCTCTGAGAGCAATTTCTTGACATGTACTTGGCATCAGAGAGAAGAATCAAACTACAGTACATACACGATAGACACACATCTCCCACATTGTCAAATCATTTGCTCCTGGGACCCCTCCTCCATCTGTGCTGTGGTTTCAAGATGAATTGTGGGGCTGTGGAGGAGTGGAGCCTCTGACTTTTTCCTGATCCCTCTGTAAGACTATTCAATTAAACCCATGACCTATTAAATGTTTATATCTCACAGGTCTATTTGAATTATTGTAACACTTAAAACAAAGCTTTTAAAGTACACACATTTAAACCATAAGATGCTTCATTTGTGGTCACACATACACATTGGCACACTTTTTTCAAGATGCTGATCTCACCAGTTGGCACATAGCTCATCAAGCAGGCTGGATTTGATATACAGTAATATTATAATGATAGCACTTCTTACGCCTGCCTGATGTGCACTTTGCAGCTCATATTGACAAAAATGTTATAAGATAAGTAAATGATAATGTTATAAGATACACCTTCTTGCAGGATAAATAAACTATTTATGCTGTGGTGCAATATTGGGGAACAATTTATAATTTTATTTCATTTAACTTTTCATTTAATTCACAGAGATGGTGACAGGATAACCTGCCACATCATTGAAAGTGCATTGTGTATGGCTAAACAAATGGATTATAATAAACTAAATGTTTACATCCAAGGCAGGGAAGTCGGTGCGCCACAGGCAGTCAGCAGTTTTTTTTTTATAATGGGAATTTCATTTTTTTCTTGTTTGCCTTGGAGCTGAACAACTCGGGTGTTCTGCTTGTGTGTGCTCTAATTACAGACAAGATTAGAGCGGGCAAATTAAACTGCTACCAGCCACTGTTTGTAATTGCCACAAGCAAATGTTTGTAATTATGAACAGATTGCTTTACTATCGATAATTAAAACAACAACACAACTTATTTAATGACTATCGGGAGATAGCACTCAAAACTGACATCGAATTTTAACCCCGGTTCTCTTTCCTTTTGTTTTCTCAGACCCATTTTCTAGAGCTCTCTCATTGTAGATTAAATGCCTTTGACTGGATTTGCTCCATTTGAAACAAAGACAGTAAAGTCTGTGTTGATAGCATTGTTGTCACAGCGCTTGCTTTTTCCCTTTAGTAGCTTGTCCATTGTCTATATTGAAACTGATACATCAACCATATTATTAGTTGTGCAACCATGATTATAATCCCCCAGCTGTTGTTGGCTATATGATACTGACACACAATATCAAGCTAAAGCAACTGACCAAGTCACTCTGCCGGCTAATGAGCTGCTTTGTGAGGCCTCTGCAAACAAGGTACAAACACTCTTTAAACTGCTGCAGAAACAAATTGTGATACGATGGTGCTAACTATGTTATGCATTGAGTAAAGCTGCTATTTCTAAAATAGGCTATTTTTAGAGTGAGCTATTAGAAAAAACAGAGGTGGTTCACTTTTCTTGTTCCATTTGATGTTTACGAATATGATTGTGGCAGATTCATCACTTGAAATTCTTTTTAAACAATTCTTTCTCTTATCTAAGTCTAGTTACGAAAAAAAAAAAAAAAAGCTTCTCACTTTTAGCCACCAAAAATGACAAGTAATTCTGGAGTGCTATTATCTATATGGATTAGTTGCTTTTGTTGGGGTTGGTGTGCCGCTGTGGCATGTAGCAAGAGGACTGCAGATTGCAACCAACTGGTTACTCTCTTCCTTGCCTTGGGTGACCAGTAAAACTTAAACCAGCACGCTGCACTTGGTTAGTGTATCATGAGCAACTGCAGAATACAGTTGCTCAGAATACAACGGTAAGAATTCATTTGAACAGAATCAGCTCCCTCTCTAGATAAAATGCTTCACCCTGAAAAAAGAGAACAGTAATTCTTAGCGTATACATAAATGGCAACAAGTGAAAATTTTGCACACTGGGCTTGAAGTTTAGTGATTATAATTATGGTGAGAATATCAAGACGAATTAGTTGAAGGGAAAGGAGTCTGTAAAGTATTAGGATCCATTATAACATGCTGCAGGAAGCATTTATTTGCTGTGGCTTGCTAAATAACTACATTGGTTTTAGCAACATGGATGTGGTCGGGAAAGCTACCTTTGCTTACTTAAAAATGTAGCTGATGCAGTCACACACGATGCAGCTATTACCACCCACTGTATTGCCATTATTTTCACAAGCAAACTTAGTCCTTCTGCTACCACTACTACAGTATAGTAATACAGTATAGTAAACTTAAGCTTCCAGTTTCACTACCACTGCTAAAAAAAAGTATATTGATGCTGTCATACAGCATATCATAGGCATAGATTATGACTATAGTGTAAAATGTATTTAATTATGAATAGTGTTCCTCCCACCTCCAAAAACATGCATTTCAGGTGGAGTGGTTGGTTCCAAATTGTCCGTAGGGTATGTGTGTGTATGTGTGTGTGTGGTTGTTCATCTTTCATGTGGTGAAGCGATGTCCTGGAAACCTGTCTGGAGATTGCCTTATACCCTGCCTTGTAAGTCTACTGGGATAAGATCCAGCAACCCCTGTTGACCCTCAAAAGCAGAAAAGCAGTTGGGAAAATAGTGTCGTCTGTTACACTTTGTTACAATAAGGCTCTTTTTAGGGCTTGAAATATACATGACTGACAGTGCATTTTAATGTAGGTCTTTGTAAAATAATGTTTGAAAAGCTGCATCTAGGGTTAAGAAATTTTCATGTAGACAGACATTTACTTTGTGAGTCCTTCGTCGATTCATCATACCTCTTTGATCAAACCTTTCAAGAAAGAGATACGAATACTCCAAAGTTAAATACCAAGGGGTCAAACATGGATATGAAATTATAAGAATTGCTGACCTTGGTGTCCAGCTACAATCACTACGCTGTCTGTTCTTTCGTACTAGTCCTGGGAGATGTATTGTATATAATAATCATTCATTTATTCATTCATTTTGCTAACTCACTTCATCTGGTGTTGCGGGTCGTGGAGTGCTAGAGCCTATCCCATCTGACTGAGGATGTGAGGCATGGTGCACTCCAGATGCGATGCCAATGTACCGTGGAGCCACATATAGACGCAGACAAATACGCATACACTCACACCTACCATCAATTTTGGACCACCCTCAAAAACAACCTGAAGCGCATGTTTTTTGAGGGTGGGAGGAAGCCGGAGAATCTGGAGAGAACACACGCAGACACGGGGAGAACATGCAAACTCTGCACAGAGCGGGACTCGAACCCAGAACCGCTGCGCCGTATGACGACAGCACCACCGTGCTGTCCAGATAATGTACAATTAGTATAATTAATTAAGTAAAACAATATAAATATGTAAAAAATATATATACATATAAACTACAAACGATAAGAACATGTAACACAAAGTGCTTCACAAGATTAAAAACAACAAACACTGGTAATAGATTACCAGCCTGTTTCATGAGGGAATAAGTCATAACAACAACCAAAGTATAAATATGGTGTAAAAGTGAAGAAAAAATAAAGAGAGGCTAGAGAGAAGCTAGAGCTAGAACAGTAAAGGGAAACTAGTTGAGTTTAATTAATTTTGTGTCATTATAATTAGAT
This sequence comes from Antennarius maculatus, assembly GCA_013358685.1. Taxonomy (NCBI): domain Eukaryota; kingdom Metazoa; phylum Chordata; class Actinopteri; order Lophiiformes; family Antennariidae; genus Antennarius; species Antennarius maculatus. The sequence continues at coordinate 4,934,664 of CM023606.1, forward strand.
TCAGATTGTTCATGTTGCATAAGTAAGGGTACAAATCATTCAAAGACTTTCTGAAAATAAGTAGCCAGATGCAGAACGAGCTTCCTAAATACATTACAATGTTCATACCTAGTGTGAATGAATGGTCATACAAAATAGATCTAGTTATGCAGCGATTATTCAAAATTACTATTTTGGAAAAAAATCATCTTTGGTTCATAACACAGCCCTAAAAAATGCCCAAATATGTGAAGACGACAGGCCTACGTCACACACAAGCCCATAAACCCAACTAGACTCAGTTAGCAGAAAGCTCCACCGCGGCTCCTCAGCTCGGATGAGCCAAAATTTAATGGGTTTGTTCCATGGACCACATGGTACCTCTGCAAACAATTTAATCAAAATGAATTTCTTACTTTCTGAGTATCTGTTCTAATGGGCAAACAGACTCATAAAGCAAGGCTGGCAAAATCATAACTACTTGGCAGGCGTAATTATGATTTTTGAGTGGTTTACGAGCAATGTGAAGGAAAACTTATCAATGTAATGATTTCTAATACAATCTCATGATAACAGAAGTAAGGACATTCAAATGTCCAAAGTATCTACTGCATATAAAGCTGTTCACACTCTTTCATCTCCCATTTAATATCACAAAAGTAATATCATCAGTTTGGACTTGGCTGAAGGGTATGAAGCTGTGCTATTCTGTGTAACTGGAACAATGTCGAGTTGTGATGCTGCTGTCTGTTCTTAATGGACAGCATATATTTACAGCACCAAGGGAATGGAGGGATTCTGATTTAAAAGGACCTGTCTCACACCTTGAGGCCAATTCTCCCATCACATCCCATTACTTCCTGTATTCATTATCCTCATTCTTATTCCTTGGGCGTGTTTGATTTTTATGTTCTAATAAGGTACTTTTGGTATGATAACAGATGGTGTTTCATTTTGTCATGGACCTGTAGCAGAGTGCCAGGAGTTGTGATGTTTTTGATTTTATTAAAGATGAGATTTAGCACATACATGCTACATTACTGCAACATAACTCCCATTTCTCATCTGCAGTAGAAAATGAAACTGTGATGAAATGTAATATAGTCCCCCTCAGGCAGAACTAGAGGGAGTGGGAATTGCTCCACAATAAATCTAATGGATATTACTGCACTCAGTTCTCCCTCTCTCCTTTTATACTCCCCATTTCTCTCCCTCTCCGCCTTTTACCTTGTCTTTTTATTCTCTCTAGCTGTCCAAACATGCACACACATATAAACACTCTGCTATATATTAATTTACATTTGCTTGAAAAGCCTATACCTGCTTTGAGAGAAAAAAAAAAAATCACTTTACATTTATCATCAGAGCCATCTTAGATCATCCTAATGGACTTCAATTACCAGGTCTAAACTTACAAGCTAATGAAGAAGATGTCTTTTCCATTACATCAAACAAAGCATAAGAGTTCAAAGAACAAGGGTTGTGTATAAAACTCATTACCATAGCATCATATACAGAAAAAGACAACTAAAAAAGGTCCATTGCCATTAAAGGCACTTGAAACCCTGGTAATTGTGTCCATTGCTATAATAAGAAACCAAGAGCAGTAAATGACGATTCAGTGTATTTTCACAATGCTGCTTCTAATCTCATTTAAATGAAAAAACACAAACAAAAAGCTCCTCAGCATTTTTTAAAATATAAGTATGATTTTTTTTTTAAGTTTAGAGCTCCCCTCCTAAGATACATTAACACATGAAAAAATTCTGTGTATCTGACATGCAGATTATAATATGTTATTACAACATTGAGGCGACAGTGGATGAAGCGGTAACAGGAAATAAATGGATGGATGGATGGATGGATGGATGGATGGATGGATGGATGGATGGATGGATGGATAGATGGATGGATATTAATTGGATGACTTTTGTTAATGTGAGTATTCTGCTTCCAAATTGCAAAAGAAAACAGTGGATTATTATTTATAATTTTATTAGTAATTATTGTAGATTTAAATAAAGAAACATTTTCTCTAAACAGAAAAGTAGGTCTTAGTAAATTGAGAAGTGCTGGCGATGGCCTAGATCCAATGGAAATGGCCTAGATCCCTCTAATAAGGCACCTGTGGATGAATATGTTTGTATATTTGTTCTGACAGATCTTTTCACCGTCTGATCTTTCCAGGTTCTACATGTTAATTCAAACCACAGGCTTCAAACACAGGCTATTGCACTTGCTGCAATCCATTTGTTTTTGTACAATGATCACTACATGTAGAGTAACAGCTTGCAAAGGTATAAATTATTGAATTGTCTGACCATCAACTGGCACACTCTTATGTTATGGCTGTTCCGACACTGAACATTATTTCACTGGAAAAAAGCTTGTTAAAACATTCAAGTTAAAAACACAATCAAATATATTTATCAGGCAAATATGCACATTGAGCAAAAATAGACATGGAGATTCAACTTGCAGGTTGAATGAAAAAAAAAAAATCATCTTCAAACAAATCATAATTCATTCAATAAATAACTTTCCACCTTACATTGCACTGGTTGAGACACTAATATATGTATATTTACACAAGTTACTGAAGAGTAACTTATGTAAATGGTTTTCAGTCATTGGTGTTACTGGTGACAGCAACAATTTGCATCTTATATTCACTCTTTCCACTGCATTTGAGGGCTGATCGTCCTTGTAGTACACAGTATATATCAGTGTTAATCAGTTTATCAGTTTTTGCATTTTTTATCATACCCTCACACATTTAAATTATACTGTTTTATTATTTCACCAACTAAATCTGTCAACATACATTTTGATTCAATTTATCTGTATTCCTGTGGTCTTCGTTTATTAAACAAGTGTAAAGACTAAGCAGGGGCTGAGTATTCTATAGTAATATAAAGAAAGAGGAGGCAGGATCTCTGTTGTTTTAACAGATGGCATGACACCTACACTGCAGCAGTCAGTTTCCCTCTGTTCTCTTGAGTATTTTTAGCTAGCTCAACCAACCTTGGCAGTTTTTCACTACCATGTGTTGAGAAAACCATTTGGTTGTATTAAATTGTGAGCCCATCTAACAGTCCTTCACAACTGTCAAAGTTAAAGAGATGCAGGCTCTTCACAGATGTAAATACAACAGTCTCATTTGAAGTTTTCATTACAAATACTACTGAAGATTGAACATATTTTTATTATGCAATTTATCCAACATCAAACCACTATACCCTCTCTCAGCATGTACTAATGGCAGCTATATGATGAAGTACATGCTAATATCTAGCATTAATTGTGTTACTCAATCATTTATTAGGCAATATATTTGTATAAAATATAACCTGGTTTTAAATAGGATTACAACAAAAAGGCCAAATTGAGACAATAATGATTCTGTCATTTTAATCAGCTCAAATCTTTAAACTGTATGTATAATCTGATTAAGTGTTTTTTACTATGCCTTTGGGCATGCAAAAATGAAATTCATCCCAATTTTAGAAATAAGTATTAATTTAAAACACGAAGACTGACATGCAATTCATAGACTCTGTCCACTAAATTACTGTACTTGCATTCAGTGTATCTCTATCACAAATCAGTTTTCCAAAATGAAGGTACACAATTTGAGTAAAATGATTTAAAGGGGCCCTATTATGAAAATCACACTTTTTCAGGTCTCTACATATACATAGTGGTCCTCCCTAACCCGACCAACTCCTAGAATCTGGTAAACAAACGCTCCCTGCATCAATAGATATTTGGAGTTTTAGGAAGTCATGGCTCTGAACGACTCAAATCGATTATATTGCGCTAGAATAGCCATTCTTGACGTCAGACTAGGGACTCGGTGCTATTGGACAGAATATTGGACGATATGGATTGGTTGACATCCCCAAGACGGAGCTCTTTGCGTTGGACGTGAGGCAGCAGTCTGTTGAAATGGCGTCCGTCAGACGGAGACATGAAAGTTGCTCAGTTGTTGATTGTACAAATCAACACCGGTGTTTATTTTTCATCCCATCCAAAGAAGAACAGAAGACACCGTGGTTGCAGTTCATTTTTAATGGCTATGTGCTGGCTACATCACCTGCACGTTTGTTTGTGTGTGGAACCACTTCACGCCAGCCTGTTTTAGCAATGAGGGTCAGTACAGACGGGGCTTTACCTGAGACTGATCCTCATTCAAGGATCACTCCCACCTATACGGGACCAAGGAACTGCACCCTGGTTCCAGGTAAGTCTCACCACATTTATCTTTTTAGCAGTTGTCTGTTAGCATGAGTGATCAAGTGCTATTCGGCTAATTAGGTAGTACTGCTTTGTTTCGCGTTTGCGTGCGCGCTCCAACATACTGTAGGTCCAGTGTGTGCTGGACCTACAGTATCTAGCTACAACGCACATAAGTTGGGCTCACATTTTATCGTTTTTCCTGTTGTCTGTTAGCATGAATGAAGTCATGTTATGCTAGGCGATGTAGGGAGGTCTCCTTTGTTTCGCGTTTGTGTATTGCATGTGTGCGCGTGCGCGCCCGATCACATGTGTGCATGCTGGACCTACAGTAGGTACAACATACAGAAGTTGCTCTCATATTTTCTTGTTGTTTGTTAGCATGAAGTCATGCTATGCTAGGCTATGTAGGCCAATGTGCTTTTTTCGCGTTTGTGTATTGCATGTGTGCGCGCATGCTCCAACACGTGCTCAACACATGCTCCAAGGTTCAAGTGACCTTGAACTCTTCATTCCCACTATAGAAGTATAGGTATGTACAAGTCATATTCCATACAATGTTTTAATAAAATTGGTTAAATAGACTAATTTTCTAAATATTGTTGTCTACAGGTTTAAGTGAGTGCACATGTGTTGATAGTAGTTCAGTAAAAAATAATAGTGTTGTGTATTAGAATATTCCAGCAAGACAGTAAGTGAAGAGTTTAGGATAAAATTTTTTGAGACAGATTCATGTATGTCATATGATGTTGTTTTGGCTCCTTATTTCGTTACGTTTGGTGTACCTCTCTAGAAGATCCACTTTCCGAAGGCTTTTGAAGGGACAATGCAGAGTCAAACCTCACAAGACAGAGCCAACATTCTGTTAGTGTTGCAATATTTTAATATTTCAAACAAACATGTTTTGAGAGTCTGTGGGTAATTGCTCACAACAAAACACAGTAAAAAGTAACCATACAAATAAATAAATTAGTAGCAAGTACCAGGATGTATTTTGAACACAATTTTTCTAAACAAAGAAATGAATCAAACAAAAGCAATAACAGTAAAGATATATCTTTGTGTTTTACTGAACAGGTTTTGTAGCTGACATGTTGGACCTCATATTTGACAAAGTGTTGGTGGACCCCATGCCATACACAAATGACATTTTGGCCATTCCTGTCCCCAAGAATCTGTCTGCCCAGTATGAGCGTCCGGACAAGGAGGAGGTCATTGCCAGCTACATGACCAGGTTCAACTGAGACTCAGTCTAAATCCAGGGTAGTGGCCTTTGTCTTCAGGAAACTCTCGGCGTATGCGAAAGACCTCACAGGCTGGAATGACGACCCGGATTATGCGTCCTAAATTGCCACAGCACCAGCCAACAAAGGTGCGATAGGCCAGATGTCTGCACCGTCTACAGAAAAAGGACACAAAATTATTTATTTCACAATGTTTTCAATCCTGAGTATTACAGCTGTTGTTGATTTCCTGATAGGATGGCCCTGTGTTCTCATTATTGTTGTTGGATGTATTGTTTTATGTAAATAAATGCTTGTATATGTCAACAGAAATGGATTGTGAATACCAAAAAATGTTCAACATGTCTTTTAATAAGACAAAAACCAAGGTGTCGCCAATACAACATGTTAGACTTTGTTGTAACTATATTTGTCATGTGTTACTACATTAATGAAGGTATGTCTGATGAAGCAAAATAAGACATAACTGTAGTTTTTATTCTGTGCCATTTTTCAAAGAACGACTTACCGATGTATTGGTCTCAGACGTGTAGGGCCATACTCAGCCCTCAGTACGTGACCGGCCATTTGTAGGGTGTACACGGGTAGGCCCACAGGCTGGAACCCAGGATGTTGAATCATACGCGGAACCTCATCAAACTCTTGCAGACGGCTTCTAACCTACAGTGAAAAACATGGTAAAGGTCATTTCAATTTATAATTGTAAAAGTTTGTGGTATATCCAAACAGCAGATGTTTTCTGCTTCTGTTGGCATACGTTCAGTGTCCACAGGAACACCTGTACAATAAACAGAAGGTGAAGACATCTCAAAATAGAGTAGATAAAGGCATCACTGCAATATGGCTACATCATTTCACCATTAACCTGGTGTGATGGCGGCAAGTGTTAGCTCCGTGTGTCTTGTCACAGAGGACTGCCTCAAATATTTTGCAGCTTAGTAACGGGTGAAATCAATGTAATGAAAAAATAAAAAGTAACTTAGCTGTGAGCAGAAGCTAGCATTAGCCACATGGTAATAACTATCAGAACCACCGTCAGACTTTACTGTCACTTATAGGAGTACAGGAACATTTTAGCAGTCAACACATCCTTATATATACAAAATACATAATAAGACAGATATGACATTATTACTGTGCGATAAGAGGTGGGAGTAGAAAAAAAAGTAGCTATCGGACGATGCTCCGGTCCTGTGAGGACGTAGGTTACAAAACACAACACAGAACCAACTAAGTAACGTTCATACGTACTAACCATTCAGAAACGTCCTGCTGCAGCCGCACAGTTGGTGTTTCTTCAGGAGCCCCCGCTTCTGGGTCCGACTCAGGGTCATAAATGACACAATGGGGCCTCCGAACGCCATAGTGATAACAAATGTAATGGCAGTCAGTGTCCCGTTAGCCTAACGCTCTCCTTCAGAGGGGCGTGACCCAGGTGAAGGAGGCGTTGACCAGCGGAGCTCATTAACATACTACAGCCGGAGGCCTGAAACAAAGCGTTTTGTGAGTAGCTCAGATGAGCGATTTTGAAAAGCTGATATTTAGGACCACAGATCACTTTAGGTCAAAATATTTGGAGTACAGTCTAGTTGGACATCTGGCAGCTGAATGACATTAAGTTAAAAATACATAATATGGGACCTTTAAATATTTGACTCTTTACTCTGTTTGCTGACATCAGAATGCAACTTGCAGTCGATGCAATGCAAATTACATTATGCAAGTAAAAATCAGCATAACTCTAAATTTGTGATTTTCATTTTGTTAACTTTCCTCTTGCCAGAAGGATGACTCATGACCATTCACTACCTATATAAAAAACTATGTGCATCGTTGCAATATGACAAAAGAAACTGCATGCCTGTTATGATGAATGATTTTGCAAAGAGAAGGCAGTCAAAGCAACTCAACTCCAAAGCTTATTTCGATCTGTCATTATGTATAAATATGTAAGTGATGTTAAGGTGAATAGATGAATGGCTGTCCCTCTTCAGATGGAGGAGAACAAAAGTGAGTAGCGGTGCTGACAGATGAACCAGATAATGACACATTGCAGAGTCTTACAGTGAAATGTATTTCTAATTTAAAGACTTTGGCAACTTTGAGCAAGACCTCATTTTTTATTTTGTCTACATTGCCACTGCAACAGCATCTGCCAAGTTCTGGTAAGAAAAAAAAAGTGTTTGATATCTCTCTCTCTGAGTTTAAGGGCCTATTACTTTGATCCCCAACCACAGACAAGGTCAATAGCTAAAATTCAGTTAGAACTGAAAGAAAATGTTTGGATTTAAAGAAGCCTGAGAAAATCTGTGGATTTGTGATCTGTAGAAGAATGCTGCCTGTCTAACAGTTCCATCTCATGCTTTCTTGACCATTCTGTGTGTTCCTCTTAGCCGTTTGTTTCTCTTTTCAAAGGATTCGCAGTGCACTTACAGAGAGATGCTGCTGAGAGCACTCATTTGCATTTAACAAGAGATCAAGAGTAAGTGGCAGGCACCTCTAAAAATTCATCTAATTTTCTCTATAACACAACTGCAACTGCATTACACATCTCACATTTTCATTGTAATATGAAGAGCTGTCTAGACTATACTTGAGCTAATTCAGTATCTTTCATTTCATATAATCACAGAAATCATTTGATTATTAAATTCTCTGATGAATGGGTATCAGAGGAGGAATGAATTAAGTTGCTGCCCAATAAATTACTTTTTGAAGCAGTTAAGTTTAAAGGCATTTTCAATCAAAGTCTAATGTCATTTATGGCATGAGACATTGTCTGGAAGGCAATTAAAATCAATACACTGTTATAGTATGTTAGACTCCACGCTGCCAAGTACAGTAGAATGGCTGTTTCCTTTTCTACTGAAGTAATTTTTTTTTTTGCTGTTGATCATCACAAATAGGTTCTATTATCTACAAATTTGCATTTATTTGCATTTCACAATTATTGATTGATCGTCTCCTACCTGTTACCACAAAAAAATATTATATCAAAAAACATGTACTGTTGCAAAGGTATGATAACTATTGATATAACCCAAATACATCCCAGGATATTGTGAATTAATACATGTAGTGATTGTTCATGTAGAGAAATAGTTTGCTTTTCATTTGATCTGTTATTGCTTATTTAAATCCTTTCATGGCATTGTGTACTTTGATTCAACAAACCTTTGGTTGAGAACATCAGGATTTATCCAAGCGGGGATTCCCATCTGCTGCTGATATTAAAGCACAACCCCACACTTTTCTATGCTGCTCACAGCTGTAGCAGTAATTCAGCCAGACGTCTGAATTTGATTTCTGGATATATTATCTCACATCATGAAAAGTATGCAAATACAAATCATATTAGTTCCTCACCATGAGGTTATGATGAGAGTTGTGCAATGATAGGTTAGGGTTAGACTTAGTCTTAGTTTTCCGGAATCATGATAGGAATGCTGATGTTGAAATGAGTTCACCAAATGCTCCTGCTAACACATTTGTTGCATCAGCTTCAGACACCACAACAGTTCCGTATTTCTAAACTACTTTACAATTGGTGATTAAAAAAAACAAAACAAAACTGAGAGATCACATGATGAAGCAATAATAATACAGATAGCAGGAGACTGTTTCGAACAGCTATCTTAATCGCAATGCCACAATGAATTGTAGAATGAATGGCAAATTGTTCCACGTACAGTATGTGAACTATAAATAGGCCCATGATAGTGCAAATGACAGCTGAAGTATAACAATGTACTGCTTAACAGAGTGATGTCAAAAGAAGATAGTTCTTATGAACTAGCTGTTCATTCTTCTTGTTTGTATCATTAGAATCCCACCTCAACACATTAGTTTCACACTGCAGGCTCCTGCTGCGTGGACAGATTCCTCCTGTTTGTCGAGTGATTTCTTTATCATTTATATTATTGATGTGTTTCTTCACTTACATTTTCAATTTTATTAAAGATTTTCAGTCATTTAAAATTGTCCATGTAACAGTGCAGCTGCAAAGAGTCAATCTCATTTACGCTGAAAATGTAGTGCTGTTGTTACAGATTTCATGGATGGATGAAGCTGTCCATAGAAAACACAAATGACCTTTTATCTTTTAAAATAAATATTTTTAGTTAGCTCTGATGAAGCTCAAGGTTTGTCAGGAGTGCAGCTGATTCACTTCAAGCATTTTAAATATACGTGACCTTTTGGGTGTGGAGAAGAAGATGGACCATTAATTATAATTATATCCTCCTTTGTACCTAAATGTACTTAGTTGAAGAGGCCTCACCCTTTCTAACCATAACCCATCCTCTGAGACCATCAAACTGGAGCTGTATGATTGGTGAGCTAAGACACAAACCAAATATTTTTGTGGTTTCAGTGGTTATCTACACAAGATCCAAATTAGCAATAACATATAATTTACTTTTGCTCAACACTGGAAATTGCTACAAATACAATAAGCAGACAGATGAAAAGTACTTGATATTTATGAATCATATCTTTGGACACAGATCAAACTCATCAGATTGTTGGTCTCTCAGCATATATTCATTCCAAACAGGACATTCACTTCCAGATGGCAGGGTCTCACAGCCATCTGTGGCTGCATTATATAAATATATAAAAAGTTATAATTAAAAACAGTGTATGAAAATGTATCCTATACCTAAGTTAGTCTTAAAAATAGGTCAATAGTTCAGTCAGTCAGTTCATTTCAATCAAAAAGTGCATCAATAATGAAGATAAATAATCTATTGATGATGAACAAACCTTATCAACCAGCAGCAGTTTTACATGTTAAATGTAAATTTGTTTTTGTATGAATTAATAGTATATCTTGTGGTGGAATAAAGACATGGGCATAAAAACGAAACCCATTTTGTTAAAAAAAAAAAAAAAAGTGTTTCAAATATAAACCAGGAACACGCTTCAGCAGCATGAATACATACAAGTTTTCTGACTTTGCATGTTTTCATGTTGTGTGTGTGTGTGTGTGTGTGTGTGTGTGTGTGCGTGTGCGTGTGCATGTGTGTGTGTGTGTGTGTTGGGGGTATAGGGGTGGGTGGCCAGGGGTGCGGGGGTTAAAGGGGGTTTAATTACCCTCGTGAAAAAAACACCTACAAACAAAAGCCTTCAAAGTCTCTTTCTTATATTTTCCATTGAAATTTGGTAAATATTCTGTCACTTTTGAAGTGATTGCTGAGCGTACAGTTCAGAGAAGTGCTCATTTGGGCAACTGCCTCCTCAGTCTTTGTTGTCATCTTCATTGTGCTTTGCTGACCCCATACTTTTCTAAAGAGAAGCATCCCACACCTCTGATTAATGCCTCATTAGACCTGATACCAGCAGTGAGCAGGGGCGGAGAGCACATCTCACATCTATTTAGTCACAACTCCCACAGCCAAACTTTCACCATGGAGGTGACATTATTAAGAAGCCCCAAACCTGGGTACTTTTTAACTCCCATTTTCTCACACCCTCCACTTTGTAGCAGGGCCAGAGTGCACCTTTGGGTCTTTTTTTGTTGTTGTTGAGGCTTATCCCCAATCTCTTCATGTGATTGTCTAACAATTCAATAGCGCTTTCAATCATGTCAGGCTTCATGAAAAAACAAATTTGTGTTTTATTCTAAGTCTATTATCATGCTCAAAATATAGTGTAAACTCCACCGAATGGAAAAATCTACTATTGTGCCACTGTTTGGGGTGACTTTTGTGCATGAGTGTGTTTGTGTGTATGTATGTGTGGGATTTTTTTTCAAGGGGTGTGTTTTCAAAGCAGGATTTTGATAAGAAGAAGAACTAAAATTGTCTTACTTTTAGATCAAAACAAAAATGAGGAAAAATTATTTTACTTTTTGTTATCTAGTTCCTCTGGTAGATGTAGTTATTTCTCTTCACTTTCTATAGTAGCATGGATTTTTCTTTGTTGCGAGAAGATCCAAAACTTTGTCCAATCCTTTACAAACTTAAGTCTATACTTTTAATACATTCAGTGTATTTTTTGTCCTTCTATTCCCAAAAGATACTATCTCCTTATGTTTGACTATCTTCATTGTTAAATATACCATGATAAAGTTTTCATTTGACCATGTCCTTTGCTCCTCCTGTTAAGTGAATACTTGAGCTCTGAGACATGGCTCTACAAAGTAAATATATTTTCCTTACTCTACAGTTGATAAATGAGAAGTCTCATTTAATGGTATTGCAACTCAGGACAAACCAATTTCTGTTTGACTTCTGGGTAAATCTAAGTATGAAGGTTATTCTTCTGTTTGTTTGTGGTGTAGACAAGTGTAAAAATGGATAATGAGGATACTGCTGAAAAACAGTTCTTAAGATGAAACAGCCGGTCTCACTTTGTGTATGTGTAAGCTTCATTTAGGTGTGATTATTAAAAAAAAATTGTACTATGTGTTTGGGTCCATTCCTTGTGAAAATAGCATCACAAAAGTGTAAGTCAGATAAGATCTACAATGAAGAAACAACAACACAGATTTCTATACTACTCCATACCATATATTATCCATACCATATATTATCTTAACTGATGTATATTGACTGGGTCATATGGGTGATTGGTTGGAGCAAGTGTATTGTTGTGTTGACAGGTGGTTGGTCTAGTCTTATTGTCATCTTTAGTCTAGAGGATCATCTGCAGATCAGAAAGACACTATCTACTCACCACATGTGTAGCAGTAAGAGCAGCCTCCACCAGGTTTTAATAATCAATGCTGTGGTGCTTGGAAGCATAGCTGGAAAAAAATTGCCAAGAAGTGCTGTCTTTTTTAAAATGGGACAAAATTCAGAATGTTTCCCCCCATAATACACAGTGCATCTCGCAATTTGAAAACTTATGCTGTCCTGGGAGCAGGAACAACTGATTAGACCTGTGACTCATGGTGACAAGTAAAGGTCGTGTTGATTATTAACTAAAGGAGGAAGTGTGCATATGTATTATATGGAGCTCAGTCTACTTCAAAGCAGAACCAATTTGCTGGTTACACAGTTTTTCTTTAATGCGGATGGATGCCTTTCATTCAAGAAAGTTTCGAGTAACAGTTCAGTCAAAATGCTAAGAACAATGAACATCAGTGAGTTTTGTATAACAACTTAAGAATGGCTAACAATCTTTGCTTAATCTTAACATCAACACAGTGCTGTTCACTGTGTAAACACGAGCAGTGCCAATCAACAGCAATGCTGGAGGATGTTATAAAAGATTACAGAAGTCAAATGGCTTATTCTCCTATTGTGACTGTTAAACTGATCCTGACAGCCAGTCATAGAAGTTGAATACACTCTGCCTTCACTGCCCACCAAATCTATAAAATAAAGTAGGAAAATCTTTGAGGTGTTCGTCTCAAAGTGGGGGCCTTGGGGTTCCCACAACCCCCCTCCCCAATCCTCCTATTCAATACAATCGTAAAAGCCATGCCTCAGTACTGCGCTGCATTATTCCATCCTTTTCTAGCCATGGTGGTCATTTGTCGTGTGATTAGCGATGAAAAAAAAAAAAAAAAAAAACTACCCAAATGTGAATTAAAGAGAAATAACTGTGGTGAATGACCTGGATGTCGGTTAGAGGGAGTTAGAGGGGGTCGGGTTTGTTGCAGGCAACCATGCTCACCAGGACCCAGACAAAGGACCCTATCGGCCTTGATGCGGCTTGACAAGTGAATGACATGCTAAATGGTTGCCATGGGAACAAATGTGTTTTATGCATGCATATTCTGCTTTGATTTCCCCCCCCCCCTTACTTTTTTCATGGCTGAGGAGATTTGACTAATGATGTCCTGTCTCTAAACATTATGCTGGACAGGGCTACACAAGGAGGAGCTTTTCTGCACCCTTCAGCTGGACATTGCACCACAGCTTAATGTTAACACCTCCGAGAACATTAGCATAGCACTGTGTGAATAGACAACAATGCTTTAGCTGTAAGAGGAAGGGAGTTTCCATTTGCTAATGATCTAATGACAAGTTGTCCAGCCACATTTGCTGTTGTTTACCATAAATAGCCAGGATACTGCATGGGCCATAAAATTATATATTTGGACTTTGTTATACTTTACACACTTTGCTGCTTAGCAGTGAACATTATGCAGTAGAGGCATTGACTTTTAAGCCAGTAGTACTATAAAGTATATATTTCTGTAGTTTTTGCACTGCATTGCCCGGACATCTCAAGCCAATTCAAGACAAGACACTCAATTCACTGTCTCAAGCACCATAAATTAAGTGTTGCGAACTCCTACATTGTTAGATTACTTTTAATATTTATAAATTAGAAATTAATATTTTAATATTAAAATATTATATTAATATTTCCTTATACGATGCTAATATTCTATTCTGCTACTTAAAGATCACTGCTCAAGCTAAATACCCAGATCTCCTATGTTTCTAAGACTTGCTGCAGTGTCACTGAAATACAGCATTACAAGATGGGGAAAAAACATCTGACCTCCACATTTCAGCATCAATATTATGCAAACTAAAATAAACTGTTTCTACTAAACCGCTGATTACTTAAGTGCATAAAAAATATCTTGCATTAAGTAAATAATTAAACAAATTAATTGGGACATTTTCAAAATGAGAGCCCCTTTGAAATCTTGTGCTATGTGTAAGACTTGAAACTTCATGGTGTGATCGCTGGTTAATATGTAATGCATTAAGCTGTGTGTTATCAGACGATAGATAACCTGACTTAGTACTGGGATATTTTTAGTGCTTGGTTTGTTGTCCATTTGCATTTCAGTGCAAGGACAGCAGCTGTGTTTAGGGAATAAAAGGTGTCCAATGTTACAGAAATGCACAAATCCCCTGTGTGTACTGACTGTGGGTTAACTCAACCTGAGAAGAGATTATATGCTGTGTCGGCCTTTACAAACCCATTGATGAGAGGGGAGCATTATCACAATCTTCAACAATGCTTCAATCAGACACCAAACACAATGAAACTGAGTATGTGAGGAAAATAGTCCCGATGAAGCTGACGTCTGAAACATTTTTACCCCTTGCACCAATTCATCATCTTCACTCCTGGATAATAGAAAGCAATTTTCCAACCCATGATTACACTTCCCAAGAAACCATATTCCATGTAAGGTAAGACATGCTCTGTGGACAGGATGGATTTCTAAGGTGCCAATCATTGAGCACATACTCCCCAAAGCCAGTAATACAAAAGGATACATAACAGTGCATCCTCTATCCTCAACAGAATAACTATTCTGTATCAGCAGCACATATCACATACATATTTTTGTTGGAATGGCAGTGGCTCAGTGGTAGAGTTGGCGGTAGAGCGGGTCATCCAATGTTCCAAGATCGGCGGTTTGATTCCCGCTACCCCCCCCCCCTCGCCCCCCCACTCCAAAAAAAATTTACCCAGAGTGTGAGCTGACAGTGGAGGTGCCAGTTCACCTCCGGAGCACTGCGGAGGTACCCTTAAGCAAGGCGCCATCCCTTTTACAAGTTGCTCATTTGGGCGCACCACTAAGGAGCTGCCTGTCACTCTACTCCCCCTGCATGCATACAGGCCCTCTGTGTGTGTGTTTTTGTGCTCAGGGTCTGTGCATCCAAATATACAGTATACTGTATGCATGATTCAACTAACTAGAGTGTGCCACTAATTTCCTTCAGGGATTAACTCAGTATATAAGATAAAAAATGAAAAGAAAATCACAACACAGCAATCTTCTTCATCTTCTCCTTTCAGTTTTTCCCTTCAGGGGTCGCCACAGCGAATCAGTTGCCTCTGTCTGACCCTATCTTCCGCATCCTCTTCTCTCACACCAACTACATTCATGTCCTCTTTCACTACATCCATAAACCTCCTCTTTGGTCTTCCTCCAGGCCTCCTGCCTGGCAGTTCAAAACTCCTTCTACCAATATATTCACTATCTCTCCTCTGGAAATGTCCAAACCATCTCAGTCTGGCCTCTCTGACTTTATCTACAAAACCTCTAACATATGCTGTCCCTCTGATATACTCATTGCTGATCCTACCCATCCTGGTCACTCCCAAAGAGAACCTCAGCATCTTCATCTCTGCTACCTCCAGCTCTGTCTCCTGTCTTTTCCTCAGTGACACTGTCTCTGGACCAAACAACATTGCTGGTCTCACCATAGTTTTGTACACCTTTCCTTTCATTGTAGCTGACTCTTCTATCACACATCACACCTGACACTTTTCTCCACCCGATCGATCCTGCCTGGACACGCTTCTTCACCTCTTTTCCACACTCTCTGTTGCTCTGGACTGTTGACTCTAACTACTTAAAATCTTCCACCTTCTTGATCTCTTCTCCCTGTAACCTCACTCTTCCACTTTGGTCCCTCTCATTCACACACATGTACTCTGTTTTACTGTGGCTAACCTTCATCCTCTCCTTTCCAGGCCTTTGTCCTCTTCATCTTCCTCACCACCATAGTCATCCTACACACCACCATCCTATGCTGCTGTTTGGCTACACTCTCGCCTACCACTGCTTTGCAGTCACTCCTTCAGATGACACCGTCTACTCAAGATGTAGTCTACCTATGTGCTCCTACCTCCACTCTTATAGGTCACGCTATGTTCCTGCTTCTTCTGGAAGAAAGTATTCACTACAGCCATTTCCATCCTTTTTGCAAAGTCAACTACCATCTGTCCTTCTGCGTTCCTCTCCTGGATACCAAACCTGCCCATCACTTCCTCATCACCTCTGTTTCCTGCACCAAATTGAATTCTGCACCAATGAGATCTCTCTCACTTCTAGGTATGCTTTGCATCACTTCATTAAAGTCCAACCAGAATTTCTCCTTCTCCAGCTCACATCCTACCTGTGGAGCATACCCACCAACAACATTGAACATCATAGCTTCAATTTCTATCTTCAGATTCATCACTCTATCTGACACTCTTTTTACCTCCAGGACATTCCTAACAAACTCCTCCTTCAAGATAACTCCTACTCCATTTCTCTTCCTATCTACACCATGATAGAGCAACTTTAACGCTGCTCCTAAACTTCTAACCTTGCTACCTTTCCACCTGGTCTCCTGGATTCACAGTATATCTCCCTTCCTCCTCTGCATCATGTCAACCAACTCTCTACCTTTTCCTGTCATAGTTCCAACATTCAACGTCCCTACTCTCAGTCCTATACTCTTGGCATTCCTCTTCTCTCTCTTTCTACGAACACACTTTCCTCCTCTCCAGTGACCTGTGGAAAATACAATTCTATTGTTGCAGCTCAGACACTTCACCATGTTATGTTCAGCCCACTTCATAGACAGCTACATGATTATTTTAGAATGCTACTGAAGCTAAACTGCATTTATTTGCGTGATCAAGATAATCTGAAAATCTCAATCTCAGTCCATCTGGAAAACATGACATTTGACATCTTTGAATATCTGGATATAATCTACGATCTTTGAAGAAATAACTTTTTAAAAGAAAACATGACTTCAAAGATTTGGTGCAAAGTACAGTTTGAATAATTTAGTGGAACACAGCACACAGTCATCAGAGGTTGTTACTCAGATACTATTACCAGACATTGCTTCGTGAAGCACCTCTTTTAACATGATAAATCTTCACTTTGTATAGCCATATTGTTCCTTAAGATTATGCAGACCGCAAAAATTTATGTGGCATTTACTGTCTACATTTCTCTGCAATAGTAATCTGCTATCAGAGATAATGACAATGATTTCCCGTAGTATTTACATATGATAGGCTCATTATTAGTTCTGCTTCTGTTTATCCCTTTCAGATTTGCTGACAAAGCTAGTTGCATATCATGCTATATTCCAGCAGTGAAGGACTATTTATGATCTTATTCATTACAATTGTGTGTTGTGCCTTTGCAAATGTAGACAGCAATAGAGGGATGGAGAGATAGAGAGAAATATGGGGGAGGGGCAAGAGGAGGAGAGAACACGCCATTGAATGTCCCAAGCCATTAGAACAAGGGATATTTCTGGTTGACTGAGCAATTCATTCTCGACATGTCACATTGAATTTCTTCCATTATAAAACACTGCTGCCTTCCCCACTCCAAAGGCAGATTGCCTGCACCTATTTCACCCAGTGAAATATTGCTGCTCCCATCAAACAATCTTTTTCATCCAAAAGTTGTGAAAAAACACTGAAACAGTGATTAGTCAGCACACCATATTCTTAGATTTTTCTACAGTTTGGACAGTCTATGATTCAATATGTTCTTCATACACTCAAAAGGCTTTTGCTGCATTCTGATATGGCTCCATATTCACTAACATGTTATCAATGCTTTTCTTGTTCAGCCAATGATGTTACTGATATGATATTGGAGGTTGCAGAGACAACAGGAACCTATTTGCTACTGTCAGCCTATATATGGCTTTGGAGTAAGACTGTTACACTAAATCTGGTGACACATGATGTTAAGAGGAGGATGGAGTCTTTTGGCTGAGCCAGTTGTATGATCTCTCATCCTCCACTGCATCTTGTGCTTAGCTCTAGCACTTCACAAAGCCCTGATACGGGAAGCCTGACTTTGCTCTGTGCCTCTGACAGTTCTGACAGAGCAGCAACAGAGATTGATGTTGCCCAGATAGAAAATAGAGGAAGAATGGCAATTATGTCAAGCTAGGAGAAACATGTGTCTGTGTGCTGCAATACAAAAGGCTTTTGCTGCATTGTTATCGTTCTCAATAACCCAAGGTGTGTTTGGGAGTAAATGGATTGTCTGCAGAGAGCATTTCAACCTCTATAACCCTCCTCTCTTCTCTTCTCTTCTCTTCTCTTCTCTTCTCTTCTCTTCTCTTCTCTTATCTTCTCTTCTCTTCTCTTCTCTTCTCTTCTCTTCTCTTCTCTTCTCTCTTCTTTTCTTTTCTTTTCTTCTCTTCTCTTCTTTTCTCTTTGCATTTCTTTTCTTTTCTTCTCTTCGTTTTTTAATAATTTCCTTTTGCAGCATATGTCTTAAAAAAGCCGTTCCATTTTTTTTTTTTCATTGTACCATAAAGATAATTACATTTCATTGACCAACGCAAAATCCGGATAGGCTATAAATTACATAAGCTATAATTGATAATTATTTTTCTTTACATGTCAGTCTTGTCATGTAAATATTTTTCATATTTGCCTTGAATTGAATATTGCAAGCTTTTGTATATGTACAATTTATTAAATTATCTCAAAGCTATCACTATTTCAAATTCCAAGGCTCAAGAACATTGTCTTGAATGACTTTAGATTGTATCCCATAACCAATCTCTTTCCTATTGCATACCCCAGTAAAACACATAGTGAGGTCTAGAGACAGGGTCACTGAGGAAAAGACAGGACACAGAGCTGGAGGTAGCAGAGATGAAGATGCTGAGGTTCTCTTTGGGAGTGACCAGGAAGGATAGGATCAGGAATGAGTACATCAGAGGGACAGCACATGTTAGAGGTTTTGGAGATAAAGTCAGAGAGGCCAGACTGAGATAGTTTGGACATGTCCAGAGGAGAGATAGTGAATATTTTGGTAGAAGGATGCTGATTTTTGAACTGCTAGGCAGGAGGCCTAGAGGAAGACCAAAGAGGAAATTTATGGATGTAGTGAAAGAGAACATGAAGGTAGTTGGTTGTGAGGGAAGAGGATGCAGAAGACAGGGTTAGATGGAGGTAACTGGAGATGGAGGCGACCCCTAAAAAGCCAATAGGAGAAGATGAAGAAGTTTGGTTTTTATATTGTTCTATTAGCAAAACTCAATCCTTGCATATGCTTCTACCCATATTCTGTCATTACTTTTGGGACACATAAACGTCATGTTGGGATGGTTAAATTTTTGCCGAAGCGCATCCAAGGGATGCACTACTTTCTTGAGGTAAAATGAACTCTGAAACACATCATCATAAGAAACATATCCACTATATACTGTATACTGACTTCATTTACCAGCAAAGTGCAGCTTTGAAAAACACAAGCATTTATGAAGAATTTAACGACACAGACCAGTGCTTGCTGAACGGAACAAACCTTGAAGGAATGACAAAGTTTGACAGTGCACTGGTGAGCCTACACTAATGGAAATGACACTTTTGGAGAGACAGTAAAAGGGTCATGGCTCAGATCCAGTCACCCTTCTGCTGCTCCCCTGTCCAAACTGGCTGCCCTCTTGAGCCTCATCTTGCACATCTTAATAGGGCGGTCGGCTGAAAACACTGTATTTGTCCTGACATAATTATACTATGAAAATCAATTACACTGGAAAAATACCAGTGGTGGAAATCATTAAATTGGTTGTCACGAGGAAACATCTGTAATTAGTATGACTAGTTAACTGACTGGCTGCTCATCTTTATTTAATTGATGGTCTGAAGTTGTAAGGTGCTTGCTTTGGTTTATTTTTGCAAATGGCTGATGCTGTGAAAGGTTGCATGACATGTCATTTATTTGATGGCAGAATATTCCTTTTTTCCTCTCCATGGCAGTTAAGGAAGCAAGACTGTGAGAATTGAGCATGGAGGAGTTGGATTGAAATTAACGGCTACAAATCAAAGACATGTCACTCAAGCATGGGCAGTAGCTAGTTAATTTATGAGCAGAGAGATGAGCCTCCTTCTCTTCCAGACTCATCTATATCAGCAAATGACACATTTATATTCAGCAGAATATGAGGTTACATTTTGTTTTACACCTGTGTTGACATTTAATTCAAAAGACAATGGCCAAGAGGGCAAGGCTATTTTCAGACTGATTTTAATGTATTTCAACATTCAGCCATCATAAAAATGAGCCCTGATTTTATTGTGATAATGGAAAAGTAGACTGGAAAAGTGGATTTGGAATTGGCTTGCACATTATATCTTGTGCTATAAAAATGAGATTTGCAGCCACGGGGGAAAACAAATCAAGATCCTTTGTTCAGTTATTGGACCATGGAAGAGAAAATGCAGTTATTTTAATGTTGCAGGAAAATGATACTGTGTTCAAAGTGCCCATCCACTCTGTCCATCTTGTTTTTCTGAACATGAGGTGATTGTTATGCAACAAACATGCATCTGTAAAAAGAGAGCTGTTGTGGCAATGACAAATACGAATCTTGTAAATGAAATAATATTGTGAAATCAAAAGAAATGGAATGAAAACACCAACAATCTTGCTAGGGTTTACCTGACAAAGGGCACAATCTGCCTCCATAAACAGATTAACTAGTATTTACTATCTGCACGCAATATACAATATGTAGATTAAGAGTTGTGTCTCAAGGCAAACAAGCCTGAAGCAACTCAGTTTTTCATTGCAGAATGATCATTCAGTTGCAGTGCAGCATAAATATTCATGAAGATTTCTCCAAACCCATGATATAAACATAAAAAAGGCACTGGAGAATAGTCACACTGGATCAAAAAGAATAATTTGGTTTTGATGCTGCATGAACTATGAACATTATTAGTGTGCTTAGAGGACATACAATATATCAGACAACAAGATGTATTAAAACACTTCTACCTCAGTGGCTCTTCTTTCAGAACCAGTTTTGGCAAATGATCCGCGGTGAATCAAGGTTTCTGTGGTAACCAAACTAATAGTGATATGACCACAGTGTCAAATGAATGTGGCATTTTTGTGCATGACAAATTCATTTCTTGTCATCCTGAAACAGGTTTCCATAAAAGCCTTTGTTCTATTCTAGTGGTCCCAATCTTTCCTAACTTAAAATAAAATAAAACTGAAAGTAATTTGACATGCTTCAGATCAACCAGCACTGAACTGATCACTAAATTATTTCAGTCATAGCAGTGTCATAAGGCAAATTTGAATGCTAATATTATCATGCTAAAATGTTCACAGTAATAATGCTTTTGATGTTCTCGGTCAAAGCTACATGTCCCTTATTTAACTAATGGTATGGAAGCAGACACAGCTAGAAACATGTGCATAATGAAAAATCAGAACCTGATCAAAAAGAAAGAAATATAGTCAGCAAGAGCACCTTCAGAATCAACACTGGTCAAATGATGTCAATCATGTGGCTTAGTTCATATTAACTTTAAATATCTTAATTTTATGTCAAATTTCTTGAGTCTTTAGGTAAATGATCCCATTTTTTTCTAATATCACGTAGACTGTGTATGGAATCACACTGGGTCTATTAACACACCTGTCATTTTTTTCATTCACTCCCAAATTCATGGTGTGTTGACACTCACACAGTGCTAAGAATATGTTAGCGGCTTTGTGTCAGTTACCTTGTGAAAACTGCAGTTGAAATGAAACAAAGACTTGCCTCTGCTCTGCTAAAAAAAGAAGAAGATTGTACTGACATGTAACAGAATAACTGATTGCCTTCTCGTAAGACTCTAGAGTTATTAATCAGCATGTATTGGACATTCATTACAAAAACCTCATTATGCTGGATCATTTAGAAAAGTATGTGCAGCTCAATGGGGCATATTCATAATATCTAATGGGAAAACCTTTCTGGAATTGCAAATGTTCTGTCAAAACACAGTGATTATTATTTTGTGCCATATTTTTCAGTGAAGTAGATATTGAAAAAACAGCATCAACACCTAAAACACTGAACACATATTTGTAATAGTGGCAGAATTTGGAAAACAAATGCAAAACACATTTATCTTGCATATGGTTAGAAAATGAAGTAGCTCCTCATAGAATCTGTTGACAATGAGGTAGATAGTTGATACAGATTTAGGAAGACAATGCTACAACTGTTGAATAAGAAGATTCATTTAGAACTTTATACAGCATTACATCAACAAATAAGTAAAATAACTAAAGCAACTTTATCTTGTACATATGTGTCACACAAAATGCTGAAAAGGTGCCCAAGCCAGCTTCTTTTTTAGCTAGGTTGCAATAAAAGGAGTAGTGGGGCTTTGGTTTATATATAAATGTAGTAAATGTAATTTGGATGGATGTCTTTTAATTTATATTTTTGTAATGGTTGGGTAATTAAAGAGTACATCATCTTGGATTCAGATTTATACATTAACTTATACTCTCATGTTTTACTCATTAATTCTGTCAGGCTGGGGTTTTCGTATGTTTTACACAGTATTGATATGGTTAGAGAAATTAAACATAAAATTAAAAAGTCAAAATTTGAAATGATTAAAAGAAAACTGAAGCATAGTGTAATTACTTACCAGAATTAAGGGGGATGTCAATCATGAGAGTATCTTGGAATTGCTTAATAGGATATTGAAGTATCCTCTTTCAGCATGTGGCACAGAAGGCAAGCACTAATTAGTATGAATGACGAGCGCTAAGATGACTAATGCTGCGGAGGACTGGTTTTAATTGAGAATAATATAATGAAGTGTCCTGCAGATATGCCAGTATGCAGTCTATGTTTGTTATTGGTCCACACAGACCCAAGACTGGTTGTAAAATAGCCAGTGGTAAGTCCACCAACGGGACAATTTTTTCTCTCTTGAGCATTCGTTTATTATTGGTTCTTGTTGTTGAATGAGTAGCTCTTGACACAGAACAATCAGCCAGCTTTAAGATTTGTATCTGGTGATTGAATGTAGATCAAATGTGAATTTTCCATTTCTTATCCAGCTTTGAGGGTAAATGTAGGTTTTTATAGATGTTACATGGGGTTCTTTATTTACTAGCTGACAGTTAAATTTGGAAGCCATTTGGTGCAGTCTGTTCAGTGAAAACAATATTCCAGAACAGAATAATGAAAGTGGAACAAAATAGTGAAATAAATCAAGTGAGAACTCCAACAGGATAAGGGAAACAGCAGCTGTGTTGAACTAAACCTTTGCGGGTTCATCACCATGGGTGACATCTTTATTTTTATATTATTAACATAAAATATTTATTAGTGCAGCTTTTAACCCTGGCAATACAACACATGCCCCCTGCATGTCTTTTAGTTGATTCAAGCTGCACAGTTAGTCTGCAACATTAATTTGATCAGCCTTGGTTTCAATCCTGGCACATCATAAAGAATATCTTTAAGCATTGAAGAGTACTGTAAGTGAATATCTCTAGCCATAAAACTCTGCCTCGTTGTGTGTTAGACTGAGACATTATCTTGCGGAAAACCTCTCTTATAATAGAGGTCATGCTCATGCTTTTCTTGAGGAATCTATCTATGAGGGCAGTGGAAGGATAAAGATGATAATGACTTCAGGCCTAAAACAAACTCTCCAAATAGAGATATGTACTCTGACCTACTAAACAGATTATCACTGCTAAAGTACCATTGATCCTATTGTTTTTTTTTCCCCTCTTAAATTTTCATTAATCATATTTTACACACACACACACACACACACACACACACACACACACACACACACACACACACACACACACACACACACACACACACACACACACACACACACACTTACTTGCTGTAAGGTTTAGAGCGTTATTCTTGTGATTTTGGTGTTTAGCTGGAGGCCACTGTCTATTGCTGGAAAAGTGTCAGACTTACAATTGTCTGAGAAGAGTATGTGTGTGTGTGCATGTGCTTGTGTGTGTGTGTGTGTGTGTGTGTGGGGGGGGGTCTCTGTGTGTGTGCACTAAATCGCAGTAGAGTGACTGTTCATTAACACTCCACAGGAACAACTGCACAGACATGCAACTATGCCCATTTTGCCTTTGTAATGACATGTGTGATGTTCGCCTCAAAAGAGAACGGTTCATGCTTTTAATATTTTCTACACTTCAGTTGAATCATTCTTCTTTACAGATGAGCTGTCATTCCCTGCTTATTTAATATCAGTTACTCATACCCTTCACAAGGAACAGATAGCAGCTGTGTTTCCATGGAACAAAACATTGTAGAGGTAGTTAATTAACCCTTTTACGTGCTTGATTGAGCAACAATAAGCAAATTTGCAAAGCTTTTGTAACTCAAGGTGAAGTTAGAACTCCCTATTAGCTCAATGTTTTCTAATATATGAAAATCTGAGTTAGCTGATGTGGGTTTGATAATAGTGACCTGACTGGCCTGTGGCTAATATACAGTACAACAACAACAAATATCAGCAGTCAGTTATGGTGTTGCAGTCAACACAGTCTACCTCATTGCAGTACTGTTATTTTAATTTTTACTGCACTTGCCACTTTTTTTTTTAATCTATTCCATTTTTTACTGAAAATTCCCAGCACCTGCTATTTCATAAGTAAAGTTAAACTAGAGTCAAATTCCTTGTTTGTTTGCACAAACCTGGCCAAGAAACCTTATTCTGATACGGGTTTAAAAAAGGTCAAACATGCTAATATTTAGACAAGAAGATTGTGAGTGAGAATCAAGCAAACATTTACAGCAGGATGAAATAATAGTTTTCCATCACCTTCCCAAAATGGTCCTGAAGCAACATTTGTGTATATGTGTTCAAAGACTTGGTTACAAGCCAAATAAACAATCTAATGAATCACATGCTTTTAAAACTAGAACCAAGGCAGTCAGAGACTGCAACATTCCCTGAATTCAAAATTTAACCCTGACCTACTTTCATATATCAAAGCATTAGTTTTGATCTACGGTCTTTCTAACACTGGCCTTCTCCCTCGTCTTTCTATCTTAACCGGTTCCTGAGTGTAAAAAAGTTTAACTTTGATCTTTACCTAGCATTCTCAAGGTCAAGATCATCATCTCATTTTCATCTCCTTTGCCGCTCGAGAAATGCGCTTTTTGTTTCATCTTTCTATCTGCAACAGTTGTGAAGATATGTGGTGAACGAACAGACGGACGGACGGACGAATACACAAACACTGACAATTACAAAACATCCCCTTCGCAGGATGTAACTACAAACACCCAGGGCATATTCCTCTGATAATATATTGTCATTCAAATTTAAACTTGATGAAGTTACAATAAACCTAATATCCTGGTTCGAGTTCTGCTGTGTATGTTCTCCCTTTGCGTGGGTTCTCTTTGGCTTCCTCCCATCTCAATAAACATGTGCCTCCGGTGAATTGATCATTTCCAAACTGCCAGTAGGTGTGAGTATGAGCTGTTGTTTCTCTTTCATGTGGCTCTGTAGTGCACTGACGTCGTGCTTGGAATATCCCCCGCCTCTTGCCCGCAAGTCAGCTGGGATTGGCTCCAGCAACCCCCATGACCTGCAATAAGTGGAACATGCGCTTGAAGATAAGTGAATGAGTGAATGCGTGATTTGTTTTTCAATAAAATTTATTTATGTGAAAGATAGCAAGCATGCAGAGAGCAAGTAGCAGAAAAACATTTACATTTACGTTTTATGTAGATTTCAGTTAATGTAAACCTGAAGTGCTTGTAATACAAGTACATTTTTTTGTTTGCTTCACTTCAAATCGAAGTTATTCTCTTTCTATCTTTTACTCTCCAGCAACAGTAATGTCACTGCTCTCACATTTAAGTGAGAAACTGAACAGCAGTTCAGCCGCTTCTAACTAATGGAGTTAAACCTCCATTCTAACTGAAGTTACTGCTTAGATAAAAACTAACAACTGGTTACTGTCAAACAGACATGTCAAAAGGAAGCCATCATTTTTTATTCTGACAAACCAAAGGAGGAAATTGGTAAGTTTGAATCTTGCTTTGTTTATTGTGTTTGGTTTTGTCCTCACAATGAATTAATGCTGAATTCTCGTATAACTGTGATTACAGCGGTGTGAGTGATCCTTGGGGGAGGGGAGAGAGAAACATGCTATGACCAGTTATCCTATGGTCTGAGCAAAACACTACCTTTGAAGTTATTTTGATAGCCAGATCAAATTCTCTCTGTATTCTCATAAATTTACCAGTATATGTTATAACACATCAGCTGCATGCAAACTTATTTCATTTGCCTCTCTAGTTGTTTCATCACTTTATTTAAATGATACTTTTTCTAATGATGTTTTTGCACAGTTTATACACTCATTTTCTCCTGTTGCTGCATCTCATCAATCAGTTTGTGATATCTGATGAGTGTGTACATTAGACACCACATTTTACTATTCACATTCAAACATGATTTGAAATCACAAAGTAGAACACCACATTATGTCTTTGTAACACTTCATTTTAAACTTGAAAGTGATAATTATCACACCTCAATTATTCCCATAGGTGTTGAACAATTGTTTATATAACTAATATAAAGGATCTTGTACAGTAAATACAGAGATTAAGTGACTAATTATTTTGCATTTATTACTTTTTTTCATGCCACACAACTACTCTGTGTTGTTTTTATTAAATTTGAGTGGGAGCGAGCAGAAGATAATTTGTTTTCACGTTACCAAATGGTTTCAGTGTTGCCAGGTTGAGAGAAAATGACATATGGTAGAAAGGCATAATTCATCTGGCTGAACACTCATACCCAACCATCAGAAAAGAAATTAATTCCGGTCCCCAGCTGCACAGCCAAACAACATTAAAAACAGAAATAAATAGCAAGAGCGACCAGCATGCACACAACACACTCATGTCGTATTGAAAACCAAACATCCAATAACCAGATTGAATTGGGAATGTGGAGGAGCTTGCTTATCTGATATGTGGTCTGTGGGAGACTGTGTTTTCTTTCATGTGCTGTGTGTACAACAGTGAATGAGATTTGATTGGGTGGGCGTATCAGTCTGTGTAGTATGTGAAGGCATTGCTTCGTTATGCATGCAAGAGCTATTATCAAACAGGAACATGACGAAAAATGGTTTGCATATGCATAAATGTGTTCATAATTACAAAGTAGATTTCTTGGCAACTATCATGAATTGTTGACCATCTCAAAGCACTGGAGAGTGTTCAAATGAGGATTATCTCCTCCAGCACAGCACAGCAGAGTTTAGCACTGTATGTCATTGATTAAGCTTGTGTATATTACATGCCAACACACGTCCCACTTGCATAGTGTTTTCCTGTGTTATAACAAGTGCTTGAATTTACCCTCATTTACAAAAGACATGCATAGGCTTTGAAAAGGTAAGGACATATTGTAATTTAACATAAGTTATTGCTTTCACATATACTCATACAGGATAACAAATACTAATAATTCATCTATGTGTGACATACAATTATGACACGTAACTAGTAATGCAAGACTGAGAGATTTAGAAATACCAGCAGGGCATATGTGCCCTATTTTCTACTCTGTATCTGTGGACTTTGTGTAATAATTCCCAGAGTTAATGGGAAGGAGTACTTTGACCTTTACAGCAGAATTAATAAGGACAGAACACGAAGTAGACGTTATGTCTGGGATAGACTTGCATGTAATTCAGAGGGTTTTCTTAATTAAACATACTGCTGGTGTAATTTTACTAATAGTTCTAAAGCACAAAAGGATACAAACATATTTCAATGTATAAAGTGTTAGTAAACTAACATTTTATGAATAAAAACACATAGGTGGTGTTTTATAATCTTTACAAATATGAACAATATCGAACAAAATACATTTTGCTGTTATTTGAAGTTCTGATTGTGTTACAAAACACATTGCACTGCAATTTAAATAACAGCAAAAGCCGAGATATTTACAGTAATGTATCAACTGTAAAAACATATAAATTCAAATTACAGACCTTGATACTACCAACAGACAAAGAAGAAGTGGTGACATTGAAATTGTGCTGATTAAACAGTGTGTATAATATATGAGGGAATTATATAATATAATTCCCTCAAATATAGTATATATTTGAGTGAATAGAAAAAACATCACATAGCATTAATAGCATATTTCTGTTTAGACTTTTTCATGTTCAACAGCATCAATTATCATGCTAATTGTAATGTGTGGCAGGAGAGTGAAAGGAATCTTTTTGTGTGCTGATCCAGTCAGAACTGTACCAGGATGGTTAGAACTGTTACGCTTGCTTGGATGATGTGTTAACCTTCTAGAAACATTTGAAGAAATCAGTTGTTCAGATTTAGCTATTTACTATGACAAAGTAAGAAAATCCTTGACTTGCCAAATGTTAGAATCTTTTAAGAATTTTTCAATTTTTCGTATAGACAAAATAACATTGAATGTGATTGCCATATAACCATGCTGATATATTTTTGACTATGTTTTTGACTTCCTTTCTACTCAAAGTTTCCAATTGTAATAGCAATAATCTTTTAAATTTTCCCCACAAAAATAAAGTACTCTAAATTGTATAAGTAAATAGGCCTTTATATATTTCTGTAGATCTTTCTCATCGGGTAATAGTTCCACCCTGCCACTATGAAGTCATGTTAATTCAAAGTTGTTGTCGTTGGTGGTTTTTTTAAATCTATTTATTTATTTATTTATTTATTTTAGCAATTAACAGTTTCCAGGAGCCACCAGAAGTAACACTTCCACAATTTTTTGTTGTTTGTGACTCTGAGAAAAAAAATTGAGAAAAATGTTTGGATAATTAACAGACTACAAGCACAGCTAGCAGATACTCAAGGACAAGAAATAATGGGGAAATTTAACTTGTCAGTCTTACAATAACTTCACCAAAGGTGGATTTCAATGATGAAAGTCAAAAGTATGATAGGCACTAATGAATAATTATGACAGGTTGTGTTGATGCTTGGGTTTATGTCCAAATGCTACATTGAGGGTGGTTTGTTTCTTTTATCCCATTGGAAATTCTTCTGTGGAAAGCTGATTTAGTTGGCTGTTGATCTAAAAACAATCTAAAAATGAAAAAAAAAAAAAGTGTGTGTGTGTGTGTGTGTGTGTGTGTGTGCATGAGAAAAAGAGGGTTTTTTTTAAATCATAAAAAACAAGCAATCACTAAGCATTAAATAAGCGCTATGAGCCTAAATTTCAACCAGTTTCATATTCATAGTATTTGATACAAACTTTAATAAAATCTTTAAAATACTTTAAACATTTAATTTTCTGTGCCGGCCACAGTGTGGAAGATGGTCTTATTAGGCTTCAGGACGATGAATAAGGGCTGATCACACAGACATGGCAAGACGATTAAGCCGAATGCAAACAGTCTGTAAAAAGTAACATTAATATTCCACAAATTAAGATGTCACCGCATTGCGCCCGGAGTTTCTCCCGCCTCATGTCCTCAGTCAGCTGGGATAGGCTCCAACGCCCTGTGACCTGCGACAGCGGATGAAGTGGTAGATGATGAATGAATGAATGAACGTATGAATGAATGAAAATTAAGATGTCACATGTCATGACAAAATAACTCAGCAAATCCAAGACTAAGTGAACAGATTACTCTGATGTCGGACTTTATATGGAAATTAAACTTTTTGGACTTTTGATTACAAGGAAGCTAATCAGCTCATGCATAGTTCATGCAAGTGCTGTGGAATACCTCAGTGGCTAAAAACATGGCTCAGCTTCTATACGACCTGAGGAAAAAATTCATTCAGCAGAGTTAAAGATGTGAAAACCAGAGGGAAGTCCTATATCTCCCCACCTATATATTTGAATAAGCTCACTTGAAAACCTCACAGTGTCACGTTTTACCTCCACTCACTACCGCCCAACCAATCACTGCGCAGCTGCCTGAAGTAATCACGTGAACAATATGGCGTAAGGCATCGATCAGCGACATTTTTTGTTGCAGTTTCGCCTTTCGTCCACACGACAATGTGGATATCTTAGACGAAAACGCTGGCCAAAGTGAAGTTTTTTGAAAACGCCTGGTATGCGTTGTCGTGTGGATGCTCTATACAAAACTTTTTCTTTCAGGGGGGCGTCTCCCTGCGACAAAAACCGCTGTGACATTAGTGTGTGTGACCAGTTCTACATGTACACGCAGAATAGCTGGAGCTAAAACCGGCTATTTGCTGACGTATAATAGCTCCACGTCGAAGACGCGTTGATAAACATACTTGACAGTTGGATATTTGTTCGTTTGTTCGTTTATAGTGGAAGACAATGAATGAATGAATGATTTAAAAAATCCACGATGTAGCGATGCCACGCATCTTGAAGCACAAATAAGCGAGGGAATGTTTTTATAATTTATTGTACAGTAACATGGTACTATGTGTTTTTAATGGTTTTCTAATGACTTTCGCAGTCCAATATTTGTGGCAGCCGGATGTAAAGATAAGTGAAATTATGTAAACTTCTTATTTTTCTGTGTACAATGCGCCCTCGTTTTTTGCAGTTAATGCGTTCCAGGAACCACACGCGATTGAGGAATCCGCGATCGAGATCGCAATCTATTTATCTTATTATTTACAGTAATTGAAACATTTGTGAACCCTCCCCATACTGATATTAAAAGACCTATCTGTATTACCTTTTCCCACACTCTGATAGACTGTTTAAAGTACTTTTGTGTCTCAGAAAAGTCCGAGACTCACAAAACAGAGCGCACTTCTGGATGCCGTCAGCCCAATAGAATACGCGTACGGTATCACGTGACTACCTACTAAAAATCCGCGATGAGGTGGAGTTGCAATCTTGATGCGCGAATGCTTGAGGGTGCACTGTATATATATATTTTTTAAATTGAAGTATTAACAAGAATAATTTTACTCAACATGACCTGTACCTGTATTTTATTTTATTATGTGTTTTTATGTGTTGTTTTTATGTTGTCAGGTTGGCCCTGTGGGGGAACTAAATGATGTTGGAACCAATGGTTTCGGGTTAGGTTTCTGCCCAGAAGCATGAACTGATGCCAGCGCTGATGTCAACTCAGAATATTTTGCTATTTGATATTAATTATTGGTTGATTTAAGTGAACTTAATGAAGATAAAACAAGTAAGTTTGGTGTTTATCTATAAAGTGTTTCATGCATCACTATTAAAATAATGAAAATTTTTTTTCCAAAATAATAAAGAGATTTCAGAAATTCGTGGATCAATCTACTGACCAAGATGCACTCCCAAAAATCTAAACTTTCAAGTTTGTTTTTTAATGAATTCCATCTAATTTCTAATTTCTTAATTTCCCTTCGAGAGATTATAACAGTGTATGAAATAATTTTTAAAAAATCATCATTCGACCATTCAGTTTATGTATACAGTAATTCCTCGCTTATTTGCGAATCAGGATGCACAGCTTTACAACACCTCGGATTTTTCGTAGGTAGTCACATGATACCGTACACACATGCTATTGGCTGACAGCATCCATGTGTTTGCTGCGTTCAGAGACTCACGGTTCCTGTTGCAAGTTTACTTTAATAAAGAAGTGTTTTAAACAGTCTGTAAGAGTGTGGGAAAAGGCAATACAGATATAAGGTGGTTTAATATCAGTATGGGGAGGGTTGATAAACGTTTAAATTAGCACAAATGCTGTAATAAAATAAATAGTTTTTCATTATATTGCAGAACTTTGTTTTTTACGGTGGTCCTGGAACGCGTTAACCATGAGTAACGAGGGATTACTATACAGAAATATACAAATTTAGTTGAAAAATATATATTCAAAATTAAACATGAAAAATCACTCCTTAGTCCAAATCCACACAAAACATTGTGTTCTACCATGCAATGTCCCCACACCAGTTCCAGGAAAAAAATAAAGTTTCTGTCAAGTAGTTATAGCACAATCATGCTAACAGTCAAACAAAAAACAGATCAATAAACAGAGATTACATTAACTCACTTTTACAATGTGATTATAGTGATGTGTGTGGATGAATAAAAGTTGACACGCCAAAAACAAATAAATAAATAAAAAACCCTAATGAAACTGTAATTAGGTATCATGTCACACGGATTTAAATGCAGTGTTTTCATGGGTGTGGCTTCGCGTGTTTGGGGCGTGTCTTGCTCGTTACACATTTGTCTTGTTCATCACTACGACAGGCGGAGCCGAGAGCTGGACATCTACACTGAGTGTACTACACAGTATTCAACTATTGCACCATCAGTCTAGTGTTGTTGTGTTTGTTGAACAAACCTTTCAATTACCACATTTGGCAGATGGTCGCGTGCATTCAGTCCGTGACTTCCTACTGTAACTGCTTAACCAACTAGTTTCCTAAGTTGGAGAAATAAACTTCTGAGGGGCACAGCGAAGGATAAGGACACGTTGCTGAAGACGTCCTGTTTTGACACGCTGGTAGCACCACTACGCTATTATTATTTTTTCTTTCTTGTTTTTTTTTTTTTTTTTTTTTTTTCGTTTTCTTGCATTTGAAGGGGGCGGAAAAGAAGGTTCACCCACGCGCAGAGGCCGGTCTCGTGCTCCTTTGTATACAGCAGCAGCAGCAGCAGCTGTGTGTTAATGCATGGGCTCACAGCGTCTACTGCTACATTGAGCGACGGCTTGTTCAAACCTCCATGTGAGCTTCCTAAGAAATGAAGGTGTAGAGAAGGAATATCGAAACTTTACCCGAACCGTTTAACCTCGCAGCCGTATCTCGTTGAATCCCAGCCTGGGTCAGTTCCACCGCTTCTCTCTCCGTCTCATTGTGAGCGCTTGGATTGTAAACGGCAGAGACTGAGTTCGCTAACAGCTGCGCGGCTCCAGCAAACCATGGATGTAAGGTTTTATCCGTCCGCTGGTGGGAATTCTATTCCGGGAGACCCACCAAACCTGGATTTTGGCCACTGTTTGGGCTACTACAACTTCAATAAGGTAAAAACCTTTGCAGTTTTTTTTGTTGTTGTTGTTGTTGTGTGGACACACTGGTGCTGAAACTACGAGTGCGTCGTAACTCCAGGCAGAACCAGACTTCAAATCTGTCCTGAAGTTGAATTTATCATCCATGTGTTAATAAGTTTTTGTTCTCAGTTGCGTTTGCTTGTTCTGCCAAACTGAAGCAAATACTCATTATAGCAGTGCTCGAGTTGTTTAATCAACGTCCCCCCTCCCCTTCACTAGTGCCGCAAACTTTGTTGTGAATTAGTCATGGAAATTAGAGCACAAGACAGGTGTTGTTGCACAGTGTCCTGTTATGTACACTCTGTGCCCCTAAACTCTCACCAGTGATAAGATCCACACTCCTGCGCTCTGTTGGCCATAGAGTTACATGTTTCTTAACATCAGTGATGGATCATTGCATTAACACCCTACATTACAGTGCATGTATTACAATTTGATCATACTTACATGCATACATATCATATAATCTACAGACTTGTGGAACTGTGATCCAGTTTCACGATCTAACACATCCTGTTGTTATATACCGTGCCGGAGAAGCGCTTGGTCAAATATTAGTCTTGCATTTGCATTCAAAATAATGTAAAAAAACAGTCCTGCTCAATACAACGTCATTTCACAGGTTTTACCAGCCTCATTGCCTTGGAATTGCTATGAATGGCTTTCACAGATAGTAGTGAAAATTAGTTAACCAAGTACCGATTTTAAACTTCACACCAGGAAGCACAGAAAGAGAAATAGACAGCACTTCTTTATCTATTCATTATGAATGCAATGGTTGTCACCACTGCTTTGTGGTGCATTTAACTTGAACATGGTATCAGTAAGCCCCTCAGACTACCACACTAATGGAAACAGCAACATGACGTGCAACTTCAATCAACTGTCTTTTATTGTTTCTAAGTTGTTTTACTTCACTTCCCTACATCTGTGCACAGCTCACATTTCTTAGTTGTGAAAACATATTGCTGAGCGACGACAAGTCTATTGCTCTCAAAGGAGGGACAGAGATTATGTTAAAAAAAGATGATAGTTTTGTCTTTTTTTTTGTGTGTGTGATGTAACACTTATTATCCAGGAGTTTGACTCTGTTGCATCTCAGGATAAGGCGCCGTCACTGTGTTAGACTAATTACAAAACTGCAGTGCAGTTTGCACAAAGTGTAAACAATGATGTCCCCTGCAGCCACCCCCCCCCCCCATATACATACACACCACCCCCTTCCAAATTATTCAGCCCTATATAGTACAGCTCTGTTTGCCCTTGCGATATGGTGCTCCTCGAAACAGTTACCAGGTTTGTCTCACTGTTTCATCAGCTCTTTGTCATGTGGCCAAGTTGTCATACGTGACCAATTTCATCATGTCTTTATCAGCCTTGAAACATTTTAATACATTGCTTCACATTGGTAAGATTTTGAGTGCGAGTTTATTCCTGCTCATAAATTCCCCAGGTCAAGTGAAATTTTCCATTTGTAACTGTAATTGGCCCCAATGCAAAAGGAGGGAATGAGCAAGGGGGGAGGGCGGTGAAAAGGTGCTTATCCAGTATCTCCACCACTTATGTTACAGAGGGAGAGGGAGTACAAAGTATGCATTTCATGCTAATTACAATGCCTTTCCATGGTGAACAAATAGCTTCTTTTGCATCCATCTTGCAAATTATTCTCCAGTTTATTTGAATCAGCTCACTGAAAGGTAGCACAAATCAGAGCTGTTTGTCATCCAAAAGATATGACATGCTCACAAGTCACACAGAACTGAAGCATCACTTATTTAATCTTTTTATAAGCTGTCACAGCAGCTTTCCCGAACAACAAAAATTCACTAGATTCAGTTTTGATTTTGAAAACAGGCAATACCCTCTCAAAACATTGGCACAGGAAATGTTCAATTTTAATGACAACAGAGACAGAATGGCCCAGAGGCACTTTGACACATCAGAGATTCTTTCAAATTTACAGAAAACTCCAAACGAGTGGCACAAACTTAATTAGGTGCTGCAGTCATGACTAATGAAGCAATCTGTGTTTTTGGCACTGAGATGAAGGAGAAACATGCGGCAACCTCACACAGTTGAATTATGCTCATATAATAAATTTAGCAAGAAAAATTGCCTGCTGTAATCAGGTTGACTGAAACACAGAACCTTTGTCACAGCTCTCATCGAAGCACGAGTAAAGGTTCGTTTCTTTGGGGTTTAAACAATAAATGCAGAGCGTTCATGTGGCTGACGGGGCTGTCACAGCAGGGTCCATTTCTTTTAAACTAACTTGACTTCAGGTTGAACAGGAATCAGCTGGGCTCAAGGGTATACCTGCCAA
This sequence comes from Antennarius maculatus, assembly GCA_013358685.1. Taxonomy (NCBI): domain Eukaryota; kingdom Metazoa; phylum Chordata; class Actinopteri; order Lophiiformes; family Antennariidae; genus Antennarius; species Antennarius maculatus. The sequence continues at coordinate 4,969,957 of CM023606.1, forward strand.
GACCCGTACTTTCACTGATAGGTTGTTACTCCAGGTTGCATTATTTTCTAGTTATCTGTGACAAGCGCTTGTAGGTTTACTTTTCTTTGTTTGTAAAGGACCTAGTTGTTGCCAGTTAAATGTAGGACTCGTTTTTCAGGTGTGATAAACATTAAGTGACTAAGTTATTCACTTCTCATTTGTCCATTTTCTCTTTTTTTTTGTGACATTTAAATGACGTGCAGTTTAAGATATTTTCTCTGAGCAGTCCCTTCTTTTGTGCACAAGATCAACTGAAGACAAGGAGTAGTTTTGGAATTGACTGTTTTGTTTTTTTATTTGTTGAAGTAAAATGTGACTTTAATGGTTTCATGAATGGGAGCCAGTGTTATTCCCTTATTTATGGCCATCTGGTCTATTTTTAAGGTTTAATAATGCTTCAAATACAATATCCATTTAGTGTGGACTTTCTTTACCTCCAGGCACAGAATGACCTAAATTACAAACAGATGTTAATACAAACTATTCACCTGCACTGGTGCTAACTCTTTAGGGTTATATGCAAAACTAACACCAGCACCATGGACACATCATAATTCTTGGTCGATAGGAAAGACCCATGAAGTTGGACATTTTAATTTACTATTGCTGATGCATATGTACTCACATGTGTACATGGTACAAACTAAAATCATCCAGTAAGATCTGCTATATACTGTAATTGGAGTCACCCACTCAAAAGGAGACATAATACTTCTGTTCTTAGTAATCAGTAAGTCTCATGTAATTACTAATGGATAGATGATTACTTTAATCACTTTGGTTATTATGAAATCAAAAGCTCTGTTTATAATTTTTGGATACATCAGGTTTTAATTTTTATTAGTAAGAGCCATACAGTGTGTATAATATTGAGTTAATTCTCAAACTGGACTCCAAATCCATGCATCGTGCACCAAACATCAAAAATGTGTCTCCAGTTTAAAAAGAAAGAAAAAAGGAGGAGGAGAAAGCTACAGGTGACGGGGCTGTATGCCAACATTTCCTCAGCAAAGGAGCCAACTTTGCCACACAATTGTTTAAAATGACTCACACCATGTACAGGTTGAAAACAGTGTCACTGTAATTATTATTGACTGACTTTTATTTAAACATTGACTTCTTCTGTTTGTTGTACTGTAATTAAATAACTCCCGTAGCTCTGCGGTTGTGCTTGTGACAGAGCAGTTCCTCAACATATGTGGAGTTGTTTAAAAATACCCTTGGTGTTAGTGTTTAACAGCAAGTACAGTACTTCATTGTAAGACAAATCCTCAGTTGAACATAGAATATTTTTCCTGTTTTATGGAACATATATACAGACAAAGAATTTATTCAGTGTTTACTTTGCATTCTATCATCCACTCACTTACAATATGAAAGCCGTACTATAATTAGCAGTTGTTCAGTTTTTAAGACTTGACACGATAATGATATAGGGCTGCAGCTGCAATTATCAGTGCATTTTATTGAGTGAGTAAAATGTAGCGTAGGTGAAAAAGAAGCATGCTCATGGTTCATTGGGACTCTACTGAACCATGCATATAAGGAAACATGAAAACAATGAAGTTTTAAACAAGCAAGGAATAGATCTTAGTGAATTGCTGTTCTGCAGCAACAACCCCCAGTCCAATGACCTGTCATTGTGTCCAAAGCATAGTGGGTCAGGACTCTTTTGTGTCTACCTCATTGGGAGGGAAAGAGTTAACACTCATCATCTCTCCAGTGTACACAGCTGGTGCCATTTCATCACACACATTCTAAACATATCCAAACACAGCTTTAAACGTGTGTGTGTGCGTGTGTGTGTGTGCGTGTGTGTGTGTGCGTGTGTGTGTGTGTGTGTGTGTGCTTGCTGATGCTATGTGTTGGGGGTTGGGGTATAAACCTCAGAGGCTTTCTGCTTTGTCAAACTCAGCAGTTGATGGAAATGACTTCACTGTGCATGTTAGATGCGTAAATGTCCACAAAGTGAATAGCTGATATGTTTTGCTGAGTCTTTTACTTGTAGCTTGTCAGGAGATGTAGTTCAACACATTTATTAAACACCTAATTTTCCCACTGAGATTAGAGAGTGTTATTTTTAGACTGCTAGCTTGAAGCATACTGTATTAGGAGGTCTGCCTCGAAGAATGAATGCTCCATCCAACAGTCTCTTCTATGTCTGCATGGGTCAGATGTTAACATTTTAGTAATGCACAGCTTTGTTACTTCCTGCATGATATCGTACCACACATATTTCTGTAAAGAAAGATAATTTTTGGGGCTATACAATACAGCAACAACAGAGACACATTGGTACTGTATAAGTACTTGTGAAAACTGCTGTCACAGCTGTCACTTAATTGTATTTGTATTTTTAATGGATGGAACATATTAAAAGTACCTTTAGAACATGTAAGTTTCTTTGTGCTTTAGTTGTGCAATCTGGTGATCTGGCTTAACAGTCTTACCTGTAGAAAACACAAGACCAGGTTGTGTGCTCAATTGATGAGGTGTTTATAACAAAGGGTCAGAAATGTAAAGTTTTCTTGTTTTCATTTTTGTTCCTGGCAAAATACTGTACAAAAACTTTCTGATTTTCGTTTTCGTTGCTGGAACCGGTTCAAAGCCCTCATTTTTACATTGATGTTCTTTATTGTAGTGTGATGGACATATTTTCAAAATGCCCAGTGATTTTTTTTATTATACACTTCAGAATGAAAGTAATTGTAACATGAGCCACTTTCACCCAAGAGATCAGTACTTACTCTACACTGATTTCTGATTCTGACTGTAAAACTTACCAGACATGAGCCACCTGCCTGCAAGACCACTGTATGTGTGTATATACAATATATGTATGAGTGTTTTATTTCACCCTTTCAGTCATTGTTTGATGCATCATTTCAGTGCAAATGAAACATGATACAATAATAATCCAAATTTTTGTTTCAATAGTGAGTGAACCGTGTATAGCATGAAACAAAAATCTACACTTCAATTACAAAGTCATGTGACACTATGCAAACTTTTTTAAACTGAAGAGTTTTTTGTGATTGAATCTGCATAGTTTCAAAAGCTGAGCCCTCTCCAGAGGCTCAGATCCACACACAGAATGAAAGCAACCATGTTAACCAAGTTAACCTTACAATTAGCTCCTTGTCATAGCAAAGTAGAAAGTTATCATGAATTCTGGTTAGAATTTAGTGCCTGATAATTGTGACAAAATAGTTGAATGCAGACACTAGAAGCAATTTAGTTACTATAGTTTTGTTAAGTTGTCAACCATTGTGTTTTATGATCCACTAACATTTTATTTTAAGATAAAATAAACTCACTTCTGTGTTTGGACAGGTTTTCTGAAGTTTGTGACTATGATGCCTCAACACCATGATAAATTGTTTTAATCTGGTCTTGGCTTGTTTGACAGCCTCAACCTTGTTGACTTATTAAAAGGAAGGGAAAACTCACCGTGTCCCGGGAGAATGCTTTTACCATGAATTAAGCAGTTTTCAAAAGGTCCAGTCAATCACTTCTGGTTGGCTGATTCAATAAGTGTTGTGTCCCTTTTGTGGTTATTCTTGCTGTTAAGACACATTCATTTTTAAAGCTTTCCAGAGAGCAGCCATTCCATGTTTTATAGATCTAATGTCCAATTCTCTTAATGGGGTCACAGACTGTATCAAAACATTCAGCCTCCTTCCTTGGCTCTCTTGACTTAAACCCTTCTACTAAGCTCTTTTAAAGGAGCAGAGGCTACTGACAGATTTCAGCTCCCAATTCGGTTAATGCAGAATATTACATTTTCAAAATTTAGATATTATTCCTGTGACACAAATTATTCCAGTCGGCCAAAGAAGAATGATTGTCTGTACAGGTTCCTCCAATTTAACTGTGATCTTTCTAACTAAAGCAGCCTGTTTTTTTGGCTCTTGCGTTATCAGTGTATTAGGTTGAATGTGTCTAGATGTCTTGGGGCTGCAGGCGTGTGTAGTATTATCTCTATGTAATGAATGCACTCCTGTCAGTGTTTCCCACAGGACGTCCGTTACCTTGGACCTCTCCAGGGGTGCGGAGGCATGCTTTACCCTTAGAGAAGTTTACATTCGTTAAAGATTAATATGTCAGTCTGACAGAGCAAGATGAAGAGGCTAGATCATCTATAACATCATATTAAATAATACATTTTCAAACATATAGATATATATATATATCATAAATATATTATTGAATCTGCTTTCCTTCTTGTTTTTGTGTGGACTTTGTGTTTATTGTTTTGCATGTTAATTGTCTGCTTGATGAGCAGCAATATGATTATGTGTCTCAGGTTCAGGTTTTTGCTTCTCAAAAACCTGAACCTGAGGCCCATGTAGGATTCCTCACAATGATATTTATGCACTTTGATTTGCAGTGTATAAGTGTTTGGGATTGTATCTATAGTGAAAAGTTTTGTGTCCTTTCCATATCTATCAAGCACAATAGTACAGAATACAGCCCCAGTCACAGATGGACATTTCCAGCTAGTTATTAAGAAGACAGATAGTAGAAGGCTTACACATCAACTTAAGGTTGCTACTATTTAACAACATGCAATTATTCTTGCAGTTGACTTTTTTTTTTTTTTTTATGACCAGAAGGACGGTTTTAAATCATTTTCTTAGTTGTAAACATCGACAACTGCTTTGTTCAAGGGGGAGGTGTGGGATTGCAGTTAGTACATGATGTTGGGGGAGACAGCAAGAGATCAGCTTTATGTATTACAATGCCCGCAGCAGATCTGAAGGACAGGGAGAGATGTTATTCCAAAACATTGAGATCAGTACAAGGTTGGGTGTTTTAGCATTATTATGAGCGGTGTTTAAATCAATTTCTTTATCAAGTCAAAACTGTGTATTTAGTCAATAGGAAGCACTGACCTTTAGCTACCCTCACCTGCATCACAATTTCCCATAATGCAGTTTGTTACCAGGTTGCACTAAAAAGCCTGACAATAGTAGCAGGTGTGCAAATATTCTTCAGACTCCTTGAGCGGTAGGGGTAAATAAAAGATTGATTTGAATGGTCAAATAGACAGAATGTTGGAGCAAACTGTAGAGTTTAAGAAAGACTTAATGAATACTGTTACACCGCACAACCTGTTGGATCATATTGAAACACATCTTTGTTGAAACAGGCTGACAGACAGTAATTACTCCTGACAGGTAAAATAACTCATTTTCACCACTGGTTTTTCCTCTTTTGTGTGATTCTGATCATGCTGGTACGTACAGGACGTAGTTAGTGTCTTCTGAATAATCATGATTGTTAAACACTTCTCAAACATAAAGTCTGTCTGTGGCAGTTGGATAATGTTAATGTCTGAGTAGCGACTGCTATAGTAGCAATAATAACACAGCCTATAAACCTACTTCACTTTCTAAATTAGCTTTAATGGTCTCCCAGAATTGGAAAACTGCCATCGCATCCTGCCACAGTTTGATTGGAATGCTCATATAGGCTTTAAACAAGAATTTTCAGTGGTGTGAATACTTTTTTGGGGACATAATTCATGATCCAGCAGAGTGATGTCAGGATCTCAATGCAGTGCACTGATAGAGGATTGTCTCTCTGTATGCAATGAAAGAAGCAGCTGTTTTCAGAAGAGTATGTTTCCACTTCATGCCTTCCGTCTCTTTATCAGAAATGTCTTTGTATATGCAGCTTGGAGAGTAACTTCATATAATAATGCCCTTCAGCAGAGCAATTAAACAACTGCTCTGTATTCTTTTATTTATTTTTTTATTTTATCATTAATTAATCACTAATGTTACGTTATACAATCCTTTCACCATTTTCTACTGGAGAGACAGTGCAAACATGAATTCATGCATGAGAAAGAATTCACTGTCCTTTTATTAGTATTGATCTAAATTTGCATCTGGCCCTAACTTAGCTTAACAATAAAAACATTTTGTGGTTAATTGTTCGGAACTGCAGGCAAGAGAAAAGATGGTCTGCAGTGAACACAATTTTTAGAACACTTGACTTCATACATCACTTTTTTATTTTGCCTCTAATTGGCCACAGTGTTTTTATTTAAATGAGTAAATCTCTCAGCACTTAACTGAAATTTTATCTCTTTGAGGATTATTTATTTCATGTAATCAGATACATGGACATCATGCAGCAACATTTAATCTGGTTTTCATTAGTGAAAAATGAACAAAATGAATTATGACATCTATTAAATATGCAGAAACATAGTGTGGTTCTAGTCCCTGAAATCTTTTGGGTCATGAATTGTTCTTTGGTATTCTTAAGCCTATTAGTAATATTTTCCAGAGTCGAAGGTCTTTCACAGCATGTCCTTGTGTATTGTGAGGCGTGTTTCTGTCAGCTCATGGACTCTCATTTGCGGTCATAATGTGGCATGGCAGAAGCAGCAGCAAGATCAAGGTCTGTCAGGCCTCGGCATTGGCAGGGTTCGTCTGCTTGCTGCTGACTGAACGTACTTTCAAATGACAGTTCTTCTTTAGAAACTGATCTAATTCTTGTTATTTGTTGGTTCGTTCTCATGGTGTAGCCTTTCTAATACCTGCACAGCCTAGGGAAAAGATTTTTCTTTTATTAAACTATCTTCACTAAATTTGTGTCTCCCACTGAAGAGCAAAAGAAGAAGCTGAACGATTACACTGTTTCAAAGGCATCACAGGCAGCTGATTAAAGTGTTAGGTCTGAGTTAGTCAAGGTTAACCGTCCATAATGAAACACTTTGAAAATAATGATACGCTGCATGGTTTTATGAGGGGTTGTGGCGGCTCAGCTCAGCAGTGATGACCTTCACCAGTTCCATGAGTTAACCACAGAGATCCTACAGCACCCCTGTGGTTCTGAGACTACATATCTTCTGATATACATCTAGGACAGCCAACTCTGTACAATAACTTTCTCTGTATCCAATCTTCATCTCTCAGGTAGCTGAGCATCCTCACGTTCTCAGTCTCACTATAGGACATGACTTCAGCTACAATTTTGATCTCTTAATGTGGCTGTGTAGCACAGCAGGGTGAGCCCACATGAAGTTGTCAGAAAAGAGTCATCTTGGATCATATTTCATGTTATTGCCAATCAGAAAGGAACTTCAAAGTCTAAACAGTGAATACCAGTTGAGTTCTGACACCATAACACAATCAACTGTCTGCAGGAGAATTATTGCTTCAGTGTGGCTTGTTATTAAAAACAGCTGCATATTGTACATTGCACAACTGGGTTGTCTGAATTATACTCTTGCCAATACTTTATTTCGATTGAAAAGTGGCTGCTGTCCACACCATACCATTATTGAATAATAGATGTAGAAAAAGTAGAAACAAGATTTTCTTTGGCAGACAAGTCTATTATGCTTTTTTGATACAGTCCATGTGAACACTGCATGCAATAAGCTGTCGGTTAATTTATCTAAAATTTGGCCTTTTATTATATTATCTTTTCAGTGCCCATTTTTTTCCATAATTTACTGCACTGTACCTGAATTTTTACTTGTTTAGTTGCTTTCTGTTTTGCGTTTTGCATTCATATCCTATTTGCTTTCTAAATAGAATATTAAAAATGTGTGTTGATATCACGCTGAATGGCTGAAGTGGCATATTGACCATTTGCAAATGTGTATTTCTGCTGCAGGATTGTCTTAAATCTCTATATTGTTTACTCATAATTGCTCATGCAACAGCCAGTATATTGTATTTGAATATTACCAGTACTGAATGGGATTTCTGGTTGTCTGTAAATTAGGTCTTCATTGAATGTAATTGCTGATTTGTGCTATTTGTTGCTACATGGAGAGTTCGATACATCAAATGCATGTAAATGCACAAGTAGAATTATTATCCTGACTAGATTCTACTTTATTGTTGTGAGGTGGGGAGATGTGTTTAAAAGAGATGACTCATTTTCAGTTTGCCATTTTGTATGTATCGGTGTGTTCAGCAGAATACATTCCTAACAGGAACTAATTAACAATTAAGATTAATTGCCCAGTTCTATCATTCATCACCACAGTCTCTCATAACAGGCTTCAAACAGTAAAAACAAAGTAGTACATAGTCTAAATCAAAGTAGCTTCCTTTGCCAAGCTTGAAACCCCTGGGATATACCTCAGTGCTTAATTAAAATCCAGGAGGATCATGTTTTAAGTGTAGGTGAGCGAACACTGAATAACAATGACAAATCATGCCCTAGAGCATCAGTGGTGTTTTGGAATGGAATAACAGTGTCTCTCATTTTTACAATAAAAATGAGAATGATGGGAGATAGGCTTTTTAAGAGCGTAATGGTAAAAGACTGTGATAAATTTAGTCATTCTTAGATGCAGAACCTGCCAAAACCAGCATTGATACATTAATCTCTTAATTACCCACACAGGATTGTAATGAAATGGCTCATTAATAGATATTGTTTAAAGGCTAAGCTTTTTCAGGGCTCTCTTTATCCCCTTTTAAAACCTTCTGACTCTCATTTGAATGTGCCAGGAACAAAGTGTAAAGTGTCACACACACAGACACATATATATATAATTACATGAATGTGCCCTCGCACATTCACGCATCAACACTCATAACCACCTCATCGCGGATTTTTGGTAGGTAGTCATGTGATACCGTACGCGCATTCTATTGGCTGAAGGCATCCGGAAGTCTCGGAACGCATCGCACTTCCATGAGACATAATTTGTAATAGATAATTTGTAGCTATATCGCGAAATTTGTTATTCGTGTGTGGTTCCTGGAACGCATTAACCGCGAGTAACATGGGCGCACTTTGTATATATATATTTGTATGTATTTATGTGTGTGTGTATATATATATATATATATATATATATATATATAATGTGTATATATATATATAATGTGTGTATATATATATATATATATATATATACGTATATTATATATACACTGTATATACTGTATATATACAGTATATTAGGGCTGTCAGTTTAATGCGTTAACTAGATTATTTAATTACGCTGCAAATTAATGCGCTATAACAATTAACGCAATTAATCGTGAGTGGCAAGTCAATGCGCAAGCATTTTAAATTTGGCCCGTTGGGTGACCCGTAGGCTGCAGTCACGTCACTTCGTACCAGCGCCACTAGTCAAAAGCAGGGTGACTGATGGAGGCAAGCCCACTCGGGTGTTTTTGTCAAATATACACGAATCACTGTACGTGTGACACATCGTGTCAATTCGTGATGTCACGCCCCCCTTAGCCATCACTGGCTGCAGGTGATCATGTGACGCTACATCGATCAGCCTACCTGTGCTACATGAGATTTTGCGCAATCAGTAGTCGATTTATGCCTGTCATGATGGTACGTCATCTGATTGCTTTCTTAATATTTTAATTCATAGTAACCATGTTGAGCAAAAAAAGAAGGTGGTCGGATGAATATGTGCAGCGTGAATTTACATGTACTGTATAACGGAACATGATGGGAATCAGTGTTCTGCATGATTTGCAATGTCAAGTTGAGCATACTTGGTGATGGTAGACTACGTGTGTAGCCACAGCTGCCCTTGGGCAGACTGACGAAGACGTGGCTGCCAATCTGCACCTACAGCCCCTCCGACCACCAGCGGAACAATCAGAAACATTCACACACCACTGGAGGCAAAGAGGGTAAAGTGTCTTGCCCAAGAACACAACGACAAATGACTCGGCGGGAGTGGGAATCGAACCGCCGATCTTGAATCATTGGATGACCTGCGATAACACTGAGCCACGGTCGCCCCAAAAAGATGTTCGTTTTGTGTTCGACTTCCAAATTTTGTTCGACTTCTAAGACAAAAAAATTCCAAATTTTTTGGTTGAATTCCTATTTGTTCGATGTCTAAAGCGTTCGAAAAGCAAGGTTTGCTTGTATATGTATAATAATACACACACACATACTTATATATATATATATATATATATATATATTACACACACACACATATATAATATAAAATTATTAAAATTTTATAAAAAATTAAAATTATAAAATTATAAAATTATTTATATATATAGATATAGATATAGATATAGATATAGATATATAGGCCTCCTGCCTGGCAGGAGGCCTAGAGGAAGACCAAAGAGGTTTATGGATGTAGTGAAAGAGGACATGAAGTTGATGTGAGAGAAGAGGATGCAGAAGACAGGGGTAGATGGAGGCAACTGATTCGCTGTGGCGACCCCTGAACCTTTTTTCAGCATGGTGATCAAAATCGTAAACTGTCTCAAAATACTGATGTTCTTTCATTTAGTTCTGATTTGCTTTTGCTGTTTAGAGATGCTAAAAAAAAATAAAAGCATATTTAAAAAAGGGGTTTGGCGCTATCAGTAGAAAAACCCTCTCTCATGTCAAGTTTGATTGATTGAAGACGTCTGGAGAGCTATCCCCAAGCAACCCATGCATTGGCTAACCAGTCAGAGCAAATTGCAGCGGTGAATATTTCACTTGACATATGTGAATAAAGACACTGTGATTGTTTCACTGTCTCATTGTTGCACAGCGCTTCAATATTATTCTAAAGGCTTTGAGCCAGAGCTGACATGAAATGCATAACTCCTGACTTCAGAAGGATAAGAAGAAAGCAGAAAAGCAAACACAAGGGCTGTCAGTCAATGTTGAAATCTAATTGGGTCAATCTCTTTAGTGAAGATGAATGAAGAGATTAACTCTCCCTATGTGTCCAGTGAATCTCCCCCTCTAGCTCCAGGTAAATTAACTGATGACAGAATGGCAATGGGAATTCTGTTTCTCACACTGGCTTAAACCTCCAGTCAGATTTTCCGTCATTCAATACTGTGATTTTATAGTTGGAGGCATTGTTTGTGCATTGATTAATTGGATTAGTGGCATTTGTTTTGCAGGGTTAATTAACTGAAAGCACCTGAGTGATATGGGGAAACCTTTTAACATGTACTTGAGGAATTTAAATGATGTGGTTGTGTTAGTTATTTATTTTCACATGTCATATAAGCTACAGATCTGACAGTATATACTGTATGACAGATATGACAGTATCACACACTCTGACTCTCTTTCCATTCATATCCACAAAGAATTGGGATCAGTCAGACATAAGCCTAATGAAGACAAAGAAAGACTGATAAGAGGAGGATATTGTTGTGCAAAGGGGCCCGTGTCCTGATTCACTCTATTTTAGTGCAGAAACTCACAACAAGGTTCCAATGTAGAGAATAAGGCCCAAATGCAGAAAATGCCAGTGACCTCATGTTTCAGTCTCCTGCACTGAAGCAATAGAATAAAATTGACGTGGTCAAAGGAGGAAAATCAACACAGTTTCAAATAGGAATTGTGCAACACATCATATACATTTATTTCAAATTGTGAAAAGGCACAGATTTAAGATTATTTACTTGTATCCTGATGTGCATTAATGTGATAGGTGCATTTTAAAACTGTGTGCAAAGGTTAACTCCTGTGTTGGTTTACATAATTTTCATTTACATTTTTTAACTGAGATTTATTTATCCATAGTGAGAGAATTGTATGACCTTGACACATTTTGAAAGATGGCATCAACAGAAAATAGCTACTTTTGAACAGAGCTTTCACTTTTTTTTTCTTACCATGTGAAAACACGTTGCTAACTTACCTTTTCTCTTAAAAAACAAACTCATTCAATAGACAGCAGATCTCCTGGTTTCCATGAGTCTGATTTCTAGTCTGTCATTTTACACAGAGAAATAAATCTGTTATTTTTGTGACTAGAAGATGTGATGCATGTTTGTTCTGAATGTCTTTAAATGTCAGTACAATGAGATGGAATCAAAGTTGAAGCTTAGTGTTTGTAATTATTCAAAGCTGGTATAATAATCTCACTGTGCTTTTGAAGTAGGAAATGTTAACGTGACATTTTGAGTTTAAATACTATTAAAAACATTAGTGAGGCACTTACCCTGATGGTTGCTGTCACAAGAAAAACAATGTCTGTGACTCAACAGCCGTCAGGTTTGCTATTGATGTCCTGGTGCACTGTCAATCTACCAGATGAACGGACAATAGTACACCAAGGAGAAAACGCTTGAAAGAACTAATTGCTTTGAAGAGCCCGCTCAACCATTCTGTAACTACTATGTGTTCACAGATGTCTTTTCCAGCTGCTATTTCATTATGGAACTGAAAGACATTACGGATGCAGCACCCTGGCTTTCTTTATGAGCCTTTGTTGTTGCACATCAAGTCATAATGATTATAGATACATTATTGTAACCACAGGGAGAAAGGGAAAATATAGCACGTGCAGGAATAACACAAAGCAAGATATATGTGGATTTTCATTATTTAACTTAATATGCCCAAGTCATTGCTTTAATGTCTGCCAACTTGTTGATCATCAGTTTGGAGACACATTTCTGGAGAGGAGCCCGAGAGTATTCGCAGCCGGACCTCAGTAGCGCCAAGCAACACGGCCACAAATTGGAATGTGGTATAGTTCTGGGAAGGCAGCCAAGATTTAAATTAGACAATAACCTCTGCTCTCTCTATATTGCCTCTCTTTTCCAGCTGCAGGCCCAGCCATTTGTTTAATGCACTGAGCCCTGTAGTATATAATAGACTGATATATGAGTCACTGCTCAGCAGTTTGTGTTTTTCAGATTTACAGAGATTGAACAACTGGCCGGTATGTGCTTACTGGGGCATCATGGCAGGAATGACAGAAGAGACACAAGTAGAATTCTACTTGGCAATAATTGTTTTAAAATGTATTTGGATTCAAGATTTTAAATCTACAAGTAACTTGAAAGAAAGATTTAAGTTATACTTTTTTGTCTGTTAAGACTGTTATTACTATCAGAACAAAAGATAGCTAGCCATCTCACCAAATTATACATTAAGATCTTAAGTGATGTTATGTATTTCTGTACTTTGATTTTGTTAACATTGGTATTTTTGATTCAAATGCTAAACCAAAATATTTCCATTTTCTCCCACTACTAAATAAGTACTAGATAGTTCTGCTGTTCACTAAAAGCTCTTGATTGTAATCCCCAGTGAATAGGAAAATGCGTCCGTGCTGTTAAAGTAAGAGAAGACTACTACTAAAAGCTTTGGACAAAGCTTTATGTGAATCCAAGTACTAAGGGTAAAAAAAAAAAAAAACAGGAGCACAAACATCTTTAAGTAATATCAAAGATTATTCTGTACAAATTTCATAATGTAGCTTTTAGTCATGATCATTCATGATAATGGAAGATTCTCAAACAGAACACAGGAACTTTGGATAAAATAGGCACCTCTGATACCAATTTCAGTTGGAGATGGCATCAAAGGTGCTAAGAGTAAACACCCTTGAGACATGGCTTGGCTTCGAAAGTAGACAACACCACCAACCTGGGTCTTATTGTGTTGCTTCAAGAGCTGTATGTCCATGCAACAGCAGCCATTGTGAGAAAGCTACACCTTGTTTCTGAGGCCATCTCCATTGCCCAAGCTCCATTGTGGCTGTGGGCCAATGGCTTTGCACCCTGCCAGATAAAAGATGGAACCTCATTTAGCTTGTACTTTCTTTTAGGATTTACTCTTGAGAGTCCAGAACAGACTCAGCAACTGGGGAAAAGGGATGTTGGATATTGACCTGCTTAGCATTGAGACATAGATCGGGCTTTGTGACCATTATGACAAATGTTGAGGGTATTTTTGTTTTGGCAGCATTAGCAAGTCTTAGAAACCTTGGAGAAAACATTGCTATGGTAAAGCTCGTATCTCTTCATTGTGTAATGTGATGTTGGATGTGGTTGTGCTAAAAAGTCATGATATTAGCGTGTTAATGTGTGGGGACTAAAATCAACATTTGCACATCAAACCTGATGATGGAAAAGGCCAATGGTGTTATTTTTGTCTAAAAACATACCTTATTTGTATCTATGTGCAGCCTTACAGAGCAGCATGACTGTAATTATGCTTCCTGCTTGAGAGATCTATTATGAAAATACAATATATAGCTGTAACTTCTGAGGTCAAAAAGTGGTGAAAGAATATTTAAATCAACATGATTTACAACTTTTAAAATATTACAAAGGCTGAAAAACATCTACATTTGTTTTTTCTTATGCCTGAACTAATGTACTGATACAATAAACTCAACAAATATTGTTCTCTAAATACTTTGTCTCCAAGTTGTCACTGTTGTACACTGCATTCATATGTGTTGACTATATATTTAGCCCCAAGGAATATGTTGAATGCACTAACTTTAGTTCACCGTTTTTTTAACACTGCCATAGTGACTGTGAAAAATGTGCATTTGCTGATCTGTGGAACAGCTTGAAGTTATAACTTCAACAATTTGTCCTTTTGGATTTGTAAACTTGGTTTTGTGACTCGTGATAGAATTTGAAGAAATGAATTGGGATTTATTCGTGAAAACCTGGATTTTTTTTTTTTAATTGTCCAAATATTTCAGACATCAGAGGATACATCTCCCATAAGTTAAATGTCCATATTTCATTTCTATTAATCATGCCAAAGCCATACATACACACTTGTAGCCAGTTTTATATCTCTACCACATTTGCAGCTATATAAGTCTTTGCTTACAAAAAAAATGGTGATGTGATTTAGGAGACAATGAACAAAGCGCTTGAACAAAACTGTCAGGAGCTCAACCAAGATCTAAGATAATATGTACCTAATATGTGAAGTATATCCTGTTTACTGCTGTGGTGGTAGACATGGGAGAGGAGGGGTGAAAGGCCTGAAACAGACTTCCCCTCAATTCTAAGTTACGGAGTTGAGGACTTGCATTCTTAATGATAAAAGACAGTCCTGGGCTAGGGGAGTAATGATTTTTGCTTAAAACTGATTCAGCAATCGATTCAACCTGCAGATCAGAACATGGGTCGCAGTGGGCTGTGTGGCCATGCTGTTTTGTGAAGTCGTTTTACAGACTGCTGCAAACACCGGGAAAAATATATCTATATCTGTCAGCTCAACTCTGCTTGTGCCACACCTGCTGAGTGTGAATAGGCCTTGTGATTACCAGAGAGGCAGCTGCATAGTGTTTCTGCTGAATTGGGTTGTAATTTAGCATGTATTTGGTGACAAATTATAAGGTAACTTTTTCAGATTTTCAAAGACAAGGCATGGTCTTAAGCAAAGGAAATAATTTTACTGTTTGCATCAGCAACACCTTCACTGGATTAGAGGATCAAAGCAGTCTCAAAAGGAAATTGCATAAAATAATACATAAGAAATAATGATGTATTTCTGTGGACTGGAGATTGAGATTTAGCTGCAATGTTTTTGCTGTATTTTATGGAGACCACTGGAGAACTTATTATCACAGGTGTCATGTTCCAGAGAACACATGCTACACTGTGATTACTGAGCTGAGGCTGAACTGTAAAATCACTTGTCAGCAGTTGATGTTTTCAGGAAAAGCGTGGGCTCTTGATTGAATTAGTTTGGTGGTTTTCAGTGGGAATGAAAAATGTGTCCAACTTGGTCAGTTGCTGACAGACAGTAATGTTATTGTGACTTTGTGATGATACTGTAAAACCAAGGACTGAACTTCTGAAAAGCAAAACTCATTTTTAATTTTAATAGTAAAGTATAATGTCCTCTTGCATGTTTTCCAAACATTTGATCATCATCAACAAAGCAGCGTTCAGATCAGAGAGTGTAGGTTTGTACATATAGGCTTGTACATTTTACATTTGTATGCATGTAGAGAGTTGGCAGGTGTGCTATGAGACTTGTGTTTCTGTGGATCTTGGTCATCCAGTTCATGTTTACTGATAGCATCTGTGTGGTTACTCTATCATATGGGTGGTGAGATGAGGTTACTTTGCTGCAATATTGTGTTCGCCCTGAGGTTGAAATAATTTTGTTTGCTATAATAGCTGTAAACCACTTTATTTCCCACTGGACATTCTTTCATACAAATATTTCTGCACTGGGATTTAAAAGGTGAGTGAATTTCCAAGCAACAAAATACACCCTAAGTAAACAACACATCAATTCACATAATGCCCATTTTTTGAAGATATGATTAAAGTAAAAGCTTTTACAACAATTCAAAGATTTTGTTAGAACAGAAAGAAAGGCAGTGGTATATTTAGAGAAAAAGTTAGAATTTCATATTCATCCCATTCACTGCAAGGGTGCTTGGTTTTTCTGTCTGCCTGCGATCAACCAGACAGTGAAGTCTTTTCACTTTAGGATCAGAGTCCATGTAAGCTCTTAATTCTCCTCTGTTAAACAGTTATTGAAAAAAATGTGCTGGTGGTGCAAAAAGAGAAATGAAAACACTGAGTGCCCAGTGTTTGCTCTGCCATGTAGCGATGTCTGGCTTTTAGAGTGACTCATATTACAGAGCACCTTTAACTGTGAATACACTCTGTTTGTTAAAGTCTCATACCTTCAGCAATTTGAAATCACTCTTTTCTAAGGCTTCCCTTTGGATCCCGTCCAGAAGTACAGGGCTGCTTTTTGGGAATGTCAAGAAGTGTCAGGCTGATTTGAATTCATCCACAATAACATCAACTCCTATATTCTACATTGCCATTTGACATTTTTATGTTCAGTTCATTTTTTACAAGCACTTAATTAGCAAAAATCAAGTAATCTAATCTTTAGATTTTCTCAACTTTTCATTTAATTTACATCTGTTTCTAAAATCATCAGTTGTGCACAGACAGTGTTCTTTAGCCGCTTGCAGGGCCGGTCCTAGCTCGTCACATCATTTTAATTACAGAGCCTTCATTGTCTGTGCTGACCCATTTTCGCAAGATCCCTTACTGTCAGCCACGAGAGCCTTCATATCACAGTTAATTTCTTCTGGCATTTCATTCAACTAGCAGTGGACATGTAACAAAAAAATTAGGAATAACAATAATAATCTTAATTTATGCTCTGGGCATCTGCTGAGGACTTCGACCCTGGCTGTGATGCTATTTTGTACAGCTTTTAATAGTGAAGTTTGATACCAGTTTCTGAGGATCTCATTTAAATGGTCCTGGGAACATGAGCCCATAGAATTGCTAAAAATGTAACATTTGGACTTGATTATATTTTCATTGATGAAATTAATGCCATTAACTACAGTAGGAAATTAAAAGGTACTTTTTAATTTTTTTTATTTGACTGTACTAAAATATTGTACTATTTTATTTTATTACTGGAGGAAATTCAAAGGTACTTGTCGATGTAGTGTTTTATGACATTTCACTTGCTAGTACTTAAATGCTTGTGAAGTTGTTTTTCCACATTCACCAATGATTTGTAACATGGCAGGTAAATGAATTAAAATGTGTGGCTTTTAATGCCATCAAGTTGTTTGCATGGAACCTTTAGACATGGCTATGAACATTAACATTTCACTACAGATGAGAAGGTATTAATATTAAAAATAGCAACGCTTTTAAGATCGGTCTATGCTGCTTTGGGAACCATTTTCATTTGAAGGTTCAATTGTTAGGTCAAACTTCATCCAGATACAAATAGAAATAAAAAAAGTTTTTAAAAAATGGTACCATGTGAAGTTTTATCTTCCCTACAATCAGAACAATGTTCCTAGTGCTTGAATAGAGAAGGGTATCTCTGAGAGTTCAATTTGTTATCTAAAAAAAGAGATGGGGGTGAGAGTAACACTTCCAAGATAAGCGAAACATACGGTTAATTACCAGCGAAGTGGTTGACGTAACCCAGCCATGTCATGTCCCTAAGTTACACACAGCTGGGAAATGAAGGGGTGCAAGCTATTGACAGATGTTCCTCACTCGAGGTGTGCATGTCAGAGTGTTTATACATTTCTGATTGCATTTGTGTTAACATGAAAAACACCAATGCCCAAGTCAGATATAGTGTAGTGGGGCAGCTTCAGGTAAAATGGCATTGGAGGTCTAGACAGAACAAACCACCTGCTTCCATGAACTGCCAGCAGTGCTTGTGGTTTGTCATTGGTGCGTAACACTGTTAACATTGCTGCTTATTCCATACTCTCTCTCTAGGGCATAGACTAATTAATGGATACACTTTGCAGTTGATTAGAAGCAGTTCTTTCAGTAATTACATTCACATTCTAACCACTCACAATAAAAGAAGAAAGAAAAAAAGACAAAGGGCAAGAAAATATATTAATGCGCTTCTCAGTGTGCACTAATCTTAATTTGTTTCCACTATTGTTTGGCTTCTGCCCAGATAATAAGCACTCCCCCCCCCCGTCCGTCAGTCTCTCTCTGCCCCCCCACCTAATTTTTTGTAATTCTTTGTTTCTTGTTTTGTTGTCAGAAAGTGACTTTGTAATAAACACACAAAATGATTGCTGAGCGTTTCGTTGAAGTGTATTCTCAATGAAACCTCATGAAGACGCAAACGTGCTGTGATTCTTTCTGCTTTGTGCTGTGTAGGCTGGGTTTTGCACTGCTCACTCACAGAGAGGTGCATTGTGCTCCTGGGCCCAGCTGCTAGCCCATAATTCTTCATTCTATGTCCCATTGTTCCTACCTGTCAGCATGGTTGTGTCTCCAAAGAAAGGAAGTGCCTACCATTTTGCCAGCAGGCTATGTATGGGTTGGGGGGAGGTTGGATATGTTGTGAAAACATATTATTTCTTACCAAAGTACTAGGATATAATAACTTATCAATCGTCTTAAACATGAGTGTGTCTTTACATTGTGGTATTTACAATTGTATCACTGCTGGGTACATTTTGAGTATGGTTGTTTTTTCAAAGCAGGATGGATCCAAAATAAAGAATTAAAAAAGGAATTTGTAAATTTCGGAACTCCTGTGATGAAATAAATGATAAATCTCATTTACCAAAATGTACTTTGCCTATATTAAAAACACTCCCCTTCTCTTTAATTCCCCTCAGTATCACTCCTCTCTCTCTTAGATTATTACATCCTCTTAAAAGTGGTGATTACATCCAGCTTCAAAGCGATGATGTATTGTAACTGTCAGTGTTCGTGTGTTCGTCCGTTTGTTCATCGGTTCATCCATTCGTCCTATTGTTCGCTCGTATGTCCACCAGATATCTTCGCAACCGTTATTGATAGAAAGATGAAACAAAAAGCAGATTACTAAGGCGGCAAAGGGGATGAAAATGAGATGATGATCTTGACCTTGAGAAAACTAGGTCAAGGTCAAATTTGAACTTTTGTTCACTCATGAACCGGATAAGATAGAAAGACGAGGGAGAAAGCTAGTGTGAGTAAGACTATAGATCAAAGCTAGTGCTTTGATCTACCTATGCACTAGCTTTGATATATGGTCAAACATAGAAGAAAGGTCAAAGCTATGCACTTGCCAGGTACTACTTTCAGGGTAGCCTGACTTACACTTCGTGGAATGTTGCAGTCTGACCGCCTTGGTTCTTGTTTGAAGTTAATAACCTGCCACTGCATATTGATACTTGGCTTTGTGATGCAAACATATCCTTAATTGCCATCCCATAAGAGCTGAATAGCCAGACCAGATTCTCATTACCCTGGGTTGAATTGGCCTTGGCCTCTCACATGCCTCTTATCATGTCACAATAATGGCAGAGTGGCAGAATCTCCTCTTGCACCTAGAGAACGGGTTTAACTCGGTGTGTAAACATTTAGAGATAAGTGTGGCGGTCTGTTTGAGTGACAGATGTCTATTATGATAGTGGAGAGAGCTTAAGTTGCACTGGATGTAATCTAGACTCTCTAAACTCACTGTCTCTTTGGTCTTCATTTACAGTTCCAGAATAACAACAACTACATGAACATGGCGG
Source organism: Antennarius maculatus (assembly GCA_013358685.1). Lineage (NCBI taxonomy): Eukaryota > Metazoa > Chordata > Actinopteri > Lophiiformes > Antennariidae > Antennarius > Antennarius maculatus. The sequence continues at coordinate 4,989,716 of CM023606.1, forward strand.
AGGCAAACGGTGCTCTGCTCGCTGCTGGTGATGTGAGTATACTTAAGATTTTTCTCTTCTTTACATATTTAAATTCCATTTTGAACATGGGAATTTTAGCAAATTGAAACAAGTTGTCCAATATATGTGCATCCAGATACAGTGAAATATGTTTGTCTTCTTGATTTGCCAGACAGTATTTCCGCACCTTTCATTTCACTGTTTTTGTAGGTGTTATGTATGTAAATTCTCCTGCTCTTTGAAATTCTTCCCGGATTGTGGCAATAAAACTGTATGTTGTAAAGCCTAAGCCTGTATTTCACACAGTAGTCTGCTAAAACGATTGAGTGTTTTTCACTTGCAACATTATTATTGGCTAAACTGATGCGTCCTAAGACCCATATGAGACAATAACGTTTAAGCAATACGAGATAGTCCCAGCTTCCACTTTTGAAGACTGATACTGATGTGATCTGACTGTCTTGATTAAACTCTGTGATACAATAAATATCCTAGAAAGCTCATGATACCAGTGCTTGTTATTATCCTCTTTTCAAAGTTATAATGAAGGACTTCCAAGAGATTCCTGTTTTGTCACTCTAAGTCCGACCGTGTCTGTGAAATGTCACTAACTATGTCGCTGGGGATACTGAAATAACTATGTACTGTACTGGCATGTTAAAAGAAATAAAGGAATAGTTGTTTCTCTGGAAGTACATAGCAGTCACTTTGGGCTAAATTTACCCGTTCTATTCCCCTTCCACCCACTTTGCTGCCCTGTCATTAGAGACAAGTGCACCAAAAATACCCATCATCCTCTGTACTTCAGATGGGCCAATCTCAACCAGTTTACAAGTGGAGATTGATCTCGCTTCAAAACCCACAGCAAAGCAACATTAAACTGCTCCAAAATACTGAGATACATATCATCGTTAACCTTATTGTTTTTATTCACTTTGACAGTTGGGATGTAACTGTGACAATCAAGCCGTTCGAGATACACAAAGTGTATTGAGTGTGTGACCTCATGTTTGTTAAGAGGTAGCTTCCATGAGTGTTATGAAAGGACTTTAATTTTCCCCTACATATACGCTTAGTGGGCACATCCCCTGGCTGCTGAGGCCCACTTTGACGAGGCCCACGCCGACACAAGCTGTTTGGATGCCGTTCAGCCCCAGCTGAAATGGCCTATTGCTGCAGTTGGGGAAAGGGGAATAGGCTAAGGGGGTGGTCCTTGGGAAGAAAAAAAATTTTTTTGAATTTGCTAATTTGCATGTTATCAAAAGGAACAACTGTTTCCAGTGTACAGGGCACAGATGCCATTGTGTGTAGGCGAGAGAGCAAAGTCAAAGATTTTTTTTTTTCTTTTCAACCAGAGGAGTGTCCAAAGTATTGTGTTAAAGTAAGATTAATATCATTTCCATTTTGAGTGCTGAGGCTTCAAACTATCACGACTCCAATGCTATTTTAATCTTCTTCTACATCTGGCTTGGAATGAGAGTGTAGAGAAAAAGGTCAACATATTGAGCTGCATTGTGTTTTTGTAGATCTGGAGAAAGCTTATGACCGTATGCCCAGAGAGGAACTGTGGTATTGTATGAGGAAGTCTGGAGTGGCAGAGAAGTATGTTAGAGCGGTGCAGGACATGTATGAGGACTGTAAGACAGTGGTGAGGTGTGCTGTAGGTGTGACAGAGGAGTTCAAGGTGGAGGTGGGACTGCATCAGGGATCAGCTCTGAGCCCCTTCTTGTTCGCTATGGTGATGGACAGGCTGACAGACGAGGTTAGACAGGAATCTCCATGGACTATGATGTTTGCAGATGACATTGTGATCTGCAGTGAGAGTAGGGACGAGGTGGAGGAGAAGCTAGAGAGGTGGAGGTTTGCCCTGGAAAGGAGAGGAATGAAGGTTAGCCGCAGTAAGACAGAGTACATGTGTGTGAATGAGAGGGACCCAAGTGGAAGAGTGAGGTTACAGGGAGAAGAGATCAAGAAGGTGGAGGATTTTAAGTACTTGGGGTCAACAGTCCAGAGCAATGGAGAGTGGGGAAAAGAGGTGAAGAAGCGTGTCCAGGCAGGATGGAATGGGTGGAGGAAAGTGTCAGGTGTGATGTGTGATAGAAGAGTTTCAGCTAAAATGAAAGGAAAGGTGTACAAAACTGTGGTGAGACCAGCAATGTTGTTTGGCCTAGAGACAGTGTCACTGAGGAAAAGACAGGAGACAGAGCTGGAGGTAGCAGAGATGAAGATGCTGAGGTTCTCTCTGGGAGTGACCAGGAAGGATAGGATCAGGAATGAGTACATCAGAGGGACAGCACATGTTAGAGGTTTTGGAGATAAAGTCAGAGAGGCCAGACTGAGATGGTTTGGACATGTCCAGAGGAGAGATAGTGAATATATTGGTAGAAGGATGCTGAGTTTTGAACTGCCAGGCAGGAGGCCTAGAGGAAGACCAAAGAGGAGGTTTATGGATGTAGTGAAAGAGGACATGAAGGTAGTTGGTGTGAGAGAAGAGGATGCAAAGGACAGGGTTAGATGGAGGCGGTTGATTCGCTGTGGCGACCCCTGAAGGGAAAAGCCAAAAGGAAAAGAAGACTCATGATAGCTTTACTTGATATTTTTTACACCAACTTCAAATGCTGCTGAACAGGGGTTGTTTCAAACTAAGTTTCAGACATTTCTTTGAGTGGACTGAGTCATTTGACTGCAGAGGACGTGGAAAAAATGGTTCCTTCTGAAGGTGCTCTTGATTTATTCTGCCCTCTGCATACCAGAATCCAGGGATGTGATGAATATGATCTCAACAACTTCTGAAAGGAGAACTGATTCTCTAGCCGTGAAGCATGCACTGAAGAGTCAAATGTTGGTAGGGAGCAGGGAAATGGAAAGAAAAGGAGGGAATGAAATCTCTATTACTTGTTTCCGCCACTGGCATTCATCAATGCTGTCAAGAAAGCTGCCCTGAGTAGCCAGTTAATTAGTTTTAAGTGTCTGTATGCTAAAGCAAGCAAGGGTCACATTAATAGTCCCCAATCAATGGCTGTGCTGGCACATTTCTTCAATTATGCCCTTTCTGTTATTCTATCTAGCATTGACAAAGAAGCCATGCCAGGTTAGATGATGTTGGCTCTACTGGCAGGTCATTCGTAATATCGGGTTTATTGGTTTGAAATCAAAAGAACTTGCCTAGGCCGAGACAAAAACTAGGACAAACATGGGACTCAATGCTGATGGATCTTTCATTGTAAAGAATGAAAGATCCAGTATCAAGGGTTAAAAAAAAAAATCGCTCCCATTGACAGTAAACTGTAGTTGTATGATGAGATATAATCAGCCTGCCATCCACTCACTGGAGCTTGTTTGAATGACTATAAATGTATATTATCTCTCATTTTATACTCCGAAGTTAGTCAGGGCCATTAAGCTTCTAACCATTGATGAGGTCACTAGAGACAGTTTTTAAAATGTGCTTCAAAATTAGGCCACAAGTCTAATACAAATGTATTAGACAAACCTAGCACACTTCATTTTTATTAGCTTGTGTCTTTTTGCGTTCTCTGTCTTTGTTTCATTCCAACTGCTATCCAACACACCCATTGATGCTGAGAACTTAACCCGATTGTAGTGTCATGCCTCTATGCTTTCAAGCAGTATGTTAAGTGCCTGCAGTTAAAATCACAACACTTTTCATCTGAGATCCATGCTCGGAAGAGGTTTTCAACAATTTAGAAGCCACCCGACCCTGCACCCCAGACAGCTGGCTGTTTTTGCCTTGTGTTCAGCTGCATGTGGACCTGCCGTGTGGTCATTGTGAGGATATTGGGTTTCCAGAGAAGAGCTTAATGCAATGTGCAGATGAAAACAAGACCCAAGTAGGTGAACAGTCTCATCTTCAAGAAGGCATATAAGCAAATTAAGTGTGACCAAAAGCTTTAATTCAAAAAGCAGAAGGATTAGGCTGTTTGATGAGCAGATTTAAGGGTTCAGGCAAGGGGAACAAAAAGAAATACTTCTGGCCAAGCGTAATAATCTTTGAAAATGTTCTTTAAACCCGTCTCTCTGTGACGTGTATTTTCACTGCACTTCAACCCAACATCTTCCATCCTGAAGATTAAGGGCTTTTATCATGTATCCTCTCTCTCACATGATGGCAACTTGATATATTTTACTTTTGACATCTTCCTTCACAGTTGCATTTTTCACTTCTTTTTCCTCAAAGTGGATTTAAATGGGTTTAGGAAATATTACATCTCCGTGCACTTACAGACAAGTGTATTATCACCCCACTAAAATACTCCCTCTCTTAAACAAAGTTGTCTGATTTAATCCCTGAGGTTTGCTTTAGCATGTTAGACAAAGTAGACCTCCGCCTGTGTTTGCTGTCTGTTATGTGTTGTTGGATTTCATGACTTTGTGCCTCCTTTCTCCCTTGTCGCAGACGTTTCATACACCTAGCCTGGGAGATGAAGAGTTTGAGATCCCTCCCATTACTCCTCCGCCTGAGACAGAGTCTGGTCTGGGTCTATCAGATATGGATTCACCTTTCCCACCAATGCCAGAGCCCCCAGTTCCACATAGGGGCCAATTAATCCCTAATTTTCCTCCTCAAAGTCTGGATCTGCCCTCGATTACCATCTCACGCAACATGATGGACCAGGAAGGGATACCTGTCAACAATGGCCAGCCTTTGGTGAGGACTGAAATGCATTCTCATCACTACTATATCATCAACTCATTAGTCAACACACTCGGTGCTAGTGCAGTGACAGTATGTGTCCTACCTGTACTTGCAGCTGCTTCTCTAAATGTGGCTTTCTTAAGTGTATTTGAAATAACAGTCTTGTTTTTTTAAATAAATAATGTTAGAGAGTCCTAACATCAGAGGCATCAGTCCTTAAATGAGACCTTCTACTGAATCATAATGTCACCTTCACAGTTTTTGTATTCCTCCTGTTTTCAGTGCATCTGGCACAGCATCTGGCCTTGTTTACCACACAGGAGGTACATGATCACATTGAGTAAATGTCAAGATATTATGTGACTTAACTGTGAAGATTTTTATGAAAGCACATGCTGTGGGATATTCCCTTCTTTAAGGTGAACAGAACAGATCAAAAGTGTAACAGTACAAAGCCCCATAAAGACTAGTGAACATGGAATCCAAGAGGGCCATTTCACATATTCGTATTTATTCATGTTGCCTTCAGAATCCTTATATGTGGCGTGAATGCTGAGGCATGCTTCTGGCCAATGTTGCACAAGATCTCAGCAAAAGGCACATGCTTAATTTGCAGTTTTGTATAATGTTTGTCTTTGTACTGCACAGAATTACCCTCCAATAAAGGAGCGGGTGAATATATTTTTAACTTGGTGTCCTTCTCTCTAACACAAATGATCAAAAAGGACAGTAAACGATGTAATCACACTTTTTACATTGATACTGTTATGTGCGATGGATTGTCTGATTGTTGTCGTGGGATGGAAAAGCATTTTCAAATGCCACAATCATAGAAGCATTGAGGAGGAAAAATGGAAATGTCACTGGATGACTAGTTGTCTTGCAGACCTATTACAAAAAAATGGAAGACTCATTTAGGAGAAAAGAAGGGAAAGAACAAAGGAATGAGTTGCGAGATGGCAATGTTGATGCTGAATTTTGCTTTTTGAACCATAAAAAACATTACATCAAGGAGAGGTGCCATGGTTATTTTAGCTATGTGAATAAATCTTGTTTCAGACCCTCCCTTCGACACATTTGTTGAATCACACTGATATTACAGGTATTTATTTACATTCCATATGAGAAGAAGCTATAAAATTTTACAGCTTTTTCCTGCGCCCTGGCTTCTGGCATGTATAATAATTGGGGCTTTTAAAATATCTCTGCTTCATACATTAAAGTGAGCCCCAGAAGGCTTTTGCCTAAAGAATTTTCATTTCATGGTCAGTTAAGCTTTCTACATCTGGAAGAAACGGAACCTTGACACAATTACATTCTGGACTGTTCTCACGACTTGCAGGAGGATTAGATTTGATTCTCAAACATTATTCCTCTTTAACACCATTTGCATGGCTCATGTCTCTGATTGTACAGAGACTCTATTAAAAACTGAAGGAAGAATGTAGGTTTCTGCTCCTTTGCTTGTGGCATTGTCATCGGCAACACTACTCACTCGTTATCAGTCATCACACATTGTACTGCAGGAAGGCTCATCATGGCCTTTCATTTCTCCTGTGAAAGGGATTGATCCCTGGAAGTCTTGTGCCTTAGAAATTCTATTTATCTGCCATTTTTGATGAATGAAAATTTTAAATGAGATAAGTAACACTGTTGTTCACAGTACTCTCCATATAGAGACAAAGATTTACGAAAGCCCTAAGAGAGGTGTTTTGTCATTTTGTCAGCGCACTGATAAAAGAATGACAACCTTATGATTACAGTTGGTCTTATTTATTATGGCTGCAGGGGCAAACAAATAAATGGTGTACTATTATAATTACATTTTTCATCAAGCCAACCTGCTCATATTTCCCAAAAACTCATCTTGGTTTTCTTCTCTGTATACAAGCGTACTGGTGAAGAACATTCTGTGTGTGAGTAAGTCTGCGTCTTATCAGAATTTAATGAGAAACCTAACCAGTGAATATACCTGGGGTATTTTCAAAAGCTTCTTCCTTGTCATTGCTTTGCCTAGTGTTCGGCTAATTCTGCTTCCCACAATGTTCAGCATATGTCTTGCAATTTGGCCAAAGATGCCAGGCGTCTACAAAGAGAAATTCATTTTCTCAACTGCAATCTGCCTGGAAAGCCCTGAGTTTGAAGTCATTATTTATTTAATCTGCTCTCCTAACAAGCTTCTGACTCTCATTTTTGTCTCCCAGCATGTGTCCCCCTGATTTGTGATTGAATCTCAATAGCGCCAAGTAGTAGTGGTGTTAGAGCTGCCAGTATTGCTTTATTCACAATTTCTTCTCCATTTTCTCCCTCTGCACAGCAAGGGTCTCTAGGTTCTATTTCAAAAAACACCTGGTGCCTTCACCACATTTCAGACATTTCTCGTCAGAATACACGGAACTGTCCTCTATGATTGCTTTGAAAACTGCAGGACTAAACTAGTTGTATTAGATGTTAAAATCAATGTTAAGGATGTATCAGCCCTGTTACCCTATTGTATTCACCACTATATGGTGTTATATTGTCCATTGATTTTTACCAATTATTTACATGCCATTAATTTTGCAGTAGCAAAGATGTGCTTCTATTCAATACAAAGTAGTGCATGGGTCTTGCATCATGCAAGATGAAAGTAAAACTGAAAAAGTCCATTTTTTAGTTTGTTGTTTAAATGATTTGATATGCAATGATTTTGTGTAGCTTTTCCAGAGAGTAAAATGCCCGCAGTTTTGACTGGTCAAACCCAGTCTATCCTGCATTAAATGGAAAATGTGAGCTCTGTCATAGAAAGCATATTTTTCTACACTTCCCTCTTATCTCCCTTCTAAGCCAAGAAGCACTGACATGAGTTGTACATCAATTTAAGAGAGTGGATTTTTTTTCGCTCTGTTTCTTTTTTCTTTTCTCTCTCGACAGACAGCTATTGTGACATATTGGGTCAGTCAGAAATGAAAGATATTCATGCAGGCATGCAATACTTGTAATGAAGTCTCAGCTTGACCTTCTGCATGATTGATTCTGTAATTTACTTTTCTCAGGCAGCTCTCAAAATGAAATGATGTCATGTTAGACAACTTTTAAATACCCACAATGCATCAGGAGAAATGATGGAAAGAGGTATGGGTCAATGCCTGCACTGGACTATGGAGAGAAAACCTACTGGCCTCAGTGTCTGAGAGGGTGTTGGAAGAAGGGGGAAGAGGTGGTTGTTTTTAAGTGGGGGTTAGAGATTGGGGAGATGGAGTGAGTTTTCTCACAAGAGAGAGGAAGACAGAGAAGTGTGTTCAACTCAGACAGGGAAGCAGAAAGAAAACAATTTATCTTCTTGCTATTATAGCCTTTACTGGCATTCAAAATTCCATTTTTCTCATTTGGCTTGAGCAAAGGCTTCAGCAGGTTGCTGAAAATGGAGTTAAAAAAAAATGATGTACCCGTTTAGAAGCCGCGTAAAGGAATATGTGCACAGCACTGATAAACTATCTTTAATAGGACTGACCTTTCATGCTGGCAAAAGTTACCAGGGATTCATCCTTATAATTACCATATAGATGATTTTTACCCCTCTCCTGCCATGGAACATTTCCAAGAGCTCTGGCATTGATTGAATGGAAATTGAACTTGTTAACATTCTTTTCAGCCTTTTACAGCGCAGTACATGGTGCCACTGTTCATACATTCTCCGCAAATTCTGATTTCCAATATCTTTAAGAACATATTGAAGCCGTCTTTTATTGACCTCAGTGTCAAGATTTGTATCACTTGGTGAATGCATTACTGTATGTTGCATTTTGAGTCCAGCTTCTGTGTTTACTGGCTCGTGTGTATTGTGTAAAGAGTGTCACATATTGTCAATCATGCTTTTTCATCACAAGTTTTCAGAATGCATCCCATTTTGCTCTGTGTGGAGTATTTACTATGGATGAGGTCAAAATTATATGTAAACAAGCTTTTTTTTCCCAGAACATTCTTAACATCATTATGTTCTTGTTTTTCAGCATTCACATTCTAAAAAACACAAAGGAGAATGTTATAAAATTATTATATATCTTTTAATTAATTGGTTTAGGACTAGATTTCAGCTTGTTAATGTTTGACATACAAACACAGAAACAGTCAATCACCCAAGATACACACAGGCTAGAATAAGGAGGACACATCTGGCCACTGTGTGCTCAAGATAAGGGGCACATTTTGCAGATTTACAATGCCTATCAAAATATCTAGTTCCATGTCTCCTATGACTGCTGACAATACTGCAATCAAAATGCAAATGCAAAGGGACATAAATAAACATCTTGGTATCAGATTTGTATTCACAATCAAAGCAACAGTTACTTCAGATGATTTTCACTGCTGTGTCATTAATTGTTATCTTTTTATTCAAATCAGGCTCGCTAATGCTGGCGTTTCACTGACATATTAGTCATCAGTCTTTTGTTACATGGAGTGCAGAAGCAAAATTGCCGCTACTTGGGTTATTGCTGTAAAATGTGATAAAATAAGACATTTAGCAGGCTGTTGACAGTGATATGATCAAGAGTTCAACTGTCGTCATAAGTGCATATTTGTAATGCAAAATACCCAAAGGTCATTTGGAAAAAATCACTATATTCCAAACAAATGGTAGAATGGGCCATTGCTCTAAGTCAAAACTGCATCATTGGGATTGAGCAAAAGTGTTATTATACAGATGGCCACGACTAATGAGCTCAGTGTGTGCATCTTTGATATTCACAGTGAGCAGAGAGCAAACTGCGGACCATCATGTTCTATGTAATGAAGATGACAATACCACTTGAAACATGATGGGCTTCAGATATGTAAATTACAGTCACTTGGTCACAGGAGGGCTTTTGCAGCTTTTATTTCAAGAAAAAAGAAAGCATAGACATTTGAAGAATCAAAACAATATGCCTTCAATTTCTTTGCAGAGTCTTCCTCACACATGTAAATATAAATTCACTGTCACCTTCATAGACCGTGTTTATGATAAGCAGCAGACATGGCATATGAAAAAGAAATGGATTGTAGATATAATATGTTTCTGTATGAAATGGTGTTACAATATTGTTTTTGAAGACGGGCATTCATAAGGTTCTTTCAATAAAACCAGGTGTGCAGGTTTATGATGTGTTGATGTTGGAAGAGATTGGGTTTGTGCTGCTGAATACAAGATGGATGTACCCAGAGAGAACAAATCACCTTTTCTGTTGTGCTCATGTCCTTTCCTCTGTTTCATGTCAGCTCTGCTGGCTCTCTGATCAGTATTCCCTCTGGGGAGCTGGTAGTACTTGTAATTTCATCCTCACCACAGTCATTGCAAATGTTATGCATTTGAGTTGCTTTTAAGATCCAAATGTTTAACCAGACAAAAAGTAAAAATGTGATTACATGATTACATGGATGGTGGAAGGAAGGGCACTTCTTCAATGCTCTCAAACCTCCCACTTTCAGCCAGTTATTTATGGAGTTGATTATACAAAACACTACTTGGCAGTCCAACATGATGTATGAAAGGTGGCATAGTTATAATCTTAAAGTAACATTATACCAAAGCACACAGGCTCGTGGCCACCTCAAACCAAACCAATATGTACCTCCATGCATACAAACTGCGACTCAGTCCTGTCATTGTGGCATTTGAAGTTATGTACAAGAGACTGGAGAACTGAATTCACTGTTCTCCCTCCTGGTACCAGCCAGTCACAAGCTGTGTCACACATTGGTATACAGCAGAGTTGTGACTTGAATTTACTGAGCTGGGTAACCAGCTATTACGGGCTTATAAAGTTTGCTGTTTGGGTGTCAAGATAATTTATCATGGTCTGTAATAGAGATATTTCTGACCAAGGACATTATGAAATGCGATCTTCCACATAACAATGCAAAGAACCCAATGACCCAATTTCCTTTTTATATTTCAAGCTTTGCGTGTTGTGCAGAATAGTGTAACTGTGAACAGAAATATCTGAGCTGTAGAAATGAAGTGAAACTGCGCAGACAGAACCACAAGTGTATTAATTGATCAATTATTACATGTGATTAGTGATTATAATTTTCTCAACAAGCCTCCTTTTGATTAAAAAAAAATTATAAACTCCTTTACAGAATGTCGGACCAGGACATCTTCGCCAGTACCAGCCCAACCCAGCTATGGTAATGAAGTCCATCATCAGTATGAACAGCCCCAATGGGATGATGTCACGGAATCAACTGACTACTATCAACCAAAGTCAACTCAACACACAGCTGAGCTTGAACATGGCTGGGCCCAACATCACCCATACTTCCCCATCACCACCCGCCAGCAAATCTGCTACACCATCTCCCTCCAGCTCCATCAATGAAGATGACCAGGATGAAGGCAACCGGGTGAGAAACCAGCACCCTATATAAAGAAGCAATAGGAAGGCATTGCACTGCTGCTGTTAGACATTTTCATGAATTTGTTTATCTCAATCAATGCAGGTCATTGGGGAGAAGAGACCAGCACCTATAGATCCCACAAAGAAGCCCAAGACTCCAAAGAAGAAGAAGAAGAAGGATCCCAATGAGCCCCAAAAGCCCGTTTCAGCTTATGCTCTGTTCTTCAGAGACACTCAGGCCGCTATTAAGGGTCAGAATCCCAATGCCACCTTTGGAGAGGTGTCCAAGATTGTGGCCTCCATGTGGGATGGCCTGGGTGAAGAGCAGAAACAGGTACTACAAAGTTTGAGCATTCAAATGATCAAAAATGTCATCAAAAGTAGTTTGCAGAAGTTGCAGTAATATCACCACATATCCATATTCATACAAGAGACACATTTACTGTATATACAGATTATTTTATTGCTGTCTTAATATCGTTTGGTAATAATAGGAATAATCTCTGGTTCAAAATATCTTGTTTACATGTAATTTTTTGTCATCACAGGTCTACAAAAGTAAAACAGAAGCTGCGAAAAAAGAATATTTAAAGGCACTCGCTGCATATCGTGCTAGCTTGGTTTCCAAGGTGAGAAACTGTTTCTTGTTTTTACCTGACAAATGTGTGAGTTTGACTGAATCAGAATTTGTCAGATTTCCTTTGCCGGTTTCTTATTATACTTTTAACTTTGTAGATAATATAGAAGATTCTTTTGCAATGAATGAAGAAAACAATATGCAGTCAAGAAACTTTACAGCTTTCTTTTTAAATTGTGATTTCTTCTCTTTCTCTGTAAATTATGGCATTGCAGAAGTTTTAATGTATTTAATTCCTTGATTATATTATGGTTAATATTATTATTGTTGTAATTTTGTCTCTTCAGGCTGCAGCAGAATCAGCTGAGGCCCAGACTATTCGCTCAGTACAGCAGACTCTGGCCTCCACCAGTCTTTCCCCAGGCTTGGTACTGCCTTCGTCCCTAAACCACCACCCCTCCATGTCATCAGCTGCACAGACCCTTCAACAAGCCCTGCCAAGGGCCATTGCCCCAAAACCTCTGCAGATGAGACTAGGGGGTAATCAGATCGTGACCTCGGTTACAGTCTCCCATCAGAACATGTCTTCGGGGATGCCACCACAGATGCTTGGCCAGATGGGTGCTGGAGGTCCCATGGTGGCAGGTGCCCAGTCCACAGCAGTGTCTCAGATGAGTCCACCAATGCAACCGGTGCAGCAGCATGCAATGCAGCAGCTCCAGCAGCAGCAGCAGCAGATGCAGCAGCATCTCCAGCACCATCAGATGCAGCAGCAGCAGATGCATCACCAGCAAATCCAGCAGCAGATGCAGCATCAGCATTTCCAACACCATCTCCAGCAACAGCTTCAGCAGCACCACATGCAGCATCAACAACAGCAACAGCAACAACAACAGCAACTGCAGCTGCAGCACATGCAGTTGCAGCATCAGCTACATCAGCAGCAGATTCAGCATCTCCAGCAGCAGCAACAGCAGCAACAGCAGCACCAGTCCCAGTGTTCCCCTCCCCAGCAGTCTCCTGGTACACCCCATTCAGTTGGAGGCTCTGCATCACTTGGTAGCCCTCAGCCAGCCTCACAGCAACCACGCCCCTCCCAAATTCAGGCCCATGCCCAGGTTCTGTCCCAGGTTAGCATTTACTGAGCCAAATGGAAATCCCATCTCAAAGAACAGGCATAGAATAAAAGCATCATTCTATGTTGCTTTTCTAAGTTGCACTTAAGAAGTGTGTAAGATTTAGAATGTTATACAAAGAATTTGTCCATTGTTCTAGACGGATATGCACACGCATGTACAGGAGGTAAACATTTTAACTGGGCTATCTGCGTCATAGGCTTAGCTATGACAGGCACCGGTTAGAGTGCCCAGCGATTGTTGATTAGTTTGTGAGGTCTTTTGTCAATTTAAATTGATGAGGCCTACAGTTTTTTGGAAGACTTGTGTCTTTCAGTGTTTTATTTAACTATAAAGCTTTATTTAAGACACCTGACTTGTTAGTTCAGTGCAGCAGAAGAACATTTTAAATGCGCCTCAACAAAAGGATTTCTATGAGCTCATGTCTGGACTGAATGACTAACAGGATTCTTGCTAGAAACCAGTAAATCACATGAGTCTTTGTTCCCACACTGACCAGTGTATAGCGAGACGTTCTTTACGCCAACCTTTCTCTTTCACCTATCAGTCTCTTAGATGTAACCGTTTGACAATGGCAGGGAAGAAATGGTTGATCAGATCATCTAACATTGGAGGCCCGGTGATATTTGAACACATTAAACCATGTCATAAACGCAGACAATGTCTTAAGGGGGAATTGAAAATAAAAAAAGGTCTTTGGACACAGTTCTCTGAATGAAAAACTGAACAAATTAAGATAGAATCTGCCATAAATCATTCATAGTCATCACATCATCAAACTATAGCTGTAATTTGCTGTACATGTGTAGAATGGAGAGAGAGAGAGAGAGAAGACCTCTCTTATTCAGTAATCAGCCCTCCAGATGATTTGCCTGGCATCCCCAAAAATATCATTTTTAATCTATTTGTTCAGATGTTTAACGATTAAATTATGTTTTTATTTTGTGTAACAAAGGGGATATTTTATGGTAAATAAAAATTTCTGGATCGAACCAGATGGTTTAGGGGTTGATGTATTTTTACTCTGCTCCTTGATACTGTCGTTCAAAAAAGTAAAAAAATAAAAATAAAAAAAATAGCAGAGCCAGTTTGTTGCACTGCCAAAGCCAAATGAAAAGGCATTGGAGGTATTTTTGCCAGCTGTACAGACGTCCCTGAAAAAAGAGAAAATGTTGTACATTTTTCATATCATCTGTTGTATAAAGTTTTAATATCTGAGGCTTTAATTAAAACATTGTTAAATGACCTGTGGATTGATATATCACATAGTGCATTTCTGCTCTTTTCTACTTTTTTTTATGAGTTACAATAGCGGCAATTAATTTTGTTTGTATTTTGTTTACAAATCAACTGCTTTTGAAAACTGTTCTTAGAATAAATTCATATGGTATGGAGATCTTTAAAAGTTGTTTTCAGCTTGTGATATGAAAAGTAATTTAATGTGACATTTTGCTCGTCCATGATGATGAATCCAGAGACATTTCATCACTAATATGATAGTAGCCATAATTTTGTATGAAGTATTATATATTTCTTTGTGTCTCTGTTCAAAATTAAACTATCAATCACAAATATTTATTTTAAAGAATCCATTTATTTCAAAAGTAATATTGGCCATACTTTCTATGAAGCAGTACTTCACAGCATGTCAGCTGTTACATTTAAATCCAATGATATGCATTCATAGCACCTGGTTCCTCATGAGATACTGAAGAATTAATTGGTCTGATTTCTATGGAGTAACTCAAGAGAAAGAATTCCAGTGCAGGGAGTTTATAAGCATTCATGTCGGCGTTATTATAGTGTGTGCTGTTTCTCAGTAATTTGAATGGAAGTCCATTGTAACTGTGTGTAAAAACAGTGTTGATACTGGACAAGGTCAGCATGTAACTGGTACTTGTCTCAATAACAGTCCCCTTCTCACACACCAGTGCATTGGATTCTGCCTTTCTCACTCCCTTCAAAATTGCTTCATTTCCAAGACATCCCCAGGGGTTTGTTGAGCTCCCTTGAATAAAATGGTGAGCGGGGGAGAGAGGCAGGCAAACAGTAATTATCATATCTTCACAATAGCTGGTGAATCCACTGGGCCTGAGAAGGGCCTTTTTTTATTCCAAAGGCAGCTGAGACATCTTTAACATTACTTTATGTAAAAATTAGGGGAAGAATCTGCCCCTGTGCTTCTGTGATAGCAGTCTGATAGAATTTTAAAATTTTGTTTTGTTTTCAATTAGTTTTAGGAAAGCATTTGTAATTTGGGCTGAGGTCCTGCCATTTCTGCCGCTGTTGTGCTAATCTGCTCTGCAGCTCGGAATAGAAACGATGCCCATTTCTCTGCCATGATTAATTGCAGCATCTGTCCTGTCA
This sequence comes from Antennarius maculatus, assembly GCA_013358685.1. NCBI lineage: Eukaryota > Metazoa > Chordata > Actinopteri > Lophiiformes > Antennariidae > Antennarius > Antennarius maculatus. Next base: position 5,004,815 of record CM023606.1, read on the forward strand.
GAAGACCGAGTGGAGAGGTCTGCAGCAAAACTGCAAATAAGCTCTGGCAACAGTCTTAAAGTGCTTCTGATGAAATGAAAATTAAAAACAGCAAGTGCTGCGCATGACCTGAATCTTAACACGAAGAGAAGTGGAGAATGTGAGAGTGGGTGTCCATGGATACCAAACACATGCTTTAAAAACACACAGTAATGAGGCCCTGGGAAATAGCCATTATTATTCTGAACAGATTCACAGCAGATTCCATTAATAATGCATGGAGCTCCTTGTTATTCTATAACCCTTCACTACTGCGGTCACTGTGTGTACAAATATCTCACATCCAGTGTTGGAGTTATGGGACTGCAATAAAAAGGTTAGAGATATTTCGAAAACACTGCTATACTTAGACACACTGGCACACAAACATGATTTACAAGGATAATACACTTGTCTTCTAATGTGCATTGGTTTAATCTGAATAGGTAAATGAATCAAACTCAAGCTTCATGATGTAAACTTTGGTTTAACACTAAGATTTATATTTTTTCAGAGTGTAATATGATTCAACCATAGCAACATAAAGCAATCAGTGGTACCGATGTTCTCCTGCCTTACTGCTCTCATCAGTAACTAAATCTGATGAAATGCATGAAGGGCAGTATGACATTAATGTCATTTGAGTAATGCAATCATGAGGTGACCTAATTTTACCCCTCCTTACTCAGGTCAGTAACTCAGTGCTGTTCTGATGATCATTTTAGAGTCAGTCATAGAAGCGAAGAGATCCTGTATTTTAATATTTATTTATCTATTTTTGTTGTTTCCCTGGTCATTGCACAGATGCAATGTGAGCATAAAAAGCCCTGCTGACATTGACCAGCTGACTGTCAGACTCATGCAGCAGCCACAGTCTGAACTCACAGTCTGAACTCAGGTCACAAATGAAAGATGTGCCACTCTGCTCTGACACTAAACTTTGTCTTCGCAATGAAATAAAACAAGGCATTTCTCTCATGAGACCTTGTCCAGTGCACAAACAGCTGACCCAAGTCCAATGCCAGGCCTTGTTTACAAGAAGGAATTAAGCCTCCAGTCAAATGACTGATCATGTTTAAGGATTTGTTGACCTTGCAATGATGAGGTATGTGGATATAACTATTGACCTCTAAGATGAATGATGACCTTTGTTTGGGGGTTGCTGGGTGACTGAACTGTTAACCAATGGTAGGGTTTGTATAGAAAACTTTTGACCTGTCAGACAGATCTCTATAAACAAGACCTGCATAGAATAAATATTATGCTATCCTACAAATGTTATATTTTTTTTAAGTGAATTGTGTTGTGATTTGATCAGTTTAGCAATCAATTTAGCACACAAAGTAAAATTATATAAAGAAAACGGATAGTACTGTGACAGGGCACGCCACTTTCGAGGCATCATTATTAGTAGTTAAGAAAAACGGTGTTTCACTAAAGGTTGTAGACTATGACTGTTCTGAGTGTTGACACATAACTGAATCATCAATCAATTTGATTTTAATCTAAGTCTGTAATGCCTTCAAAATCCATCTATAACTTTTTAAGTAATCCTTAAAAAATAACAGACAGCAAAAAAAACCTTCAGGAAACAATCTTTGTTGAGGTGATTAGTCATAGCCATATTTTTTTTTTCTTGTAATGACAATTACTACAAAAACAAATAAAAATGCAAAACACAATTACAAAAAAAAAAAAAAAAACAGACACAAGCGCAAATAATTACATGTCCATGTCCTTGTTCCCTCTCAAGCTTTTTTCTTCATTCACATATACACACCATTTTCCATCCCTGGATTTATGAGCCATGATGTTGCCTTGGTGATACAGTGATTCAGTCATGAGGCTTATTCCCCTCTTTTGCTGAATTCTGTTGTGGTAAGTTTGATCTGGTCTTCCAACCAGAGAACTTTGATCTTTCAAGATTGATACTAGTTATATATTGCATATTAACATATTAAAGGAAATGGTACAGCTGTTAATTTCTATAAATAATTTTATTTTCTGTACATAATTAACTGCATCATTTAGATTAGGTTGTATTTGCTCCTGTTAAATGCCCACATCTGATTTTTAAAACTCACAATCATGACTACATTAACAAGTGTAACTGCTTCCAGTTTAACCATCAAAGATTAAAATAGAATCTGCACAAATATATTAACAGCACACAATGACAGGAGACCATTTGCAAATACCAAAATAACAGTGTTGTTGTGTTTGTGTGCATGTATTCCACAGTTAAGTACAAACAAGCATGAAGGCAGATACCCAACACAATTATACTGCTGCCATCATCATTCAGGTTGTGGAATAATCATTTGAACCTGAAGACAAAATGTTCTTTGGAAGCAGTTTTTATCATATTAACAGCTGTGTGCATATGAGAAGCTGGTTTGTTTCACATTATTTTGGTTCACTTGCTATGTTATTGTGCATTGTTAGTATTCAGGGAACCAAATGCATCTGGAGCATTTATTCTCTGTTGAGCTATACATTTGCTCTTAAAAGAACCACAGAGCAAGCTGTCATTGATTTGAGAAAGCTTTCTTTATTGTGACAGATCATCATGCCCCAGAGGTTGACAGATGTCCCTGCATTGCAAGGAAACTATTAGTCTGTTTTTATTTGGACTTGGTTTAAGGATGTAAAATCCAGCTTGCTTTTCACCTACTGCCATTTTACCATTTATTTCATGGGTATTTCATTGGTTTTGTGTTCAGCAGAGGCTCCCAATTCCGAAATTACCTTTATTACAACTTACTTAGCCTGTTAATATAGGCTATTACAGAGCCAACATGTTTCCATAGCAACAAAACTGATAAAGTGTACAAGAAGACTGGAGTGATAGATTACAGATGCACACTGTGTCACATCCAATTAACTCAAACTGAATGTAGACCACATTATGCCACGACTTGCAAGAAAATCAATAAATATGGACAGTACCCAACAAGGTTCCCCCTCTGTTTTTCTTCTTTCATCCTTTACGATGGCAGTGAAGCCAAGACAGATCATGCCACTAGGATGTCCCTGCTGCTACAAGAGGCAGGTGCTGTGTAGACACCATTCAAAACTTGGCCTATTCAGTCCAACTCCTCTAACGCTCCATTCATGCATAGCAAAACACCATCTGCTCCTGTTTTGCCTCGAGCAATCACAGCTGACCAAAAAAAAAAACAAAAAAAAAAAACAGCTGTTACCAAACAAAAGCCAAACAAAGGGGGGTAAGAAAAGGTTAGAGACAAGTTACACACCAAAAATTACTCATTGGAGAGGGTGAAGGAAAACATTTACTCATGGTAATAGTCAGAGAAATGGGATGTCATCCAGCAGAGACACAGGGAAAGGGTTAAATGTGAGCCATTCAATCTGTGAGCCCTGGCACAGTTGAAACAGTGATAATAGATTTAAGCTGAGGATGATTCTTTTACACAGTCAATTCTCTGGGTGCAGGAGCAGAGACAAATTAACCATAGTCTCCTCACATTGTATGAAATGTATGCAGATGCAGGTAGAGATGCATATTATATTCTTGCTACAGGTATTTACACAATACATGCATGTTGAATTAAAAGGTTCCTGAAATTTAACGGCCTGCAACCAACATGTAATTGTAAAATTAATTAATCTTCTGAATAGATTTTTTTTTATTAACAGTGTAGCCTTGGATTATGATAAAATAGTCTTCAAAAATTTTAAATTCAACACGTATTCCTTTTTAATAACTTGTTTTAACATGAAATGTATACTGAACTCTTCTTCTTTTCTGTACTACTATATATCTTAGGTATAGTAGTATAAAAATACAAACAAAATGTGGAAGTTTTACAAATCATTCACATGTATCTATTAATCTATCCGTCAGTTTATCTGTCCATCTGTCTGTCTGTCTCTCTGTCTGTCTGTCTATCTATCTATCTTAGGCACACACATACTAACATACACACACACACACACACCCACACACACACACACACACACACACACACACACACACACACACACACAGAGAGAGATATAAATATAGATATATAATACAGGTAGATAGGTATATGCAATGACTGTTCATGAGTTTTTTTTTTGTGAAAAGTTAGTGAGAAAAGTAACAATGTAGGCAGGAAATAAAACAAACCAAAAAAAAACAGCTGTTAGGAATACTTCTGTCTTTTGATTGATTACCTCCAAACAATGCCCCCAACACATTTCATACATTTTGAAGTCTTGATGATAGAGTACAGGCAAAACTCTTTTTTTTTCTCCTGTGGTCAGTTACAAACAAACAATGACAAGCTCATGAAAATATAAAGGAAATACTTTACTTTACATCTAAAGCTACATATAGCATTTTTTTCCCCTTTACCTTACTGGTTTTCTCTGCATAAGAACTCAAATCATTATGTACAAAAACATGCTGAATTAGGACAAAATAACTGCTCTTAACAACACACATTAAAATGAATACTGATTGACATGGAGACTTGAAATTCATTGTAATTGCATAAGCAAGGCCTATATAGTATACCACCTCTGCATTGTGGTGTGATTGGCACTGGTTCCTCACGCTTGTGAGGCCTAGCTTGATCTAGTGCATGGCCGCTGACCTGGAGGTGGGGCCACGAGCGAACGTGAAAGACCAAACAGCTTGCATGCCTACAGATCTTACTTGCCCTTGCAGGCATGAGCTGTAAAACCACTGCTTGAGCTGCATTTAAAGTGTCAGAGCGTCCATGCACAAAGCTATTAGGGAATATACAGCACAGTGATAAAACAGATGTCTGACAAGGAAAACAATCAACATGGAGAAAGAAGAAAAGGAGGAACGAATCAACATGATGGTAATCTTAATGTCCATATGGATAACTGAGTCTTATCTTATCAAGCCTTATGCTGACTGTGAACAGACCTAGATCTAATTGCATTTTATCATAATTCATTACATTAAAATAATTCCTTAACCACGTTGTGCCAGCTGTGTGTTTTCCAGCAACAAAACAACAAGAGTTTGTATGAGAAGCTTCAGATAATAGTGGGAATAAAAAACAAATTATACTCTCTTTGTGGGATTTATAAAGTAAGTGACATTACTTGCAATTGTAGTTGCTGTGAAGCTCCAGGAAGGAGCTGCACAATAAAAGCTATGGATGATTTGCAAATGTATTTAAAAGACATTTGAGTATGAAAAATGCAAATCTCTGGGTTGAAACTTGATGTTGTGAGCGATTTCATGGGCAAAGCTCACATTTATAAACAGAAGCTCCTGTGGCGGTTGATCAATTAATTTGCTTAACAAATAACTCGGCAGCATGTTCACTTGACTGCACATGATGTCATCTTTGTTTATGACACCATTTCAATCTGTCCTGAATCAAAATAGACAATGAAATAAATGGAGCAATGTTTGAAGATAAAGAAAAGAAAGGATGAGAAAAAGAGCAGACAGCTGCTCTTTAAGGTCAAGACCTGAGCTATGAACTCCACTGAGCAGCTTCACATGGCTGTGTGGATGCCTGGTCAATGTACAGTAGACTTGTAATGAAGAGGGGAGAGACAGGACAGAAGACAGGCTCCAGCCTCATGCCATTAGATGTGATTTGTCTGCCAAACTGATTCCAGTCCCAGTTGTTTTATCAGTTTAATGCCCAGGCGGTGTTCATTATTTCTTTGCAAGGAGGGTCAGAATCTCTTCAACAGAACAAGTGTGGGTTGTGTTTCTGTCAAAGAGGGAGGGGGGTTAGTGCTTGACCTGCAAAGCCATTCATCTCTCAGAGCCATCCATTGTTTGGGTCCTCTCTTTGTTCGGTGCCTGTAGAGAGCCAAGGGGCCAGCTAAAGGGGAGGAATGGAGCAAAGTTGGGGTCTGACTGAGAGCAAGAGGTCTGCACTTAACATCAACATATTTTCACCTACAGTCTTTTTAGTGCTAACAGGCTAAGGAGCCCAATATGTGTTATGGGAACCAGTGTTTTGATGCACACACAATGAAGACACTACACTTACACCACAGAATTCACAGCAGAGTTTTCTACATGCAGCTGAAATACTTATATTGGTTTATTTTCTGAGCAGCACAACTGGACAGAGCAAGGCAGTTATGTGTTATTTTTCATATGTTGAGGCTCCTTAAAGAGACTGTAGTGTTTCAAAAGCAGACTGGTCTCCCTGCTCACATTAAAGCTTCAAAAGCTGATAGAGGATCAGCCCTGACTGAGTCTAGTTTGTTTAGTCTGATAAACATAAGCCTACAATAGTCTATGTTGTGGGATTCAAAGAGACATGGGTAGCTTGAATATGTATTTCACTTGCATTACCGTGAATGCAGAGTTGATTTTTTCATTCGTGTTTACCATATTAAAAATCATGTGATATTTATAAGATTTAGGGAGCTTAAAAACTACGTTGACTGTCCCATTGCACTACACTGTGAAGCACTGGGATGCTGTGGTGATGAGTAATCATTTCAAAGTGTGCTACATTTCACGGTGGAGGTTGTATGTTCTCCTGTTGTTTATTTTGCATATGATTTTTCTGTCTTTGCAGAAGATGTATTTCAGTAATCTTGTGCGTCTGTATTTGATTGACGAAAAGTATTGCAACCCTCAACTAGGCTTGATTACCAAAAATTGCAACGTATAGATAAAAGAAAGGGCAATTGGGTGCTAATACGGTGGCGAGCTAGGAATTGATAGTAATAGTAAATCACCTTCTTTTTTGTTTGCTAGACCAGATTACTCATAGGGTTATTTTGTTTACAGGGTTGTACATCATTTCATTCAATAGAAAATTTTACAGAGGATAGAAAACCACTTAAAAAATGCTAGATGGCAGTTAGCAACCTTATTATGTCAGTTGCTAGGGTGACACAGGTACACAGTTTTTGTAATATTGCATCCTGTCACACAAATGCTGTGGATAAGGGTTGGATTACATTGCATGGCTCAATACGGTTCTAGCCCCTCCATTTTAAAACTGCTTTTTTCCTGTGAGCCAACGAACTAATGAAACAATTTTGTCACAAAATGTTTCCACCGTTACCATCCCCTTACAGAAATACTGTATGCACTTTCAGGCTTCAGTGTTGCCTGAATTGGCTCTGTTAACACTCAAGCAAACTTGAAGCACTGAGCTAGAAATTCTATGCAAACACACTCTGGCTAGTTAAAATCACCTGAAGCTGTAGATGCAGTCAACTTGTTCAATATCTGCTCTTTTCGGTGATTTGGGGACTGGCTGGTTCTGGGTCTATTTATCATACGAGTCCTAATGTGCTAATTTTGTGTTCATAATCAGAGGCGGCATCATCGATCACCATGGCGTTGACAGCCCCCCACCCCCCCACCCACCCCCGCCCCTCACTCTGAAGCTGTTCTCATGCATAAAGGGGTCATTTCTTCACAATGCTCTAAATTCAGAATTTCACTCCTTAACAATACAATACAAATGAGCTTGTTCTGCCCTTGATGATTAATTGTTATTGTGGGAATGTCTGTGTTGTGGACAAATTGAGTTTGTAGAAGAAACATATTTGTCTTTCATTCTTTTCATTCTATTTAACTCAAAAAAGATGTGAAGAATGATACATAATCATTATTTTCTACATGGCCACTAAATGAATGGACACAAATGACTTAATATTTATGAGATTTGATCACCATTCAAATCATTTCGGAACCACCTCTGTAAGTATGAATATATTTCAATTTGTTATTATATTCACACATTCATATTTGTATATAAAGCACCATACTCAAAGGATGAGTATTAATCACACCCTACATTCAAATAAGTCTTGTGAGGTCCGATCTGAAGAAATTAGAGGTGACAGAGCTAATTCAGAAGGCAGACATCAGACATGAGTGCTTTCTTTGACCTTTTCTATGAATACAAGAACAGAGTAACTCACAATGGGAACTGTATTAGAAAATAAATGAAAGGTCTTGGTGGAAAGGTCAGGACACATGTTTCTGTGATGTGGAATAAAGTCTCTTCAAAGCAAGGGTTTGGATGACTGCACCACAATACAAAGAATCCCAAACAAATCAACTCTCTCAGTTGAATATGTTCTGCATAAACTTTATGACTTAAAAGCAATCCTATGCTTGAAATAATAAGTTCCAAAAATAAAAAAAAAAGGTTTATGTCATCATATATGATCAACAAGGATCAATCACAGGATTATTAAACTTTTTTTTTTCCATAACTTAATTATTTATATTTCTCTTGATAGGTTTTACAGTTGTAATAGGGAAAAAAAATTCAAGCTGAGATGTATTCCCGACAAAATGACCATAGCAGGCCAGGCAAGAGAAGTGTCAACCCAACTGGAGTACTTTACACTTTGTGCTCTACATCGGAGGTCCCAAACCCCTGGGCAATTAGTACTGGGCTACACAGAAAGAATACATGACTTATTATTTATTATTATCTGATTCTAACAGTGACATGCGGTCAGGGGGCCGTACCTCACCTGCCATCATGAAAGAAAAAAATGGAATAAATAAATTAAACGCTAATATTTATCCAGCGATGTGTATTATAAACTTATTTTCCATTTAACGTCACCGATTTTAGGTAATTTTTACTCAAAATCGCTGAATTTTAACATTTACCGCTGCAATACGGAGCAGAGGCCTTCGGTGAGGCACCAGCCAGCCGAGCCTCACCGGGGATTGAGCAATAGCTCAGATAGCTGTGCTGTCATGCTATACAGTGAGACCGTAATGCTATCTCTCTATATGTCGCCAGTAAAATGTTCAAACACGTTTGCTCTATAAACTAAATTCCCATAATTTAGCTAATGTATATAATGTACAGTAGTTTTTTTTGTCAACAGCTGCATGTGTGTAACGTCTTTCTTGAGTTGAGCGGTCCTGAAACCGCTGTGAAAAGGCACTGGGTGAGGCACAAAAATACCCGGCCTCACCGATAGGGGGCGCTGGTGATCCCAGGGATTCATCTGGGGACTCCTCAGCCGAAGAATAAGTGAATGCAGGCTACGATCTATGTTAAGTCAAGTGTAGCAATTACTTTTTTTCCGCTCGCCTCTTCAAATGGAGGATTAAATATTACAAACTGAAGGACGATACGGACAATTTCTACCAACAAGTTATTAACGCGTTTGTTCAGAGGAAGCGGCGCATGGACTTCATTTACAAATCAAACCTGACATGTTAACAGGTAGGTAACAACATTAGGTTTTTTTTAATCAAATATGCTTATTTGTGTGTTACAGTTTGTGTGTGTAAATAATTTTGCTATGAGACTTTAACATAACCCACTCACTGTTGTTAATTAAATGGTGAATAAGCTGCATTGTAGGTTCATATTTTTGTAAATCTGATCACGTGATCATGATGACGTCGGTGCCTCACCAGCCATGAACCTCACCGCACGTCACTGGATTCTAAACAATGTTTTGTTTTGGAAAATTACTGGATTCTCTTCAGGCATCTGTCTATGAGTCACTATTGGTGTACAGTACGTCAAGATGTTTGAAAACAAAAGTTGGTGCAATGTTATGAGGATGCTGCTCATAAAGTTACATACGGATTGGATTCATGTTCATTATCATTATTCTGCAAAAAAAAAAAAAAAATCTTTTTGTATCACATTTTTTTTGTTGTATTTATCCGCCACGCCTTGAACATTGCCTTATGGTAATCTGGTCCGTGGTGCAAGAAAGGTTGGGAACCACTGCTCTACATTAGTAAAACTGCAGCACACCATAATGAATATAAAGCAATAGACAGGATGGAATAATTACATATTTGAAACTATATTCCTATCTACTAAGTAGTGACATCATAAGAAAAGCTAATCAAATGTCAGCATGACAAGTACAAGAAATAAACAGTAATGATTTAAAGTCAAAGGATGTATTTTCTCAACATTAAGTGCTAACCCTCATACTGTCGAACTTAAAAGTCATTCCTTGAAAATGTAACAATAATGGAGGCATCGTAACAAAGAAAAATTATTTTCTTAAAAATGTGATTTGATTGATATTCCAAAAGGACAGCTAAATATAAATAATGAGTTAGCCTGGCAATAAAACTGTCTCAATAAGAGAGCCAAAAAGAACTTGTCAGTGATGACAAAAAGCACTGGACAGTTTTCCTTTTAAATGGATGGATCTATATGGATAGAAAGACAGAACAGCAATAAGAGCATCAATGTGCTGCCTGTCCGATGCTGCTCTGTGTCACTGCCTGCCAGCTGTCTTGCACAGGCTGGCAGGTTATGCTTGCATAGCGACAGTGGACTGTAGCTTATTGGAGAGTAAACAGTGAAAGTAATGAAATAAAATTTGAAACATAGTTCCTGGATTCAGCCTCAACAATGCTCATTTATTAGTACAATGATAGTGAGGCAGAATGATCTACGTATGTGTCAAACACTTGCCGATTTAATGGGAATGCAACATCTTTGCTCATCTTAATCAACTCTTGGTTTGCTTTATAAAAACATGAAATTGGTGACAAAAAGGCAACATCAATTATATGGAAGTGGTTTGGACGTAAAAACGTCTGCAAGATGTGCCACAAGTAGCGCTTGCATAACCTTTGTTTTAGCATCGACTAGTGCACTTGTACCCTTGTGCAATAGATGCTTTGCAGGAAGTTAAATGTTAATTCAAATGAAGTCAATTCTTGTCATAACTGGTACCATAAGCTGGTACAGTAAATCAGATGGTAATCAGAATGTCAGTTCCATGCACCATTGCATGTGGAATCAGAAATCAGCAACCAATGCTGAAAACACTGGATTTTGGATTTTTCTCATCTCTTGAAATGCTGCTATTGCTGCGACCACACCTTTATTTAATTATTCTCAATGATAAGTCAACTTAAATTGCTTAAAAAGAAACCGACAAGTGAAATATTTACCTTTATGTTGCATAATGCTTTATATTTAACACAACCTTCAAACTGGGAAATTCCAGTTCAGATTCAGTTTGGATATGGTAGCACACATTTGTTCGTTGTATTGTTATACAAGTTATACAATAGCGGTTTGGTTAGTTTATAGTGGTAAAGCTAAATTGGGCATTATGATTATCATATTTTAGTATTTAGTCATAAATACAGTCATATGCCTACATACTGGACATGGACAAAACCCACACTTTAACAAGCCCAAGTACTTTCACCACCCTGCTGTACATTATTGATGACTACATAACAACAAATCTCTGGAATAGAGGTCATATAATGAATAAATCCACTGTCTCTTTTAAATGAAACTGGTTCAATTCAGTATTTGATTATTTTTGTTCCTCTTCTCTCAATCTCTGTTTTTCTCCCTCAGTCATGAATAGTGAGTCGCCGCTCTGATTTTGACCAAGCTGATGATTTAAATTTTCTGTTTTCAGAGTAATAAACACTGACATGAGAATGGAGCTCCAGGCAGAGACTTCTAATGAGAAAATGAAATTAGTTTTTCAGCTGACTGATCAGAAACATTTCATACATTATAATCAAGCATTTATTTGATGTGATTTGTTCCGTAGTGTGCGTATGCATGTGTGTGTATGCTACTATATGTGTGAGGAGGCCTGTGGTCATACATGTAAATACATTATTCATGCCTCTATTTGTGCTATACTGCTGCTTGCTATTGTTACACCAATATGCAGCTTATGACATTTTCTGACCATTTGTACCAGAACTAGCTCTCTGGCTATCTCGGTACATGTAATTTTATGCCTCATCTTTCACTGTTGTATCCATCACGGTCCATCACAGATAAACTACACCGGTCAAATAACCAATTACCTGGATCTCCTGTTACAGGAACTGGGGTGGGAGATAGGGATGGTCACTTCCCTATCATAAATGGACACAATTCTGAAACTTAACATTATACCAGGAAAAGAAGGATGAATACAATAAGAAGAGAAAGGCAGAAAAGTTTTTAATTGTAATATGTGTCAATTAAAAGTCAATCATGAAATATCAACATGTGAAATGGTAGTAAATGTTAAAATTACTACTATGTAATTATCTCTCACAATTTTAAAGTAAAAAAAACAAAAATTACTTAGAACCTATTTCATGATGTCGCTGGTTACAATGCACTGTAATAATTGTAATTTACAGAATGCTTCAAAGTTGGATTGACCTTAAACACAATCCTCTATTTTAATTTTATGTATCTGTCTGACCTTCCACTTGCAGATGGAGGTCTAAAAATAACTTCAGAATTGGATCATTGCTCATGAGAAACAAATAATCATACTATTGGTAATGCTAAGCAGGTCAAATAATGTATCATCACAGAACAGTGTTTTAATTTTCCCTCCTTACTCTTGTACATATATTCCATTAAATTGTTTTAATCCTATTGCTAGAGGCTTGTACTAGAACATCATGTTCATTAGCATCTGTTCCTACTGAGCACCAAGGGTTTCATATTACCCTCCTTATATGTGAATATGAGCTTGAATTACTGCACCACTACCTCTGATCTCCCTTGCTACCATCTGACAGCAAGAAAAACAAAGGGTGGGCAATGTTTTTATTTGTTGCAAAAAAAAAATAAATTAGAAGCTTGTTGGTTTGATAAAACTGAGTACCACTCTACAGGCATGTTGAGAGGAGTCCAATTAACAAATGAGATGCCAATTTATGCATAGCGAGTGCTGTGTGAGACATCTTGGCATGTTGATAATGCACTCAGTTTCTAGAAAATAGAAACTCCTGTTGGTTTGTTTTGTTTAAATGCTGATAACTGTTTCAGATATGATTATTTGATATTTAATTAATTTGAGGGTTGCCCCAGGGCATGGAGTGATCATCCCATCCAAAGCTGTTTACAATAATCCACCGGACTTTCAGAATGTTCCTTGAAGATGTTTCACCTCTCTTGCAAGAGTATTCTTCAGTTCTGTTGGTTAGTTTTGTCTCAGCTTCTTCACTCTGTGAGGTGTGGGCAGTACTATTCATATTTCATTGACCACTGTCAAGACCATTATGAATTCACATTGGGAGTGCCTGTGGGTGTCGGGGGGGTTATGTTGAAATGCGAGCTTCACCAAGCCCTTGTATGCAAATAGTGTATACTTCTATGCTAATCTGAACGTTGGTATCCTGAAATGAGTGTCTTTCTTCCTTGAGGTGAAGGAAGACCATCGAATCCTGTCTTGAGAAATTCTGTGTTTAGCCATGCATTATGGGGTGGTTGTTTGGTTTCCCCGAGACACATCTGAGCATACCTTACTGCATTTAACTGCATACACCAGGTTGCTCTCCTGGCTATGTGGTGTGGGGTCTTTTGTGTGGACTAGTCTTTCTCTAAAGGTGGTGCTCAGCTTAAACAACAGGGGGATCTGGTGTTGGTTGAAGATCTTCCTCAGTTATTCAGACAGTCCAGACAGATACAGGATCACAATGTTATTTCGCCTGCTCTCCTTCTCTTCAATCCTCATTGGGTTGTTCTCCTTTCTGGACCTTTCATGCACCTTCACACAGGTGCTGTCAGGCTATCCACGAGTTTTCAGTGCCCCTTTCAGCTGTTTGTGTTCTTTTTCCTGGCCTTGGGTAATGATTGGTAACTTCTCAGCCCTATGTTGCGGGGTCCTGATGACTCCAAGTTTCTGCTCCAGCGGATGGCGAGTCAAAAAGTAGGCACTGGTCTCTTTGTGTTGGTTTCCTGTATACCCCAACATTTAGATTTCTGTCCTCTTCTATGCTGACCTCACAATCCAAAAGGGCAAACTATTGTCCCTTACATCCTCTCTTGTGAGCTTGTTGTTGCTGTCCACAGAGTTTATGTGTTCAGTGGAGGTTTGCACCTAGTAGATTCTGATCTTCACCCATGTGTCTCCCATGTGATGGAACGAGTGTGTTTCCATTGAACAAGATCAGGGCCTGGATTCCACTTCTTCCATGTACAAATTCGCCACAATAGGAGACACTGGCAAGCCCATGGTACATCCATGTTTCTGCTTGTAGAAGTTCCCTCTGTACCGGAAATAGGTGGTGTTCAAGCAAAGGTCCAGAAGTTTGCTGATCTGGTCAGGGTTGAGATTTGTTCTGTCACCGAGGGTGTTGTCCTGTAAAACCCGTTGCCTGACTGGAGCTAATTTATTACCTCATTCTGGGGAAAAATGAACTGGTGTTGACGTGTCGTTTTAGTTGTGTCCCCACACATGTGGAGACACATTTGTCCCCACAAGGGGACACATGTGAATATAGAGGTGACATCGTAGCATACTATCTTCTCATCTGTATCCAGTCTCACTCCTCTCACCCTTTCCACAAAGTTCTTGGAGTCCTGTGTAAGGTGGGGATTCTTCACCACTAACAAGGACAAGATGGTGGCAGCATGTTTGGACATGTTGTATGTGACAGAGTTGATCCTGCTAACGATAGATCGGCGGGGGGGGGGGGGGTGGATTCCGAGGTACAGGCAATGGTATTGCAAGTGGTTTATAATTACATCATTTCCTTAATTCACATTTTAACTCAAAATATTTACTTAATAAACAATACAATACAATATGCATCCCTAAATTTACTTGGTATTTTTAAAGTATTTTTAAAAAGGAAATCAATATGTTGAACCTTGCAATTCTCCAACACAGATCTAAGTATTTGATGCATGCTTTATGTATTTATTTTTATTAATGTTTAATGTTGAGAATACAGATTCAGAACTGTAGATTGAAGAAGACAAACAACATCAGGGTGTGTAGTACCACTTATGTAGATCCAAGGAAAATTCTCTACAGTCAGAATAGCCAGAATGTGACCTACTCACAAACTCTAGACTGATCTCTTCATGTAAGGGATTCTGAATGTAAAGAGCTTCAAGGCAAAATGTGTCAAATACTAATAATAATTATAAAAAAAATGCATAAGTTTCCAATCATTTTTGTGTCAACTCAATATGAGAGAAAACATCAGTCCCACTCTACATTTTGTTCACTGGTGCAAAACATATACAAACCTCTTGGTAACAAAAACGTCAAACTTCCTATGGAAATACCATACGGCTGCCAACAAATCACACAGACAGTTGTTTATGCCAACTCTCTGGCCTGATAATTATTCAGTTGTGCCAAAACATTTTTATTCATTCATTTATTTCACTTCTAATTGCACTGAAGCCTGTTTGTCTCTTTTTGTCTCAATTTGTGTGTTTATTTTTAATCTAGAATTGCTTGAGATATAGCATGCATATACTCTGTTCTCATCTGTAAAGGGCTTTAAATTTTTTCACCAAATCCATTTTATTCTCAGTGAACATGTTGTGTGGTGAGGGAATGAGTGAGAACCAAAATAGATTATTTATTCTGGGTGTCTCATTCATTTTCTTCCTTACCTTGACTGGGTTAGTCTCTTCAGTATGTTGGTGTCTAATTTCTTATTGGTTTCACAATTACAATTTTGGCAACCACAAAGTTAAGCATACTAGCTTCAAAAAGATTATTGCTTTGCCATCCAGTCATTGTGAAATACCTATTTCTCATATTCAAACCAATAGAAATAAGTGTCACAAAACCAATACGGTACCATGCTTTATCATTTCACACATTCTATCTTTCTTGTGGAAACCTTTAATATTGGTATGGAGTATGTAAGATTTTCACAGGAGAGATGTGTTGATGAAAACCTTACATACTGGATACAGTTTCTCCCAGATGATATTTCTGTCATTATAACACATTCAACTGCTGGTCCATCAAACGTGGCTGTGCTGCTCCTTACCTGGTGGCTAAGCAGAGGCAAGACTAATCAGTGGAAGAATCACACGTGTTACGCTAGCAGTGAGTAGCTAATGTAGCTTTGGGCAGTCTAGTCTTGAGCAGAGACGGAGAGAAGGATAAGAAAGCTGTTACGCTAAATTCACTCCCCTTGATTTTTTTTCTTACTTCATTTAATTTATTTTTGTCAAATGTTTCATGCCATTTTATTTTATTGGGTCTTGACTCACATCCCACGTTTTCATCAAGTCTTGTAGTATGTTGGTTTTCTGTCAAGAGATACATTTGGCAAATACATCTCAGAATTTTGTTTAATTACAAGACTGTCAGGGTTGTTGTCCTTTAACTTTCATGTGAGGAAAACTTAAAGGTCACAAAGGTAGTCTTAGATGATAAAAAATGCAACCTGTGAATACATGAAGTTCAAGAAAACAGAACAGGCAAAAAGAAAATGTACTAAGATGATAATACTGTCATAAATACAAGCTGCAGTACTACTTTCCTCATGAGCTAAGCCTACATTATGAGGGTTTAGGTGAAATGCTGAAAGAGCGAGTCTGCACATCTGGAACAGGGAACAGTAAAATATGGGTTGAACCTCAGTCTCTCTTGTTCACTTTCTGCTCCTCTCTCTGACTGCTG
Organism: Antennarius maculatus; assembly: GCA_013358685.1. Lineage (NCBI taxonomy): Eukaryota > Metazoa > Chordata > Actinopteri > Lophiiformes > Antennariidae > Antennarius > Antennarius maculatus. The sequence goes on from CM023606.1 coordinate 5,021,180, forward strand.
CATGTTCTAGTGTTCATGAGACCTGCCTCCTTGATTCACTCACCCACTATGGACTCACTATCCATCTGCTCCACAGAAAAACACAGCGTTTAGGAAACAAGACAGTTTACTAATGATTTCAGGGAGCAGCTGAGCACAAAAGTATAATTCCTTTATATACAGTATGTTGGGAATCATTTTTTTTTTTAAATTCCCAAGGGTTTTATGAGATAATAGTTTCTGATATTAAGATGATTTTAATGTTGATGTTTGATTTTGATGTTAAAGTTACCATGTGTTTAACATGTGAAAACCTGATGTGCCTATCGCAAAAGCGTTATACGCAAAGGATGAGCTGGTGCTCCACTCTCTTCAGCTAAATAACTTGTATCTGTCTTTTGGGTGAGAGTTAGGCAGGAAGTGGGCTGTGCTGATTTTGTACTGTGTACTGTCAGACAAAGAAAGTAAATGTTTTGCATATTTCCAAACTACACTTGGTCCAAAGATTATGTAATGTGGGCTTACTCTCAATTCATCTTGGTTCATATGTTTATTTAGCTTGTTGTACTTTGGTAACCACATTTGATGTTATGTTACCAGATAGATTATCACTTTTATTTTAAACAATCCTCTTTTGTGAAGGATGTAAAAAACAAAAACAAATGACCATCGTCAAACATGCTCATGCCTATGATTAATTAAGAGTCACCAATTTTCTTATGTTGCATGTTGTTAGTGGTAAAATGAAGGTGGAGAACCCAGAGAGAGTGCACACAAACACAGAGAAAACATGAAGTATTACTGAATCTGTGAAGATATATCATTTGAGTTAAGATTTCAATGGAATAAAAAAAAAACATTACAATGTTAGATTCTCATAATTTGACTTTGTTTACACTTTTTAATCTGGAAAGAAAGTCATTCTTTCATTTAGTCTTTCTGGAATACTGTTCAATCGTAAGTCATTTTTAATATTACAACAATGTACTTCAAACCCTTAAGCCACATTTTTGCAGAAGGAACACAAGAAAAAGAGCTGAAACCTTATTACTTTTTTTCAGTGTGTTATTTGAATGTTAAATTATCTCCGGAATGGGAAATGTCAGTGCAAATCATTTTCATGAGGTCCTGACCCTGCCTCTGACTTTTCCATGAGTTTTAACAATCACAGCTGGTCAAATCAGATATACTGGGACAAGCAAAGAAAGAAATAGAAGTTAAATTAAAGCGTAACACTGACTATTCTTCCATGTGGATCTTCTTTACACATTCAGATTTAGAACATTGTACCTCATGTTACCTTTCACATTATTAAGTGAATTTCATTTACAAAATTTAACCGAGTGAACATGTTTACTCCAGTCACACTTCAAAATCAAATGTTATGTTGCCTGAAGTCTAAACATACTACAAAACACCTTATTTCCAATACATTTTGGTCTGCCCTCTTAAGGAAAGAAATGAAGGATATAGCAGTAGGAACCTTCATAACTAAGCTGATGTCATGCCAAACAATTCCCACCATTTATAATAGTGTGTCTGGGTATGCTGAAACCCACTTATACTTTTGTCTGTTGCCTGGCAACACAGACTATATTTGTTAAGATTTTAGGACTAAGGTTGATGTTATTTAGGAGTTAGAAAACCTAAAGCCACAGCATTACCATGGAGCACATTAATTACAGGGTAGCCGCAAAATGTCAGTCATAACTTTATTAATTTGCTTGTTTATATACATAACTTACCATAAATACAACACATTTGGTTTTGCTCCTTTTTGTTTCATGAGTTAAATGACCAATATAAGATTAATAAAAAAAGGCTTATTTCCCCTAAAAATTTTATTACACCCATTTATTAAATCTGCATTTGTGAGCATTCTCCCTTGATGGAGATAATCAATTCGGGTACAGTGTAATAAGATGCGGATTGAACAACACCATTTCTACACTAGTGTTTGTTTGGATGGTCACCATAAAAGGTAATGATGTGGTTCATGGCTAGTGAGGCGCTGATGTTAAATGTGAATGTAAAGGTATATACTTTATTAATCCCCGTAGGGAAATTCTTAGCACACTCTAGATCACACTGTTAGTTTTAGTCACATGCATATATATTGTGTACAGGCCCTTAATACACACACACACACACACACACACACACACACACACACACACACACACACACACACACACACACACACACACACACACACACAAGGGGCCTGTGGGCATGCAGCAGGGGGGAGGAGGTGAAGTAGCGGTCAGCAATGGTGGTGCACCCCTAACGAGCAACTTGTAAGGGTGACAGTGCCTTGCTCAGGGGTGCCTCAGCAGGGCTCACTTCGCAATGTGAGCTGACACCTCCCACTGCTAGCTCACACTTGTAAGTGACTGGGCAGGAGCGGGAATCCATCCGCCAATCCTGCAACCATTGGAAGACCTGCTCTACCAACTGAGCCACTGCCGCCCCAGTGTTATAGTCAGTTGTATAAATTTACCAGCCAAACAGAGTGGCGTATTTGCCATAAAATTAGCAGTCTGACATTAAAAATAATCACTAGTATACCACTTGGTTTGAAAAAAGTGGGTTATTTCTGATTTGATGTTTGCAGCAGATCCTTAAACTCCGACATTGGTCTTCTTTTTATAAATCTTGTTTCAATTGGTTGTCCAATCTGAGGTGAGCGTTAGCGTTGTTCCCGGTTGCACTTTGCATTGAAAATTATTTTTATCCAGTTTTAAATGTCAGGCTGCTAATTTAATGGCAAATACGTCACTCTGTTTTGCTCGTACATCTGACTTTAACATCAGTGTCCCACCGACCATGAACCTCATTGCACGTCACTGATAAAACGCCACTCTTAAGAGTGAACTTTTATCACACAAAGCATGTCATAGTTTGCAAATTGTAAAGGAGGTTGTGTCCCCACCACTCAAGACAATGAGTGATAAACTTAAAGTGAGTAATCTGCATTTTGACACAGGTGGACTGCAAACTATAAAAGACCTCTCCAGATTCAAAACAGACATTTATTGGGTGTTGCAAGATCAGTATCACATGGCTCGGATAAATGCAGATACAGTAACTTTCTAAACATGCCGTTTGGATACAAAGACAAGATCCTTTACATTGAGTCATGAATCATGGGAGCAAAAATAAAAAGGTTGCATTTCTATTCTTGGGGGTAGAATCACGTAAATATATGACACATTTCCTTAACATTTCCAGATAAAGCTATTGCAGATGTAATGTATGTTAAGGAGTGAAAGTCTATGTGGTTGTCTGCATACATAAGTTTTCACCTCGTATGAGGTTGTTCTGGTCTGTCAGAAATACAAATATAAACATCATGCCTCGAGAGCATGTTCAGTGCTCTGTGTTCAATCAGCCCTAATTTATTTATATTTTAAACCAGATCAGAGTTGTAGGTTGTTTATCTGAAAATTTGACATATTTTCAGCTTTAAAAACAAAGGATAAAACTACAGTAACAATGCCAATGGATGGTAGACCTTGAACATTTTTTCTATTATTTATAATTTGAGAAAATGCAATCGAGATGACAAAATAAATTGCATGCTACGGGAAAAAGGGAGAGACTTACATAATTTATTGCCACAAAAATGTAATAGGATCCTGAAAAGCAAGCACTGCCTCACATTTGAAATTTTTCAAATGCCTACAAAAGAGTCTGGGAACATTTCTCTTGATACATTGACACTGCAAAACCAAAAGTGAGAGCCAATGAATCTTTTCAAGGCATATCGCTACCCAAAGAGCATTTCGTTTCCACATTCCTTAATGGTTTTAAGCCCTTTGAAACACAGCCATGTTGTTTCCAGCTTGTCTCATTCACTACTGAGGGGAGAGTGATTGAATTTTCTCTTAACAGGGGAAGCTTGAATTGAACGAAGATCTGCAGTGCTTGAGGTTATAGCAGTGGTGAATGACACCCCATAATGACACTTAAAAGAGAAACTTGCATCATTAATCATCCCTTCCTTTCATCCCGTTGACACACAAGACAAGGAAGTCCATGTCTATCTGAGAACAGACAATAAATATGAATGCTTTCCAGATTAGGCCCCAAAGAACAGAATGGATACTCTTTAAGGGCACATTTTACAGTCATCACTCAAGTGACTAAAATGAGCCAATTAGTTCTTATACAACAGCATGCCAATTCCAGAAATGTCTGCTCTGCCTCATTTAGATATTACCATGTGGCTTGTTTAAGGTGTTGCCAGACAACATCTTGTTCAGTCCCTTAACACATGATTTGGAGATCAGGAGCATAGTCTGTCTCTGTTTTGCATAAAATAAGGCTCCTGAAAACCAAGTGTTTAGACCATTTTACCATTAAAAAAATATTTCTTTGTATTTAAAGTGAGATGTAGCTGAAGTGCACTGTGACATGTGCATGGCAATATGTTGTTTTAGGTGGCACAATGTAGCACAGTTGCCTCACAACTGGGTCCTAACCTGGGCACCACAGGGGCATGGTGTATAGCACTGTTGCCATGCCGCAGGGGGTCCTTATGCGTTCTTCAACTTGTTCCCACCACCAAAACCATGCAATCTTGGCGATGTAGTGACTACTGTATAAGTTGATTATAAGCATGACAGTCAGCTGGGCTCTACACAATTTGTTGTTTTACAAAATAAAGACCAAATGATCACTATGATTGTCTTTTTCTTGACTGCAAAAAGGAAAACGTCAAAACAGAGTACAGAGAAGCTACAGAGTTAGAGCCAAACATCATATCTCAACTAATCACACACTCTCTTACATTCCTGTGATAATATAACATTTCAATGTTCTGCTTTATCGAAAATGTCACATTAAAATGTTACATTTGCAGTGTAATAGCATAATCTAATCTGATTAACCTTATCATTTGAAAAAACATGAACCAGTTTTGGTAAAATAGGGTTGTCTTCTCAATTTTCCAAAGATAATATGTTAGATGTTAAACATAATGTTGTTAGCTATGGTTTATATTAATGTTATGATGAAGCTACTACAAAGCACAGGTCATGCTGTGTTGATTTACATAATTAAAAAAAAAAAAATTATGTTCAGTAAATCTTTTTTTTAAAATAACAGCCATTAAACCAAAAGCCTTGTATTTTGCTTTCCCTTTAGCTGCAGATCGGGTATACAGTATTCAAATGGGAAATATAACTTTGCTTTTTAACATTGCACATATCGTATATTTTCTGTGTTGTGTGATGCAGGTGCTCTGCTTCTCCATTCAATTTACTTTGCTTTAGAAAATCCCTGAGTTCAATGAAGTGTGCTTACGCTTTGCCATTACAGTACTCAGCCAGTTCACTTCAATGCAGAGTAAGAGGTCATCATGAGAAGCTTGAGATTTGAGTGCAAATGTGCAGAACAGAAAATGCTGTGCACTCTGATGATATTTTCATTTATTTTTGCATAGCCTTTTTCCGTTCTTTATCCAGTTTGAAACACACTACACTCTGGTGTGTTTTAGTTTTAGAGTTGATATTCTTAATGTTGCTTAACCTACAAATAATGTCCATGAAAGGCACTCCAATAACATTGGATTCATTGGTATTGTCGATGCCAGTGAACTCAAAGACGACAGGTCTTCTTTGAGTCAAATAACTGACAGATGTCAGTGGACCCATTTATACTTCATCTTTTTTGACCCCATAAAGTAAAGGCCACTGGTAATCCACAATGAAGATAGTCAGCACAACAGCTGCTTTGCCTAAGAGAGCATTTTTTTTTCTATTGATTTGTCTGTGCAAAGTTCTTCTAAAAAAACCTGACTGAATTCTTGGAGTAAAACATGTAGTTTATTCTATAAGCTGAGAATAGAGACGGGCTGACGAAATTCCCTTGGTGCTCTCCAGGTAAACTCAAATATTCTGTTGGCCTTCCAATTGCTTGGACTTGAAAGTTGCATGCAATGAATAGATATTTTTCTTCAAACGTACTAACTAATTGTAAATGAAGAATACATTTTTGAGCATTTCCAACAATTTAATGGCAGCATACTTCATCAAAAACAACTGAATCTTATTCAAACTACTTTTACACATCTTTCCTCTCTTTGATGTAACATCTTGTCTTACCCAACCAACTAAAAGATTTTCTTCCTGCTTCCACAAAGTGTTTTCCACCCAACACGACTCTACGTAATATATCAAGAATGGTTTAAGTTGATTGATATTTCCTACCAATGAGAATTGCATTCTGCAATTACATTTGATGGATTTGCCGGCTAAAATTGTCCCTTGTCAGTCAGCTGCCTTCATGAGGGAGGTCTGAGAGGATTATTTCTAAGAATGAACTTCTGATGGTTTTAAGGAGTCAGTACACTCTGACACTGGCTCGATAAACTATTTTCTGTAAGAAAATAGATACAAATACATTTTTTGAAGCCAATGCCAACTGAGATCGGGTGGGGTAAACTCTGGACACATTGCCAGTTTATCATAGGGCTACAAACAGACAAACCCATACACTCTCCTATTCACACTTAAAGACAATTCTGAATGATCAATTCACCTAAGTCGCATGTTTTTGGATGTGGGACGAAGACGGAGGACCTAGAGAAAACCCATGCAGACATAGAGAGAACATGCAAAGTCCACAGAGGAAGACCCCAGATGGAATCAAAGGATCTTTTTACTGTAAGGCAACAGCACTACCTACTGCATCACCATGTTGCACAAATGTTTGAATCATATTCTTTTTAATGTCTTTGACAGAAAACACTGCTCCAAAACTACCTGAAATGCTACCCCAAACTACATAGAAAGTAGTCCAGCCTTTTCTTGCATACCTTATTTATATCACAACCCACAGAGAAAAGGGGACAACATACAAACGTTGCATAAAAAAGGAATTGAGCCCAGCACTTTTTGCTGTAAGGCACCAGTGCTAACCACTGTTTTATTCTATTCTATTCTATTCTATTCTGTATGTAGTCCAATCCTGATTGTGATTATAAAATGGTCCTTACACAAATGTATTTATTGAACCCTAATTTTAAAAAGAAAATATAATCTACAGCTTTCTAAGGAAAGACAATTTGCAGTTGACTTAATATTGAGTGATAATAACTGTAGAAATGAGAGAAGCTGCAGCGACAGTGTTACTTGCCAGTCCAGTTTGATGAGATAAGATGCACCCCTTGATCCCTGAGGGAAGGAGTCAGTTTGAGACAGCTGTACAAAGGAAAAAGCAGCTGTAATGAAAATCCCAAGAATAAAAGTATAATAAAATATAAACCAAAGGTAAAGTGAGGTGGAAAGACGAATAAGATAAATGATCTGGCTAGCATTGCTCTCTACTTAGACTGTAAGTTACTAGCTGATAATTACTACTTGTGTTAGTAAGTTGTAGCCATTTTTAGCCCAGTCCTTTTGTGTTGAATTTAAAAGGATGAAATATAGTTGCTTAGCTAGTTTAGGTACATTTGTTTATAGCAGTGCATCCTCTGAAACAGAGATAACTATGATGTTATTGAGAAATCTGCAGATGGTACCTTGTGGAATACTTGTTTGAGAACTGAGTTTCTCATTTTACCATATAGGCCTTGTTCTTGGGGTTCTGCCAGACAATATGTTTCTCATTTCCCCACAGATTTTTTATGAGAGTTGGATACTTTAGCCAGGGGAGACGGTAATCTATCACCATCTGACACCCATGGCTAGAGATGAAGGACTTAAAACTGTCTCTTTAATTTTAACGGAATCTTTTCTTGTAGACTTTTATTCATCTGAATAAATTAATGACTCTCACTGATTCTCTGCAAAATGATGAGAGGAAGAGGAAAATAGGATGATACTCTAGACCAGATGGTCTATTCTACGAAATAGTTAAAGAGCAAGTTAAAGGGCGACTTTGATAAGTTAAGGAAGTGACTTTATCAGTTAAGGAGTGACTTGATAAAAAGTTGGAAGAAAAGCTAAAACCGGTGCTCGACACCATGGAAGACATGAAGGACGAAATTAAGAAAATTGGGAAAGACATAGATGAAAAAGACAGAAGAATTGTCGTCTTAGAACAGGGACAACAAAGAATGGCTGATTTGGAACAAAGCATTTGTACAAATGATATGATCATCACTGGCATCAAAATCTAGCCGAGGAATTACGCACATGCTGTGGCCAGGGGAGATGGAACTGAGCACAGCGCTGACATCAACACTGTGGAGCAAAAAGTGAGTTCTCAACTGAGGGATCTGGAGGTAACTATAGATCTAGACCAGATTGAGACATGTTATCCACTGCCATCTGGAGGTAGGAGACCACTCGCAGTGCTGATAAAATTCCAGAATCGTAAACACAAAATTGCTCTTCTGAAACTAAGGTTCAAACTGAAAGGAAAACATGTCTATATTAATGAGAATCTCACTAAAAAGAATGCTGATATCACTAAAAAAGCTCAACAACTGAAGAAGAATGGGCTTATTGACAACACCTGGGCAAACAACTGCAGTATCTTCATCAAAACAAAGGGGCTTTCTCTGGAGCAGATGAAAACAATGGTGGTCCGGAGCGCAGAGGAGTTGGTGAAATACAAGCAATAAAGATGGACAAGAGTTGGTAATACACCAAAGACTTATACAACAAAATCACTTCCATAGTGGAAGTCTCTACACCAATTTTGGACATGTCAAGTATTACATGGAATAGTTGAAAAACCATTCAACATCATAAATGTCAGAAACATGGCTTAATGAACAAAAAAAACAAATTTCTGCTTAGAGGGATAGCATTAAGTTTGAGACTTTAAAGAGCATATATTTAAGTGGAAGAATTCTCACAAGAAAATCATGGCTTGCAGAGACAGGAATCTATGGTCAAAATAAACTAACCTTATTGTCGCACTGACAAATAAACCTGTTAAATATATAAATTGCTAGTTAAAATGCTAGATACAGTAGCATTTTAACATTTGTCTGGCAGTTGAGCAGCTGTGCACCAACGGATGTCAACCAACCTTTACACTGTTATTCATGAAGAAAAGCATCCACCTTATACATTTTGCTCCGAATTGGCACCTTGAGAATCTTGACTTAAATTTGTAATAGTATTGGTGCAATTATTCTTTATTGTATTTTGTCTTGCCTCTTATGCACATTATAATCCAAGTATTCTGAACCAAAAAAACACAGTAAATATTACTAACCACCTGAAGAAGAGAGACCTTCAGTTACTTTGACAATGCCAGTTAGTAATGATGTCTGTGAAGACTGGGACTGTAATGGTGCGATTGCAGTGAATGGTGGGTAGGTAAAAGGATGAAGGGTTGTCCCTGTAACCGATGCCATGTTAGGAACAATCTGCCTCATACTTGTCCTCACTGTTGTATCTAGTTGTATTCCTGTGTAACTCACAAGTAGAAGTTCTGGGACCCAGTGCTTCAGGTTGCCCAGCGATATCTGGTCAAGTTTACAAACTATTTCAGAAAGATTGGTTAACATTGGGAGGCACTTGCCGGATAATAAAAACTGACTGATGATTATGAATGATGATCTTTATTGATTTTATTTTGAGTTGCTATCTAGTTTTGTTTCTGTTACAATTGTCTGTTTTTGCCTAAAGTTAATTCGATGTGACTTACCCCGTATCTGTAACACCTTTCAGACAATATGCAATGCACTTTCATACTTCTATAACCCCAAGGAATAACATAATATTACTGGTCTAGGGATTTCCAGGCCTGGTTGTCCATAAATATATTGATGATGCATTCAGGCTTAGGGTAAACAAGGTGATCTTACCATTGGCTTCTCTGCTCTGGCACTGACTTGATTTGTAATAGTCAGTGCCAGAGCACTGACTATTACACTGACTCAGCCCACTTTTTGTAGTCTGGTTTTAATCAGTTGGCATTCCAACATTAATTCATTTGTAGACATTTAACAATGCAGACAATCATTCCATCTTAAACTGCACTCCAGCAAGCCTACATCATCATAATAATGCTTCAAAATGTCTCTTCATCTCTCCACCTGTTTCAAATTCCCCCTCTTAATCACTTCCCCTCTTCTTTCTAAATCACACTGACTTTCTGACTAGGTAACACCCCCCCCCCCAGCCTGACAGTCATTAAAAACAGCTGATTAGAGACCATGCATTGGAGAGTAAGGGCATATTTTAACTTTTGGTTGTTACTGTTATTTATTCCGTAATCTGCACAATTATATATGAAAAATCTTTGGAAAACTATGAATAAAACTTGAAGTTGCCACAATCTATATTCTGATGTATTAGAATAAGTCCTTAGATTATGGGTAATCTAAAAATACCACTCTGGGTAACTAATCCACAGAAAATGATCATTCACCTTAGAACTAGCATCTTTAAGCTCAATATTTTAGGGCCCCCGAAGGTAGTGTTTTGTTCAGCCCTTTGCTTCTCATTTGCAATGTTTCCAGATAAGACATGCTGACAGCTGTTTCCAATGAAAAAGGCCTGTTAAACACACGGTGCACTGCCTCAGCAGCACCAAACTGCAAACAGACACATTTACTGGAGCACAAAGCATCAAAAGAGCTGCCAGGTATTTAATTCAGGAGGTGATATAAAGCAAATAGCTAAAATGAGGGTAAATATTGAACAAATTATCCTTATAACCACGACCAAAAACACTTCCACAGCAGCCAAGTACCCAAAAAAAAGAACTTTCAGACCAAATATGCACATAGTTTTGGCTGCTGTGCAGAGTGGAAAACAGATGATCATTAAATCAATATCAAAACTAGGGATGAGCGAGTACACCACTATCTGTATCTGTATCTGTATCTATTCAACCAACTAGATTATCTGTATCTGTATCTGTATTCGGAATGGGCAGGGCTTAAACCGAAAGTGGGTGTGGTTTGACCGGAAATGGGTGGGGCTTAAATCACCACATTGTTTTAAGTCTAAAATTGATATGGATTGATCACAAGTTGCTGTATTTTTGCTTATATTAAAACTATTTACAGAACAGCCTCAAAATTGAAATTCAAATAAATGTTTTTGATCACAAAAGTAAGAGAACTATTTACAGAACAAGTTTTTTATGGAACTGAGTCAGAACATGAATATTCTTAAGTCTATGAATGAATATTTACTGAAGAGCCTCAGAATTGAGATTCAACGCTTTTGATCAAAATAGTAAAGGAACTATATACAGTATAGAACGAGTAAACACAAAGTGCATTAATGAAGTGCATGCAATAAAAAAAGTAATTAACTACAAAGTACAGTATGCATGAACAAGAATTGTCATACTCAACAAAACTTTTTAATTTTTAAAATTCTTTTTCATTTAAATTTTTTCTAGTACTTTTTTTTCAATTATTTATTTTTAGTACCTAATGCTATTGCCATTTTTTTTTCACATAAAGTTAAACAATATTGATTATGGTGTGTGTGTGTGTGTGTGTGTGTGTGTGTGTGTGAGCGCGCGCACGCGCTATGTCTCAGTTAAAATATTAAGTATAGACGTTGTTACTTTGAACAGAGTTTAGAACAGGTAAAAAAAAAAAAGACTTTAACCAGGCGGTGGTTAAGTGCACACGTACGTGCAACAAAAAAACCAAAAAAAACAAACAAGAAAGTTCACCACATAACCAAACACCAAAATAGAGGCAAGCTGAAGAAAATCTAATAAGGACGTGAGCAACAATGAAGCCAGGAACAGAGAGATCAGTAACTGCGCGTACCAGAGACAGAGAGTGGGACAGGGAAACTCCGCTCTAACTGAAGTCTGTAGGGAGGGGAAGTATGTGTGACTGGCCAATCACAGAGCGTGAAAACAGTCCGGCTGATTTTCCTTCAGTCCGATCACAAGTATTAACGGGCTTTATTCGTATTCGTACTTGTACTCGTCAAAATGCATTATCCGTACCGGATACTCGTATGAAACGAGTATCCGGCTCAACCCTAATCAAAACCCCTTTTCCAGATTGAAAAAGCTTCACCTCTTCTCGATATGTTAATGAATGCTTGCCATGATAAAAAAAACCCTGTTAACCATGATCTGTTCAATTACCGTAAAGCCTCTGCAACCCAGTTCAAGCAAACTAGGACGATTAATTAGGTTACTATTGTGTGTTTATTCATTCATCACTGAGTTGCGGGGTGCTGGAAGACATGGGGAGAACATGCAAACTCCACACAGAACGGGACTCGAACCAGGAACTGCTTTGCTGTGCGGCGACAGTGCTACCCACTGTGCCACCCTGCCACCTTACTATTGTTTGTGCACATTCAAATTAGTGCCTTTTCCTGGTACCTTTCATTAGAAAATAGTTCATCCATGTTGTAAACTTGGACAGAATGACTGATTTATTCGTGTGGTGTCTGGTATCTTTTTCGTTTACTATCCTGACTATATTATCCTTGCTGTCATTTTGAAAACCGGTATTGTTGAATTTTTTTCCTGAGGAGGAAAAATTTAGTCTGAAATTTCTTGTTCTACTCTTACATTTGTGTAATTCCGGTCACAAGAGTTACACTCATGTTGGGGTCTGCGCTATACTGGCAAATGATTTCTCGATATTATCTGGGATTTTTAATTCTACAAAATCCATCTATCCATCAATTTTCCAGAAGACCGTGTTCAGCTTTATCACGTAAGTCATTCTGTCTGCACTGCCTGTGACTTCATTTGCCTAAAACACTGTGCTACTTCAAATTTTAACATAACACAGTGTTATGTGTGGATGCGATTTCAAATCTACATTCCTTGAAAATGACAGTAAGTGTATATTAAAATACGATTTTCATGTTATTTACTTTACATACTTGACGCCGCCTTCTCCGACGTCAAGTATGATGTACCTCGGGGGTCTGTACTTGGTCCTTTGTTATTCTCCCTGTATGTTGCACCTCTCATTCAAATTATACGCAGCTTTGGAATAAGTTTCCATTGTTATGCTGATGACACACAACTTTCTCCCCAACACTCCTCTGAGCCTGTGCTTCGGAACTGGGGGATCCCCTGCAGCGATTATTCAACCTCAGTCACGGTGGAAGACCTCCTGCATCGTCCCTGTACCCAAGAAGGGACGCCCTACTGAGCTCAACGACCATCGACCGGTCGCTCTTACCTCCCACGTAATGAAGACCCTGGAGCGACTGGTCCTGGAGCTCATGCATCCACAGGTACAGGGTGCAATGGACCCTCTCCAGTTCGCCTATTACGCCAAGATTGGGGTTGACGACGCTGTCTGGTACCTCCTCTACCGTGTGCTCTCCTACGGCTGTGCCATCATGGTGATCTTCTTTGACTTTTTGAGCGTCCGTATGGGGGACTGTTTGTCTTCTATGGTGACCAGCAGCACGGGGGCGCCACAGGGGACCGTGCTCTCCCCCATTCTCTTCACCCTCTATACATCGGACTTCAAGCACAACTCGGATACATGCCACATACAGAAGTACTCCGATGACACTGCGATAGTGGCAAGTATCCGGGAGGGTGATGAAGGGGAGTACAGGGCATTGGTGGCTGACTTCATGGAGTGGTGCCAACAGAACCAGCTCCAGCTTAACGTCTCCAAGACGAAGGAGATGGTGCTGGATTTCTGGCGGGCACCTCCCTCTCCACAGCCAGTGGTCATCGAGGGCAGTGAGGGGGAGGTGGTAGGAATCTATAAGTACCTGGGACTGCAGCTAGACAGCAGACTGGACTGGTCACTCAACTCGGACTGTGTGTACAAGAAGGGGCAGAGCAGGATGTACTTTCTGAGGAGGCTGGCCTCCTTCAACATCTGTCCTAAGCTCCTTCTCATGTTCTATCAGTCCGTAGTCTCTGTGCTGTCATACGCCATTGTGTGTTGGGGTGGTGGGGCCAGGAAAAGAGATATGGACCGTCTTAACAGACTCATCCGTAGAGCGGGCTCAGTGGTCGGGCTGAGCCTGGACTCTGTAGAGACTGTTCTGGAGAGCAGGACCATGTCTGAAGTTAAGGCTATCATGACCAACACCAGCCACCCCCTGCACACCACCTTCTCCCAGCAGAGAAGCACCTTCAGCGGCAGACTGCTGTCACACAGCGCCTCCACAGAGAGGCTGAGGTCCTCCTTCATGTCCTGTGCCATCAGGGGGTACAATGACTATCTCAGGAGGAGCGGGGGAGAGATCGCGAGGTCAGCACGCGGTTGAATGGATTTAATTTAATTTTATACTGCTTATATTTCAATTTTATACTGTTTATATTTTAATTTTATACTGTTTATATTCTAGTCATAGTTTAGTATATAAGTCCTGTTACTGCTGTATGTGTCTATTAGCTCTAACTGAAGTCTGTAGGGAGTATGTCTTGTGGTATGTCCTGTGATGTCAGTGTTTCTTTTTCTCCTGGTGTTTATCTAGTATTTATTTGTTATGTAATGCCTGAGCAGTGGATATGTACAATTTCCTCCGGGATTAATAAAGTATATATCTATCTATCTTTTTTTACATGCCCATAAAAGCAGATGATCGATCTGAATTAATTGAACTAGAGGCGTGTCTTTCTGCATGAATAGTTGGATGTCTAGTAATTTCTTGCTCTTAAACCCAGACAAAACAGAGATGTTAATCATTGGCCCTGCCCGACATAGAAACCAATTTGAACAACTAACAATATCTGTAGATAAGTGTTTGACAACACAAAGTTCAACAGCCAAGAATCTTGGAGTAACGTTAGATTCAACTCTCTCCTTTGACCAGCATATTAAAGAGGTGACAAAGATTGCGTTCTTTCATCTAAGTAATATCTCCGAAATTAGGTCCTTTCTATCTATGGCTGATGCAGAGATTCTGATTCATGCCTTTGTGTCCTCTAGACTTGATTATTGCGATGTTCTGTTATCGGGGTTGCCTCGGTCTGGTACTAGGGGCCTTCAGATGGTTCAGAATACAGCAGCAGGAATATTAACTAAAACTAGGAAATTTGACCATATCAGCCTTCATCCGAGTGTAAGGTTTAACTAGATCAGACAAGTAGGTGGGAGCAAGCCCATTAATGCTTTTGTACGTCAATAGAAGTACCTTAAAGTCTGATCTAACATGAATCATGAGCCAATGTAATGCAGCTAATGCTCTCCACTCTCAGAATACAGGTCTCTTGTGTGTTCCTAAAGTTAAAAAGAAGTCAGCTGGCCAGAGGGCATTCTCCTATCGTAGCCTTTTCCTGTGGAATAATCTCCCTATAGATATTAGAAAGTCTGAATCCGTAAATATCTTTAAATCTAGACTCAAATCCCTAACACATAACTAATATTGGGGGGGCAGTCTCAATGTTTAGGTTTAGCCTAGTCCTGCCGACGAGCCGTAGGATTTCTTACTTAGGCCCCTGTCTCCCATTTATCCGCTGCCATTTTGGTCACTCTAGCACCACTCTCGCCCCTGCGCTCTCTATCTCTCTCCCTGTCCCTCCCTCTCTCTCAGGCCTTTGTGTATATATGTATATATATATACATACACACATATATATATATTTATATATATATATATACGTATATATTTGCTTGCCACAAAATGTTTTGCCATGTTGTCTCACAAGAACGTATGCTATTCCTGCCACCATCTTTGCAATGTGGTTGGGATGCTGTTAGTCAGCAGGCCACCACTATTAGCATAGTCTTGTACCCCCTAGCCGGGCATGAGCAGGGATGAGCCTTGATACTGTGTGTTTTCTGTTATAAGATTGTCTTCCTTGTTTCACAGATACCCTCTGCAAAGAGGGGTATTTTGTACAATTCAGTTTTTGAAATGTGTCATTTGTTTCCTCTTGTTCCTTTTCTGTTAAATAAGTAGGATTAGGGTAGTTTGAGTTTTTGATTTGTTTTTCTGTCGTAGGTTGTGCATTCGCCATTTTGTTCTATTATTTAGCCATTTATTTATTTTTGGGATATTTTCTTTTGTTTCATCAGTTTATTTGTTATTATTTGTAGGTCTGAGTATCCCTTATTATTTTGCATTGTGTTCTTTGTCTTCCTTCAGCAGCTGAGGGCCAAGCATGTGAGGTAACTGGTGGTAATGTCCGCTTCTTTTTTTTTTGCTGTGTTGTCATTGCCCTGTTTGCCTGCTCATCAGAAGTGTGTGTGTGTGTGTGTGTGTGTGCGTGCGTGCGTGCGTGCGAGCGTGCGTGCGTGCGTGTGTGTGTGAATCTCTAAGTGTGATTGGGGTGACTCCCCTGGGTTTGTTCAACATCCTCCCTGGTCCACGTCACCGGTAAGGCCTCAGCCCTGAATTGACATTTTTTCTTTTATTCTTTTTTTGTTTCTCCTCTTATGTGCACAACTTTGAGAGAGTATTGTGTACGTTATTTTTATATATTATTTATAATAAATGCAATTGGAACCACATCTCATTTCCTCCTTGGTACAATGACCTGTGTGCCCACCCACTTAACCTCATGGTGTGGTAAATAAGTACATTGTAATTTTCTGGGTGGAGATTAGATTGGTTATATGTCATCAATATCTTTGAGGAAAAAAATATTGCTGCCGCCATATACTGCATATACAATGTTAGATCTTTCATGTATGTTGAACAACTGATTCAAAATGAGCCAAACACTTCCTGCATAGCCTGAAGTCACAGGTTAAGAATTAACTTTCCCAGAAGAGCCTATGAAAGTGTTCTTCATGGTTGTTTTGCTTGTGGAGAGATTCGTTTTCCCTGCGCAGTATTCAAACATGAGTAACCGTCCTCTCTGGGGACCTGATGTTTATCCTTGCTTCTCAAATTCCAACCTTCCCAAACAGGGCATGACTGACCTGGAAGAGTACAGATGCCTTCTTTATTCTGCAGCTCCAGTCTCCCAGGATGCAACTGATACAGCTGAAGAGAATATGTTGTTTTTTTTTCTTTCTTTTTTGGCAAGGTTTTGGAAATGTGGTTTGCATTTCAACATGTCTGTTTTATTTGTTGTAGTATATACAATTCATTTTAATTGATTTCTTTTTTAGTATGTTGCACATTTAAATAAGTAGGTGGCTTTATAAAAATGGTAATGGGCCAGGCAGAATACCGAATTTATCTCCCTGTGTATTTCCGAGCATGAATAGGGTTTGTTTGCATTAGAAACTGCAAAGAAATTGGCTATTTTGTTAAAATAGCTCCCTATATCTTAACCTGCAGCTCATTTGACCTACTGTTAGGATGACATGCAGATAAACTCATCAGTTCTTGTCACTGGTTTTGTGGTATACAGACTGAAATTTGTCACTGTACTTTTGTGCTTTGGGACAAACACAAAGATCCCCTCAGGGTGGAGAACAAAGGGGCAGGTGCAACTTCCTTTTCTCATTCACTTGTGTGTAAAACTGACAATGTGTCAGCCACAAATATATGAGCTTGAACTCACACAACATGGTGCCAGCTTATGTTTCATCAGTTTGTGTTTGATTTTGTGCGGCTTTCCCGATTACAATAGTATGATAATACAGACATGATGCTAATACAGACATTAGCTTGACAAATTGCAGCAAAAATTAAGCAAATTATTGAATAACATTTTAATTACACTCATGTTGACCATGTTGCTCTTTCAAAGATATTGTATAAATGAAATGTGTGGCTAACATGAACATAGTCAAGGATATTTATTTTGTTGTTGTGTACAAATGTTTAAATAATAGTCATTCTGCTTCCAACTGTTTAATCAAGTGAAATGTTGGCACAATTGTCAAAGTCGTATCTTATTTTGGTTATGGCATAAAATTTAGATAGATAGATAGATAGATAGATAGATAGATAGATAGATAGATAGATAGATGGATAGATAACTTCATTAATCACAAGGTGAAATTTATTGTTTCTTAATGTCCATTTAACACTTTATTTTTGTTTGATGTGATTTTTCATCAAGCATGCTTTCCAAAACATAACACAGCAGGAGCATAGAATGACAGAAATAAATGTACATTTTTGTGAGGAAACAAGTTGTCTTAGATAATTTCCCCAGGGTGATAGATGATTTCTGACTTTGCTAAACTGACTCTGAGCTTGTGTGTTTCTTGTGTGTTTGCTTGAGTTTCTGTGCAGTGAATTGGATATTAACATTGAGGATCCTGTGTCCATCACTCCAGATTGAAGTAATAGACATTATGTAAAACTCTGTTATGAAAGCAACAGAGAACATGTCTAATGGGGGTTGTGGTTGACAACAGTAAACCCTGATTGTTATGCTGCAGTGGATTTGAAATGATACAAATTATACCCAGTTGTTGGCTGCAGTTTAGTTCTATACATGCTGAAAATGGGAATTAATATTTAATATAAAATTGTACCATCCTTGTTTTAAGGTTGAAGTAAAACTAATTGAAGACCTGCAAAGGATAAACAGATATAGAGGATGGATGGATGGACGGATTTTCTTTTACAGCACAGCTGGTGACCCAAGAAAAGACTGACTAGTCGCTTAATAAAAGCCTTGTGATTATGACTCACCATCAATTATTGATTGCGCGTGGAGCTGGCTTTGTCTGGATCAATGCTACTGCCTCACTGCCCGGTCAACAGTGCTTCTGAGAAGTAGCTGTGTGAGTGTGACCTGCAGTGGGTGGCTGTTGTTCTCTTTGCAAAGCAGCAGGTGGCTTGCGTTTTTGGGTTTTTATTTTTTGTGAACTTGAGCTTTTTTTGGCACATTAGCAGATTCTCCAGAGACTTCAGTGATCAGGTTCACCTTATTGTGTTTAGATCTGGTTGCATCCTGAACTGAGATGAGTATGTGTGTCTGTGACCAGTACTTCACAGTACATGCTGAAGCCTGCACAAGAAAAACACAGCTGGACCTCTTTCATGCTGTTTCAAAGTTTACTGTGCAGTAAATTTGTTGTAAATGTAAAACACACACTTGCGATTGAAAAAATATATCCCTGTAGTTAAAACTTAAATACTGTTCTTACTAAGAATTGCTGTGTATGAAGAAAATGCATCGTTATCTTAAAAACTCCACATATTAATAACTGTATTAATTAATACATATTAATTAATAATTTCCCCAAAAAAAACCACTTCAAACATGTGGCTAATCACCCATTTTATTTTCCAAGGTATTTTCTTCTACCATATTTCTCTTCCCTTTTCACACATTCTCAGTGGGAGCCTGCATCGCAATGACAACAGTTCAAATATAGTGTTATGAAGGATAACCAGCCTCCTTGATAACAGCATACAGCTCAGGGTTCCGTGACAAAGTTCACATTTATTTCCAGATTGCTTGGAAGTTCTACAATCCTTATCAATAAATCCCACCAGTTGCAGCAGCAGTTTGTTATGACAGATGTATTTTTTTCATTTGACAAGCAGATCTACCTCTCAATTACAATTATGCCGTTGCGTTACGAGGCTGCCAGCACCCAGGCCCCACAGCTGTTGTTAAAATGCAAACATCTGCTCATTCAAGAGTTATTTTTGAAGCTTTTAAACTAGGGCAGGTAGTTTAATTATAGGTTTGGAAAAGAAATTTTATCAGAAATGTACACCACCAAACCCTAGGCATACTTACAATATTATTTTCTCACTGGTGAGTTTTCAGCTGAGGACAAACATCTCTGATTGTAAACGTACCTGGAATAAGCTCCTTCAAAGATCAATAGCATTGCATTGTACCTCATTGCTTGTCTGCTCTGATGACATGGGTAAGTGGGCTACTGTAGCAGGAATGCTATTTCACCTGTAGCCCAAGAAATTTACATAGCTCAGCTTTTGAAAATTATTATAACAATAATAACATATACTTGAAAATTTACAATGTGTGAATGTAATGTTTGCATCTTATGTCACTGTTTCAAAGAGTCAACTGATTTACATCAGCCGATGCAAGTTTTAGTGCTTTTACCCAGTAAAATGATGTTTTGAAGTCTTTTTATTTCAACCTTTTAAAACTTTGGGGATAAGGGATTGCAAGATCAGATCACATATCAGTGTAGTACTCAGTCCAGACTGTAAAATGTCTATAATAATGCCTTTAAATTTAATTAACATAACCAAGATGCTCCTGCAATGCATCTGAATGACTTTGGCAAACCCTTTAGAATTCATGTAGCAGGTTATGTATGATATGGAATAGCTTGACATGTAATGCAAGAACTGGCACAAAATTTGTCAAAAGTTACAATGTACGTTCTAAACATCAGCACTGTTATTTTAAGTTGCTACTATTAGCATTTGGCTCAACACAGCTCTGTACAGTGTGACTTTAAATTCTTGTTGCATTTAACATATATATATATATATATATATATATATATATATATATATATATATATATATATATATATATATATATATATATAATGTCCCTCTCACCCTTGTGGGATGGTATCTGTGTGTCATCCTCAAGCTCGGGTCCTCTACCAGAGGCCTGGGAGTCTGAGGGTTCTGCGCAGTATCTTAGCTGTTCCTAGGACTGCGCTCTTCTGGACTGAGGCTTCAGATGTTGTTCCAGGAATCTGCTGGAGCCACTCTTCCAGTTTGGGGGTCACTGCCCCAAGTGCTCCTACTACCACGGGGACCACATTAACCTTGAACTTCCACATGTGTTCCAGCTGCTCTTTTAACCCTTGATACTTCTCAATCTTTTCATGTTCCTTCTTCCTGATGTTGGCATCAGCTGGAATCGCCACATCTATCACCACTGCTCTCTTCTGCTCTTTGTCCACCACCACTATGTCCGGTTTGTTAGCTAGCAGCTGTTTGTCAGTCTGGAAGCTGAAGTCCCACAGGATCTTGGCCTTGTTGTTCTCAACCACCTTTGGTGGTATGTCCCATTGGGATTTGGGTACTTCTAGTCCATACTGGGTACAGATGTTTCTGTACACTATCACAGCTACTTGGTTGTGCCTCTCCATGTATGCTGACCCAGCTAGCATCTTGCACCCTGCTACCACATGCTGGACTGTCTCTGGGGCTTCTTTACATAGCCTGCACCTTGGGTCAGATCTACTGTGGTAGATATTGGCCTCTATTGCTCTTGTACTTAGGGCCTGTTCTTGTGCTGCTATGATCAGTGCCTCAGTGCTGTCTGTCAGTCCAGCTTTATTCAGCCATTGGTAGGTCTTCTTGATATCAGTCACTTCCTCTATCTGACGGTGGTACATGCCGTGTAGGGGCTTGTCCCTCCATGTTGTCTCCCCCTCCTCCTCCTCTTCCTCCTCAGGTTTCTGCTGTCTAAGGCATTCACCAAGCAGTTCGTCTGTTGGGGCCATCTTCCTGATGTACTCTTGGATCTTTGATGTTTCATCCTGGACAGTGGCCCTGATGCTCACTAGTCCTCGGCCCCCCTCTTTCCGCTTAGTGTACAGCCTCAGGGTGCTGGACTTGGGGTGAAACCCTCCATGCATGGTGAGGAGCTTTCTAGTCTTAATATCTGTGGCTTCTATCTCCTCCTTTGGCCAGCTTATGATCCCAGCGGGGTATCTGATGACTGGCAGTGCATACATGTTGATGGCTCGGGCCTTGTTCTTGCCATTCAGCTGACTTCTCAGGACTTGCCTTACTCTCTTGAAGTATTTGGCTGTGGATGACTTCCTTGCGGCCTCCTCATGATTGCCATTAGCCTGTGGGATTCCAAGGTATTTGTAGCTGTCCTTGATGTCTTCTATCCTGCCCCTTGGTAGGTCAACCCCTTCAGTTCTGATCATCTTGCCCCTTCTAGATACCATCCGGCCACATTTGTCTAATCCGAATGACATCCCTATGTCGTCGCTGTAGATCCTGGTGGTGTGGATCAATGAGTCAATTTCTTGCTCATTCCTGGCATACAGCTTGATGTCATCCATGTAGAGGAGGTGGCTGATTGTTGTCCCGCTTCGGAATCGGTATCCATAGCCACTCTTTGTGATGATGTGACTGAGGGGGTTCAGGCCTATGCAGAACAGCAGTGGTGATAGTGCATCCCCTTGGTATATGCCGCACTTGATGTTAACTTGGGCAATTGGCTTGGAGTTAGCCTCTAGGGTTGTCTTCCACATGCCCATTGAGTTCTGGATGAAGGCTCTTAGTGTCCTGTTGATCTTATACAGTTCCAGACATTCCAGTATCCATGTGTGTGGCATTGAATCATAGGCTTTCTGGTAGTCTATCCAGGCGGTGCACAAGTTGGTCTGCCTGTTCTTACAGTCTCTGTGTACTGCTCTGTCCACCAGTAGCTGGTGCTTGGCTCCCCTGGTGTTACTACCAACTCCTTTTTGTGCCCCGCTCATGTATTGATCCATGTGCCCACTCATCTTAGCCGCCATGATGCCTGACAGGAGCTTCCATGTTGTACAGAGACAGCTTATTGGCCGGTAGTTGGATGGTGTAGATCCCTTCTGTGGGTCTTTCATGATCAGGACTGTCCTGCCTTCAGTCAACCATTCTGGGTGCGTCCCATCCCTTAGCAGCTGGTTCATCTGTGCTGCTAGACGCTCATGGAGTGCTGTCAGCTTCTTTAGCCAGTATGTATGGATCATATCGGGGCCCGGTGCTGACCAACTCTTCATCTTTGACACTCTTTCTTGGATGTCTGCCATTGAGATGGTTACTGGTTCTTGTTCTGGGAGGCAGCTGTGGTCAGTCCTCAGGTCCACTAGCCACTGGGCATCAGTGTTGTGTGATGCTCCTCTTTCCCATATGCCCTTCCAGTATTTTTCCACCTCAGCTCTTGGTGGGTCTGGCTGGCTGCTATTTCCCTGCCACTGAGAGTACACCTTTGCTGGTTGAGAGGAGAAGGTCTTGTATATATATATATATATATATATATATATATATATATATATATATATACATACATACACATATATACATATATAATATGTAGATAAATAGATTTATATACATGTACATATATAAATACGTGTCATTTTTTTCATTGTCATAAATCTGTTCTACTACCCCACAAAGAGCAGTTTGTTTATACAGTATATGTCTCTAGACATTTATAAATATATTTTTAAAACATGCAAAAAATATGACATGAGAAATATTAAATAATATATTCACCATTAAAACACATGATCCTGTTTTTTCTTAAAAACTAGTTATTACAATTACAGTAGCATACTTTCAAGGTAGGATCCTTAATGGGGACTCATCTGTTCATTAACAACAACAAAAATCTTTTTTGTGACTGGTGAAAATGTATCTTTGAACTTATCCCTTTACACTACAATAATGTTCCTTAATGCAACTAAGGCAGTTCTGTGGCTGCCCCTACAGCTCAAAGGGATTTTTCATCCTCAATTGGGTATGGAGGGGGAGGGAGGGTGGAAGTGGGTCACAACAAACATTGTCCTTGTTAACAGAACATGTAAATAAATAGACACACACCCATGCTGTACTAATCAGGAAAACAATTACATCCTCATCAGAAATGTTCCAGTGAGGATGGCAAGTGATTTCCCACTCTTTCATGTTATATCCCACAGCATCCAGATGAGAAGATTAATGATGCCTTTTATTGGGATTTACAAATGCTACCTATTAAATGCATTGCTTCAATCCGTCATCTTCTACAACGACAAACTCTTTATGAAACAGCAATTAATTCAATTTCGTTTCCAAATCAAATCTGTGCATAATCTTGTGCCCCCCCCCAGATCAATGTAAATTTTACTGACTGGAGATTTAACAAGAGAATAGGAGCTTTGTAGTACTTCTATAATTTTGGATAGATATTGCATACATTTACTGTGACATTTAAAGTGCAAAGACATATCTATAATCACTACCAAGGCTCCATAACATTCCTTTATTCTATTGTCATACATTGGGACAGCATTTTGTGCTCCTTGAACATGATCTTAGTTCACAACATCAAATGTAATAAAACAGTTCAGCACATCCTATTCTCATTGCAATCAAAAATAAAAAAATCAAAGTAGGCACTGAATGGAAATCATGGCATGCTAAATCAATTTCTACTCTGTGATGAAGTCATGAATTTTAGCGTATATGGAATTGTAAGGCAGTGAGGACACAATATATTGTGGTGATAAAGAGAGAAGGAATGATGATCATGCATTTTGACTGGAGGCTGCTGAGACAGGAGAGACACAGACAAAAATGAAGGCGATTTTACCTCTTTGCCCTCCTCCAAGCAGAGCAATGGAAAATACATCTGCATTGCAGCAAATCGCAGTCACTTTAGAGCCCTGCTGTTTTTTTGTTCATTTTTGTTTTGTTTTGTTTTGTTTCGTGTTGTTGTTGTTTTTTTTAAGACGATGTGCAGAGAAACTTAATAGCAGACAGACAATGATAATAATGTTTTTGTTTTAATAAATACTATACATGTTTGAATGCTAGTGTGGCCCGATTGTCTGTGTGCGTAATATTCAAACCCACAATCCTACCAAATTTCTGCTTTACTGCAGTCATTACTTATGGGCTTTTTTTTTTTTTTTTTACCTCAAATGCTCAGTCTGTTG
Source organism: Antennarius maculatus (assembly GCA_013358685.1). Lineage (NCBI taxonomy): Eukaryota > Metazoa > Chordata > Actinopteri > Lophiiformes > Antennariidae > Antennarius > Antennarius maculatus. The sequence continues at coordinate 5,045,541 of CM023606.1, forward strand.
CTGCATATAATATAGATGTCGTTATAATTCACAAAAAGCACGGCTGAAATAAAATTGCTGGGAATAAACTTTTTGTTGTTTCTCGTAACAACCTTTTCTTTCAGTCTCACCTTTAGCCAAAATATAGTTTGACTAGATGTATAAATGTAGTATTTACATCATCTGGGATTACTCAAAAATCAAAATATATTCACACATGAATAATTTCCTTTAGTATCACAATATATATTAACTGATGTAGCTTAAACATTGAAAATCTTCTTTAGTACTGTTTTTTTAAAGTTACTCCTTTCACCACTTCCTAATTAGACAGGATGACTGAGCCTACATTCTTAAGATGTTATGATATAATATTACTTCTCTATGGAATCTTTGAGTATCAAGTGTGCCTGAGACCAGATGTAGTTCTTGTTAACAGGCAAAATCTTGATTAGATGCTTCATGTTTGGCAGATTTAATTTGCCAGCATGACTTCCGAGCAGAGTTCATTGGCATCTGGATGAACAGCTGCATATATATAATTGCTACTCCAATTAATTAGCAAAGACAAGACTTAAACATTACGCTCGCACTCTCAGAAGGCTTAGGTGAAGGTCTTATTGCCCAGAATGTGATCTAATACAATGATAATCCATTGCACCATCTTAATCTTTATCTGCAGATCATTCCGTTTTCATGGTTGTTAAGGCCAGTTTTACCCTAAGAAAAGATGTTTAGTGTGTTATATTTGCACCAGTTCAAAGTAATCGACAAATGTATCTGTTTTATCCATTCTTTGTATGAGTTAGTATCTCTCTAATGGCTCCAGCACAATTTTGTGTATTTTAAATCAGATTAATCAGTTCTAAAATGATGATAGTCAAGCATGACAAAGATGTTACTGTTATTGTTGTTAGACTTTATTCAAAGTATCTCACTTTACATCAACTCCTATTCCATATATTGAATGCAATCAACAACTAAAATAACACCTGGGTTCAAGGTATAATTATCCTCTAAGCTGTCAACATCATGTATATGTACATACTCAGCTTTTAATTAGTATTGTGATCAACATGGAAAAAAAAAGAGTGAGACTCGGTTTTAATTAACTTATGCAAATGAAATTATGTTTCATGTTAACAATTTAGCAGAAAGCTGACCAAGATAGAATAAATTAATTTTCTTACTTTATAAACTGTATGTGTATTATAACATATCACTATGTAGTGTAAGTCTTAACAGACTATTCAGATTTATATCAGTTTAAATTTCATTGCCAGAATCCTCCAAATGTTATTCTACATGTAATTCATGAGTCTGAGCTAGTTATAGCAGATGGTACTCTACATTTTTATGATGGAAAAGATAATTATAAAAGCCCATTTTCATGCCTGAATTTTAATAACTACTCAGGAATTTATCTTCACAGATCAATAATAAATTTCAGCTGACCAGATCAGCAGAACTAGAGTTGCAATATTTCTTTCATTATCTTAAGCTGCACAGTCTATAATCTCCACTTCACCGTAACAATGGCTATCATTTCAGAAATAGAAGGTATTTCACTAGTTTCTTCAGTGAGGATTATTTTATCACCTTGAAATACAGGTGGAATTTACAGGTTAATGTGACTTCTGTAATGGTACATATAACAAATGTGTAGATTTTACAAAATGAAACAAAATGACCACTATTCTTATGATTATAAAACTTGCAATCACACAAGCTATGCTCACTTGAGAGAAAAGCAGCACAGGTCTGCCCATTAGCTCTGTCTTTTCCTCTGAAGCTTTCACACAAATGAATATCTTGAGCCTGAACATTCACAGGAAAATGCAGGTTGTGTTGTGTAAATCTCTCTTGTTGTGAAACCTCCTTCTCAAACCTCAGTAACAGACTTGCATTGTACTATTTATGTAGTCTATTTGTGCGTGTGTGTGTGTGCATGTATGTGTGTGTGTGCTTAATTCACTTTTATGCTTTTTCAGACACTGCAGTACTCGGGCTGATACAATGCATTGTTGGACAAAGGAAGGCTTTGTGTGCTGTGGCAGGTCTAGATGTGGATGTGGTTTGAGAGATTTGCTACAGTAAAGCAGAGGTCACTTTACTGACACACAATCTACAGTCCCTGTTTCTGTCAGATTGTACTGAGGCAACAGTCTAGCTCTTTGTTCTTCTGTGATGCTAAAGTAAATCTAGTAAATAGATTTAAAAATTTGAAGTAGGTTTCAGCTTTGTATTGACAATGCAATAATGTCATTGTTGTTGGATGGAAGATTAAATCCATGACACACTTTTATTTGCTGAGAACAATGGACAATGTTTAGTGTGTACAGTGTGTAGCTGCTCTGTGTAGGTAGGAATTTACTCAGTGTTGGCTTTGTTAAGCTGTCATTAACAATAATGAAACAAAAAAGTTAAAGAATAATTAAAGAATTAAAAGTACATTTATAGTTTCTCTACATATAAAAGTAAATACTAGCTTCACAAACATAACCATCAACCCACATCCATGCATCATATATATGGGCATTGATACATTCACAAGATGACAGTGAAAAAATTAAATGACAATGGTAGGTGTACCTACAAGTACTTGAAAATTAAAAAGACAGATAAACTGTATAGTCAAGTGTGTTGTTGGTTAAGAACATATAAACATTTTTCTTCTCCACCATGTGCATAAAACATTTTTCCTCTGTTGCTTGAAAAATGGCTACACTGCCACCACAGTTTCCTGTGATACTGCATCATTTCACCCCTTATGTTTTTGGAGGATGTGCACAATTACAGATTAAATTAGCATGGAGTGGGAAAACTCCATCATTTTCCGTGTCCATCATTAAGGTTAATAATAAATTAACCTTCATTTTGTAAATTTTTTTTTTTTTTTTGTTAAAAAGTTTAAATTTTAGAAGTAACTATGTCACATTATCCCTACAGAATATTGACATACAGTAGTTGTAATATGGTACAATTAAGATAATTCTTACTGCAGTAGTTATTCTCTTATGGAATCCTAATGTTACATCATACTTCTCTACGTCGGTTCCTGTTACGTAATAACTCTACAAAGTTAAGAGAATGTCACAGTGGTGTCTGGATCAGCTTTGTTATCCTGTTTTGTTTTATTTCTTTTGTTCCTTCTCTTTCTCTGGTCCCTGTGTGTGGTACCACACCCCCTACCCAGCTATCACTGGCGTCATCAGCTTCACTCCGTCTGCCCGGCCGTCCCTAACTTCTGTCAGCTGCGTTTGAGTTCACTTGTTGCCTCAACCCCCTAACAGAGAAGGGCACCCAGAGTGCCAATAGGTTAGCGCCAATAGGTTATTTTTCTATAATATGAAAATCTGTAAATGCCATTGCTATATGGATACAGTATATTCCCACATATAATAAAATCAGGTCAAACCTTGCTGTGCCTATAATTGAGTTACAATATTGCCTCTCAATTACCAGCTATGATGCACGAAAGTGGTAGATGCTGCCAGTTTCCTCTGCTTGTTGATGCTTTGCTTTGTACTGGGAACATTTGTGCACATCAGGCTTTCAACAATGTTGTTCTAGTCAATAACAATGCACAGGGTATAAGGTTAGACAGTGGGATAGAAACAGTGAAATCATTACATTGGTGTTTCTGTCTCTATTGTCTGCTTATTCTGAGTCAAAATAACTATTTCCTTGTCACTATTCTCGATAATTCACTGTCCATATTGTAGCTGTACACGTCAAGAAATACAAAGGTTTATGTATTTTTCTATTTCTGGTACTCCATCTACATCAGAGATTTTAAAACTGTGGCACACAGGGATGCCTTGAGGCAAGGTCAAATGTCTGTGTGGGTTTGACTCACATTCTCTGATCAGTGGGGTGAATAATTATTATCCATTACATTTACAGTGTGAAACTGCTGTATAGAAAAGTAAAGGTATAGAAAAGTTTTACCCTGTCTTCATCAGATTCAGCAGAAAAGGAAACAATTATCTCTTACCTTTGACTGTAATGTAGGACAACATACACCAAGAGACACACACACAGACACAAACACACTCGGACAGATGATGATCAGTGAGTTGCCAGGTTAGTTTTCAAGGTAGTCGCCTGACCGCTTTTTTGCTATTTCACTGATAAAAATGCTTAAGTTATAAAAAAGCTCGCTTATTTTAGCAACATGCAAAATGCAACAGAAGTTAGTGTGTAGTGTCTTTACGAAATATTTACTGACACACAGAATTGTTTTGTTATAGAAATTATTTTGTACATTTTAAACATACATGAAGAATTTATCCGGTCAGACCTCTGAACTGAGAGAAAGAGAGAGAGCGAGGGAGAGCTGAACTTACTGTGTTGGTTTTAAGTGCTAGCTGCTGTTTGTCAGTCTACTGGCACAATAATATCTCAGAGGAATGTAGTTAATATTCCACAGCAGCGCCAGGTTTCATAACTCTAACATTTGTTAAACAATCAAACATTGAAAATCCAGTTTGAACACACTGCTTCTTTGAATAGTAAAACATTGCTAATTGTTCTTAGCAATGTGCCCTACATGATTTTTCAGTATTTCAATGCCAGTGACCCTGTTGCTACATAATTACAGTCTCAACAAACAAAATCTGTTCATGTTTTTGTGGTGCCCTTTATGTATAGAAGAGCTTACAGAGGACAACACAAACAAGGTGGCATATTTCATATATATTCGATTTCAACTAAAAATAGAGGAAAATAAAACAATTATTCTATCAGCTTTAGAAACACCCTGTGTTCCTGCATTGAAATTGACACCATGCAGTGACCCACAATGGATGAGACAACTAAGCAATCAAGATGCATCCTATTTATGAACAACATTTTATCAGGTATTGAGTGGAACAAGCTCCAACAGGGTGCTAATAAATTTATGTATCAGTACCTTGTATATGCATTATTTTACATTTTCCATGGGATCTGACTATCATCATGTGCAACATGATGATAGTCATCTTCATCTTCTCGCCTCTTGCTACACGCAGACGGTAATATTTGGATCCTTCCTTTATGAAAAAAGACCACAAATCTAGAGTTCTCCGACTGTCGTAACAATTATCTACATGAGCCATGCTGATCTGAAGCATTGCAATGGTGGAACAATATTTATTGGAAAACTACTGAAAAGGATTTCATTAAATTACACAAGGTTTTCTGATCAGGATGTGTTAAGAGTTTTAGACATGAGCAACTAAGCAACACAAAATAGATTAACCACAAGGCAAGATGTGCACCGAGCATATTGTGAGGTTTAAATATTAATGTGTTGACTCACAGTCTTGAACACATTTCAATCTCAAAGAATTGCACATGTTCCAGTGTACATCTCCGAAAAACCAATGTTGAGTACAAGTTCAATTAAGCAATACTATTTTATTTCTACTTCTCACAGTTTTGTTTGATTGATCACGCCTGATATAAATGACAAAAAGAAATGTTTTTACGATAACACTATCAAGTTTTTGGTAGGGTTGTGGTCTTACAAGGATTGGCTTGGGTTTGTGATAACGTATGCATACTAATAAGCTTAAATTATATTTGACTTTATCCTTCGCACCCCATTCTTCTTGTCATGATCATCTTTGCAGATATTTATTATTTTTTGATTGGTCAAAGCTGTCAAGTCCACTCAGTGGCTGAGGGTATATATTTAACATTTATATATTTTAATATGAATACATAAACATACTAACAAGATATTTTTGAGTTGCTGTGAGGCAAAATATCTTCTAGACATGACTTCTCTCTACTGTGTACTTGATTCACATGCTACATGTTTGTCGTCTCATTACATTTAAACAGTATTATACACTGCAATGTACTGTATGTGACTGCCAGTGGCAATTGTTCTACTGCTTTATATTTCGCAAATGTGTAAATATGGTTAACATTACATGCAAATTTTTTTTTTTTTATGCAAAATAGTTTCCAGTATAAACCATGTCTTTCATTGCTACTTAACATCCTGCTGAGCCACTTTTGCTTTACAAAATAGGGAGAAAAACTACAAACACATTTCAAAGTTATTTCTTGCAATGACCTAATTTTAATTTCTCAGCAGATGGAGTGGGACTCAGCAACAATTAATTAACATAAATTAGTAGCATTAATTAGAACACAAACATTTAGCAACTAATTTCTGTAATATGGGTAATATTTCCATTGAGAGTCAACCAATTTAACTTTTGATGCTAAACATTTCATTTCAATAAGAAATGGAGAAACATGTTTGACAATCTGACTTCTTTGAAAGAGGTCACCAAAACAATTAACGATTGCTAATGTGCTTTTCATAATTTGTGCGTTTAGTTTTGAAATGAATAATTCACATAAATATAGGAATGCCAATTTTGCAATACTAATGGGCATTCATAATCATTACTTTACTATTAGACCAGAGACCACATTACCTTATGTCATATAACAATCTATTTACTATTTTCAAGTAAGGGTTAACTTCTCTGTCTTTATGGACATCCAAGATTCACCCTTTGAATTTCCAATCAATATCAGACCTTTAATAATAAAAATTATTTAATCGTTTAACTGTATTGTAATTGTCAAGAGAATTATTCACCAGAATGTGTGTGGATAATGTTAGCCAAGACAATTCATCTTTTATGATGACCAGTTTAAAGTTTAATTCATAGCTCCCAGAGGATGTTCCATATTGATTTCGGAGCTCCCTTCACCTGAATTATTGCAAGCTTGACATTAACATTAGTTTAGAATGGGATTTCTTTATAATTTAAGGATTGCTTGTTTAACTTTGTACAGGCGTTTGTGTTCCCTTACAGTGAATAACCAGCAACAGTTAAACAATTAACCTAAAAGGGTTAATAGATTGAACATAAAGAATGAGTCTTCTTCTTAAACATGACTTGCCTTATACATGCAAAAAGTGTTAGCATTATCAATAAAAGGATGTTGTCAAACCTATTAGATTAGCATGTAGCTCAAAGCTCGCTTATGCTTTGCTAGACCCTCAGAGAGCTGCTTTATCTGCAGCAGCAGTAATAATTTACAGCTTAGTCAAACAATGCCATGAAACAGCTTGCATCATTCAGACTGTTCAGGTTTTAGTCTTTGGAAGATGAGTCAGTAAATGACCTGAAGAAGCAGATGATGTTTTAGAAAAGAGAAGCACAGAAGATGGGCACAGAAGCAGGAAGGTTCAACTGACTAATCACTTGATTACAGTATATACGTATGTATGTATACTGTATATACATATATATATTATACACACACATATACAGTATATATACAGTGCGCCCTCGTTCCTCGCGAATTCCGCGACAGAGCGACGAACTATTTATCTCATTATTTACGTTAATTTAAATGCTTATGAACCCTCCCCATTAAACCACCTTCTATCTGTATTACCTTTTCCCACTCTCTTATCAATTGTTTCAAGCACATTTTTATGTCTCTCGTAAGTCCGAGACTCACGTAATGAGCGCACTTCCGGATGTAGTCAGCCAATAGAATGCGCGTACGGTATCATGTGACCGCCTACCAAAAATCTGCGATGAGGAGAGGTCGCGAATACGCGAGGGCGCACTGTATACTGTATATATATACAGTATATATACAGTAATATATATATATCTATATATATATATATATACTGTATATATGTACTTCTTCTTTTCCTTCCGGCTTTTCCCTTCAGGGGTCGCCACAGCGAATCAGTTGCCTCTGTCTGACCCTGTCCTTTGCATCCTCTTCTCTCACACCAACTACCTTCATGTCCTCTTTCACTACATCCATAAACCTCCTCTTTGGTCTTCCTCTAGGCCTCCTGCCTGGCAGTTCAAAACTCAGCATCCTTCTACCAATATATTCACTATCTCTCCTCTGGACATGTCCAAACCATCTCAGTCTGGCCTCTCTGACTTTATCGCCAAAACCTCTAACATGTGCTGTCCCTCTGATGTACTCATTCCTGATCCTATCCTTCCTGGTCACTCCCAGAGAGAACCTCAGCATCTTCATCTCTGCTACCTCCAGCTCTGTTTCCTGCCTTTTCCTCAGTGACACTGTCTCTAGACCACAGTTTTGTACACCTTTCCTTTCATTTTAGCTGAAACTCTTCTATCACACATCACACCTGACACTTTTCTCCACCCGTTCCAACCTGCCTGTACATGCTTCTTCACCTCTTTTCCACACTCTCCATTGCTCTGGACTGTTGACCCTAAGTACTTAAAATCCTCCACCTTCTTGATCTCTTCTCCCTGTAACCTCACTCTTCCACTTGGGTCCCTCTCATTCACACACATGTACTCTGTCTTACTGCGGCTAACCTTCATCCCTCTCCTTTCCAGGACAAACCTCCACCTCTCTAGCTTCTCCTCCACCTCTTCCCTACTCTCACTGCAGATCACAATGTCATCTGCAAACATCATAGTCCATGGAGATTCCTGTCTAACCTCGTCTGTCAGCCTGTCCATCACCATAGCGAACAAGAAGGGGCTCAGAGCTGATCCCTGATGCAGTCCCACCTCCACCTTGAACTCCTCTGTCACACCTACAGCACACCTCACCACTGTCTTACAGTCCTCATACATGTCCTGCACCGCTCTAACATACTTCTCTGACACTCCAGACTTCCTCATACAATACCACAGTTCCTCTCTGGGCACCCTGCCATAAGCTTTCTCCAGATACAAAAACACAATGCAGCTCCGTTTGGCCTTCTCTGTACTTCTCTATCAACATCCTCAAAGCAAATACTGCATCTGTAGTACTCTTTTGGCATGAAACCATACTGCTGCTCACAATATATATATATACACACTGTACATATATACTGTATATATTTACTGTATATATATATATATATATATATACATACATACATATATATATATATATATATATAAATAATATATATATATACACCGTGTATATATGTATATATATATACACATATATATACACACCTGTGGTAATTCCACGCTAAAACAGTCATATCAGACTTCATACCAAACATATGAAAACAAGTGTATTGGTATTATAAACCAAGCGCACCCAAAGTAGTCAACAATCAACGTGATGACGTAACAACTTTGTGTTGGTTATCCAAAGCTGTTTAAGTCAATCCACTGGACTTTAAGAAAGTCCTTGAAGACGTTTTGTCTCTAATCCAAGACACTTCTTCTGTTCTGAACTGAAGAACTGAAAAAGTCTCTTGGATGACCAACTCCACCCACTACCTGTCAATCAAGCGCCCGATTTAATTACGGCACAACCTCCAGAAGGAATTATATGAAAAAAAAATTATATATATATATATATACAGTATACACACACACACACACACACACACACACACACACACACACACACACACACACACACACACACACACACACACACACACACAGTGCTCTGTTCTCTGGCTTCCTCCCACCTCCAAAAACATGCACTTCAGGTGGATTGCACATTCTAAATTGCCCGTAGGTTTGAGTATTTGCGTGCGTGTTTGTCTGTATATGGCTCCGCAGTGCACTGGTGTTGCGGGCGGAGTGTACCCTGCCTCATGGCTGGGATAGACTCTAGCATCCCATGTCCTGCGACAGCGGGTGAAGCGGGTAATGAAGAGGAATGAATGAATGAATATTTATATATACAGGTGTGTGTGTGTGTGTGTGTGTGTGTGTGTGTGTGTGTGTGTGTGTGTGTGTGTGTGTGTGTGTGTGTGCTCCAGCTTGTATGTGTCTAAAAAATATATATCATATGAATTTCCCCACTGGTGAATAATAAAATTCATCAAATAAATCATTAATAATAGGTGTAGTAATAAAAACACTGAAATGTAAAGTTTCCATACAAAAAACTAAAAAACAACATGCACGATCTTCTGTTTAAGGTTCATATATTATTGCATAAAAGCCTAAATTTAAAATAACCTACAAATTGGAGGTAGAATGGTAATAATTGGATGAAAATGCATAAATTCTGTGTCAGTCCATCAAATTCAATTGAAATATATGGTTACAAATATCCCAAGAGACAATTTTCTTCTGAAGAAATAGGTCACAGATTCAATTACAGTCACTGAAGCATGGACTCAATCTATCATGCCAAATTAAGTCCATTTTAGCAACCTACTTTTCTCAGAGAATTTTATAGACACATTCAGTCAAGTGCACAGATTCTGCTCAAGAGAAATACTAGCTCTTCTTTCTTTTTGAAATGTAGTAGTTTTGTATGGTATAAACACTGATAAATCATTTTCTTCCCATAGAAAGTCTTAACTTCAGGGCCTGATTTTATCTCTCTAAATTGGGAAGCTCTTTGCTTTCTTATTAAAGGTTGCAGAGATTGGCAGTCACTTGTATATTGCTACTTTCAACTTCAGTGAAACATGAAAGGATTTCAGGGACACCATATATTCCATTACGTCAGTGATTCTCAAAAAGTGGGGCATGCCTTCCAAGGCGAGCGTGATGAGGTGCAAGGGGTCAACGCGTGTGACCCTGGTGAACGTGCACAGAGAAACTACAATTTGCTTTTTCATTGATGTACCAGAATACAATGTATTTATAAATTTGTTACAGTAGGTGGTAGTGGGGCTTACCTGACTACATTTATAGTGCCATTGACTGTAATTCATAGAATGTGTGCAGTGATGTATGGTTTTTTTTTATTTTTTTTTTACACCAAGCACAGGCCTGTGCACCCACACAAACACAGCCTTCACATGGACGATTGTGGTAATAGTTTATGGTAATACAGAAGGTTCATAAACATTGAAATTACCATAGACAATACATTAAATAGTTTGTTGCTATAGTTTGTTATTCACGTGTGGTTCCTGGAACGCTTGAACTGCGAGTAACGAGGGAGCGCTGTACTTTATTTTCGAGGGATATTCAGTTGACTTGTTTTTCTTTTTTGCAATAATCTTAGTACGAATATTGCTTCAGTCAGCTTCCTCTTTACATGCATTCAATTGATGGTTTCCTTGGAAGTGACCCACCAATGACCATGTGACACCTCAATCTTTCTACTTTCACTGAGCATCATGAAGCTTTTTGTTTCAGCGATCTGATTAAAGAAGTCATTTCTCTCAAATGCAGAGCAGTTCTGAACACTGTAGTACAAACACTTTCTGCATTACATTTCTCTATTTTCTTCTGCTCTGTTTGATCTCAAGCTTGTACGATATACTGTGTTCTGAAGAAATCTCCATAAAGGGGGCTTTAATAATTCATGACTCCAGATTTAGATTTGTTCTTCAGTCCTCAAAAACTGAAAATTCTCCACTGTGTTACTTTGCAGAACTGCTGTGGATCAGTGTTTTTAAGTTTGATTCAATAACTTTCAAACAAGTGTGTATATTGTGAATTGCATATTCTAGCACTTTATTGTGAATACAACAGAGAAGCACTGAAGGATGATATGACTATGTGCTATTTTTTCAGTCTTAAATTTATACTTCAGATATTTTTTTGTAAATCCTATTTATTTTGAAAACGGCTACTATAGAGAGCCTGATAAAGTTTTGATAAATCCACTAAATGAATGTCAAGACTCAACAGAGGAGAACTCAACTCTTTACATATCTTGATCATAAAGTTTATGTCGGTTAAACAATACACTAGAATGTAAGCTTCTACATGTATCAGACAGTATCTCTTGCCAAAGTTTTATTGTCAACAATCATGGAATAAGGACGGTATCTGGCCGATGTCAGATGGTACTTTAACAGATGATTAAAAGTACCATTATCCGTAATTCAGGTGTCACCTAAAAATTCTGTGCTGTATAATTTTGAGCTTTTCCAACTTGCATACACTTGTTTGTCCTCTCAATAATCAATCAACATTTAGTAACTGCTGTTAACAAGTCTTTATTACCTATATGTATGGGATATGCATCTGGCCTACTTACAGTACATAATACTGAAATGAAATATTATATATATGATTATTTATATATATATATATATATATATATATATATATATATATGAGCTAATCAGTTATGAGCTAATCGAATGTAAATAGAGCAACAAGATCTGCAGCGAGTAATGTCTGTTTTGTATGCATCATGCATTCAGTATTTGGTTTCTCTTGCATGCAAAGAGCAACATAGGTAATTGATTTTGTAAGGTTCATTAGGCACAATTTGTATTTCAGATGGGCTGGAAAAGAGAGTTGTTGATTAGTCAGATTTTGCTTGGAAATTGGTTTTTCCTCATTCTTATCTCTGTTGCAATCTTAATAGCACTGTGCTTTAGTAATGCTGCTGTGTAAATAAAATAACACAGGTGAATCTTAAAAACTTGTTTTGTATTCATGCGTAGTTTGTATGGCTTTTATATTGTCTGTTGGGTCATAAACAGAGGAGATTATGCATTCGTTTTTCCATAATAAATACATGTTTTAGCTAACAAACACAGATATACATTAATGGCACAAGTGCTGACACTATGTCCAGGTTACACCTGTAGAAATTGAGTAAAATTCCTTTGATTTTCGTTGTTTAAAAATATTCAGTCACTGAATATTTGCCATTCACCCGCAATGCCATCTACCTGCTTGCAATTGCTGTTATGTAAAAAAAAAGATTAGCCTCCATATCTCCATTACAGTGTAAAGCCAAAATGCCATAAATGGGAAGGCAGAAATACTGTATTTTATGCAACATATAGGTTACATTGTTCCAATATGTAATGTTTTATGAAATTTACAGTATATAACTTCCATTGCACTGGTGTACTGACCGATGTTTTGGGTTTTTATTTTATTATGTTTGACCAATGAAAAAAAGAAATACCAAGAAAATTATATTTATTCACAGCTACCTACTCTTTACAATTGTATTCTCCTAAATATATCGCAGCACTGCAGACATATTCATAACACGAGCTGGATTACCTCCAGCATCTAAGCATACCAGAAAAGGTTTCAGATACTCCTGCTCATAAACAATTATACATCCCTTTTAAGCTCAGCCCATTGAATCAACCCATGTAAAAATACTACAAATAATCATATGTTAAAGGCTGTAGAGAACAAAGTTGTACGAGTTCACGTTTCAGATGAACTTCACACCAGTTAACATGAACTATATCTTGTTCAAGCTCACAGTCCCAAAAAAGAGGAATAAGGTTCAGTTGATAGCTATATGCAAATATTACTGGAAGTTAATCTTGCAATGAAAATAAAATATTTTCTAGACGTTGTTAGCTCCATCTACTTTGGTATCTTAATGACCTATCTCTGTGGTCTTCTACTTCTTGCAAGCTCAATTTGCTGGCTTATGAGCCAGCCTGCTACCATAATATTCTCTTTCCTTCACTTATTAATAACAACCATGACTCTGTCCCTCTGAGCCACTACTCATGATGCTCTACTTTGTACAACATGACAGACTCCTCATGTAAACAGTCTATTTTTGATGTGAAGATCAGTGGAACAAAGAAACATGGTTTGTGAACATTCAGTACATACTGTGTGCAATCAATAAAACCCATGTGTCCACAAGGACTGACAATTTAAAACACTAAAACCTAATTTGAACCTGTTATCAGTTTTACTTGCATGAAATCACTGTGTGTCTGGCACAAACGGGAACATTAAAATCAACATTACATGTAGGTAATGTTTAAGAAAATACTCTGAAGGAATGCAAACTCCTTCAGCAGTTGACATTATTTTTCTGAAACCTGTTACCCATCGTCATCCAAAATGACTTGGTATACTGTACTCGCAGACAGGTAAAATAAAGCTAATAAATCACAGGTAGTCCTCAAGATAGGAACATTTGACTTATGAACATCTGTAGATGTGAACAACTGCGTGTCGCCATATCCGACTACTGTAGTTCCCCTTTCTGCCACAACCCATGCTGAGCAACGTAACATCAACACCCCATGTGAAAATAACTCAGAAAATGTAAGACCAAGTGAACAGTTTGCTCTGATGTCGGACTTCATGTGGCCTTTTTGGCTTTCATGTTGGTGCGTCATCTGCAGCACTTTTCGTTTTTTATCCATATCCCTGTGACCTTCTGAACAGGCGATGAATGCACAGTATATTCATATTCATACAGTATGTTCATGGGGACGGTCATGAACATTGAGACTCCCGGAAATTCGGGTCAGGTTGAAAGTCAGTGCCAGCAAAGAACACTAAAGATTACTTTAGATTACTATGGTGTTTACTTTATAGATTACTATAGAGCTTAAACCCTGAATGCTGAACAATTTAACAGGGTTGTACCCCTGTAGGAGGTAAAGTATGTATTGAGTGTCCTGGGTCTACTTGTTGTTCAGGTCTGAGTAAGAACCATTTTGGCTATTTTAGGTTTCTGCCCAAAACAGTTTTTTTCACTGCTTAACTCTGAATGTTTTGCTTTGGTCAAATTAACTGAGAAATGTAATGGAAATAAAATACATCAATCAAGCATTAAATGGCATGTTGGACTTTTGATTGCAAGGAAATGCATCAGTGCATCATTCATGTCAGTGTAGTGGAATACCTCAGTAGCTTAAAGCTTTGGCTTAGCCATTACAACCATTTAGGGTTAAATCTCTTCAACAGAGACAGAGATGTAAAAGTTACATTACGGTACTGCAATATTTTTTTGATTATGTGTTTTTATGTCCTGTAATTGTTTCTGTTAAGTCTTAAGGAACAGTACTTTCGTATTTAGAGTAGTAATAACATTTAAATGATAAATAGTGATTACAGGTTGAAATTGAATAAATATTGACTTACGAGCAATTCATCTTACAAACAGCCTCTCAGAACCAATTGTGTTCTTAGGTTGAGGACTACCAGTAATTAATTCCTGATAAATTAAAAAAATTGAAAAATGGAAATTTTTAATGTAAAAGCTTGTGTAGTATCAATCACTTTCATATAATATACCCTATATGCAGCCATTTAATGGACATATAAATATACAATGAAATTACAGTGCGCCCTCGTTCCTCACGGTTAATGCGTTCCAGGAACCACATGCGATTAACGAATTCTGTCATAGAGTGACAAACTATTTATCTTATTATTTATGGTAATTTAAACATTTATGAACCCTACCCCAACTGATATCAAACCACCTTTTATTTGTATGACCTTTTCCCACACTCTTATTGACTGTTTAAAGCACTTTTGTGTCTCACGTAAGTCCGAGACTCACGGAATGTAGTGCACTTCCAGATGCCGTTAGCCAATAGAATGAGCTTTCGGTATCACATGACCGCCTACCAAAAATCCACATTGAGGTGAAGTCCCGAGCGTTGATGCACAGGTGCGCACTGTATGTACTTTTTATTTAGTAATTCTAATGTTTAATGTACTGGATGGGTACACCAGCAGTTTTTTGGAAATCGGGGAATACTCTGGTTGCAACGCCGGCGCACCGTAAAGCTACTTGAAAGACAAACAAGCACGCACGCATGCACACACACACACACGCACGCACGCCCCCACTCACGCATGTACACACACACACACACACATCCCTATGGACAATTTAGAACCAATTCACCTGAAGGCCACGTTTTTGGAAGGGTGAGGAAGCCGTACAAACTGGACCTGAAACCATTATTTCACAACGTGTCACTGAAATTGGATGAAGTCACAGACAACCTGATTTGAAAAGCAAATGAAATATGAAACGTGACTTAATTTCTCTTTTGGGCTATTTCTGTAACATCCCTATGTCCATTTC
Source organism: Antennarius maculatus (assembly GCA_013358685.1). Lineage (NCBI taxonomy): Eukaryota > Metazoa > Chordata > Actinopteri > Lophiiformes > Antennariidae > Antennarius > Antennarius maculatus. The sequence goes on from CM023606.1 coordinate 5,061,246, forward strand.
ACTGTGTAGGTTAATTGTCTTTTCGTTTCAGCCTTTGCATGTGATGCAATTTAAAAAGGGACATCATTACAAATTCAAATGCTAATTTCCTCTGAGGCTCAAGAGGTGGAAATGCAGACGTGTTCGTTGTAACTATTTATATGCAAGGATATTATACTAGGGAAACAAATTAACCAGCCATCACTCTGGATTATGTGAACATGACAAACTGCTGGGGAAGATTTTCCACATGCATCTGCGAGAGCAAGCACTGTGGAGTAGAAGTGTTTTAACACTGTGGGGTAAGCACAGTACAAGGAGGTCATACCCCACTGATGCATGAGGTGATCCTTGAATCCTTGGACACTGTAGAAATACATATCAGATTAAATCAGATCAGATCAGGGACTATGATGCGGACTGCTCTTAATTAGATGTGGTACAAAAAAATAGTAATTGTTTTAATCTTACTTGCGACACAAAGATTCACTCTGTAACGTCTTCCTTTTTCCTGTTTTTGTTACATATAGGAACAATTTTGCAGCTGACCGATGCAATAACAACAAGGCAGTCAGAGACTACAGCATCCTGCGACTTACCCCGACCTACTTTCAAGATAGGTCTAGTGCAGTGGTTCTTAACCTTGTTGGAGGTACCGAACCCTGCCGGTTTCATATGCTCACTCACTGAACCCTTCTTTAGTAAAAAAAAATTTATTTTTTTTTCAAGTTTAAAACATAAGTATGTGTTATACTGGTGTATTTAATGAATTGTGCAGTAATGTCACCTTTTTCAACGAACAAAACCAAGACAGTGCATGAACTCAGATGAAATTACCTTCTTGCAAATCAGTGTGACTTCTGCTGTTGTTATTGAGAGACCAGTTCAGATATGCATAAGAGTAGCACCTTGGAAAGTGCTACTCTTATGTCATTTTCACAGCAAAGTGTGTTTCTTTTGTTTTCCATGCAGCTTAAGGACGTGTTTATTTATTTTTGCCTGTGCGAGACTAGAGTTGCTCAACTTGACATTGCAAATCATGCAGAATGCTGACTCCCATCACGTTCCGTTATGCAGTACATGTAAATTCACGTTGCACATATTCGTCCCACCACTTTCTTCTTTTGCTCAACGTGGTTACTATGAATTAAAATATTAAGAAAGCAATCAGACGACGTACCATCATGACAGGCATAAATCGAATACTGAGTGCGCAAAATTTCATGTAGCACAGGTAGACTAATTGATGTAGCGTCACGTGATCACCTGCAGCCAGTGATGGCTAAGGGGGGCGTGTCATCATGTATTGACATGATGTGTCAAACGTACACAGTGATTTGTGTATGTTCGGCAAAATGTATGTTCGGTGTTTTGTCTTGACCTCCGTCTCCGCCAAACCCCTAGGGTTTGATCGAACCCAGATTAAGAACCACTAGTCTAGTACGTAGCTTTGACCTTTCAGGGAAGGTCAAAGCTATATAGGCACTAGCTTTGACCATAGATCAAAGCTATTGCATAGGGAGATCAAAGCACTATCTTTGATCTATGGTCTTACTCAAACTGGTCTTCTCCCTCGTCTTTCTATCTTATCCGGTTCCTGAGTGTACAAAAATTGAAATTGAAATGTTGACGTTGAAATGAACGGACGGACGGATGAACATAAACACACAAACAATGACAATTACAAAACAATACATCCCCGCTTTGAAACAGTATGTAATGACATAAATTTTAATTGATTTTGTATGTTAATCTATTAAACTGCTGATGTTACTAATTGCTAAATTGTTAATTGTTAATAACCTATGACAACACACTAAACCATCCCATTGGTCTTATGTAAAGACACGATACAAAATAAATTTAGTATACATGAAAGACACTTTTCTTGGCTTATTTGACTGTGGAAGTTAACTTATATGAAGAATCACATACTTGGATGGGTGTGGATGATGCTTGTGTCAGATTGACCTTACATTACTGTCAATGTCTTAATTTAATATACATTTTATATGCCCACCCGCCCACACACACACATGGAATAGGGTAGGATGGCGATGCGTGCACATGCAGCAGCTCCTCTCTTCTCCCGCTAGAGCGGTTCTTTTGTGTTTTTTTACTGCCTGTGGGTCTGAGAGGACTGTATTTTCATCTGTCTTGTATGTCGTGCATATATAGTATGGTACATTTGACAATAAAGTTAACTATGACTATCATCTCAGAGTTCATAATTATGTTTATTGCAAAACGACAATGAATACATGTCTTTTGACCTTTGTCAAAATTGATCCTTGAGAACTTAATCACTTAAGAATTGTGATCCTAGTGAATCTTTGACAGCAGCTCAGAAGAGACAAGCTAACGCAGGCTTTAGCGAGAGCTCCATGTGTCTTTTCTAGTTTTAGTAACTGGGGTGGGTTTGAGGGATGCAATTGGAAACTTCACAGCTATATGCCCCTAAATCTCACATAACGGACCTTTTAATGTGCTGTGCTAATCCTGACCTCTGTTATCAGCGTTTGCAGCTTTCTCTAGAGCTGCTTATCCGGACTGCTTCATACGTGACACTGAATGTATAGGGTTATCAACATGTTAACATTAAAACTCAAATCAGTTAACATCTCATCAGGAAAAAACAGTTCTGTTGGAGAGAAGGTGTTCACATTAATCTCTCTTGACATGGTTTCATGCACTACTCATTAGTATTTTTAACAATCTAATGATTGTTTATGTCAGTTATTAAATGTAATATAAACAAATAATTATTAGACTTTTGTAAGGATTTTATGGACTTACACATAAATATGCCAATATTTTCTCAAATCACCTAAGGTTTTTTATATGATAGGTAAAATCATTTTATATGAAAGATAAAATCATTTTGTCATGGTGTTCATTGGTAATAAAGTAAACACAAACAAAAGAATAAATTACCGTGAAACTAGTAATGCAGACATTGCAAGCACAACGAAGAAACTTTTAGACTGATTTCATCTGCAGATGATCCCCAAAAAACCCCCACCCAAAAAAAAAAAAAAAAAACTAAACACATTTATCAGTAATTCTCCATTCCTTCTCCTTAGCCTAGAGAAAGTACAGTATACCGTTCTGAATAGTGTACATGGAATGGGCAAGGAATCCAACCTTCATAGACGTTTGTTGAAAAATCTCAATTTTATATATGTTTTATGTATATGAGCAATGTTTGTTGAAGCTAGTAAGTACATTGTGACAGGACAGTCAGACATAAGGGTGACTACATCCCCCAATCATTTGCGCCCAGGTATAAAAACTGGAGTGTAGTGGCCTTAGAGAGAGGCACATTATGTACTGAGACATTTCTTTTTTTTTAAAGAAGGTGTTCTTAAAGGAAGCTGAATACAGTAATGGATATATTTAAATTGTTGGGTAATGGTCATCTTTTATTGTTCTCCAAGAGAAATTAGTTTTTGTTACATCATTTGGCCTATTTCTTTCATTTTTCACTAATTGTCAGAAGATGTAGTTTTGTCCCTGAGTTGAGTCAATCCCTGACCCTGCCACAGGAGTAGTGAGCCTGCGGATTGCCGTTTGCTTGGTAATACAAACATTGAACATGTTGTGGTTCTAAATTGCATGGAATTGGGCACTGACTGTCTTGCAGCAAACACACCAACTGTGAAGTAGAGCACAAATACAGTTCTGGAAATGTTGAAAAAACAAAAACAGTATGACAGTCGTCTAGAGAGTCCTTCCTTTATATTTGTATGAAGTGCATTCTGAACATTGTGGATTAAGTAAAGATGCTGCAGTTAATGTTGTCAGGAATGTAATTACATATATTACCTTATTACATCTAGGAAACTTAGATGAAATTTCTTTCTCTTACCCTTTGATCACAACCGTATGACCACAACTAGTCGGTTTGTCAAAAATTATCCATGTTCCACTCATCCCTCCTTAGCTACGTGGGTTGTGTACAGTATATGCAATAAGTGAACTTTGGTCAACTGTACAACTGTAGTCAGAAAGACCGTTTTGCATGTGTTACATACAGGGTGCCATTTGTCAAAACAAAAACAAACATTCATGTTTAATACAGACTTTTATGTGAACTTAAACATACATGAAACACTTTTCTGTGCCAGCCACGATGTGGAAGGTCTAATTAGGCATTTCCAGCGCATCACTGAACCACACGAACGACGAACAACCACTCACACACACACACACACACACACTGACGCCTACGGACAATTTGGAACAGACCACTCCATCTGAACTGCATGTTTTGGAGAAGGGAGGTAACCGGAGTACCCGGAGACATGCAGACACGGGAAAGACATACAAACTCCACACAGTACAGGACTCGAACACGGAACTGCCTCGCTATGAATTGACAGCACTACCCTACCATATTATGATGTATTATACTATATTATACACTTTTTAATTTCTCTTTTAAAATGTTGACTGATTATTAAAAACCCATGAAATATAATTTCATGATTTTGTCGCATAAGATTTTAACAGAAACAACGTCAAATAAAGTTTTGGCCCATGAGTGACAAAGTGCAAGTGCCAATAATATACGTAAAACCAGTACAAGATCAGCAGCTTTGAGAATTCAATGAAGGAGACAAGTGAAGAATTTGATTTCAAAGTCCTGTTTTGTATGTGTCACATCAAAATACTGACAAATTAAAAAATGATGGCTGATATATTAACACTGTTACATACTTGCTCCTGTTTTGTCATAGAATCTCTCTCTCTCTCTCTCTCTCTCCACACATGCACACATACAAACACAAAAAAAAAGAACACACACAGTGCAAAACCCCATTGCACCTTCTTTGCAGAAAATTTAATGGTCTTGTGAACATCGGGCTGGGTCACACTCAGGTCACACCTAATTTATCTTAGCAATACACAGTGTGGGGGCTGTGTATGAAAGGCATACATTAGCTTGGGGTTGTAATTGATTAGCTAGTTTGTGTCTATAGACTGTATTGCAGTAGCATTTTGAAAAGGAAAGATGTGCTCAAATTGGGCTCACTCTCCTCTCAGCAGATAATGATTTGAGCCTTTATGTCTATTGTTTATGTTATCTTCTTTAACCTCTTTGCTGTTGGCACCGGCTTTTGATTATTCTGTTAGAATGGTCTGTTAGAACCATGAGAATTACACATTGAATGATCATGATTAATTAAAATAGATCAGTTTCTATAGTCTTACACATATCTTGCGTCGACTGCGCTGAAACACAATGCTCGGTAGCTTGTTGACAGACATACTGAATTCAGGGACATATTTGACTGCTATAATACATGAAGCATCTTTTTTTTCTGTCCGTCACTTAGCTGTATTAAATGGGGGGGGGGGGCGGGGGCAAAAATAGCCTCTGAACATGCTGTTTGAATCCTCTAGATTACAATAGGCTTGGATGGAACTTTATTCAAACATTCAGTGTCATTCAGTCAGTCCCTTTTGCTTACCAGCTGACTATTTGAGCAAAGCTCACTCTTTGTTTGATTTGCTTTAAGAAAGTCTACGATTCAATGAGATTTTTTTTAAAGTCTGCATTTACCTCCTTTCTGCCAAGCACCTTTATTGCTGATTCCTGTGGTATGTTTTTTTTAGCTTGCATGGTTTGTCTGCTAGCCAATCTTATCTGTGCTTGGATAAAAGCCAGCTGCAGATAGTTACAGGGAAAGGAATTGAATTAATTAAGTTTTGGTAACCTAATATGTTGAAATGCAATCTGGCAAAATCAACCATTGGCATTTCCAGTATGTGGTTGAGGTCCGTGCTTTGTTCATAAAAAACATTCTGAGAAACATCCCCTTTTGAAGGAGTGCAGGACTTTGTGGCTCTTTGGTGACACTGACTCACCACAAGGTAAACTTTTGTCTCTGTTCTGGCTTTGTAATGACTTCTCTTGTCTACTCACAATTCTAAATGCATTCTCATCTGTGAAATGCCAAACAAATTAAATCTAACACATAGCGATTACATTCAGTCATACTTCTCATTATGGCCATCAGAAACCAATGAGGTATTGCAAATTTATTATTGGCAAATTTAATGAAGCTGCAGTTCTCTATTTGTTTGTTGGTGATATTTGCATAAACCTGGTCCACATGGCTGACTATGACAAAGCTATTCAGCAGAACTTTATGACATTTGCCAGGTGTATGCAAGCAGCCTTAATCCTGTCATGCACGTAGATCAAAAGTGATTACAACCCCCACATCCAGGTCAGCTGGGATGATTAATAGTTATAGCAGAAGCTGTACAGCTAAAAGCCTTTGGAGAAATGGGTAGGGCAAATATATGCAAGTCCACCAGTTTGTACACCACAGGCCAGATTTCACTGTGCCTAATTGAGTAGCACATGTAATACATATTTATGTTTTGAGAAGCTTTGTGGGATGTATTTTCAAATGGCCTTAAAGCTCCTGATTCATTTTGTTTTTCTGTACTGTTTGGTTACACAACACCATTTGTGTGCCTTGTTTTGAATACAGGATAATATTTGTATTTAAATTGAATTGGTAATTAATCACTGCTGCCTTTTTCACCAGCCCTGTGGTAGAGTGGATGGTGTGGTGTGATTAAACAATGGTAACAGCACAACCAACTGTTCTTCCAGCTATAGTGCTACACTATTGCCATCTAGTGGCACATTTATACAGCTATGTCTCGTAGTTCAAATTATTGCATGTGCGATATAGCTTCTAAAGATGTCTCAGTCAAGTGGGAAAATCTAAATATATATAGTAAATCCATGACTGATTACATGTCTTTGATCGTGAAGGCCAATGGTGGCGTTATAGTAACTATTAATATGAAATATGCATATTAAGATCCTACATTATCATAATAATTATAATCATCATTTAAAGCTCAAACTTAAAGCATGTCTACCCGTCAGATATAGAGACATATTTAATTTTATATGAAGGTAGGACTTTTCTACACTGCCAGACAATCCATCTTCCTCCGTTTTCTGTGAATGACAAATCATCTTACATGGAATAATACCTCCACCGTGTGGTCAACAAAGGACCAAGCACAAAGCTTCTGAAAGCAAGTATGACTGATAATATATTGTCTAACACACACACACACACACTGTACATGTGTATGCATGTACAGTACGTATGTATGTATGTATATACACACATTGTTATCTGTAAAGCAAGAACAATGTTGAGCATCGTTCAAGTCTGGACCCCAAGGAGCAGAGACTGACACACATGTAAAAGTCCAACAGATTTATTGATCAGGCTAAACAAAAACACAAGTGAACTAGATAACAAAAAGCAACTGAGTAAAAACGATAAAAATCCAAAAACATAGAAAAGAACTGGCAGTTGAGAGAAACACTAGAAACTCACATCACTGGAACAGAACAGAATAATCTGAAGCAGAAGAAAAGGCCAGGCCTTTTAAGCAGAGGCTGATGAGCAGAGTGAGAACTGGTGTTCCTCGTCAGCTGCAAAGAGCCAGCCCCACCCACTACCACAGCTTGACCTGTCAGGAGAAAACGAGCTTAACACAAAACAGACCTACTAGGGATACAAAAAGAACAAAACCATGACAAACAATGTTTCTCCTAAAAATAATTTAGGAGAAACATTCGAGTTCTCTCTCTTGATAGTTGCATATTTTACTTCGTTTGGTACTTTTGATTGACACTTTTATATACTTTTGTGCAATCTGGTTCTACTAGAAATAGGTTGTTTAGAGAGAAAATAATATAGTAAGTCAAACGTGTGGCATTACATCCCCTAAAGCACAGCTATACAACAAAAGTAGAGCAATATTTGAGTCACTTAGCTTTGGTGCTATTTTAGCATCATTTGGCAGAGGCAGAGCTGAGGCTTTCCTGTCCCCAGGTAAGCTGTACATCATCTTTTGTTTGCTGGGAAAGCTACCATTACTCAGAATTTGGCTCAATGTTACTCCAACATTAGTAACACTAAGTGCATTATATTGGTTTTCTCTGCACATCGGAACTTGAAAATGACTTGAGTGTTGCAGTCCTACATCACAACACTCGGTCATAATGTCCTTTTGTGAGGCTATTGCAAAAGCTGCCTTCTTCTGAATGATGGGATATGAAGGTTACGAGGAGCTACGGATCCAATGAGGAGTAAACCTAGGTAAAAATTCCAGTTATGTTCTTTATACTGTGTTCTTTCATGAAAATCCTTGAGTGAAAAAAAGATTAATGAAGTTGTTGCTGTTCTTGATAGAGAACAAGCAAAGTGACAAACTCTGGATTGAAAACAAGCCTATTTATGGGTGCTACTTGCTTCATCCTGACACTCATTCACCTTTGCCCTCTTTCTTCTTTTATTCATAGGGTTTCTAAGAGGTTTCACATCTTCACATCAGTGACATTTATTTCCTCTGTTGCCATTTGGGTACATGATGCCTGGCAGGTCATAGACGTTGTGAGCTTTGATCTTATTCCCATCACTGAGCTGACATTTCAGCACCTCTATTGCCCTCTGGAGGTGTTTGGCTGTGAGTGACCCAGGTCCTTGTAGCCCCCCTGCATGTCAGTTATTCTGTCTGTCAGCACCTCTGTTCTCCTGATCTCTGTCCATCTCTTTTGGCACCGAGGGACAAAGAACAAAGTTCCAATTTGGTGATCAGGTTGGTCCACTTAGACTTAGAGGCTAACACTTCTTCTGAGAGTTTGTTGTGGTCTACTTTTAAGTTCATCAGTTTTGCATTGATGTTGTGTGAGATGTCTTTTTTCAGTTTTACTCAGTCTTAACCGAGTATACCTTGTATAGATCCGTGGAAAATACAAGATTCTTATAATGTAATTACACGCATACAGTTTGCAGTACTGGAAGCTCATTTGAAAATACTTGCATCCTCTTTTACTCTACATATAGAAAAAATGCACTTGAGAAACTTTTACTTCTGGATCATCCTCCACTTTCAAAAAGTGCTGTAGTTGCACATATACTTCCAAGTCATATATTTTAACAAATAAAACATTGATGTTCGCTTTAAAGGCTCCATCCTTCTTACTACATGTTTCACAGACAATAGCAGTTTGCCAGCAATTTGTTCCAGCCAAGATGTATGGTGTGATAAATATTTAAAATCAAATTTGGCAAAAAGACATAGATGGATGTGCAACCCCCGGCTGCCGTGTGAGCCACACACTGAAATGCAGTGATGTCCCTGCCAAACCTTTTTACACACACACACACACACACACACACACACACACACACACACACACACACACACACACACACACACACATATTGAGTACTACGCCTGTATATCTCCCAGACCTATCACTTTTTCTTCTTTACGCCCATTTTTGTACAGTAAGATCACAGTGGTTGCTTGAAAATATTGTAGGGGGGAAAAATGAGCGCATGTTTGTATTTTTAGTGCAGAATGTAAATATGTGTCATAGTTAATGGCTGTTTATATGGTTGCGTGTTTACAGTTCAAATAGTAGCAATTTTGTGCCACTACCTAAAGAGAGTCCTTTATCTTGGGCTCTATGCTCAGAAAATTAAAGCGGAACCCAATGTTGTAATTTGTTTAACATAAAGCATTTATTTCAGGTATTTTGGCCTTAAGGGTTACAATAGAACTTGAAATGTAATATGCAAATGATGTGTACAATAATGCCAGCTCATCTCAAAAGAGACTAGAAATCAGTGAGCAGGCCTAGCTGATATATGACCATTAAAATCCTCCATTCATCACCATTTAACAGTAAACATGCTGTTTCCGGGGCTTGTCGTTTTTTTCCGTTATGACTAATGGACTGTAGCTAGATGGATGATAAAGGCAAGGTGTAAATCTGCTTGGGAATAGCTGATGCTCCTTGTACTGTACCTGTCCGGTGCCTCGAGAGGCTTTTGCAAACCAAGGGTAAAAGTGTGTGGAAGCAACCCCTTTGCGAGGGGAAATAACATTTTGCTCGAGCACATTCATCAACCAACTTACCTGTGGCCACCGACATTCACATTAGGTTGGCTGTGTGTTAGAAGTAAAGAATCTTTTCTGTTTTGGTCTCTAAGAATTTCTTGAAGGATATCTCTTGAATGCGCCACACAGAAGGGATACAAAGAAGTGACACACATTGGGATTGGTTTTTTTTAGTTTACAAGTCACTTCTTAACAGTAATTTGGCATAACTGATGATTAAAATGGGCGTCATGGTGGTGCAGTGGATAGCGCTGTAGCTACAGCAAGACAGTTCTGGGTTTCAGTCTTTTCTCTTTGCATGTTCTCCCCATGTCTGCGTGGGTTCTTTATTTTCTTTTGCAGTCAAAATTTTTATACATCTTTGATTACAATTTATATTTCAGAGCTGATGAGGTAATAACACTGTAAGCTCTCCTCAAGACAATTATGTCAAGAATAAAGTTGTTCGACAATTAATTGTCAAAGTTTATTCTTGACACAATTGTCTTCCTCAAGTGCTAACAGAATCATCATACAGTTAGCAGAATATAATGTACAGTATATAATCACCAATGTTATTTAGTGTAATGTCACAAACCGAGCAAAAACAGGACGACTTCTCCTTTCAGGGGTCGCCACAGCGAATTAGTTGCCTCCATCTAACCCTGTCTTCTGCATCCTCTTCTCTCACACCAACTGCCTTCATGTCCTCTTTCACTACATCCATAAACCTCCTCTTTGGTCTTCCTCTAGGCCTCCCGCCTGGCAGTTCAAAACTCAGCATCCTTCTACCAATATATTCACTATCTCTCCTCTGGACATGTCCAAACCATCCCAGTCTAGCCTGTACACTCTTCTTCGCCTCTTTTCCACACTCTCCATTGCTCTGGACAGTTGACCCACTTGGCTACTTACAGCTGGGGCTCTATACTGACAAACTTTGCTGCAGTTTCTCTGCTTTGGATCAACAGTTATTTTAATACACTTAACCTGCTGTGGTGAGATGTTTTCTTCCCCTTAACTAAACCAACATCCCACTTATTACCAGCCAAGCAACTTCCTAAAGGCTCTTTGACAGCATTGGCACACAAATGACTTTGAAGAGGGAGGTGGAGTAGGAGGCAGGCAGAGGAAGAGAAAACAGTAGAAAGAAGCTTTTAAAGCAAGCTGAGCCACCAACTGCTCTTGCACATCTTTTCTCTTATCTTAATAAGTAATGAGGCTGCCACAGGCTGACAAAGAAGTATTTTGAAAATAGTTCTAATGTATGGCTTTGAAAAGAGGGGCTGGGCATTGATGTATTACACAAACAGGTTTGGGAACTAGTGAAATATTAATGGGCTGTTTCCCAGGAGTTCATGCATTAATTGAATTTGAGCCTGCTTGGGTTTTTTGGTGTGTTTGTTTGGTTTCGTTTTATTTTCTGTTAATTAAGTGTACTCTCTTTGCTTTCTTTGCATTGGTTTGTCTGTTTAAATATGAATATGAGAGATACACACAAAAAAATCCTGTGTACCTGTACCAAAACATACCTGTATAAATGGAAATAAATCTGTTGTAATGCAGGATTTTCCTGATTGCTTTGGAGAGAAAAGGATATGGAAGAAGGTCCCGGGTTGACTCTCAATTATTATATAGTTACAACTATCCAACACAATTGAACATTCATTGTCGAAAAGTCACCAATTCTGGCCTGAATGGCCAGAATAATAATGAATCGAATCTAAATAATAATCCGTTGAAGTTGAACAAAGCTGTTTTTATTATTTCTTATTGTAATAAAAACCTAATTCATCAACTCTAGCAAATGAATATCAATGAAAAAAAACAATCCCTCTCTTTTCTTGTGGCTAATGAAGCACATATTCAATTTACACTTCGAAGGGGAATTATTGTATCTGAATACACCACAAGGGAGCAGTAGTGTTAAAGGAAGAAGGCTCAGCAGGTTGTTTCATGCACTGTAGAACATGGAAGACTGTTTGCCATGACACTTCAGTGGAAATTTCACGGTGTGATAGAGATGCAGTAAAAAAATAAATTAGTGAAACGAGTGGCAAATTGAAAAGTAAAAATGGGAATACAGATTTTTTTGTAATCTCTTTTTCTTGAAATAAAGTTTCATAACTGACTTCTGAGAAATCAAATTTATGTTCCCAACAGAACATGAGCAGCACGAAGACTGGCAGTGTTGAAAGAGTGAGCATATATGAGCAGTTTAAGTGGTTTACCTAGGAGACAAGGCCTAAAACAACACTGACACGCAGAATTAAAAAGTTGTTTTGGTGAGCTGCAGTGGCATCCCGCAATCGTTGGAAATGTCATTCAAGCTCTGGAAAGGTCAATAGTTAGAATAACTTTTGTTTGAGGAAAAAGAAAATTTGGCTCCAACATCATAAATTGCTTCCAGATCCTTTCTTTCTCTTTGAGCAAGTTATTACCAAAATTGAGTGCAGACACTGATATTTTTTTTGTTTTTGTTTTTTTTCTTTTGCAGTATTATACTTTCCTCTTTGAAGTGTAGAATTAGTGGGCATCCACCTAAATCTGAAACATGACTCTGTTTCTTGTCAAGTCACCCACTTCGTATTTATTACATGTATGAAATCAGTGCTCCTGGGATTTTATTGTAAATGAGGTTATGGAATGGTTTGTGATTGATGGAAAATGACCTAATATTTCAAACAAAGGACGGTGTTCTACGTCAGTTTTTTTGTCTTAGGCTGTTGCATGTGTTGCTAAGAAGAATCCTGTTTTAGTTACCATATAGAACCCCTATTCAGTAACTCACATTACTCACATCCTTGTGGGATTAAAACAAAGCCAGTGTTCGAGAAGGTACCTCGTTGCATGAGTCATGAGACAAGATAATCATGTACAACTGCTGTTCTATTAATTTATTTATTTATTTCAACATAGAGATTAATGATGTAGTTTTGACCAAAATAGTTGATGTCCTTGTATTCTATTCACCAAAAATGTGTTGTTGGAAATGTGGACAAAAACAATCTGTCAAATATATTTTACAAGATTCAATACTTAGTTTGATTTGACCACAAATACATTTCAGAAATGTTTTTTTTAAAGCCCTGGTAGTGTAGATTTTCTTGGAATTTATTGTCAAGGTTTACAGTTGACAATAACAATGATTAGAATGTCTCTCAATGTGTGTAAAGCTGATGTTTCACACTGTTTAGTACTTTGGATGTCTGCTCTCCAAATAAGGTCTATTGCTCAGGCTTAGTTTTAACATTTAGAGCCCAATTTGCCTGCAATGTGCAACAGCTTTTTCACATTGTGCATGTTCTGTTCATGAATGCAAGAGTAACATGGATTGTTAAGCCCTTCCCAACAATGTAGCTCCAAACTCTGTATAAGACGGCGATGATGGTAGCTGCTGTAACACAAGGACGTTCTCATCTTTGGTCACACATAAAAAAAAAAATCCTACAACTCAGTCAATTCTAATGAGGCACCACAATGTCAGTCTGTTCATGCATATTTATTTTCATTTCACCCTTGAAAAACTCAGCTACAGTAAACTTCTATTTCATTGGCTGATCAAGCATATTTAGTAGCTATAATATCCTGTCTGAAGACCACATTCTCCACGCCCAGGCTCCTACTCCCTTTTTGACTCTTCCTGAACAGAGAGACCACTGCTGCTTGAAATGAAAAACAAATATTAATATTTGCTGGTGTTACTCTGGCAGGTAAAATATCAGTGGCCATCAGAAGTGTTACACATTCCCACTTAATGACACATTTCAAATAACTGCACCATTCATCGTCTTTATTGTGCAGGATTTCAATTTATCTTGCTTTAAAAAAATATTAAAGCAAAATAAAGACTGCTGCAGCACTTTATTTGAACCGTAGTTTGGGTTTGTTGCTAATTCTAAATGGTTAGAATTAGTCTCCATAAAATAGACATTTTTTTTGAATGGATAATCACAGCATCAGTTTCACTAATCATCACCAAGGCCAACAGTATTCACATAAATGAAATGATTGTGAAATATTTGAAAGGCAAAAAAAAAAAAAAAAATGCTATAGGCCTTCTGTCTGTTTCATTGTAATATAAGTTAAACTCAAAATAAGAGGCTTGGACAGAGTCTGAGTTGATCGGTGCAGAATAATTTAGTTCAGGTGGTAAATATGTGTTTTTGTAGGATGTTTTTATTCTATTAATGCAATCATTTGACCTACGATGGGGAGCTTAGCACAAATGATTTAGAACAATTGCTTAAAGCTACAATCCCCAACGCTGAAAAGCTGGTTAGTATTGAAGTGTCTTTATGAGAAGAAGGGAGAGCATGCTCTGTAATTTCAGTCCGATGGATGGCCTTCACATCACTGCTCTCACATTAGGAGGCCAATTACTGCATGAGGAGATGAAACAGTCTCAGTAAATATGAAATAGGTTGTCCAGGGTGACGTTAATAGAGTTAACCCAGGGACGAGGTGGGATCAAAGGGGCCTCAACCATATTAACCAATCTGTCTGTGTCTGTGCACACAACTGATCGAAGATAATGACTGTGTGTGTCATCAAAACAAGCCGATCACAAACGTAAGTGCGTGGGTGTGTGTTCTTTGCATTTTTGTGCATCACACTTTGAGTCATTCCCATTTATGTCTGATGAAAAATGAATGCACTTTATTCACTTGCCCTCCATGGGGGAAAATGTGTGCTGCCACCGTCAGCTCCTTAACTGGTGAATCTGTTAACACACCGCCATCCGGTACAGATGGGACAGACCACTTGGTAAGGGGTGGTAGACAGTTAGCGGATGGTCTTTAATTAGATTCATTGTTACATAGGTTGTTTACCATAATACCTCCATCTTCTCCCCCTCCTCCATGCTCCTGACAGCACTATTGAAATATGGCACTTTTGCTGTCTTCAGCTTTAGCGTCCAGATTTAAAAGCATATTGGTGTTTATGCACACGGGGCTATAATGATCCATCATACCATGCGGACAACGGGGCTGAGCCCTCTGCTCCACATAAATAAGCGGCAATTTGGCCATCTGCTTGGATTCTTTCCGTCTCCCTGGAGACCCCCATCTGCCTTTACATTATCAATTACACTTCAGCCATGCTGCTACCATCGCCACAGACTTAGCCCCCACTACCATCCTACAGCAAACATACGATCACGATCCACAAATACAGAACAGCAAAGCAGAAACTCCTTACCCATATATTTGATGATGTGTGACTCACTGATCACATAATTCTGTACTCTAGTATGGATGTAAAAAAATAGTTTTTTATTTGTTAATTTTCACAAAAATCATTTTGTGATTGAGTGAATGGTGTAATATTGACATATTTTTGGCTGTTATTCCCCAAAGTAGAACATAAAAAAACAGACTTGCAACACTGGCCACGGCAACACGAATTTATCATAGCACTGAAAACGGATAAAAACAGTCACACTTACAGAAAGTCAATTCTATTCATTTATTAATTATATGATCTCTCCAGTTGTTGGAACATTACACATATTAATAGTCTTGAGTGTGTGCCTTGCAACAATCTTTAGAGCTTGAGGCCCTTGTTGAATGTGTTATGTATTTCTGCTGATTTCTTCTTGTACTGGTTTGTAATTTTGATTCTACATTTAATGTGTCCCTCCTCATCTCAGGTGGTTTCAGATGGAGTTTGCTCCAAAGTGTGAATGCAAGGAAACACCAGCTCAGGAATGAGAAGCACTTTTGTTCTGCGGTTTCCAGGAAAAGTGTTGAGGTTCCCAAGAGAACAGGCATGTGTGGGAAGTGCACGGTGCCTCATTAATATGGAGACAGGTGCTCTTCTGATGAGTTCATAAGCAGTTCAACACCAGCCTGGAAGTAGTGCATTTTACAAGGCTGTTCAAAGATCTTTGACATCTGAGAGGAGCCAGCGAAGCCAATAATCCTTCTTTCAGAATGTGTCTTTCCTCTAAGATCAATCCCAGATCGAAACATCAAATAGAACCGCTGCTTTTCTCTTTTTACCCCCCCCCCCACTCCCATTACAAAAATCACTTACTAGATGGTATTAGACAAGCTAGCAAAAGTGTCATTACCACTGGGAACAGGGGATGGATGGGTTTCCATCAAAATGTAGAATATTTTCCACTAATTTGAGCCTATAGTTAGGAGCACAGCATTATTGATAATACTGTGCTCTGGGTCTAGCGCTGTGCCCAAGGGCCCAGAGAGAAGCAATCCACAGAAGTGTGCTTTCATGTTCATCTATGTACAAGAACAAAGCGAGGATTAAGTGTGGGCCTTTCATCGAGAGGAGTGTTTTATTTCATTTATTTATTTCACTTTCCTGTGCGTCTCTCAGGACGGCCGCTTGCTTTGAAAAGACTGGAGCTATTTCAGAATTGCCATACTAATGTTGTCTCTAACATGTCTGACTTTCGCCACTGCGTCTGTCGCCTGGCAGACAAGAGTGTGGGAAAATTTGTTACACTAATGGTGACGTGGTGATTAGCTACAACTCAACAGTGCACACAATGAATGTTTTTTTTCAAGTCATAGTAGGTTTTAGTTCAGTTTACAGAGTTGCACAAATGTCTTGTCCAATCAGATTAAACTGTCATTATGTGGTTAAATCTGGTCACTAGTTCTAGTCCCTTGCTTTCAATTTGTAAAGATGCTTTATTTTGACAACATGCCACTCTGTGTGTTTGTATTGATGCTGTCATTTCTTCAGGCAAGAGTAGGTACAAGTTAGATTGTAGATATGTTGGGAATCATGTTTCATCCGTCTCTAAGGTTTATAAGTAGATTACCTTTTGTAATTCGTTTTGTTACACCAGTCAATAAGCGTCCAATGCAAATGTGGTTCATTTGTATTTGAATTGATGTCCTGTCCCCATTAACTTATGCCTCTAATGCATTCTGGTACATTAGTAAATAGACCTGCCGGATTAATCATTAGTTC
The DNA here is from genome assembly GCA_013358685.1 of Antennarius maculatus. Taxonomy (NCBI): domain Eukaryota; kingdom Metazoa; phylum Chordata; class Actinopteri; order Lophiiformes; family Antennariidae; genus Antennarius; species Antennarius maculatus. The sequence continues at coordinate 5,078,106 of CM023606.1, forward strand.
ATTGGGATCATTTGCTTTCCTCATGCTTAATCGAATCTCTGACATTGGTAATAAGGGCAGACTTCACCTGCCTCCCTGGACATTTAAAAACAAGGAAGAGTAATTTCAGTGAAATGTTGTGGTATATATTTGATTAAGTTGTCTTATATATTTCCATGTCAGAAAAATGGAACCTGTCAGAGAAGCATCGCACAGGATTTCTCAATATTTTTGGTTTTTTTTTCCTAGATGTAGTGATGCTTTCTAGTTTAACTGACATTTAGAATTCTACTCATTGAACCTTCACACTCTATCTCCTTTTCTCACACTGACATTGATAATTAATTATATTTCTGCCTAGAGAAAAAAAAAAGTGTAAATAGGTTCCTTGCAAATACTTTGTTTCTAATTAGATGAAGTTCATCCGGTTGAATTCAAGAAGCCTAATGTTGCATAGGACAACATGCATCCTTTAAGGAGACCTTTATTAGAAGCCTCTTGACCAGTTTAATGACTTCAGGATCACCTTGTATCTTTTTACTTGTGTGGATTAGAAAAGGGACTAAAGGATAAAAGTAAATGTGTTCATGGTCATCCCAGCTTGTCTGTTGGTTACGGTCTCTTTCATGTGTCATGACAAGAACATTTGGATTTCTGTAATAGTAAGAACGTGCCATTGGCCTGATTTAATGCGTGCACCTTGCAGTGACATGTCATCAACGCTTGATTCAGGACCACCAGAGATGACACATGTGTCAGTGCATTTCTAGAAGTCAGTGCTGTGAATAAATGTGCGAGATGTAAACCGTAGTTTGGGCTTGAATTGCAGAGAATGACATCAGTCTGTTCTTATGAATACATTGAGGATAAAACAGTTGCGGATGATCTTCTTCAAGCAGTCTTCAGGACTTCGAAGTAGTGATTAATTTTTCACATGAGATATCTGAATTTAATGCATTCCAATAGATACTCACTGGCTGTTTTAAGTTTGTGAGATGTGCCTTGCATAAATAGGGCTGAGACCAAATCTGCGTGTGGAACATGACTGGGAATACCAATGCTATGCAATAATATGTTTGCCAGGTCCTGAGAGTGAATGTGTGTAACTGTAAAGTAGGATGTGTCTGCAGAGATTGTTATATTAAAGATATAGACATTTAGAATGGGTTTATTGGATAAAAATAAGGTTCTTTTCACACTTGGTGACATACTCATCAGATAACATCCTGTAGGTTTATAGCAACAGCAGCTGCTGTGTGGTATGCCATTTAAACAAAGAATCCTATTGTAAATGTGCCCTTAAACCAGAACTCAACCAATCCCTTTTTGTTTTTCCAACTATTCCCAAAATACATCCATCTCCGTAATGGATTCTTTTTTTTTTTCCTGAGCTGATAACGTGTTTCAGAATATAGTAACACCAGCCTAGGAGGCTCATAGACGCAGCCTGGCCACAGAAGCCTTTAAAAACAAGATTGATAACCCAGTGTAGATGATCTCATAGTTAAGTGTTTTCTGTTGTATTTACACATCCGCCTTGGCTGTCAGGCTTCAGCTCGTCTCTGAGAAATGGAACCGACACATCCTGACACTAATGCATCACTGAAAATATTTGAAATGAATAAAGCTCATGCTTTCCAGCAACACAGACATCACAAACACTCCATTTGACACTGCCACAATGGCGCCTCTGCTCAATGCAAATACTGTTATTCTCCCTCAATCAGCCAACTAACTCCAACCCCCTTTCCACCCCCACCCCACACACACAGACACAGACACACACACACACACACACACACACACACACACACACACACGTCGTTTTGATGGAGTCACACAAGGGAAAATCTCCTGCACTCGGTGCAAACTAATGAGATATATTAATGACATTAGACATTTAATTCAATGCATGTATAATTCATAATAACTGATTGCCCTACGTTGAAGGAGCACCTTTTGTGAGAAAAATGATCCTATTAAGTCAGCTTTAATCCAAATCTAAGCTGTCATAACACTCCGTTCTTATTGCAATTCATCCTGTTAATTGTCATAAGCATTTCAAATTGATTATTCTCGAGTATGGGAATGAGATTTCATTCATAATATCTGTTGTTGTAAAAGAGGTAGCCACGTGAGTACCTTATGTCCAATATTTTTTTATTTTCTCATAGCTAAGGAGGGATATTAACAAAATCAATTTTCAAGATAAATATTTCCATACTGAGAACCTCAACTAAAACATCAATTTTATCTCTTTTTGTCTATTAGAGTCATTTGATAGTGAGTGTCTGGTACCCCCAAATCTTTTATAATGCTGCAGTGAAAGATCATAACATAGCCAGCCACCCACACTGTGGTGTATTGACCTCAGCTGTATGTTATAAATTTTTTCTTAATGTTTTGTTAAACTTAACTATAAGTCGTAGTTGTAGATCAAATATTACGTTGTGTTGTCCAGGTAACCTTGTTCCGTCTCCTGAATGAAATCTGCTTTCCCTATTAGCCTCTTTCTCCTTACATCCTGTTACTGGACCATGGGAGAATTTGATCAACTTAAGCTCTGAACCAGTGCGCATTAATCTTGCACATCTACAACACTTTTATGTTATTTGATAATCAATTGATCATCAAAGCTTGCACTGCATGGGAACAGGAAGTAGGGCCGGAGTTCACAAAGGATTATAGGGATGAGGAAATTGGCAGCCCATTGCAGTTTGGTCATTGTATTTCTCAAAAAATTAAGTCTGTTAAAGCTCAGAGAACACAATGAAAAGTGTGAATCCTTTTGATTGTGTTTGCTGTTTTGTTTTCTTGCAATGGCATTAAGAATTTTCAATTAGCACATTGAACAGTACTGAAGAATGACAACATTAAATGAGAAGCTACTATTAATTTCAGCTTAACTTGTACACAATACGCTTATTTAAAAATTCGGGATTGAGTGATTTTCATGGATTTTCTTTGTCATATTTGACATACTACTTGTGAGTTTGTGGGTAAATGAATTATTCATGAGAATCCTTAAAAAAAAGCAAATCAAAATTTTATGTTTGGGGATCTTAATTTTGCTATTTGTTTGCTTGCTTTCATTTGGGATTTGTGAATTAAATGCTAATGACAGAATGGTCAGTATTACATAGACAATAAGAAGGCACTGTGTTTTAATTTTAGCTTGGCGTCTTTCTCCAAGGGGTTTTCATATTACTGATTATGTTTTTGAGTGTCCTCCAATTTCTTTTTTGCTCTAGAAACAGCCCACAGACATGCATTTGTCTGTGGCAAACTTGTGATAAATGTCTGGCTTGTGTTGGGTTTCATCCCTTCCTAATCCCCCTCCCCACACCTTCCGTACATAGCAAAATATCACAGTGCCAGTGGCGAAGTGTTGGAGCAAAGGTGGGGGAGTGGGTGGATAGCTGAACAGTTGGAAAAATGTAATCTCTTCCATTTTCCTTCAATAACAACACTAGTCAAGAAAGGCTTTGTCTGACTTCTTGAATTGACGACAGAAAATTAATTCATAATCAAGCTTGTTTGACTGAAGGCACTCTCACCGCACAACCTTCATCAGACTGTATTGTCGTGAAATCATTGGTTGTGCCCTGACCTCTGATCTGTTTTATGAACACGCATGACAGTTGTCGGAAATTACAGGGTTTCTTTTTAAAGATTCAGGAATATGGAAGTAAAAGCTGCCCATCTGAGAACATGAATGCAAATATATGCTCAACCTACACAGCAACAGCTATACATCTTACTCTGTATAGCAGATCATTTCAGCTGCCAGTGGCTTACATGTTTTTTTTCACAATGGCAATCGTATGAATACAAAATGTAGTGTTTCACACCTCTGTGTATACATGAGCTCATGCAAATGAATTTATCGTTTTTGCATAATAAAGATTCACAGCACAGCATTTCCGTCATGAAATCCATGGCGGTGACATTGATGCTTGTGGTTCAAAGTACTGGTAAGGATCGCTGGAAAGCATTGTTGCATAGCATTCTAATCACGCAGGGGATTTTGATAAATAAGAATTGAATTTAGTTCTAGCTTTGACATGTTGATTGATCAAAAAGCTCATGGCTAAGGCCTCCCTCCTCTCCCGTCTTATTTATTCTTTGTCAAATGGTTTCAAAATCAATACTAGCCTTGTACACAACCTTTTCTGCTGCAGGCACACTTGGGAGGGGTGGCAAAGGGAAGGGGAAAAGAAAAACACCTGCTCTCCTGGTGATTGTTACTAATTTTTCCTGTCAAACATTTGAACACAGAATAATTATTTGCTGTGTGGTTTCAGGGCACAACAGATTATTGTACAATCCATTTAGATAACTTCTGAGAGTGGTTGGAAAATGAAATCGCCCCGAACCACACAAGTCAAGCTGGGAAGGTGATTTATCAGACACTGCAGGAAATAACTCAACTTAAAGATGCTATAGTCTCTGAGCTGAATTCCTCTTGTTCAAGTAAAACAATCACAAGGCTCTTGTCATGGTTCAGATGTGACCTCACATGGGACATTTTAGATCCATCACACTTATTGAAGCTACATTGTGATTGTTTCTCAAAACCCTTTGGCACAATGTGTACGCTCAATTATCTGATGAAGTCGTCCCATATGATAATGTGTAACAAATCCACTTATTAACTGTTTGGACTTGTGTGGAATATTTATTCATCCACAGCATTCGATTAGTGAAAATTGTTGATACTTCTATATCATGAATTCTTAAATGAATAGATAAATCGGTGTAGGAAAATGTATTTATTTATCTGCCATAGCGGGTCACGGGGAGCTGGAGCCTATTCCAGCTGGCTTAGGAAGTGAGGTGTGCCGCCGTTCCACCCTGGTCGATTTTAATAAGGCTGAATCAAGCAGATGAAAACTTGTGTACAATGGCGGGGAGTGGAAGACATCACCTATCCAGAGCATCCCAAACATGTTCAAGTCATGTCTGGTGAGTTTGCAGACCATCAGAACTGAAGAAGCCTCTTGGATGAGTGGTGAAACGTCTTCAAGGATCTTCTTAAAGAAACACTGACACAATGGTGTGTGAGAGATTAATTTGAACAACTTAGGATGACCATGACCTGGATGAATGAGAACCTACACAGACATGCAAGAACTGAGTTGTCTTCAGCTTTTAAGAGTTATGGTCAGCTTACTGGTAAAATGGGACCACAAATTACCATACCACAGCACAACTTCAGTTCATGGCCACACACTTTCCAATACGGCTGTGCTGAAATACTAATGGAAAAAAGAGTGGACAAAAGTCCACCACAATGATTCACAGACTGACCTGCAGTTTATCAGTTGTTGCTGCTGTAGGAGGTTCTACCTATTAACTCTAGGGGGTGTAATACTGTTTACACTGGTAATTCTGAAATGGTTTATTTCGGCCGCTGATCTTTTTTGTTAAAGTTTAAGATCTGACACTGTTTAGTATGAGATACACTGACACAATGGTGTGTGAGACAGACATCAGCCTAACAAATAGCAGATTTTGCTCCCTCTGGCAACATTGTCATTATTACAGCATTTAAAATGTTTGTTTTATCTTCTCACGAAAACGTGTTTGTGAATACAGAAAGCATGAGCAATCTGCTAATGTTTTTAATAATGTGTGTGATGTTAATGATTGATTTTGTAATTTTAAGCACAGTATCCTTGGGAAAGTTTTTGCAGTATGGTGGTGATGTGTGATGTTTCTAATTTATATTTTCTCATATTTTCCTTGGCACATTAGAAAAACTTTCTTGTTTGCCAACAAGCACTGTTTTTGATCCCATTATAGCCATAACGTCACAATTTTTCTGTTAGTGGTGTTTCCCAGTATGACTGTTTGTGCATCACATGTCCAAACATGATAGAAACCTACATTCTCGCTTGCATTCTAAAATACACATGCATTATTGGCTTTATCTGATTTATCTGGTCAACTGCCAACATTCAAGCATAACAAACTAATATCTGGATATCACTGTGTGTGCAATATTTAAACATTTAAATATACGGGCAGTTTGTTTAATTTGTGTTATTGCATACTTTTGTGTCTGATGCCATCATGTGACCAGCTCAGCGGCATCCATAATGACTGAGTCACTAAGAAGTATATTTGTTTAATAGGCAGTAAAACAGAGATGAGAAATTATCTCTGTGAAATTCATCATGTTGTGTGGGAGTATACAAACATGAAGTTCCCCTCTGACATTGACAGGATGTGGTCTGTGTCTTGTTTTACATTCTTCTTCTTTTGTTTGTTTTACTGTCATCTGTGCTGCCTCGATGTAGAAACAAAAGAGAGAACCACTTTTGAATAAGTGTCTCTGCAAGGCCTGATAAGTAACTGACCCCAGTGTTTATAAAAAGAAATTGACATTTATGAGCCATTTACAAGACGCTCGAATCAAGTAGAATAACTTGTCTCAAATTTCAATGACTTTATTGAAATAAAGGTTGAGGCCACTCGGTGATATTGCCATTAAGCGCCGGCTGTAATCCAAGCACACAATGTGCATTTTCCCATTCACTCCCCCCACACTGTAACTGTAGAGATCTAAGGGAGTGTTTATCAAACAGGGGTAACTCAGCCCTCCAGTCAGGAGACACATCATAACATTCTGTCAAATGATTTGTTAGTGTGCTTTGTGTAGAAAGGCTTTTAAAGCATTTCTCAATTAATTTTTTGAGCTAATGGAAACTCAGGAGTGTTCTATCATTGTTAAACAATGGGTTAAAGAAATGTAACAGATGGAACTTTGTGTAATAGTTTGTTCAGGTGTAAAGGAACCTACTTATTCCAGTGGATGTAAATTGTAGGTTAACAGCTGCAGTCTCTGTGTGACACACTGGTCATGCAGGCTCGAAGAATAAGTTTGGCTTGTTCTTTTTCTTTTTTTAGCATGTGATGTAAATCCTGTTACTTAGACAGCTGGGGGACATTGTATTTGCTCAGAAATTTCAGTCGTCCGTAACCATTAGTGAGGAAGCTCCAGGAAGTGGCTCTCTGTGTGCTTCACAATTAGTCAGGATGGAGGGCAGCCCAAGCTAAACCTTGTTCCGCTTCGGTCAGCTCACATAATTATTATTGTTTTGGAAATCATTACAGTCCAGATGATGGAGCTGAACAATTTGTGTTAGAAGTAGTTTTGGTAGTTAAAAAGTGTAGAGATTTAGCAGTTTATTATGACACAGCATAAAAAATATTTGCAATTTTTTTCATCTTGGTATGAATAGATTCTGTAAAATATATCTGTTCATGAGATGCAAAGCCAAAACTGAAACTTACATCTGTGCATTAACTTTTCCGCTGAAAGTATACTTATTTTCATAATTTTATTTATTATTTCAGAGAAACTGGATGAATCAAAGGTTTAGAGCCATGCAATTTTCCAGTACTGCGTATAAAATATTAGACTATACATAAAAATTTAACACATGAAATGCACTAACTGTCTGATGTGCAACATGGCTAGCAAACAAAATTTGTCATCGTCAAAAAAGACAACTTTGGGATGAGGCTATCGTAGTTACTGCAGTTATTAACGATCTGAAATGAAGAAATGTTTTGTTTAATTAATATATTTGATTATTCATCTGAAACACATTATAGTAGATGTGCTGTCAGCACCCTCATTATTCCCTTTAGAGGATAAGAGTGCTTTGTCAAGATGCATGATGAGCCGATGATCTGTACCTCTTAGCTGTATGACATCTTCATCCATCATGAAAATTTTGGATCTTTCAATCTCCAGACCCTCACCTCTCAATCATAGCTCCTGCAGCTGCTGACAGGCAGTCACTGTAACACGCAGGAGGCGCCGGAGATGAGCTCTCCATTAATGAAAAAAATAACATATCACACAATACAAATGGGTTTGAAGAAGAGAGAGCACTTCAGAAATTCTCAGATAATTAGACTGTCCAGCATCAGATTGATGGATGCACTATAATTACCTTTGTGTTATTATTTCAGGGCTAGACAAAAAGGAAAAGCTGGTTTCTCTACTTTGAGCTGCTCTGATTCATTAATCTCATTAATGTGTGGAATTAATATCATTTTATCAGACATTCCAGAGCTGCCATTGGTGTGTGTGGTTAAGGCCATGATTCAGAACCAGCAGACAGAGGGGATGCATCGATCTAATTCAGCACAGCATCGGCTCATCTGCCTCCCAGTCACAAGATGCGTGAAAAGTGTACACAACAAATATGTTTCCTTTTGTTTACTGTCAGAAGTTTGGTTAACTGTCACTTTCCTATTTGCCTTTTTTTCAAGAGGTTAAAACATTTTTTTATATCAGTGTGCCTGACACATGCATAAATACACACACACACACACAAATATAAATATACATATTACATTTACAGTTTTTGTGAAGTAATTGCGTGCTAGTTTACCTCATTGTTTTCTTACTTTAGTTCTGCCTATTTGTTTTCTATGTGCTACCATTTTAATGTCAAGAGTCCATTGCATTATTACTCAACAACCTAAAAACACTTTGTTCTTCAGCTTGTGAACCAGATGGAAAATAAACACAATTTAAAATTAATTTCTATGGCAACAATTGCTAAGAGCAAACCCTTTAAAGAGAAAAAAAAAAGTGTTATATCGACAGACTCTTCTTACAGATCTATCGTATGAGTTTTCATTTTGTATCAAGCAGTAAAATTAAAGTTCTGCAGCAATGCATTTGAGTTGACTTACAAAACTGACATGAAAAACTCTCTCAAGATCGACTCTGGTTTGACGTTATGTCGCCTTTGAGAGGGTTTAAAAGTTTCACTTTAACTCACAAAGACTAAAGCTAACAGCTCCTTAGCTGCTTAGCCCATTCTGCCTCAGCATGACTAGAAAATACCAGCAGGAGGCAGTATTGCATATTAGTCTGCGGTTTTAATTATTTTGCATATTAAAAGCAAAATGATTAAAACCGCAGATTAATCTCCATGGACTGTGATTTTCGCAGATGACATTGTGATCTGCAGTGAGAACAGGGAACAGGTGGAGGAGAAGCTAGAGAGGTGGAGGTTTGTCCTGGAAAGGAGAGGAATGAAGGTTAGCCGCAGTAAGACAGAGTACATGTGTGTGAATGAGAGGAACCCAAGTGGAACAGTGAGGTTACAGGGAGAAGAGATCAAGAAAGTGGAGGATTTAAGTACTTAGGGTCAACAGTCCAGAGCAATGGAGAGTGTGGAAAAGAGGTGAAGAAGCATGTACAGGCAGGTTGGAACGGGTGGAGAAAAGTGTCAGGTGTGATGTGTGTCAGCTGGCTGAATCAAATGAAAACACCAGACATCAGGCCACAGTTGGAACAGTACGTCAGGGACATGTTAGCATTAGGTGACATCATACATCCTGTGTGGTGACTACTGTACATATGCTAATCGCAGCCTCAATCCTGAAACGATATATATTATGCAGCCTCAGTAAGATGATTTCTTTGTCTGATGTGATGAATTTAATGTTACATTGAAAAATGGCATTACGAGCAACATCTCTAATCAGTCAAGACTTGCTCAAAGGAAGCCCCCCTGTATTGTTACACTATGGCGGCCATAGACATTAACAACTTGATATTGTATTACCCTGCAGGTGGTTCAGTTTGTCGATTGGAGGAAATGGGATCTTTACACCCAATTTGAGGTGAAGTGACTCAGACTGTACATGTAGGATATCCCGTGACCCTCGAGTAATGACTTCCAGACTGCAGGTGGTCCTCTTCTGTGTCACTGATAGGACTCCATAAACAGACTTAATCACATTCATCCAACATGCTCTCTCTCTCTCTCTCTCTCTCTCTCTCTCTCTCTCTCTCTCTCTCTCTCTCTCTCTCTCTCTCGCTCTGTCTCTGTCTCTGTCTCTGTCTCTCGCTCTGTCTCTGTCTCTCTCTCTCTCTCTCTCTATGGGGCATGTTTATTTGTGAAATTGTGACTTATCTCTTCCAGTGACACACACCTGCACACACAATTATCCATTTGCTCACTGCTAAATGTCCTTGAACCATTTATCTGCCTCACATACTGCATCACTGTATGTGGAGTAACGCAACACACACAAACACTTACAATTAATGTTTAATGGGTCATGTATCCCTCCACATGTCTTGTCACACTGACACTGTCATACACTGTCATATGTGCACAATGTGAGGAAGGAGTTTTAGCAGACTGCCAAGGGGTTGTGGTAATGCTGACACAAACTTACTGAGCGAAATCATAGCAAGCAGTGTTGGTCGTCACAGAAAACAGCTGTTCATGCATCCTTTCTCTTTTTAATGGCACTTCCGTTGCATCTCATTGGTCCTCTGGGATTGAAATACAACAGCCACTCCTTTCCAAGTACAAACGTGGTTTGTGTTTAATTGTTCTCAGATTTTTTTCCTCTCCCCCACCCTGTGAAGTATTTTCCAGTCTTTTCCAGCCTTTTCTGTTATTACTAACAACAGAGTGGTTTTGTAGACCAAAATCAGAGGCAGAACACAGACAAATTTGGGCTGATGTTACTGGATATTCCTCACAAACAGCGCTCATAAAGACTTACTTAAATGCGGATTTTTTAGAGGAAAGAGCAGGTTTTCTGTGCTATTGTGTGCTGTGCTATCACTATTCTGTTTGTGTGTGTGAGTATAATATTGTATATAGTTAGATTTTACTGGTATGTAAAAGTCAAAATGTCACTTTCTTATTTACAAAAGGTCATTTTTGGGGACATAGGTGTGAGAGAAGAGGATGCAGAAGACGGGGTTAGATGGAGGCAACTGATTCGCTATGGTGACCCCTGAAGGGAAAAGATTTTTGGGTACATTTTCAACCAGCATTTTTATTATATTGTATGTGCTCACTAATAGGAAGTTGGGAAAAGAAATGAAAGGTGCCAATTTTTTTCCTTGTATATTTTGCATCTTTTGTGACTTTTTTCGGGAAGTTAGCTATTTGTACTATTAAATTACATGATAGTCAGACGGAAATTCAATCATCACTCCTACCCTAAAAGGACAACAAACCGAAACAGCAACCCTAACCACTCCAAATACAGTATCCTTGAAATTAACCTCAACTTTGCCTACCAATGAAACAAAAAAGATACTATCCTACCTATTCTCCACTCCTATGTTAAGGAGTGGAGAATGACACTGTCCTATCAGGAGAGCAAAACTTCTTGTCCCATTTCAAGTTGTTGATATTGGGGAGCTGTTGAGCTGTTTAGACATACCTGGGAGAGAATATCATTGGTTGGGGCGGTGTGAGCAGTAGAAACCTATGAAACCTGCCATCCAGATTGTAATTGGTGGTCATTAATCATGTGAAGCTGTCCTGCAATGAACAGCCCTGTGTTTCTTTTGCCGTTTGGGCTTCATGTAACGGTCGGTGGGTAAGAAGTACAAGTCATGCTAGGAACAGTTTGGTCATGGCGACACGCATAACAAGAACCTCAATGCAACTATTTGTAATCAGTTTGTATTAGTTTAAACACATGAAATGAGAGTAGTATTACTTATATGAACTCTCCAATAAATAGAGAAAAGTAATGGGTCACTCTTAGGAGGTCAGTGATTTCTGGCATGGTACACTGACATAACGCCACCTGTGCACTAAGGAAGCAATTCACTCTAAAGACATTTAATGAGTGAGTTTCAAAAGGTGAACTGCCATCATGTTAAATCCTTTGTATTAGAAATGGAATGAAATTGAAGTTAATGTGAAGGCAGGTGAGCACTATAATGTGTGTGTGTGTGTGTGTGTGTGTGTGTATATATATATGTATATACTGTATATTACAGTACACTGTATATATAGTCTGTGTATATGTGTGGCTCCGCGATGCACTGGTCTCGAGGCCGGAGTGTCCCCTGCCTCACTCCATGACCCGAAACAGTGGGTGAAGCGGAAGGTTAATATATTTATATGTTCTATTTTTTTCACATTCTGAAGATCATGAAAGCAAACGCTTATCTTTCACTTTAATTAAGCACATGTATTTTGTCTATGACATCAACTTATTGATGTCACCAATGGGAGTTTTGACTCACTGATATGAATTAGGAGTAGGAGTATATCTGAAAACTGGAAATCATGACCAACCCTACCAGCAGCTATTGATTTGCGTAGCAGAAAATCCATAGTGGCTGATTTGTGAACCATTACGTTTTGAACCCAAAGCTCATAATTTTCATATTCACAGCTTTACTCTGTGCTGATGAGGGTAAGAGTGGGATAAAGAGGCAGGGGGTTAGGGCATTAGATGCACAGGGGTTTGAAGCAGGCTGTTAGGGAATGAGGGAAAGGCGTTGGAGGTATTGAAGATCTTTAAGCAAATCAATTGAACTCTATCTGGAAGATTGCCCACACATGCAAAAAAAACCCAAAACAAAACAATAAGGGAAGTCATTAAGTTCAACATTTTATTACTAAGATGTTTACATGTCTGATCTAAATTTATCATTATGAATTATTTTGTTGATTAATGTCTGAATGGGAAAAAAACAGCAGCTGCAGTCCTCATTCTATACTGTTTTACCAATGAAATAGAGGAAATACTGTCAGCATCCCTTTAGTAGTGTTGTGGTAGTGACTATTATGGAAAAAGTTCAGAAACATCACACTAATTCTGTTACATCTTTATTGCATCACACCAGTCTTCTGTGGGTTTTCAGAAATCAAATGCTTTTCCCATTATACAGTTAAAACAACACAATGATAATTTATATTCAGTGATATTTAGGAATATATAATGGTTGTCAACAAGTAGACCTGTTCATACTGCTTAAGCCCCTCTGTTAAGATGTATTTCTGAGCTACATAACTCCCGCCTTGTTCCTGGTCTCCCCAGTCAGCAAGAGGTCAATTCACACTGCTGCCTCAATGACTCTTTTTTTACTCGCTATGCTGAGTTGCCCTCTAGCTGAAAATTAAATATGTTTGTCTGTACATACTGAGCTTTTAATTTTCTCCCACAACAACATTTTTTAAGTGAGATGAATTGATCATCAGGCATTTCCAAAATAAGGAGTAATTACAGCAGAGATGTCAAAAAAGTCATGTAGGGACATTCATCACAGTTTGGATAAAACATTTTCAGGTACACATATGTCATTCTTTTGAGCTTCATCTTAACACCAGGTGCATACAGAAACTGTGGCAAGCCTTCAGGGAAACGTTAATATGTTTTTCATACATATTTTGATTTCATCCTTCTGCAAATGAAAATTGCATCTGACTCACAGAAAAGCCATTGAGATCTGCTGGATGCCATCCACCCCTGCACCATAATTGAGCTGGTCTTCTTGGAGGGGGTAATGGGCCAGGCCAAAGTTAGTCATGCAACTGCTGAATTACTGTTCTTAAGTCCACAGAATTGTAAAAATGTACTAACAGTAACATGCAATGGTTTTCCTTTCATTACTTAAACTTTTTTCTTTCATTTTTTAAAATATATTGGTTACATAAACACAGAAATTTATCAGTAAATTTCTACCATTGATCAACTTTTGAGTTCAACTATTTATCTGGCAGTTATTATTAATTTTTGTTTAATCATTTTCTTATGCTGTCATATTCATCCTTTTCAGGTTTTATTATTGATTTTAACATACATTAACTTCATTGTTTGTATTTACATTCTTGTTTTTGTTTTTGTGAAAAATTCATCAATGCATTATTTTAAAAACAGAATTCATAGAGAATATAAATATATTATCCATGTGCACCTGTTCTGCTAACACTTTCTCACATCAGTGACACTTTTGTCTTACTGATGTGAGAAGACACAAAAAATATCTCGGCACACTACTTTTGCTTGAACAAAAAAAGATTGTCTTGCTAAACTCAATGGCACACTGGAATAATTAGTTATTACATGTGTACTTCACTTAACAATAAAAACCATGTAATTGCAAATGATATCTGTTCCATGACTCACAAGTCATAAAGTGTTAGAGAATGACTGACATAATGGAAAACATCCCTCCAAAAATCCAAAAAAGTACCCTGCTCTGCAGGATATATTTTCCCAGTTTCTTCCAAGATGTGTTGAGTAGTGTCTTAATCAAAAATCAATGTGCCCACTTGAGTAGGCCCGCAAGGCTTCTGTAGCAGGTTATGTAATCTGATAATACCAATCATAACTATGTTAGAGGCAATCCATCTGACTTTCACAGGACTGGGGTCAGTAAGTAGGCCTTGGCCTCCCATGCCATCAATTACCACTTATTATAGGGTCTCACTCTTTCAGAGATCTGTGTAGCCCCCTTCCATAAATAATATTAACAGGACCAGCCTCATCAATCAATACCAGCACAGTTGTCTTGCTCCAGCCTAAATGGCGGCTTCCACGGCTCTCCAGCCTCGATCAATGACTTTGGCTCCTACTGGCTAACACATAAGGGTAAATCTAGCTCTGTTTGAACCCTGGGGTCTTCAGTCTGCCTTCATTTCTGTCCTCCAGTCTTCTTTATCCACTGTCTCTGTTACATATCTCTGTCTTGATCCCCACAAGTTAAGTACCAAGCCATCACTGCCATCTGATGCTGCAACTTCTGCTGTTGCAGTTTCTGCCAGGCTCATGTAGATGGAGGTGTTGATCGTATGATGTGCACAGAGGAAGTGTCAGAGAAAGAGAAAGTGATTACTTAGAATTAATGAGTAAGTTGATGATTGCACCCGTCAGCACCTTCTACTTTTTGGTGGAGTCTCCAACATTTTCCTGTTATGGCGTGAAGACGAGCATTTTTCAACACTTTATTGTAGCCAAATGAAGGGAGAACTAGTTCAGGTGATGCTTCACTTTTTCCGATAGAGCTGTGACAAATACAGCCACTTGGCATTATTTCTTGCCATCACGTTCATCTTCAATACAAATTTATGAGCTGTTTCATTAGCTACAGGCGGGAGGTTGAGATGCGCTACGTCAGTCTGTGAGGGCGGTGTGGTATTAAGGGCATAATTACGGAAGCAAATAATTAGTGAGTTGAGTGCAAAGCAAGATTAATTAGCCTCATCATCTGCTTGTGACCTTAGCACTTGTGAATTATTCCCTGCTTGACCAGCTTTGCCATAAGCAAATCATTCACCCAGGGGTGAGCGCTCCATGCCCAGCAACCAATGAGAGAGTAAATGGCTTCGACAAACCTTTGCCTTGTGACTGTTATTTAGGTGGCTACACCACCTGGGCCATTCAGAGTTATGAAAACACTTCCTTGTGCCAGAGTGTAGTTGTGATTAAGTGTTTTTCTGTTTGGAATATAGTGTGTTATGTAATGTTTTTAGGTTCAGCTATATAAATCTTAACAAAACCTACTTGTGGCGTGAAGTATTTTAGTTTAAGCATCTTAATGATGGGAATCAAACTTGTTCCCTTGTTAGTCACCAAGCTGTCTTACTGCTCACTGTTGACACTCGCTAGCGTAATGTCTGTCTTAATGCAATTAAGTATCATTAATGCAATTGACTCCAATTGACTGATAGGATATGATAGTAGTCTTTGCCCAGGCTCTAAACGTCTCTGTGTGTGTGTGTGTGTGTGTGTGTGTGTGTAGGTGTGTGTGTGTGTGTGTGTGTGTGTGTGTGTGTGTACATACTGCATATTTACTGACTGTGTTGTATCCTTATGTTTCACTACAGAAAGTCAGTTCAGTCCAACTTGAGCAGTGACTTCAAATTTTGGCCTTACGCTGACCTGAAGACTTCAAAAGCTTGATCAAGCCTTCCCCAGACAAGGAATTCTGTGGTTTAGGCAATTTGTTTAACAGGAGAGAGGTTTAGTATGATTTGGGAGTGAAAGGATGCTTTAGTACTCCTGGCTAACCCAGAGCTCAGCCTCTCAGGACCTGACTAAAGCACTGGGGATCCATCACTTCTATTGAAAAAAGGAGATAAACCTGTCATTTGTAATGCTGCTTGGCTCAGTAATACAGACATTACGTTGGTAAGGAAGACAAGTTAATTATGGCCATATTCCATATAAAAGAGGTGGACAGCATCATTAACTAAAAAACAAACAAAAAAAAATTGTAAAAAAAAAAAAGAGTTTGGCATTTATTTTAAGAGAGTGAAAATGTCTTTTACAGTAATGATGTGTGTTATTTTTCTTCAAATTCTGGCACTATTCATTTACAGACGGAATAATTTTTTCAGAAATATTTTTTACGGTTCATTTTTTTTAAAGAAATATACTCTTCCTGACAGAGAATGAGATAAAGAAGTATAGACCGAAATTTCCAAGAATCTTACACGAATAACGAATTCCGCAATATAGCAACGAACTATTTATCTTACTCATTCATTCATTTTCTTAACTGCTTCATCTGCTTGCGCGAGGTAAGGGGAGCTAGGGGAAACTCCGGGCGCGACGCCAGTCCACCGTGGAGCTACACATAGACACACAAACACGCACACACACACTCACTCCTAAGGGCAATTTGGGGCATGGCCAATTAACCTAAAGCACATGTTTTTGGAGGTGGGAGGAAGCCAGAGAACCCACGCAGATAGCGGGAGAACATGCAAACTCCGCACAGAGCGGGACTCGAACATGGACCCGCCTTGATGTGCGGTGACAGCGCTACCCGCTGCGCCACCGTGCCGCCTTATTTATCTTATTATTTATGGTAATTTAAATGTTTATGAACTCATACTGATATCAAACCACCTATCTGTATTACCTTTTCCCACACTCTGATAGACTATTTAAAGCACTTTTGTGTCTCATGCAAGTGCACTGCGTTCAAACACTTACAGAACGTAGCGCACTTGCAGTCAGCCAATAGAACGCGCATACAGTATCACGTGACTACCTACTAATAATCCACAATGAGGTGAAGTCACGCGTGTTGATGCACAAATGCACGAGGAATTACTGTAGTACCTGTTCAGAATATGGACCTTAGGCTCATTTAAATGCCTCTTCTGTGAAATGCAAGCTTCAATCATCTCATTGACTCTGGTGTGAGCCAGACAAATATGAGATGTATCAGACAGGAAGTCAGCCATTTTAAAACAGTTGGTTTGCTTTCATAAACAGAAAAAGCCAAACCAAGTAACATTGTTTGAATATTAAACTAAATCATAAACAGTTTGCATAGCCTTATGTTCCATGGCGAATTACATTCTCTTGCTTTGTGTAATTATCCTACAATTTGGAAAATGTTCCTTCCTATGATTGCTTCTTGTAGGCAGTTAAAAATACATACTCTTTATTTGCAGGATGTTTCATTTTAATCATTTTGAGAGGACTAAAGTCCAAACAACGCCCTTGATGAGTATGCATAGTTTGACATAAGCACTGTACTTACCTCCAGTAATCGTCACAGTTGGCTGAAACCTGTCAAGTTAAGATGTATGAGCGGATATGTAAAACGGACATAATTTCATGGCAAAGATGGGAAATGTTATTGCTGTTTGATTATTGACCCTTTTGGTGCAACTGCAGAAGTCTTTACTCTGGATCAGCATTCTAGTTAAACCCTATTATTTATGTGTAGACCAAAGTGATGTTTTGAAATCTGTCTCCCTCTTTTAAACACTGTAAACAAAGACTATCAATCATAACCCCCGACAGTGGTAATTGCTACCAGAGATCGTGATTCAGCTCACTCCAGCTGCAATAAGACATTTGTTAAGTCCCACAGTATTGCACAGTAGTCTCATCAAACAGCAAAGTATCACGTTTAAGTGGATAGTAATCTATTTCCATTTGTGTAAACCACTCAAATGTTTTCTTACTTGTTCTGTTTATAGTGACTGATTTGCTAATTAGTATTAAATTAGGCTTTTTATACCAGCTTGTGCCATTTAGGACTCTGTGACCCAAAGTCTGGCAGTTGAAAATGTAATTATTTGTCTCCGTTTGTGATTATACATTTACAAACTTCCCATCCTTATGAGTTTTTTTCTGCCCATCACATTTTAAAAATTAGTGCATCATACTTTGTATAATTCAGTCCCATCTCTTTAGATTCTTAACTATTTGGTCTCTCAAATTTGTGTACATTTAGTATTGATTTATTCATATACAATGTATCATCTTATAAACAAGCTCTTTTACCTGAGAATTTTCTTTGACACAAAAATGCTGCAGATGAATAAAATTATGAAGTGAGATCTGATCTGAGAGTTTGTAAACCACCCTGTATGTCCGTTTAGAACTGATAGACTCTAGTGGGAGTAGTGAATATAGCAGGGATGTGCTCACTGACTCCTTTCACATTAATGAATGGAGAAGCATGGATTTTATGGAGCTTGGCTGTATTGACCTGTGGCTGACATCCACTTTTTAGTTTAATAACATAATCAGCACTTGACACATGATTATAATAACCCAATGCAATTTACTGCATTCTCTACACATTGATTTTTTTTGAACAACTCACACAACCAATTACATTAATATTGCTGCATAATTGGTTTACACATTACTAAATTACTGACAGATTAAAAGTGAAATAGTACAATTCATACACTGCCTACATAACTGCCAGAGAGGAAATTAATATGGATTCAAAAAGTCCTTAGAGGCCTGAGCAGTAAAAGAGGAAATAAGAAACGATCTATAAGGCATGCTTGCCTAAGGATATCCTCTCTGCAAGCTTTCCAGGTGTTGATTTCAGCACAAACATATTTAGATTTGCATATAAATATCGATATGCCAAGCGCCTGTCCTCCTCTGAGCATTACTGTACTTTCAGTTTAGAGGAGTGTGAGTAAGAACACTCAAGTTGCTTATTGCCTCCTTATCATTCCCACCCCCTTTTAAACCCCATTGATGGACCCATTTAATTCCAGAATCTCTTACAGTATACTATCAATGGTTCTCAGTATAAGTGTTGATTTATGTACTTAAGCAGACAAGCATACTTATTATACTGGAAAACAATACTATACTCTATAACGGATTGCATATGTTAATATGTTTACTGCCCCTCACCTCCCACTCAGAGAGAGGTATTGGTGGCAGGCAGATGAGCTTCTTGATGACACACTAACTTTACAGCACAAATGTATTGGTCTGACCTTTGAGATCCACATTGATCCAATGTACTGAGTGACCATTTCCCAAGAAACAAACATATGTAATTGATATTCAGTTCCAATAGTGCTCTAGCAGTGTCTTGGGGATGCTTTGCAGCAATATAAATGAGTTCACGGTTATAGACACAATATGGATGCAGTAGTACAGACTGGTCATCTAAGAGTGAGAGAGCTAAGAATTCAATAGACTTCAGGCTAACTGATCTATCTCCATCAATCCCCAGCATCTAATTGTATAAAAAAGCTAAACTTGTACCCATTTTGAATTTTTCTTTTAGTGTTTTCAACAATGATTTGTCAAAAATGGTTATGTGTGGCTGAAGCATTGCCATCACCCGCTAAAGCCTGCAAAGGTGTCTGCAGAAACCCTGTGTGCACCTGTCTACTCTTACTATTTTTTTGCACTGAGGATGTGTTTGGATGTCAATGGTGATAGCGATGGGACTGTAGCCAACCAATAACACCACGCAAGATATAAGGTCAGACTAGAGACGAAAAATGTAGGTATCTGTTTGTATCACTGTCTCTATCTTGCTTCTCTGCTCTGTCTGTGTGATGGATGTATAAAGCGTTTGGTCTGTGCGTCTGTTTGAGGTGAGCTTTGTCTGAATTCACACAAAATACAACAATCTCCCCTTCCTGAAGAGTTTTGGAGACCTGTGGAAGTACTATTTATAATTAAGTAAAACAGCATGTAATGTTTCAGTTCTCTGATTCATTGCATTGTTTCTGATGCTTCTTTCTCCTTTCATTCCTCAGACATGTGCCTGAACATGCAGGTATTATAGAGTTAGACTGAAAGGATATATTTTGCAGATGCACTAGACATTTGGATTTGTTCATTTCAGGATTAATAAGTATCAGTGCCTCTAATGCCTCTGTGAAGAAAAAGGGGATCTTTGTGAGGCTCTAAATACACAAAGATTTTACTCTTTCTCCGAAAATTCTCTGGTTGCTCTATACTTGTTGGTTGTTATATCTTTGAACCAGACTGAAGAGAAAAGAGAGCCTAGATCTCTGTTCTCCTTGAAGTTTTGGCTTTGGCATATGAAACATGGATTTGAAATGTGGATTTGCTGAGGAGCCCACAGCAGATTCTCTTCACTTCTGTGGGCATCTCCCAGTGCAGTGGGACTTATCACATGAGTATGAAATCTTGACAATCATTTTAAAATTTTATTCTGTATCTTTAATTTTGGCATTCTGCTATTAAGAGTGAATTGGAAATAGAAATGTATGAAAAATCAATGTTAAACATTTGTCATGGTGTTGCTAAATTTTGCCACTACCAGATATTTTTTACACATAAATTTGCACAGTTGTATAGTTATATTATGCTACTTATTTTTGATTAAATCTAAGATATTTTATTAATGACAAAAGTAGATCTGGATAAAGCCTTTTTTTTTTTTTTAGCTTGAAAATAAATGCTACATATCATCATTTTTACTATGAACACTGTGCCCAGGGTAACAATGGAGGTTGGGCACTAGTTGGTACCTGTTCACTGTTCAGGCCTGTTGTTGACTCAGCTGTAGGGCCTCCGCCTCCAGTGGAACGGCAAAAGCTACAGGTCACTAAATATTTCATTTCCCAAGTAAAACATGCTTCCCCTCATCAGCTGCAAAAAAGAAACAGATCACTGTGATGAATGTGCAATCAGGCTGATTAACCCATTATTAGCTGTCCACAGGATCCACTGAAGGAAATGAGGGCAAGAAAGAAAAAAAGGTTATTTATATATCTCGTGGTCAAAGTTATGAATGTGATGCGAGGAAGAGGCCTCCACGAACTTTTACCTCCTTCGTGTTGGTGATTATATGTTGAATTATGATGCTAACGTCCAGTTCTTGTTCCCACCATGTGGCTCTTCCTTATTCGACCATAGAGATATTTTTACAGAAGGAATAACTAATGCTATGAATCCATAGAGTGAATGACTATTAATAACATACATTTTGGACCCATCTTTCTGCAGACTCCTATTTAAGTTTTCCTCTGCTTTCTTTGTATTCTATGCTTTGGCTGTTTATTTTGCCAGCAGATGGTGCTGCAATCTCTTTGTACAGCATCCCCACTAGTTCTGAACAACATACAGTATGCTGCCTCAGTCTCCCATAGACATACATCACGCTGCATAAAAAAAAAAAAAAAGTCCAGCTTAGTTTCTGAGTTGAGTCAAATGTTTTTTGAAAGAAGTGGAGTGGAGATTTGCTGGTTTTCTTTCTGCGGGAAAGAAAGGAAAGAAGCAAGTTTCTTTAAAGGATGAGCTCGTGGTGTTCTGCAGTTACACTTAATTATACTCTTGCACTTTTTTATATTACTGAATAGGAATAGACAACGTTTTCCATTGCAATTGCCTCTTACAGTGGCTGAGAAGGTGTTGGCTTAGTGGCGAGGCTTTTACTGTGGGTAACATGGCTGGGCCAGGTTTATAAACACGTGTGGATGGTGGGTGACATTATGGACGTAAGTAAAAGCTGCACTAACATCTTTCATTATGAGAGGACTGAGAAGAGAAAATGAAGATGGAGAAAGCTGGATTTTTCATAAAGGTCAATAATGGTTTTCAGCGTCTGCCAGGGTCTTTGTTGAGGAAATGTATTACATTAATATCATAATAATAATAATAATAAATGTAAATGTACTTTAATTCTTCTATTATTCATTATTATTAATAAAAAATAATAACTATTCTAATTATTATTAATAATTGATTATTACTTTTGCATAAGTTTTTGGTAATTTCAGCGCTTTTGCTGTTCACTCCATTAGGGGAAGTGTAGGCTGACCAGTGGAGGGGAGGTGTGTGTATGTGTGTGTGTGTGTGTGTGTGTGTGTGTGTGTGTGTGTTTGGGGGCCATAGCATGTTAGCTATTGAAAAGAGGAATGTGAGAGAACATTATTGCCCACACTTCTTGTGAATTGAAAAGGGTTAAAGAAATGACAGCATACAGTGGGTGGCAGGGCCTCAGCACAGCCTGGGAGGAAATGGAATGAGAAAGTGCAGTCAGGCAGACCACTCATTCACCATGACAAATGACAGAGGCCTAGGCCAAGGGGGATACCTGATACCCCACGGTGGGCAGTGTGCACCTGCCAAGGCTACACGTGCACCAAAGTGCAAATAAACCTCAGCCACTCATGGCAGTGCATCTCTAGGTTACAACATTATATGGTAATGATGGTGATGTTAGTAAGTAAGTCGGTGGAATTGTTTTCATTCCATCAATACATTTATTGCTCTTCTTTTTTTTTTTTTAACTTTACAACTTAAGCTCATGGTAATATACCGAAAGCTAAAGTTGTCTTAACTCTGTCTGGAGTAGAATCAGCTTGAAGCTTAACATAAATGTCAGAACTAAATGCATCAAGGAGTAGGTATGTGATGCTCACATGACAAGGTAATTAATGAAATCATCACTATATTTAAACGCTGATTGACAAAATAAGAAGGAAATACAGCGAAACAGGATTGGTTATTGAATTAACCTGGATGTAAGTGTTTTTTTAATGTTCTTCATATTAAATATAACAATATTCATCAGGGAGAATATATAAGAAAATGTATACTGTTCACATTTGGAATCCAAATATTTTTAACTCTGCATTTTAATGATCATGTAATGTGTTTGTTTTTTGTTTTTGTTTTTTCTGTTGAATTCACATTTACAAAGGGTTAGTCACTCCAGTAGAAGTTGTGGAATTAATAGCATCAGTGAATTAAAGGAATTAAAAATAAATAAATAAAAGTGTAATTGAAGTTGCCATTTTTCATCTTGTTTGTACAAATTTAGCAAAATATAGTTTAAAAAATAATTAAAAAAAAAAAAAAAAAACTTCACCCATAATTTGAGATTTGTTTCTCTGAAAAAAATTATTTGTCATTGTTTTCATTTGCAAAAAGTAAAACTATATAAACCTGGAGAAACCTTGACCGGTCAGCAACATGCTCACAAAGAGTGTTTCATCAGGTCACAAGCTGCATGTCATGAGGTTTCTATCTAAATTAAGTCATATATCAAATTCCAGAGGTATATTAAATCCTAGGGAACTGTTCAGAATTAGAGGAGTACTACCATAATCCAATTGTGTGAAATGACAGAACAACAGACATCACATGTGGTTCAGAAAGTAGTCTGTCACTCTTTTACTGGGTGTTCAGGAAGGATTACTGACCTTCATGATGAGCTGCGGTCACTCTGACACCGGACAGTCTATGGCATCGGAATGCAATACAGCGTGCCATGAAAATATGCAGTCTCCTATCCCACTGCAGTGCACAACAACAGACACAAAACTTTGGTCTTTCTCTTTACTGGAAAGAAAGATGTTCTCTTTCTGTTTTCAGACAGGCTCATTCCTCTCATATTGTGTCTGTTAGAAAAGCAAGAACTCCATCTTCTTAAAACTTAATGTCCTTTCCCTCTAAGTTACCAATATTTATATTTACACAAAAATACAGTTTGTTACATTTCTACATATTTATATATAAACAAGTGAGCAAAATACATTTTAATACACAAAAATGCTGGTGTCTATTCTCACTGGTAGGCTGATGTGATCACTGGCTAAACTGTTAAAGTTTAAGTGAGCTTAACCATTAACACAATCTAACAGCATCAACTTAGTTGCTATGGTTACTTGCAGTCAAATAACAGGCTGTGATCTCATGAGATCTCAGTAGCACTGATGATGTAGCCTCCCGTTTCCCAAAACAAATATTGGGACCTTATCAGTATTTTCTGCAGCCTCTATAGATGTGTCAATGTGAGATAACTGTGCAATGTGTGAGTTATTTTTCCTCTGTGCTCCGGGTTTCACGGATTGTTTGGTTCGATTGTACGTGTCTCTGCTTGTTGCGTAAGGTTGCACTCATTGAACAGATCAAGAAGTTTATGTGGATAATGTTCTCGTTTTCATTCTGGTTTTCGGAATTTACAAATTCAAACATTGTTTTGTTTGAGAGGTCAAGGAGACAATGTGTTTTTATTTCAAAAGAAATGGATCTGTTAAGCCACTTTTATTTCTTTTTTTCAATTTTTGTTTTCAATTTAGCTGAATATAAATGATTTTCATGCCTTAACACTATTGTGACACTACCAGAACATGGTTTATCATTGGATGAATTTCTTTGTGTGGACTGTGTGGAGTTTCTGTCACATCCTCACACATGTGTGACTTTCTTCAGTTTCCTCCATTTACTCCACAAAAAGATAGATCTATATTTAGCTGTTGTTACTGGCTGATTCACTGCCGATGCTGCTATTCATTACAGTTACAACTGAAACTTTATACTATAGAATACAGATATAATTTTACAACTGTCTATGGCCATATGCTGTTGTAGTTGATCATTGTAATTATTGTTTTAATGCATTTCTTATTCTATCTTTCAGTTTTCATCAATATGTTGCGAAATTGGATTTTATGTAGCACCTTGTATTTTAATTAAAGAAACTAGTTAACTAAAGTGTATTTTTGTTACTATTACATTGCATTTCTGTATGTATGCAAGCTACCAGTGAGTTTACTTTAGTCCTTCACAGCTTCAGAGCTTCTGGGTTAATCTCTAATTAGTCAAGAAGGAACATTCTCACAGACAGCCTTAGTCGTATTTCACAGAAATATGCTCTAAATTACATGCATGATGTCAGTGGATAACCTTGTGCCAAATTAAAGATTTGGGGAAAAATATATATATATAAATGTTTCTAAAAAATTAGTGACTCTTGAAAAATCTCTGCTACATTTGAAGACAGTGTTGAAGGTTGTTAAGATATCAACTCAGACGACTTGTTCACTTTCCAGAATCTAGGGCTGTCGTGAGTGTATACATAAAGTTTAATTAAACAAAATTATAGCCTTTACATTCTTAGGCATAAAATTTTTATACTTAATTAGTATTCCAATAAGAAACTAATTCCCATAAGTCAGTTTATGTTGTTAATGTTGATGTTTCAATTTTACAGCCTTCAGTTTGTGATGTGAAACTTACCAGTCACTTTGCACTCAGCTAGCTTTGCACGGTTTACATGTGCAGTCGTACTGCCTTCATGTATTAATGCTATTTGTTGTCCTGGTTTGCATTATTCAGATGCACTTTCCTTGCCAATTACACATATAGTCATGCAGTAGCAGTTACTCAGTTTTATTTTCTTGCTGAAACGTACTCATTTGCGAAGAAGCAGCGGGTGGCAGGGACATCTGTTGCGCTAATGCCCAACAGAGTAAACAATATGTTTTGAATTAAGGCTTATTGCAAGGTCAAATTTTATCTTATTTATAAATCATAGTGAGTTATGCTCTGTAAGTAGATTAGGTCATCTGGACCCCCCCCCCCCCCCGCCTCCCTCCATTAGGCTCAGTCTCTCAGCAGTGCAGTAGAGATGTCATCCAGATTCATAATCCTATGATTCCTACAAGCTGTTTTGTGTTGTTAAATCTTGGGTATTTGCGTTGATTTAATATCTGTCTAATCTACTTTAAACTGCCAGTCGCTGTCTGGTTTCTGTCCTTCTTATTTATTATTTCTTCATCAACTTTTTACTGCTGGTTGGGAAATCAAGAGCCAAAGTGTTTTGGAAAAAGCTATTTTGATATGTTTACAAAAAAGTATTTAATGGATATTGGTCTAACACAGTATGTTTGAAATTCTTTTACTCATATTACCTTTTGCTAAATTTTGTATTAACATTTGAATCATTTTGTGATGTTACTAATTGCTACTTTTTAAGGGAAACTTGTGAATTTCAGGAAGCATGTTTTTCCAATAACATATTTAGTGTGTGTCGTGGTGAAAAACATCCCCATAGACTTTGTTTTCCTATCAACTGACCATCTTATTCATCAAGAAGAACTAATTTGCCACAGTTTGCTGCTACTGTTACAAAAAAAAGCATATGAATCATTAAAATATCATAGTGTTAATTATTCAAGCATCAAGTCTTTACCCGTGACTGTTGCTACTTTGGTTGGTAGGTTTTTTTTTGGAATGTTTGTCAACACGATACTTAAAGTGTGTGTGTGTGTGTGTGTGTGTGTGTGTGTGTGTGTGTGTGTGTGTGTGTGTGTGTGTGTGTGTGTGTAAAGGATGGGATGCAAATTAAGATCGAATTTTGTTGCAGACATAACAAAAAGTGTCATCCAGGAATTTTGGTTCTCTCCCCGATGCTGCAAGATTAGGTATTTCAACATTTTCCAAATGTTTCAGCAAATAATCCAAAAGTCATATCAGAAATCTTTCTCAGTGTACTAATATGGGACAACAGTAGCTTGGGGTGGGGACTGGAGGGTAGCTGGTTCAAGGCGCACGTGAACCAAAAAGTTTGAAGTGTGAACTGGCAGCGGGAGGTGCCAGTTCACCTCAGAGCACTGAGGGATGGTGCCCTTGGGCAAGGCACCATCCCTTACAAGTTGCTTATTGGGTCGCCCCACAAAGGAGATACACGCCTGCCCTACCTCTCATCATCTGCATGATTACAAGCTGTGTGTGTGTGTGTGTGTGTGTGTGTGTGTGTGTGTGTGTGTGTGTGTGTGTGTGTGTGTGTGTGTGTGTGTGTGTGTGTGTGTGTGTGTGTGTGTGTGTGTGTCACAGGCCTGTACACATATGCTGCATATATACACTTGTGTGATTTACAATAACTAACTTGAGCGGACAAAATAATTTTTGGGGAACTGATAAAGTTGATTTCTTTCTTTCATGCTTTCTTTCTATGTGTTTAATGCAGTTTGGTATAATATGCTGCTTGATTAAACAATTTTTCCCAAACAATAGCACTATTTCTCACTCAGCAGTTAAATTTGTGTTAAATTTAGTTACATTTTTTTTCTCTCAAGTACAAAAATACATGAAATTTTAGTCGTGCTTTAATTGTACAGGTGGAGATTAGTAGAGGAGTTACACTTTCCTGTATTCTGTCCAGTTCAACAGGTGGTTCTGAGAATTTTGGCCTAATAGGTGTTTACTGTCATTTCTAATTTGCAATAATTGAGTGGTCAAAAAGCTTAATCCAGTTGTTATCCTTGCTATTTTTATTTAGCTTTATTGTAAGTGGATTCAGCTCCCAGAAGATTTGCATGTCCAATATTATTAGTTGCTATGAGTTCAGCTTGCGCAAATCTGTTAATGCATAAGAACATAAGAGCTTCTTATGTTCCAGGCTAGGTCAGAGTGAAGACACATCAGATTAATATTTGATCATGCATAAGGGCCCTTAATCAGATTTACGTATTCCCTTAGCTGAGTGCTCTGCAGCAATTATCATAATTGTAGGCCTAAACATAATTGTCTTTACGCCTGGCTGTTGGATGTGAGCATGTGCCTTGAGATGGGGATCCCAGCACCAAAACCAATTAATGCAGGAAGCATGGCAGGGCCTGCCGTGGGAGGAAGAGGAAAAGAAGGGGAGAAAAAGAGGAGGGGGGGGAAACCGGTCCCGTCCGCAGGCAGTGACGCGGGCCAGGACTGTACACTCAACTTCTGCCACCTGGAGCTCCTCAGGACAAGCTCTCCACATACTGCACCCCTCCATGCTCCATGCTGCCAGCCCAGCGAAGAAGTGTCTGTTTGACTCAGTGGATTTTCACAACTTGTTGATCCTCTGCTCTATAGGCAACCTTTTTGCTTGTGTTCATATATTCACTCACTCGACTAAGGAATAGCATTTTAAATTGATGCTGAAAATGTGGGAAATACATGTAAATGGACTGCAAATTTCCAACTGATTTGTTAAAGAAAATGTCATGTTTGTTAACATAAAATTTTACATTCTGTAGCTTTAAAGAAAATGAAATTAATAAAAATAACAATATATGTTTAACTCTGGTTAAATGCATATGATAGATTAGCAAACAGAGTTCTCTGGTCCATTCAGATTTCATTCAGCTATTTTGGTGGAACTGGTTTGTGTCAAGATATGATTTTATAGAGAGCTGTTTTTCTTGAGTTTCTAGAGAGTTTCTTGTATCTCCACATATTTACTCCTCTTTAATATTTTTCAGTAATAAAGGTTTTTCATACAGAATTCCTTTAAATCCCAAAATGTCACATTTTCTTCTGTAATTTATGTAAAATTGACTCCTTAATAAGTGTGACTCTACTTTTGTCAACTCACTCTTGGTTTAAAGATAAAAGGTTTATTAAAAAAGTCATTATGAATATACACATAGAAGTTCAACTTCTTTTAAAATTATTTAATGTAACTACACGCAAGTGTAATTATTTCCCTTTGTGAATACATTATTTTCAATCATGTGTCGAGTCATAAACCTTTAAATATTATTTTTGATAATAAGGTGCACTAATGAAAAAAAACAAGTTATGAAATAAAATGAACCACCTTGACACACTCTTTAAATAATGCATGAAAGCTCAACAAATGCTAAAAGAAACTGGCTACAATGCCGCTAAAATTAAAAATTTCAAGCACCACTAACTGTAAATGTGGATGCATCTCAGCAAGCAATGTCTATCCATTGAATTAAAATCCACAGAATGAAAGGAATATCATTTTTTTAATGTACAACACATTTTTGTGTGAATGTGATTTTTAATAACGTATAGAATAAATTGAGGTATTTCATTTTACAGAGTCGTGAGACAAAAGTGCTCTTTTGCAAGAAAATGGAAAGGACCACCATTTTCTGTTGCAGTGTAGTAATTTTTGATTGAAACATGTGGAACCTCAAATCCTATTAATATGTCAAACCAAAACAATAAAATAACAAAAGAGAAAAATCTGCTCTGTGACATTTTGATTGGTCTCTGTTTAATATGCTTTCATCTAACCAGTTTGTCATAAACATGTCTATTAAATAAATGAGCCCGTGGATCAGTTCTGTCTGCATGAAAGTCATCCATTCTGCTGGAGACGTGGCGCTGCACAAAGAAACACTAGGAGATGCTTCCCCATTAATCTACCATGACTGGTGGAAATTGCATCTTTGTAATGAGTATTAGGTGTGCATCTACATGAATTAAACCTGAATGAGCCTCTGATTGATCACCTCCTCCCAAATGATGCTTCTCCTGTGATCATTATTGTTTAAAAGTGACTAAATCATATCGAAATGATTAAAAGTCTCTGCTCTGAGGGGAGCGGAGATAAAGTAAAGACACAATGTTTGAGAAATTGTGCTTGTATCACCAGATTGTACATATATATTGTTTATTTGTAGTTAAAGCTGTACTTGTATGGTCTAATGAGAGTAAAATTACAGTCATACAATTTAATAATCCAATGCAGCTGAACTCTCAGGAATATTATAGCACACAAGTAATCCATTAGCAGAAACAAGTTATGATTAAATTGACACATCAACTCTGCCTCTCAAGCTGTGATTAAAATATTAATTGCAATTTTTAATTAACTGTGTGCAGTCACTTGTTTCAGTATTTTTGAAATATGTGTATGAAAAGGATATATGGTACAATTATCGCATCGCCATTACAAGACAGGACAAAAAAAATAAGAATAATGTGAAATTATTTCTTTGTTGCCCACAAGTCACCACAAACCTTACAGAAGTGAATGGTAAAAACTTGAAGCTGCTCTGATGAAACTGAGTGAAAATAAAATACAGCATAAAATGAGAACTGACTGAAATGTGCAACACAAAAACATAACATTATATGAAAAAGAACCGACTAAGTCAAGTCAAACCAAAATATTTCATGTGCATTAATATACTTATACACTTCACTGCCTTCAGGCAACCTTTGGGGTGCTAAACTGAGCTAAGCATAAACCAGTGTCTGCCTCTGACGGAACAGTTACTTCTCCCCTTTAATATTTTTCAGTGTATTAGATGCAAAAGTCCGTAACCATTGTCATTCTGTCAAACATGTCACAAATTAAAAAAACTGACACCTTATGTGACAGCTGTTAGTCGTCTAGCAAGGCCTTACCCAGGTAAGAGCTGATCGCACGACAGCTCTGTAGGGACAGACAGTGTTTACAGACAATGCTTTAAGTTGGGAAAATCCTGGCATTTTTACAGTCTTTGCAGCAATTGTGTGGTCAAAAAACTATGTCTGGAGTCCTCTGCACAAAAAGTACTACACATCTCTGCTAGGTATCGTCTTACTTCGTAAAGTTGATTTAACTGATGACCAGCTGATATTCTGAAGTTTTACACTCAAACATAAAATCTTGATTTTTTTTAGACCCTTTTGACTCTGATATTAATATTGGGTTTTTTTTGTTTTTGTTTTATTCATATAAAGGGCCGAGACCATAGTGCACCTCTTCAGAGACTTTTTTTTTTTTAAAGTTATTTTCAGGAAAATCGTTGTTTTCCTAGGTGCAGTTTGGTAAGCGAAAAAAAAAAAAGTAAATGCTTGTTTGGAAAAGATCCACCCTCGGAAAAAAAGTAGACCTTGTCCCCTTGTATCTTGACATATTTACTATACCTGGACATGCTAATGTTACTGTGTAATATCTCTCTGGTAATTATACTGTCAAGCACCCTGTTGGGGTAATTATACTAAAAACACTCTCATTAGCAGCGTCAAGATGTAAACCCCCAGACGCCTCGGTCTCTTTCCTCATGCACCCATTGAAGGCAAACTAGTTGGCCAACTCCACTTCAGGCTAAACTTTGTAGTATTTGCAGTAACATTTATCGTAATTTTGCCACATTATTTTCACTACATTAGGTTTAGGTTTCAGAGTGATTTTGAATTTTTTATTTTTCATTACTTGACACAATTGATAATGTCTGAACTAATCTGAAAGATTTCTCTCGCGTTCATTGTCCTCCACACTCTGTGTTGCAGCCTGTTTGTGTAACAGATGCTTTCAATACTAACTAGCTGCAGCATTTGAGGCATGCTGGTTGATAAACAATGTATAAATTAGATTAATTACAGTCTAATGATGTTAAACTTTATTTTTGTAGATAGTAGATTGCACATTTTTTGTTGTTTTATTACACATATGACATCAATGACAAACTGTTGAGTTCCTTTTCATCCACAAATGCTTTTTAGGGTTGGTTTTTTTTTTTTTTCCGGATTTCTTAAATTCAATAATCAAAAGAAAACATAGAATGGTAGCTATGTTTGTAGTGGTGAATGTTCTTTTTTATTCAAAATGGACAAAATTACTCACCACAACAAACCAGCACAGAAATTACAACCTTTCTGGGCACTGCATTGTCTGGCAATTTGCTCTCTTTAAATTATTCAGAGACGAGACATTTTTATCACAGCAACTGTGTGGTTTGAGTGACAAAGCTAGCCTCACTAATACTTTGACTATGTCTGCCATTTTATGACTGACATACCAATGAGAAGATTGTCCAGATATTTATCCCATCTGCAGCTAGAAGAGATAATTAAAGTATATGAATTAATCAAGTACATTTAATTAGAGGCTTTATGTTCACAGCAGTACATCTTTGCATGTATAATTTATATTTATTGATTTGTTTGGTTTCATTAGCCCATAAGATAACAGTGCAAATGCATTAGAGGGGAAAATGCACAATTAGCATGCAGTAAGGGCTTCTGGTAATTGATAGATCAGCAGGACTCCCTGCAGATATAAAGCTGTGTAAACTGTCATAAGCAGTTACAATCGATGACTGATATTTCACGCCATATCTCTCACTTGATTAATGGTGTTTTTGAAAGCAGCCCCCCACTTAATGGGACCCTGATAGGCATGCAGAATTTACTGTTTAATCAGGGTATAGAATTTATTGCGGTCCAGAACCTGTGTTGTTGCTGGTGGAAATGTATGATTGGTTTCAGTAAGTGCTATGCTGATGTTATTTGCTCCCGTCAGCAGCCAATATGGCTGAGCATTAAGAGCTTTGTGCTTCCCAGTTGATTTTTCATTGACTGCTCTGCCATCGTTCATCACTGGCTGGTTCCACTCTGTTCTGCAGAGTTGAGAGGAAAGCAAGCGGGGTAGTCGATAGCTTCCAATGTGTTTACAGCATTCCAGCATTTCCTGCAGTGTTAACTGCTTGCTTTCAAAAGAAAAAAAAAAAACACTTACTTTCTGATAATGAGGCTATCTGCATTGAATCACATGATAGAAACTTACGGCATTTTTGTTTTGTTGTAAATTTTACTGCATTGTTGCTTGTATTTTCATACAGTACATTTAGCTACTGTGTCAAGATGGCGACAAGGAAGCTCAGCACGCAGTAATGCCATTCAAGGTGGCACGAGATCACGTCTGGTAAGAGACACATAGTGATAGCTCCTGTTTGGGGTTGTTAACAGATTTTAGGACATTGACACTAGTGATGATAATTCACACGGCTGCAGCAATATAATTTCTTTAAACAAAATATGGGGTTTGTGGGCACCGCATGTGACTGGTATCCCCATTTAAACTCTTGCTGAGGATGTTTTGTTATTCGTGTTGTTTCAGTGTCTCTTATTGTGTTGACTGCACACAAAATAGAGAATAAAGGATAGGCAGAGGTGTGCGGCTTGAAATATTGTTAGATTAGCCAGACTTTGGTATATGGTGGTGTGCAGTAAGGCAGACAGCGTATTTGAGCGGGTTTATCCTGCAGATGGGTGCCAGACGTAGATACATTTCTGCCCTGTGTCTCAGACAATTTCCTCTCCTTATGTCACTGTAAATGCTTACAGAGACACCACCCCCTGTTTAAAGTTGCAGATATGCAAACAGAAGAGGAAGAAGACTTTTGCCTTCTGGTTCAGTGCTAAAAGTTTAAATCTTTACACCTGCTGGCAAATTCCCTTAGGGCGGGTCCTGCGTGTTGTCTTGACACATCTTATTGTTTTTTACAGCCCAGTGTTGTCAAACTTCATGCATAAATGTCATCTCAAGTAGTCAAAATGAAGTTTGAAATGGAATATGTGGATGGTGAGTTAGGAGAAGATGCTGTGACGAAGGAAGGTAAAACATTGCCTTCTGTCTCAGCAGAAATAGTAACAGGAACCCAGTGACCTTTTTTGTTACTCACCTCTTACCCAGAGCTGAGATAACAGCTGGAGATATTTGGAGCTCATCTCTCCCCGTGATCCTCCCATCTTGCCGTAGGAGCTGGTGAAGAGGAATGCCTATACGAAGGCCACATTGACACCGCTAGACCGCCACGGCCCTTAAAACCACAACAGACTATCTGATTTCCTTCCAAGAGATCCCCAGAGAGTGAGAGCTTCCATTTTTCTTAACTTGTGTATGAGTAAACTGCAGGACCTGACTGGGAGGTCAAATCAATCTATGCTATTTATTACATAGAAATGTGACACTCCATCGAAAACACTCCCATTCCAAGTGATTTAGCCCTGTGTCTGCGTTATGTCTGCACTGTGTGTGTGTGTGTGTGTGCGTGTCTGTGTCTCTGTGTGTGTGTGTCTGTGTATGTGTGTGTGCACCACTGAGGTGGGGAGCGCGGCATTTTACAACCATTGTGCCAAATTGTCTTTTTCTCTGTCTTGTCTCTTGTAAACAAAGATGGGTTAATATGCTGTTTGAAGACAGTTTTATGTAAAGCTTTTAGCCCTGGTGTATGTATCATATTTACTGTAAGTACACTTCAAACACAGGGGCAGTCTAATGCGACTGGAATGAGTAAAAATCGTAGTCATGCACAGGTCAACTCCTGAACTCCGTTCTCAAATATGATCTGTATCTCATGTTCGTTTGGTGCACTTTGATATTTGTTCAGGTTATGTCTGTATTAAGCTGTGCGGAGGTTGCAGGAAAATAGGACAGTGACACACTCATTAGCCCCCAAAGGGTGGAAGCAGTCCTTTTTCTGTGGGAAGCAATGTTCTGTTTACTGCGTGACAATGTGATATTGTGCGGCTCATGCTGTCTTAATTGGAAACAGTCTCACTCCACAAAAGGTGCATAAGACCCCTGATTTTGTGAAGCAATCTCACCCCTCCCCTTCGCCACCCCATCACCCCCTCCTCCCCTCTTCCCTGTGAAGAGCAGCAAAAAAAACCCTTAAGCATTTCCTTAATCCTCCGGAAGATCGTGCGATCCCACTAAATATGGTACCTGTGGACAAACAATGGATTTTTCCATCATAATAAGTTAAAGATTTCATTATGAGTGGCTAATAGACAGATGGGCCTAGGCATGAGCAGAAACACAGAGAAGCTTCCTTTTGATCAGCAGCACAGGGTTAATCCATGGTAAGAAATAAAGGAGTATTTGGAGGAGGAGCGAGAGCAGTATTGAGCTGGGCTGAATTTACAGCTGAGAGGGCTCAGTAAAAGGATGATTTTTAGAGCCTCGCTGCGTATTGAAGAGAAGACTGTCTGACAAGTCATCAATGAGCCCCAGTGCTGTACTAAACTAATGAAAGCTGCATTTGATCTTCTTCGAAGACGTTCAATACCACTCCTATTATTTAAGTCCTCAGCCTCACTCAAACCTGTTTTCAAATCCACAAAAATCATTAAACTGCACAGTGAGGTAAACTGTGTTTGTAAGTATTGGTTGAGGAGGAAATATCTAAACTGCTCATAATGTATCCCTGTTGATTGCATTCAATCGACACTTCCTGACTTGTTTAGTGCCAGTTTCTTGCTCCTTGTCTCAGGTCAATTAACAGTAACATCTGTGTGCACTGAAGTGCAAGACTCATTTATATTTTACTTACAAATTTGTAATACAGATTTGTTAATGTCATTGTGTAAAATGTTTTGTGTCTGGTATAAACTAGTCTTTTTGTTCGACCACCCCTCTGGTCTCCATGGAGGGCACCTGAAAGGGTTTTAACCAAACATCAAATCTTATCTCTTGCTCATAGATTTAACAAAAGCACTCGAGCAATATTATTTTCTCCTCAAGACTAAATAAAAATAAAGCCTGGTTGTTGAATTTATATTCATGTTCCACTTTTAGGGGCCATCCCGACCGCACTTGAGAGGAAAGCAGGATGAAAGATTTGGTCTGAGCCTGTGCCAAGGAACAGGGCATGCGTCATCTGTGAACATCAATGATGGGGCTGCACCACAAGCAAAACAGCCCATCCTTGCACTTGAACTGCAGTGATTCAAGGTTATGTTAACTGAAACATGTTGAAGTAATAATATAAACACTGTGATAAACCAGCAGTTTGGAAGATTTCAGTAATAAATCTGGCCAGAGGAGGACTGACAGAAATTTGTGATGACATCAAGTGGTTGTTAGTTTAAAAGTCTCCCATTATGCATCTGTTCAGCATCTATGCAGAGTTCTTTTCCGCTGCATGTTATGTGGTACGTTTTTTTTTTTAATTGAACATTGAAAATAGATAAATAAATAAAAAGATGATTATTGCTGGACATTCTTCAGTAATAAATCAACACGTTTCCCAGATTCTACTCATCTCCATATGGAGGTGTCGCCATGAAACAAAGGCTTCTTATTATTCCGGAGAATTCAATCATAATAATAATGTAATGATTTTCTTACAAATAAAAAAATGTTTTAATCCCTAATTAATGGGGTCACAGCTGTGTTAGTATTGAAAAATCAAATTCCATCAGCAGATCACCACAGTGAAAAACTAGATGTGCCTGAAAACAACTTTTGAGTCCATGGTTATTTACTGTTATACATTTCTGCATTACACCTCCAAATACTACAGCACTTTAATAACTGGGCTGTTGCACCTTTATTCTGTGCTGCAATCTTTAAATGTAAAGTTTTAATGTTTCTATGTGTTTCTGTTCTCATTCCTCTGTGATAGCAGCAGTGCTACAAATACAATGCACACAGAAAGATGTCTTACTTGGATAGATAGATGGATAGATAGATAGATAGATAGATAGATAGATAAACTGCTAGTAGCAGTTAGCGTCTAACTAAAAGAAGTAGAAAATAAACTAAAAATGGCTTCAGATTGTGTGTGTGTGTGTGGGGGGGGGTCATAGAAAGGCTCTTGGCAGATGACTTCAACTGTCAGCACTTCTACACACATTAGATGACAGAATCTCACTTCTATATTTCAGCATGTTTTTATCAGCGGCATCAATTATAACAAAGTTCTTTAAAGAAAATCTTATCACACACTCAATTTTGCTAATTAGATGCACAAATATAAGTCTTCTGTGGCAAATTTAAACTGTTCCTGGTACACAACTTTCGAGGCAAAAATGTAAATGTTATAATGCTTTACAAATTTGCTGTTTTTTTTGTTTAATGCAACACAATATGTGTTTATTGGTAAAATGCACTGCTAAACTTTTCCAATACAATACAAATCTAAGAATCCAAAATGTGACTATACTTTAGTCACGATTGATTTAGCTTTTTTAATAAATCAAGTTCTGGTTAAAGGTCAGATATTTATTTCTTTGGTGACCCTATAATGTCCCTTCAACCACACAAGGCATGACCTACGCATTTGTAAAAGGCCTAGCTTGTCACTAATGTAAAGCTGGGTTGAGTTGGCTGAAAGATAAGTCATAAAATGTTATGAGAGCAAGGAAGGACTGGACACAGCCCCATAGAAGAATGTGAGAAAGAGGGATGCTGAATTCACTAGGCAGAAAGAAGGTAATAGGCTAATATAGAGCAGAGAGAGAGCGGGGGAGAGAGACAGACAGACAGAGAGAGAGATAGAGAGAGAGATGCCTGGTAGACAGGACGGCCTGCTAATCCTCATATATATTCTCCTAATTAATCCTGATTACCACTTTTTAATCAGCTTGCTCAGGTTGTTCCGTTAGAAAATGACACTTCCTAATGAATTAAACCTTCAATTTACAATTGTGCACTATTTCCTCTGTGTTTTTTTTTTTCTCTACCTCCCTTATTGGTCCCGTGAGGGAGCCTCCTGTGTGTCAGTGGCGTGTGGTCTCACTCCACACTAGTTAACTACTAAAAGCTTGGGTCACACCTGCGCCCTTTTATGGGGTCTGGCAAATCATTGGGGTTAGTGTTGTGAGGGGAGTGATCAGTGAAGTTGCCTCGGCTGTTAAAGCCATGCAAGACCCATTTATGTTTGGAGAGGATGAAGTATACGACATATGGTCTTGACATATGAAACAAGTGAATAAAATATTGAAGCTTGTTGATAAATGCATATTTCGTATTCATGTTTGGTTTGCTCCAAATCTCCAACCCTATTTTAAGACTATTTGACTGTTGCTTTGCTCCTGGTCAAAATCATAGTTTGGTCATCTTTGACCCCCTGATCAGTCTACTGTCTAATGTAATGAAACACGTTTACTTGCAGAAAAGGTAAACAGATAGATTGCTGACCCTGCCTTTACTTCCGGATCAGCAGTATCCTCTGGCAGAGCATTTTGAGACCACAGCGGTAATGAACTCTGTCCCCCTGTGGTCAGGCCCTCTGCCTCCCTCATTTGAGTGGGTTCATCCCTGGTAGATGAGATCTTGTGAAGCAGTGATTGTTTCCACGATTAGGTGGGAAAAGTATGGGAGCCATGCCGGTGGATCTCCACCTTGGATTTGCTCCCTCAACAGAGGCCCTGCTGAAAAACAATAGCCAGCTGTCACCTGCCAGCTGATGTGTCTTTGATCAGCCAAATGAAGACTCCTGGCATTTCTTATGGAGTGGAGATTGCTTATCGATCTATATAAAAATATTCATGCTAATCCCAGCCAGCAGAGACTATTTTCAAGCCGGGTTAGCAATCAGAGCTGCTGTCCTGTCTGGAACAATTCGCTGAGCTGGGAAGTCTAATCAGCTCAGGGTTCTACAGTCAAATGCACTTTGCTGTTTAAATTTGGACCCATGACATTGATGGAGGAGTCCAGAGAAAGGTGTTGACAAACCAAATTGTTTGTTCCAGCACTATTTTGCCAGAGATCAAGTCCGGAGTAATGTGCAGTGAATTTGTTCATTACTAGCTGGGTTTGAGGGACCGAGATTTCACCCAGTCCATTGCAGGAGGAGTAGTGTTTCAGTGTTGGGCGATTGAACATCTGGGTGGGGGCAGCTTGATGCAGAGGGTGAATGTATGCATGTGTTAGTGGTGTGTGCGTGAAGAGCTTTAGGGTGATTTGCAATGATATGTGTGTATTGTTCTGGGGGGAGGTGGTTGTGACAACGGTTTCAGGGTAACTGTGACGAAGCTGCAGGTTCAAGTTGAAAAGCCATGAAAATCAAGGAGGTTGAGAGCTTTTAAAGCTGTGTACCTGTTTGGGTCGAAAGGTGAGATCCGCTCAGCTTGTTGCATCCCTACATAGGATTGTAGCTACACTTAGATTCCATATTAGATGCAAAATAAAAATAATCAATTACAAATGCACCCAAGCAGAATGATAATTATGATGATGATGATAATGATAATAATAATAATAATAATAATAATAATAAGAAGAAGAAAAGTAGCAGTGGTATTACTAATATTATATTATAATGTTTATCCCAGATTTAGTATCTCAAAAAATGCATACATTTTTATGGTTTCATAATAAGACACAATTCAAATATTTGTTCTCACATTTTGTTTACTTGCTTGCTCTGCTCTGGTCAAAGCCCCTCCTCTGTCCAGTGATGCAGGGAATTCTAAATCTGTCCTAATATGTTAATACTGTCCTGCAATTATTGTGCAAAGAAATCTGTGAAGAAAAAGCATTGCCAGAATGGAGAGATTATCCTGCTGGAGGGTTGAAGGGCTTATGTCTTGCCATATGGCCCAGATTGTAATGTGCAGTGTCCTGCTTCAGGGTCAATCATACATCAAGTATTAGTGTCAGGTGTGGATTAATTCTTTATGTTCCTTCACCTCCACTGTACTCTACCTGGTTACTCGTCTACCTTGTTTACTGTCGTGGCATGAAAAATTTCATGTTGAAGATTTTCCTTCATAATGACAGCTTCGTTTTGTGAAAATAAAATGAGCAAAATGACACAAATGAATAAAAAATCTATTGGCAAAAGGACTGAATATATAATAATAATACAAATAATAATAATATTATTAATAATAATATTGATCTTCGTGCAAACAACATTGTCTTTATTTATTGCTTGGTTAGCAGCCTGTCACCCATAAAAAAAGACTTCCTCTTTCTGTTGCTGTTGTAGCAGAAACCACTGATTAGTGAGATTATTGCTATTGTTGACTGATGCAGGGCCATACATTCTCACACAGGGTGATTTAACCCACACTTAAAGCATAATGCTCAGTTTGTACAAGCTGGAGCCAAGGATGCTTATGTTTGCATAATCAAGATTTATGTTTCAGCTTCCACACTGATATTTGGTTTATATGGATTGTTATTATTTATCCAATATAGCATACTGATATGTACGCCAAAAAAGGAGCTGTAATTTGATGCAGCGGTGCACATTATACATAACCATATATTATTTGATCATTGCTGCTGTTAAAAGCATCTTAGTTTTTCTTGAAAGCATTTCTCTGTCACTTCATAAGGAATGTGTATACAGTATTTCCACGAGCTAGTAATTGCTATGGATCTAGCGGTTGCCTTAAATGGCCCAGTGTACTCAGCCAGCCTTTGTCCTGGTGGTGCATCGGGTCAAGTCCTGGATATGCCATTAAGCTAAATGACTATACACATAAGAAACTTCATAATTTATTTTTGACTAACTAGAATTGATAAGGTTTAACCTAATCGACACTTGTCCATATGAATCCTGTCAGAACCAAGTGGCAAACACAAATGTCAATTGGCCAAAACAGCTTTTGCATTGTAAGTTAGGGAAATGTGGTGATGGAAAGTGTGTGTTTTGAGAAGGGTGTGACATGGCAGTGTGGGATGTTTCCATGTGTATGTACGTCCTTGTGTGAGGCTCACATATGTCAGACGGCAGGATGTAAGGTGCGGGTGTCGCCAGGCTTTGGTGGTGCCTGTCACCTTGTGAATAAACAGCAGTTGTTCGTTGGGGAAGGCGGGACTGATTCATGTGAGATTGGTGGAACATGGCAGATGGATGTACTTTTTCATATGTGTAAATAGTCTCAGCTAGCTATTAACATACCTCCGTGCAGATGGCAAACTGTAATAAAGTACAGGCGATAAAACAAGCCTCCTCGTCGATGGCTGACGCCCAGCCGATGTTTGTTCATTTTTACATACAGTGCAATATGTTCTGTAGCACAAGGGCACAATAACTAGTGGGGATATTTAGGAGTGCTTGTTGTTCCTGAATAGTAAACAGTTTTAATGCTGCAGTAAAAGCAGTTTGATCTGGTTTTGCTTCACATTCCAGAAGTTAAAAACTAAATTTTGTATTCTCTCTACATGGACTCATTTTAACTCATATTTGATCATATATTTGAATGGACACAACCCCTAAACATATTTTCCTGCTTTAATTGACAGTTAAACATGAGTTTGGCTTTGTGTTTACTGATGTGTCTGGAATGCCAGAGCTTTTTGATGGTGGAGCGGCAGCACAAATGAGGGCATGTTGGCTCGTGGATGGGTGTTAGCTGACGTCGGAGCCACTGTGGCCCACAGCTGGCTCCCCTCCAACTAGATGATCTGCTCCTTCCTGACTCCAGAGACCAAAGGAACAGAGCAGAAAAACACAGAGTGAGAGTGGTAGAAATAGATACTAGACGGGTAGAAAGAGGTAGAGAAACAGTAGAGGGAGAGTGTGAGTCAGAACCAAAAAATAAAAGCGTGGGTACATCATGTCAGCATCCAGATGCATTGTAACCACTCGCCGCAGCAATGTGTGTGTTTGTGGAGTGTGCATGTGTTTATGGAGCCCAAGGACTTCTTGTCTGTCTGCTGCTGGTTGTGGCAGCCAGCTGTCAGGGGAGCTCAGGGAGAGAGAGGAGGCCAGGTGAAAGGAGGGCCAGCGGCAGACGGGAACTGGATCCAGCGCTCGCTCACTCCAGATGAATGGTGACAAGAACGCAAGAGCCATTGATCCATTGGTCAAAGCATCCCTAAGGCTGCTATCTAATGTGCTGAAAAAAGGAAACATCAACCCTGAGTGGAGCTGTGAAAGAAAGAGACAATCCTCATCTGGTGAAACACACCTTCCACACAACATGAAGCTTTGTACACAGAGCTGGTGGAGGGAGTTATTCAATACATTTAGACCGGTGAGGGCCCATAGAAATTAAAATTTGAATTTGATCTTATTTTTTTTTGCCTTTTCTTATAAACACATAACAACTTTATTTTTGCATCCTGAATTTGATAAAGTAGCTTACACACACTCTTTGCAAACAATGAAAAATGCATAGCAGCCAGTAAGACGGCCACTGTATTTACTAGGTAACTGATTTTGAGGTGAAACCTAGCAGGGTTCTTCACACATGTCTCTGAATGAAAACCATTTCCTAAGAATTTCCAGATATATTGTTTGAATAATGCCTCAGAGCCATAGTACATGTGTTAGAAATTAACTAGCAAAAATGCACTCCGACTGCATGTAAACTGCAATGGAGGAAGTAAACTAAGACACTGCAAACAGCATGCAGACATAAACATTACATTACGACAACAATGGTCAATAGGTGTAATCACTACAAAGCAGCGGGATAATTACTTGCCGTCGTCTTCCTGTGTTTGCACTATGCATTTGTCATGGAACAAAAAATTGCATGAATATAAAACATTCCTGACAATTAGTTTTTTAGCAAGAACACATTAAAATTCATCAGTCTGTTTTTGAATATTGAGTCAGGTCCTAATTGCTTTGATATGGGTCTTACATGTTGCTGTGACACCTGATTGGACAGTGTAACCTGAGCAAGGCAGCCGGGTAGCGCCAAGCCCATTGATTGGTGATGTAGGCTGAGACATGATTGATTGATTGAGGTTATTTAGGTGACAAAGATTGCAATGCCTAGCCCATCAAGGTGCAGCTCTGTCAGTCACAATAACCCTTGATTGCCTCTGCTCCCTCCCCACCTCTCCTCCTATAGCCCCCTGTCCATCGCTCCTCCTTTGGGAATATACAGCTTGTCATATAAGTAGATGCACAAAACACATACAAATCTGCACAAGCAAAAGATGCATTTTTATAATAAGATGTCCTCCACTCTGATAAATATAAAGCACTAGCTTACATAACACCACACCTGCTTGTGTGTTTGTGCATGAGTCAAGTGTGAGCACTGTTGCCCTGCACACAATGTTCGGAGCAGCCACTCGCCTGGGGCTTCTCACGCATATTATTCATATTACTGTCGATTCTAAAAAAAATTAGTCGCCAGGATATCCCTTGGAGATTGCAGAGATTATCTAACTAAACTTCAAATACTTCCCAGGCTCAGTCACAGCACCACACAGCATCCATTAGCTGGCGAACTTTGTTTCAGGGCATCAATCAGATGGACACACAAGCCAAAGACAAACATGGGTGTCTTGATTTTCCATTGCTTTTGATAGTTCCGCAACTCGGAGCTTGCCTAATACGTTTCAGCTATTATCCATAGATGTATCTGATAATATTTCTATAATTGTATTAAGACCCTCACAATATCCTTTGTTACTGACTTAACTAATTCAAGATTTGAAGTTTGCTTTTGTGCATTATGTTCCCTACATGTCTGACAGCCTGCCCTCCAGCTCATCCGTTCAATGTGGGCTGGTTGGCAGGTCTGTCCCACACGTTTCCTATCTGGTGGGCATCACAGGCATTTTACCTTAATTGCAAGGCGTCATCCGACTGAGTGCAGCTTATTTGTATGTTTGTTTGCCTCCCTGCCTGAGCTATTGGTAATCTATTCTCCTTTCTTTGCAGGAGGAAACTCAGGCAGTCAGTGTTTGGATTTATTGAAGTGGCAACAGGTTTAGTGCATTATCATGCTGGGTTAGATGCGGAGAAATACTTGGCTAAATTTTCCTGACTGCAACCAAAGCAGCTAGTTGAACTTTTCTGTGTAGTTTGGAGTTGAGGTACATTTCCATAAGGAAATTTATTGAAAGATTGGAACAAGTAAAGCTAGCTCAAATTTAATGTCTTTACATGTTTGCTTATTACAAGGCTGAATGAGATGGTGTTAAAGCATTCCTTTTCGTCTGTTTAAGAGATTAGGTTTTGTTATCCTATGGAGGAAAAAAAAATAGATACCTTGAGAGGAACTAGTGCACAAAAAGTTGATTGTACTGTATGTATAATCAATTTATGAATAACAGATCCACCAGTCCGAACACCAATTTTGTTTGTGTGTGATTCAATTATTTCTTTGTTTCTTACCTAATATATTGATGGAAAATCGTGGATCATACTTGACCAGTAGATTTGAGAAATCACAAACCTATAGCATTATTGCCTATAGCAATAACATTGTTTGATACAGTGCAAGAACTAACATGAAAGTTGTTTTTCTAAGATAAAAAAAAGACCTTGAGGAGAGGGACATGGAAGTAGTTCAAGGAGAAATAATATAATAATTTTGACATTAAAAAACGACAACTTTCAATCAATTAATTCCCAGCATGTTATCTAGAAAGATAATAAATGTTTATGAGTTAGGAGTATGTCCTTGGTGTTCTTTAAAAAAACACTTAACTTGAATAGAAAAGTATAAAAAAAAAAACTCACGAAGAAACAACCTTTTATTCTCATCCTTCTTTTCACTCATATTTTTCCACTTCAATCATTTCCAATACTGCATCTGAGCAGAAAATAATAATGGTATTCACATTTCCTAGAATCCAGTTTGCTTGTTACAGCAGCATCGATCCCAGCTCAGAGATATACTGTGATGCTGAGTAATCTAGTCATGCTTGAACCTCCTTAACCCAGCTGGATGGTACTTGTTCTGTGTCATAATTAAGCAAAGACCCCAGCAGATTGCAGCAGTATTATAGATCACAACTAAACATATTGCTGTTAGATTAATGCTAGAACATTGTAAGGTCCTGACATACCGTGAGCAGAGACAAGTGTGAAATATGCTCAGTGAGTGCATAATTATGACATCTGTTACCCTCTACAATAGCTCTCGTCCTGATATTAACAGAAGAAATAACAGGTTTAAATACAGTATGTGTTAAAGCTATG
The DNA here is from genome assembly GCA_013358685.1 of Antennarius maculatus. Taxonomy (NCBI): domain Eukaryota; kingdom Metazoa; phylum Chordata; class Actinopteri; order Lophiiformes; family Antennariidae; genus Antennarius; species Antennarius maculatus. Next base: position 5,122,028 of record CM023606.1, read on the forward strand.
ATAGGATGTGTAATTGAAATATGACTCGGGTGTAATGAAGATTAAATTAAACCCAGAGATAATCGTCTGACACAAAGATAATTGAGTTGCAATCCTCGGGTAGTGAATGATAGCTTGGGGAGAAGAAAGAAATAATCACGGCCCTTTGCTAGAGAGGAATAAGCTTATTTCTCTGTGATGGAGCACATATAAATTCTGTGCTCAGATTAAAGAGCGATTAATCAAAGCAGTAATCCACAATTTGAGTGGAATCAGAATGACATATGTCTGCTTTATGTAATTTACTTTTTCCTCCTCTTCCAGGCAGAACAGCACTGATTGTGCTATGAGACTAAGAGTCCCCCCCCCCCCCAACCCCCTTCAAATATCTCGCATTTATGCTTACAGGATGTCTTGGTGTTCTGATTGCAGGGGGAAAAGAGCCTGGCAAAATCTCTGCCCTCTTAACATATCACAGGAGAGTGCTTGTGCTCTCCCAAACATATGGTCCCACATTACTGCCTGGGCTCATTCAAAAGGGATTAGAGCCTGTGGGTTGAAGTGTCTACGTGTCAGCGGTGGCACCCTGCTGCATTTCCAAGCCTTTACGCTGCCAAGCACCAAATAGTGCTCAGACATCACCATATGAGCTCAGACATGACATGATCATGTGTATCACAGGAAACTTGAAGAGTGTGTATTTGGTCTGACCGTCAACATTCACAGTGAATGAGTGAGGTGTTTAGAGAAAGAACGCTGCTCTTCCTGGTGACAACCAAGTCTTACGTTGACAACTACTTTTGTTTCACCTCAATGTCTGGAATTCCGTAAATAGAAAAATATAGATTTCTGTGCCAGAGGATCTGAATCATGTGGGTTAGAGGTCAATCAGACTTTGTGCACCCAAGGGTCTATTTTAAAGGTGAATAATTTAGACTGTGCTCACAGTGGTGGTGTAGAATTACAACACAAGGAGAGTGAGGATGAAAAACACAAATTTATTAGGGCAAAGGGCACAAGAAGGAATCATCACTAATTAGCGGTTGCCATGGAGAACAGCTCAGTGTATAATGTGAACCAAAGACAGAGACAGCAACTGACCATCAAGGAAAGCGGAGCACAGAGGACATATACACTATCCAGCAAGGATATGATGAAACAAAATTGTACGCCAATGATTCACTGATCTCATCTTCAAAGAAACAACAAATCAGATCCAAATACCAACATTGTTATGTATTTTAATCTCCATTCGTAGTTTGATGCAATGACATTTTTCTAATGTCACACATACATATATTTAATTAAAGATAACCAATGCACATTGTTTGAACTCACATGTTTGTACCAGCTGTCTTTTGTCCAGTTCTTGTGAATTAATTAATATAGATTTTTAGGCATGACTAAAGTCATGCAAAATCACGGCACCAAGGTCATAACCTCTGCGTCAAAATATTTAATCCCCAGACTGATGATAACGGCTCAACTCAAAGGAAAAAAAAGATGTTATCCGTGAATCGACTGTCTGCTATTGATGTTAGTGTCATTATCTACAGATTGGCTCTGAATTAGAACAATGGCCATTTTAAGTACCATTTCCTCTTCCTCCCAGCCTCCTGCATGTGGTACACATTAAGCAACTTACCATTAGGTAAGTATACTTATATCTTCATGGCTATCTCTTCTCTTGTCCCCTGCTCAGGACAGATTTATAGAAGCTTGCCACTGATTATCACAAGTTAGTTTTTTTTTTTGTTTTTTTATTTTGCAAGTTTCTTGCATTGCTAACAATTTAACAAAATGTGTGTTAAGAGCTTTTCTGTTTATTTGTTTTAAGATGTTCATGAGATTAATGTACATATGCCACAACAGAGGAAGCCCAGGAGACACAGAGTGTTGTTACCAGAAATCAACTGGAGTGAGATGGGGCGTCAGAACAGCACACCAGCGACCTGCCTTCCCAGCTGCTGGGAAAGATGGAGATACCAGAAAATCTGTGTTTGTTCAGCCACTCCACAAATATCCCCTCTTCAGATTGCGTCTGGCTAAGGAAACGGCACTTGACATGGATTCAGAAATGATTATTGGTGGCAGTGTCCTTCTGGGGCTGCTTTTATAAATGTGCCAATAAATTTCACATGTCCAGCTTTGTTTTGCTTTCATTAGGCCTCTAATCTCCGTCCCAGGGCCAGGCCGATCCTGCCATGAGTGAACTCTCTGTTTTCTCTACAACCAGTGATTAATGACTGGACAGCATGATTACCAACATGCTGCTCTGGAGTTACATATCTGCCTCTATTGACACAATGCCACAAACAGAACAGCACTTTGCCCGCTGCATGCGTTCATAGAAGCATTTGTATGCATGCCTACACATACTTGATGTGGAAGTGTGAATAGGAATATTGTTCTTTATTTTCTTTTACAGTTAATCTTGTGTTTTCTCTTTCATCATTCATTTTGGTCATACCAAGTGTTTTTAATGTTTTATTTAGGTTATAAATTATGTTATACATTATATAGACAGCGTCAGAAGACAATCTTCTTCAGCGTCAGAAGACAATCTTCTGACGCTGTCTATATAATGTATAACCTTTGTCTCTACGAAGGAAGTTTTCTCAAACTAGATGTAAAGATTACTAATGGACTCAAGGAATCTGACCTGCCAATAACCCTTCGTCTTTTACAACACTGCATTGTTCATTTTTTCCTTTTAAAAGTCATAATCTCATAGCAGCCAGCTATTAACTTGACATTTACAGTACTTTTATTGACTCTTGAGTGCATTGATTCATAACAGTCATGTAAGTACTCATCTCTCAGGATATTACTCACCATCCGTCTGATGCCGCGATATCATATTTTTGTTCTTTGTCTGGAGTGTGTGCCCTGGACATGGAGACATATACTTTACCCAACAAACAATAGGGCTATAAACCCCTTCTTTGTGTGGCATTACGCATCTGACGAAGCTGTATATGAATGTGTTTCCACATGACTAATAGATGATGCATGTTGTCTGCCAGGCCATGTTTTTTTTTTTTTTTTCTAGTCAAAGGCTGGACAGAAGTGCAGTGAGAAAGAAAAACCCTTGTTTTTTGTCTTTGTGAGGTCAAAGGAAAAGACACCTGTAGAGTGGAGTCAGCAGGTGTTCGCAGGCCCTTTACTGTCCAAGGCCTGCATTAATGCATTAGCTTGTGTGTGTGTGTGTGTGTGTGTGTGTGTGTGTGCTACTCATTCAAATTGTTTTCATACAAGATCCTATGATCTCATTGTTAGATATTAATATAATATTAAACAGAATTTGACATTTTGATACCAACTTCCTTTCTACCATAAATTCACCAACGGCAGAAAATCCTTTAAAAAAATATACATCTCTAGTTTGATGAATGATATTTTTACAATGATGAAGCATCTCATTGTTATTTCTTCCTACTTCTGTGTTATTCTTTCCATACCAGGTTGAGTATTTCCTTGGCAAGTGAATAAGCTTGTCATTCCCATATTGAACACATCGCTGGTCCAATAAATGGACACCACCTGTTTAAACGGTCAGTTTCATGCCAGGGTCAAGCAGGGTCCTGTTTGATTGGCCACACTGAATGTTCGGAACATGCAGCATGCCCTCTGTGGTAACTTTTAAAAATATTCAGGAAGTTTGGTTCACCCTTTATGGCCTAGGACATTTCCTACTACAGGAGTTAAGCACTCAGGACAGGAAACCATTTGCTGTGGCTGTAAGATCTCTTTAATGACTGTCTAACTAGAAACAGGCTGGCCTAATTCAGTGCCTGGAGCCAGCAGGAATGGCCTTGCATCTAGACGTTGTTAGAATATTTACTGCTTCTTCGATGGGAGTCTTTTTGACACTGCTGCAATAAAATTTACAAGGAATCCCTTTTTAGTGCAATGCAAGGCAAAGTATGGTCAAGACGGGAAAAAAAACATGTTTGAAAAAATAGCAAGCCATTAAAAATATCATTTGTCTTTGTTTATGTGGCCTTAGAACTATGGATGGCTGACATTTAAGCTGCATTTGATCGGCTTTTTCCCTGGTAAACTGAGGATACTATTGGTTGATGGTCAGCATCATCTGTCTTTACTGTGTCAGAAAAGAGTGTGTGGATTGTTAGACCTCAGTTTAGGTTTATGTGAAAGGGTCAGTATTGTCCTTGGATAGGAAAAAGCTGCTGATTCAAACATATTGAGCTTTTAATGCCCTCTATCTTTTTCCTTGACCGCTGTCAAATGTTGTTTCACTTCAAATCAAAGGCAAGTGCCACAGACCGCATGTACCTCAGAGCTCAGTATTGAGCAAGTGGCTTGGTAACTGTGGGAGTGGTTATAGATTAGCAGTGGCTGAGTATATGTTCATGTGTTACATGCCTTTGTGGGTGTCCATGCAGTGCTGTACATGGTGTGTCAGTGCTCCTGCTGACTGAGGAAATGAGCTGGGACCACCAGAGGTGATTGTGCATGTGCAAGCAGGGACCACGATTGGCTTGTTCCAATGACTGACTGACTACGCCTGTTCTGTGACCCACCAAGCGTCATACCCCCAACCTTTGTTTAATAAGGCCAGGGAGTGGTAGCCCTTTTTTCTAAAGTGCCACCGTGTCTGGAGAGGCTGACACACTCCGGTTTCACTACAAACCCTACACCCTCCTTTCTTTTTCTTCCAATGTGGATTTAAACAAGATGCAGTCAAAGCCAATTAGAGGAGAGTGAGAGCAGCGCAGGAGAGGAGCTGGTAATAGTAACTTTGTTCAGCTGGTTCCTGCTGTGACCAGCCCTCATTTAAATGAGCCGCGTGATAACTCTCAGAAATATGATCCCAGTGAGTGAAGGGAAGAGGTAGTCTCTCCACTTTCTTCATTCCCAGTGGAGCATCTTTTAGCAGGCCTCTCACCCCTCCGTGTCTAGAGGCTCCTCAGTGACACAAGCCCTTTTACACAGTGATTGCACAATAGCACTGAAATGAACCCCCTTCTCTATGACGATTTTGTTAAAACTGAACGAAACATCTGCTGAGACATATTCAGTAGATATTAGACAGTATATTGCAAACAAAAGTGTATTAGACAGCAGGTCATATGTGATGCAGAATCACTCAAAAACATAGTTGACAGACCTATTGTTAACTGTTAGAATCTGTTATGACAAAAAACCCATGCAAAAACCAGCAAAGAAAATCAGCTAAGTAGAGAGAAACATCAGTCCATCATTATTTTAAGGACTCAGGGTCAGTCAGTCTGGAAAACTGCAGAAACCTTGAATGTATCCCCAAGTGCAGTTTCAAAAACCCTACAACAAAACTACAACAAGCAACTGCAACAAGCACTACAACAAAACTGGCACACATGAGGATCGATCCAGGAATGGAAGACCAGGGTTCAGTTCTGCTGCGGAGGATTAGTTCCTCTGAGCCAGCAGCCTCAGAAATCATGACTTTTTTAACAGATGTCTGATTAGAGCTCAGATAAATGCCACACAGAGTTCTAGCAGCAGACACATATCAACATTAACTCTTCAGAGGAGGCTGCACCAATCTGGACTTTATGGTCAAATAGCTACTAAGAAGCCACGACTAAGGATGGTCTCTACATACATGGTTCCCATCATGAAGCGAGGAGGTGTGACAGTGTGGGTGTGATTAATTGGGGATATTGATTCGGATTTATTCAAAATGATTCCAAAATAATATTCAAAAGCACCAGTATGGCTGCCACAGCATTATGCAGTGAAATGCCATTTGGTTGGACCACCATTTATTTTGTAACAGATCCAAAACACACCTCCAGGCTGTATAAGGACTATTTCACCCAGGAGGAGAGTGATTGAGTGTTGCATCACAATTCGAGTGACTGACCCATGAAGCTCAAAGAGAGAATCAGAGCAAAATATGGCTATTTTTAAAAATCTAGGATATACATGTACATACATGTTTTGAGTTATTTCACATTTCTCTTATGACTACATAATTTCATATGTGTTAATTCATTGAATTTATGCCCTCAGTGAGAATCTACAGTGTAATTTGTCATAGAAATAAAGAAAACCACGAAATGTTAAGGTGTGCTCAAACTTTTAACTGGTGGTGTATGGTGAGCAGCACTCTTTAACCAATTAACGAACATGACAAACAACATGGCATAAAACTAAATTCACATAAACTGATAATGAACTCCCAGACTCATTTATAGTTTCTTCTTTCATTCAGTTGGCTGCTATTTGCTTGCTAAGTATTCCAGTTTTCAGATGACATATAATACATGTCACACCTCTGGCCTGTAATGCTGTGTTGCATTTAGAGAATCCCACTTTCAGTGGGCACACATCCAGGTAGTCAGTAGCTCCTTGAACAAGCTTTTTAAATTAGACTGTAGATGTGTCAGCTAAGACAAAGCAAGGAAATGTGTGTAACTATTTTAAACAAACTATTAAGTAAATATTTCAGAGTTGCCTTAGAGTTTGGTAACATACAAGCAATTTGCAGAAATGATCGTGTACTAAACGACTATCTGGGGTGCTCAGTGAAATAAAACAACTGCCTCAAAGACTTCAAATTCCACCTTTTTGTCTTGACAGCTCCTGAGCAAACTTTGAAGTGTTCTTATCATTGATTTTGTGTTTCTTGTCTGACATGTCTTGCAGATAGGCCTTAGCTGAGATGAGTGTTAAAGTACTGTTATTCACATCATTGCATGTGAAGTAATAGAACAATTGATAAGGTGTCTGACTACCAGCTGGATAAACAATGCATCAAAAAGTCTGCCATCATTCCTTTCTCACCCAAAGCTATATTTTTATTCCAAAGCGGTGATTTGGTTTCTGACGTTGAGATGATCTTTTACTTATCTATCATTAGGGAGGAAACCAAGCACATTGACAAAATAAGAATCGATGTTTAAAGGATGTTTAAATGTTATTATGGCTCCAAACATCTCAAGACACACTGAATGCCTCAATAACAAGAAAAGTTCTAATCATGAATAATGAAGTGAATAATATTCCACCCAAAACTAAACACTTTGTGCAGAGAAAGGAATTCACATACATGATGGTTATGCAGCTGGTCCAGGATACGGGATGGTGAGCTGGAGTTGATGGGGGGGAGTCAGAGTGCTTTGATCCAGTCCTTTAAAAGTTACACAGCTGATCTGAGCTAGACTGCAGAGCTGCCGTTGGCAGATGGCCCTTTTGTCACCGCGGAAATATAAATCCAATAAACATGGTAATCATATAAAATGCTTTTGACATGATCTCGCGCTGCTTTACTTCTTTTCTTTTGGTCCTGAGAATTGCAAATACATTTTATGAGACTTTTCATACCAGCTGACAGTCAACAATGGTGTTTGTCCAACAGACTAACACAAGACCTAACTGAAATTAGACAAATGGAGGAATTACAGCCACCTTTGTGTCCCCATCAAGGGTGTTTATAATTTATTTTGAATACATCAAATAAAAGAAATGTAGGAATTATAGCCTACAGTAAGCACCATTTGTCTTATTAAGCTAATTACATATGCATCTTTTACAAGAACGAAACACTAAACATTTGAAATTACAACGTTGGCCAGTTTGTCCAGAGAATTGCTTGTGATTGAATGTGTTCCCATTACACTGATAGCAGATCAGCAGGGGGAGCCTGCTGGGTCTTTGATAGGCAGTTAATGGTTCATGAGGCATTGGGAACAGATATCTCTAAAGGAACACAGGTCTCAATGCCCTTATTCGCTTGTCCTCCTCTGTCTGCTCTATTCAAGACACAACACCAGCCTGTGTTTCTACTGGCACTCGAAGTGACAAGATTTACAGGAACATGAGGTTGTGTCAGCTCAAGAAAGATGACAATAAAGAAGGGATAACGGACTGCCAAGATACATTTTAATGTCTTCACTGCTCTTTTGAGGGGAATAAAGACATTCAATTTACACTTACAGGTTTGAAAACATAAGCTCCTGTGTCATGTAAATTGGCTGTGGGCTGGAAAATGAATAATCTTACGACCATTTTATCTGCTCAAACTGAATGAGGTGAACTTGAATAATAAGTTTTACACATAATGCAGAATTTTGTTTGAGGAAGGCAATGTCTCTAACCAAACTTTGATTTTTCAACTGCCTTGTTGGGCTCATTGAAGCCCCTTAACAGCCCTGCTGTTTGTCGTTCTTGAAGTCCTGCTGAATGCAGACCACTGATCCTGATTTATTCAGACCCTTTTATTTGACATTGCTGTCAACCTTGATTACAATTATGTATATCAGAGTCGTTTTTGTTAATGATTTTTGCAGGGTGTTATAATCGGTTTAGTGCAATATGGCACAATGGCAGCCACAGCTGCTTGAGAGGCAACAGGCTTCTGCCTGGGAAAAAATAATAAAAACTGAGGTGCAGTGAGCTGATTAAATCTTTTAGTGGCAGTTGTCCACAGCTAACCAGATCCCCCAATGCAGACCACACCCAACTCAGTCTTCAAAGAAGTCTTGCACTTAATAATATATCTCAATAAAATATGAAAAGCAGACTTTGCAAACTTGTCCGGTTTTTTGTTTTCAAATATTGTCAAGGAAGTCTGAAAGTCACATTGTTCAATCAACTTCAAATGTCTGAACTGAAACATGTAACAAAATAACTTCCCCAACACAAAACTGTTCGACTAACAACATATGAGGAATTCCACTTTTTTTGGGGGGGGGGGGATTTCTAAAAATGGAAATTAAAGAGTAGGGCTATGCTCTATATTCTTATTTGAACCTACTCAATCAGAGAGTGATCCTTTCCAAAAAAAAAAGTAAATTTTGAATTATATAGCTGAGAATTCAAGTTTCCAAAATCATGTGAAATGATTTAAAAAGGGATTTTTCATTGGATCAGACATGTGATGTGATAAATATACATTTGTTTGTCATCCTGCCAAAACAAATTTCAAAAACCAGCATTTGATAAAATGTCTTCACATGTAAAGAAAGTTCAAGCGTGTTTGATCTTTTTCATGAAACCCTATTTTGCCAGTACCTTCAGCCCAAAGGAAAAGACAAGTTCCTTTTCTCTAACACAGAATTGAAATGTCCAAGGAAAGAAACTCATTAATCTTTTTTTTTCCTCTGACTGTAACTCAATTGGTAAATTGACAGATTCCATATTCCATTTTACAAATCAGATACGAATCAACTTATCTCAGAACATCTTAATTTGCCATCAGTACTGAATTTGAAATTCTCATGACTGACAGATTATGCTGGCTGGCTGTGACGGTGTTCTTTAAACTTTGTTCTGGTCAGCTAGTCATCATTAACAGCAGCAGATTGTAAAATTCAACTTGTCATTTTTCAGAAACATTGTGGATGTGTTTATGGGGAGAAAAATGGGGGGGGGGAGGCAAAACAGAAAGAATTGAGAATGAGCCTCACCTGTCGTGTCATGTGATGGATGAATCAGTATCAAATCAATCACATATTGAAACAGCTATAATTGGATTATTTGCCCAGCACAGAGGCCCATGGAGTCTGTCGGTGTTTACCCCAGATGGGAGCTGGGCTTTTTCTCGCAAGTAATGGCCTGCAATCTGAAGTCAATGTTAATTTGCGCTTATGGTTCACCCCAAATAACCAGTCCAGACCACTGAAATATCATAGTGGTGGCAGAAATCTTTTGGGCATTGTGCAGATACTTTCAATCACAGCAATGTTTAGCGTTACAACCTAATCCTGGTGTTAAAACATTAAAGCTCAAAAAAGATGTATAGCTAATGAATACTTGGAGAAGAGATCTTCCACATTGGTTTATCTAATCAATATATTCATTCATTCATTCATCTTTAGCTGCTTTTTCCACTTGCAGGTCAAAGAAAAATTTGGTATAATAGAAAATACCACAGAAACCATTGTGTACCAATTGGTTTAACCAACACCAGTGGTTACAGGAACACTCCATGAAGTGTTACTTATTCTGATAAGAATAAATAACACTTCACAGGAGAAGCTGAGGAGGAAAATGTCATTTTTCTCCCCTTATCACCTGATGTTTGTCACATCAAAATCTAAGCAAAAGCATTTAAAAAAAAAAAAGAGGACATTTCAATGTTTTGTTTTATTTAGTGACATATGGTACTGAAGTTGCTTATTGTTGATAGAAAGACACCTAGTAAAATGCAAATGTTCCCAGAGTGAAGACACATATGTCATATGTCGCAAAAAATATCTGTCCTCAGTGTAATAATAACATTGAAGACAGAGAGGAAAACAGGGATCCCACTCTCTATCCTGATTTACTTCAAAATTTGATGGTTTTGTCTTTGGTTATCATTGCCTCTAAGCATACATCTCTGTAATATATTCCCCAACAAGCAGTTAGTTATAATTTCCTTTTGAAAGTTTTGCCATTTAGTTCTGTCATCGTTAAAATTTATATGTTTGTAATAGCTAACTTTTTTCATTCACTAGTATTGCATTTATTTATTTATTTTTTGACATTTCATCTAAAACCACAACCCAATATTTTCGGCATTTATAGACATTTGGGGAAGACAACATCATTGGATATATTCTGTTACCAAAAATCTTTGATTTAATTAATGGGAGAGTAATGTTTTCTCTTGTTTTCGTTTATTTTTCTATTCTTTTTCCATGGTCTTGTTTATCTTTTATAGAAATATGAATTAATATTTGTAAAATATCCCCTTGCAGAGCTGCTGTGTGACATTTTTCTTTAAGCCTTAATTCAGTGTTTCTTTGCTGATGTAACTCAGTTTTCATGAGGATGAAGTTTATGTGACTGCATCTACAGCAGGATGTTTTTTTGTCCCCTGGCAATGGCAACCAACACCATAATGGAGTGTTCCTGTAGGAAATTGTGGTCAGGGACATATGCTGGGGACACTTTAAATTCATGCTTATAGAAATACAGCTTCCTGAGAAGTCTTGGCAGAAGACAGATTAATTTTGTCACGAAGCTTTTTCAGTTTTATTTTGGCCAGTAAAAGTTTTAATAGAGGAGGATTTTTAACATTGGATTAATATGTAAATTTCTACCAGGGCTCAGTACGGTTATTGCTCATATGATGCTTTTATGAGTTTGATTTTGAAAATGAACAGAGCACTTACAGATGAAATATTAACATATTACCTGGACAAAGATTTGAGTTTGCCCTCTGAAACCTAAATAAAGTGCAAATGACAATAATTATTGGCATCTAGAATATCTTCTTCTTTTTGTTACAAGGTTTTACCATATTGCATTAACAGAAAATTCAACATTTTCTTATTCTATTCACCATAGATGTCCTGTTTAGTAAGTAAAGTGAGTCCTGGGTGTACAGTCAGTACACCCAGGATCCTCATCACCATCACACTGGTGGCTACAATGTGGCAAAGTGTAAAAGTGTTCCAGTTATTGTCTAACACTCATACACATGAAAAAACAAAAGAGAAAAGTTTGCAGTCCAGTTAGGTACATACCCATCTTTTTGCATATGGCATAAATTCTGTGGAAAATTCCGCAGGATTGTTTTTTATTAGGGTAAAGTTCCCAGGAGCTGCACAGCCAATAAAAAGCAAACAAGATAAAAGAGCAGGGAGGACTAGGAAGGGATGAAAGCTGTAAAATTTTCCATATTATCTTGTGAAAAGCTATGTTTTTTTGCTCACTCTCATTACATCTACCTTCATTATTCCTAAGAAAGCCAAAGTGGCAGTAATTTGAACTTTGTGCAAGGTATACAAAACATACTCAGCAGTAATTTTAACTTTCCTTTACTGTTTTGACGTATATTTATTTTCTTTATCGCAAAAAATATCTACCATGCTAAACTAAATGTATTATTTAACAAAGACAACTTGACTCCCCCCCCCTACATTTACCCTCTGTGTTGCATGTCTAAAGAATCACACCACACAAGTTCAGAGACTCATAAAAGCAGACTGAAAGACATTGAAATATCTGAACCTTGCTAAGATAAACAAACTGAGGTATTCATTGCACATTTTATAGGCTGTCCACAGAATTCTGTCTTCCCAGGACTTTTGAGACATTAATGCAGCAGATCATTTTGCACAATCAAAAGCATACAGTACATACAGTCCTCCCATTTACAAAAGCAACTGCATCCATCCTCTACACACTCCTACACTCACACACACAAACACATGCCAAATAAATAAATAGTTAAATAAATGGCCCTTGCTTTGCCCAGTTCATGGATCGGTTTTCACTGTTTAGCTCTAGGAACCATCTGGGTCTCTCCTTTCACTCTGCTCTGTGGAGCACAGATGCTTCTTTTGTGGTGGGCTCCAAATCTTAATAAGCAGTTAAAATATTTACTGAGGTGTTTTTTTTTTCTCCTCTAACCAACCACATTTTTTCTCCTCTTTCTTTTTTATTATCATTATTATTATTTATACCTTTTCACAGACAAAAAATGGAGGTGTCCACTAAATGTGATTGATTGGGCTTAAAAAATGGCCATTATTACCATTAAGCCCCACATGTCAGCTGCTGCTTTTGTGCAGGCTGTATTTCTAAGCTAACCAGTGATCCATGAGCCCAGACAGGAGGGGGAAGACTGTAATGCTCTGAAAGAAATGCCCATTTCTCTATGGATCCTTCAGTTGATTAAAAATACAGCTGCAGACACTACCATACAAGAAGCAGAAAGAGTCAAAGAAAGAGGAACTAAAGAAAGGAGAGTGAGACAGAGAGCAAAGAGGAAAGAAACCTCCAATGTCATAAGAAAAAGAGCTCTCATTAAACTGGAAAAATAACAACTTTCAACTGATATAAAAGAAAAACAATGCCATATTGGTGGCTAACCTGAGTTTCTAGCACTCAAGGGAATTAAAAGTTGTGGAATGTGAAATGGGGGTTGGTGTGAATCTGTTTACTGTTGTTGTTGTTAAAAACAAAAGCTTGTCAGCATCTCACTTTCAGTTAGTTACCTTTCACCATCTAATGAAAAAATGTGAGAAAACGAGCATTGCTACAAAACCACAAAAAAGGTTACCTGCATTTCATTTCACACATAAGATTATCTTCAGTGTTTCTTTTTTTTTTTTGCATTCAACATGAAGCAGAGCAAACAACCAAGAATCAAATAGAGAAATGCTATTTTTCAGAATAAAATATTGTTAGAATCATAAAACCCGTCTATTGTTTGATGATGTGAGATTTTGTCATGATTGGTCACAGCTGGCATCACAATTGTGTGTTTAGAGCGAAGGCATGACTTCATGAGAGTCCTGAACGACATAGTCTCATAGTTGTGTGATTCAGTGAGTCATCACTCACACAATGGTGTTTAGGTTTGAATCTGTTGAATAAAAACCGATTCTTTTATTTTCTGTAAAAGAAAAAATGTGCCATCTTCAACTACTTGAAGGAGGAAATAGAAATTTCACCATGTACTGCCAAATGTAGAAATTTGCACATCATTTTCATTGTCCTCACATATGAAAGAGAGAGAATAAAATGCTACACAATTCAGGTATTTCCAAGTAGTCTTACAAAATATCCGCTGAGTTCACATGAATGGGGGTGTGCTTTAAATAATGTTACTTTTTGCAATGGTTGATTACATCTCTTAAAAGGACTTAATGTGGAACAGCACTTGTACTTAGAACGTGAATTGAATCTGATGGTCTGTGGAGCATTACAGTCTCAACTTTATCACTGACACATAGAGGTGATTCCTCGGTGTCCCCTAACCTGATCCAGTGACCTAGAGACACTAAAGTGACAGAGGTATCTGTGTCGTGTATAACCATCATGATCAGTCATCCGTGCTTAGCAGCTACAGCTAGACATAAATTTACTGTGTGGGAGTGAACTGTCCACCTCCAAATCCTATTGACTTGTCATGAGTGGCAACCACATTCTCCAAACTGTACACACACATACACTGCCCGGCCCAAAAAAAAAAGGCACTGTTTGGGTTTCAATAAGCAAATTGCAGGGTTATGATCAGGGGTCGCTTCGGTTGGTCAAGTCTAGGCTCAGCAATATTATCCAGCAAAAAAATTAAGTCATCTGAGTATCTGAATGTACTGAATGACCAGGCTATCCCATAAATTGATTCTTTCTCCTGGATGGCACGATCATATTGCAGGACAACAATGCCAAAATTTATCAGACTCTAATTGTGAAAGAGTGGTCCAGGGAGCGTGAGGAATTATTTTGACACATCGATTGGCCCCCACAGTCCTGAGCTTCACCCCATTCAAAGTCTATGGGATGTGCTGGAGAAGACCTTGCAGAGTGGTTTGACTCCAATCGTCAATACAAGAACTCGGCCAAAAATTAACGCAATTCTGGACAGAATAAATGCTGTGACGTTGTACGAGGTTGTCGAAACAATGCCGCGGCAAATGCGCACCGTAAACAAAACTACAGGCAGTCCCACGAAATATTAGAGTGTGTGACTTTTTTTTTTGGCCGGGCATTGTATACTGTACAGGCATTTTGTCTCCCAGGTTAATGACTTATACAAAGCTTGTGTGTGTGTGTCTGTGTGTGTGTGTGTGTGTGTGTGTGACACGTTTTTTTCCCCCGTTGTTCACTAGATGGCATGGGATATGCATCTGTCTGCCCTGCAATATTTTCATAACTACAGAGCAGTGTTGATACACTCTGCTCGGGTCGACAAAAAAACACGAGCATGGGTCTGGAAAACATGACCTCACACGCGTTGGAGAGTGAGAAGATTCCCAGTGGTCAAAGCACTGTTGTTCCTCAGAGGGGAAGTTCCCCACATTCCCCAAGGCTATTCAGTGACCTCAGCAGGCGACATATCGACCAGAGGGGCACTCGGATCAAGACACCTACCAGCACCCCAGAGCTAATATGACAGCTGTAAATGGGAAGCAGCGGCTGTATTTAATCCAGACCAGTGTGCATGTCTGCAGGTTTTTATTCCACTACAACATTGCTGATTAGATCCTCTGGTTTCTAAATGTGTGTTCTGAATTCAACTGGTGTTTGGACATGATGGAAACCAGGATGCATCTAGGCTTTTAATGGCCCGTGCTAGCAGGGCTGGAGCGTGGTCTTTACTCTTGAATATCTTCATTGAGTAAAATGCATACAAACCGATGATCCAACATCATTATTCAGCTTAAAATTAAGCTTTTGTTGAAAATAAAGCACATGTGTTCCATGCAATTTCTTGATTAAGTCAGTTTTTTGAATAGCACTGCTACTAATTACAGTCGCTTGAATATAAATTTGTGTTGACATTGCACATCAGTGAACTTCCACCATCCCAGGATGTCGATATCGTTCACTACGCCGTAAGTGCGCTGACACGAAGCTGCTTTAAATAAGTCATCTCTTTTGGTTCCATTATCTCTTCTTAACCATCCCTCTCTCCAGCAATCACGTCTTCCTGTTCTTAGTAATGGTGCGTTTGTTCAGCGATGAGGATGCCACGTGGGCCCCCTTTTATTGCTCCCTGCCGTTTGTCTTATTTATCTGACAGGCCTCCCTTCAACCCCCCCCCCATATTGTCCTGGGTTATCAGCGTCCTCCTGCAGATCGCGTTACAGCCTGTGTGAGGCTCTGACCCATCTAAGGGTTCACCTTTAAATCTGATTCTTATCATTACCTCCGTGATAAATAGACAGGGCTTAGGAGGAGATTATTCCTCCCGAACCATTCCCCCTTTCCCACTGTCAACAGTGCTCTTTGCCTGGCCCTGAGCTGTCATTCCAGCCTCCAAGAGAAGGAAGGCAAATACTCAACTCTGTTCCTTTAAAGATTTGGTGACTTGAGAAAAAAAAATTAAAAGGACTACCACTGTTCCCATGTGAATGGTCTCTTATCTCCGGTGGGCGTCCTTAAAACCCTCTTCCCACTCTGTCTCACTCCTCCGAGAGTTAGTCAGCACAGTCATTCTGACAACCGAGCTCCCCATCGATTTTTCACACGGTTCTTATCTGGGGCAATAGTTTCAGAAAGTTTTTTTTTTGTAGTAATTAAAGTAGCGTCATTTTAGATGTAATGCAAATGCCTGCCATTCCTCGTCTTTTTGTTTCACATAACAAGGTCCTTCTCTGGTCTTGTTCTTTGTGATTTGGTCTTTTTTTCTGCACTTTTGCTTCCCTCCGATTGATACACTCTAAGGTGAAGCATGCACGATTTAATTGAAGTAATGCACCAGTAAAACCAAAACATACATAAACACCAGCAAGCACTCCAACCTGAGTCTATTTCTTTTTTAGAAGAATGCAATAATTATAATTATCTACTTGTTATTGGTGTCCTGACATCACATGATTGTTGCAGAATTTGAAACTTCCTTTGCTTTTGTTGTCAGCTGTGTGCAACTTCTAAGACGGGACAACGTCTCTGGGAAAAAGACTTGCGGAAAGTCTCCTTATGTCTATACCTGCCCCCGTTTAATTTTTCTTCTTTTTTTTTGTATTCTTCTTGCTTCCTTGCCATCTCTTTTGATATTGTGGTTAATAATCTCTGTGGCCATTTTAACATGAAGGTATGGATTTTGAATGTGGGCCATAGCTCAACATTTGTCACCTGTATTTTAGTTTTACTTTTAATCTTTTAAACATTTCTAAATTTCCACTGTTTTATTGTATTGGCATAACAACCGGAGTGTCCCCTGCCTCACACCTCCAATCAGCTGGGATAGACTCCAGCACACTACGACCCGCGACAGTGGATGAAGCGGGGGTAGAAAATGAATGAATGAATATATATATCATTCTGTCCACATGCATTTGACTATTTTTTGTGAATCATTGGTCAATGATGACCATTCAGCTCTGCTGGCTTTGATTGATAGTCACTAACAGCCAATCCTGCCATCCACCACAAGGAAATATGGAATTCATTATTTATTTTCTCATGTGGGGTCAAAGGTTAACCTGAAACAGTGATAAAATGGGAGAAGCGTTTGCTTGGACCATGGATGGGGGAAGAAAGACCTAACATTAGCAGATGGCTTCTCTCACCTACATCATATGAACAGTTTTAATAGCAGTAAACTGAAGTAAGTGCATGACTGGGTGGTAGAGGACACTAATGTTGGTCCTTGGTCGTAATATCCAACCCCGGTTCACAATCTTT
Source organism: Antennarius maculatus (assembly GCA_013358685.1). NCBI lineage: Eukaryota > Metazoa > Chordata > Actinopteri > Lophiiformes > Antennariidae > Antennarius > Antennarius maculatus. The sequence continues at coordinate 5,139,089 of CM023606.1, forward strand.
AAGTAAACATTTCAGAGGGTACATATATTTCAGGAGAATGCTGTTGTCATACAGACCAAAGAAACTGAGATTCGAACATCACACTTAAGGTCTTTGTGTAGTGGAGTTATATAGCAGGTAGGTTTTGTATATTATTTAAAAAATTTCACATTACTAATATGCTTGATATTTATTGTTGCAGTATAACTTGATTGTGCTTATTATTTATTTTCAAATGTCGGTTATCTAGTAGATGAGGCTGACCTTGTGACATCCTTAGTATTTTCCTATTTGGACAAATTATGGGGTGAAGGAAAGAATTCATTGACAAAAATCTTCTTGCAAAAGCAGACAATTCAAAAGACCTCCATTCTTTCTCCAAAATGTTTGGGCGGCCAGTTAACAAGAGCAGACTGGTGCATTAATGATGATAGATTCTACAACCAAGGCCTTTGGAGAACAATCACTCCCAGAGTGCCATGCAAGAGGCTGACCTCCTGACCTGTCTCAGGTCACATGGCAAAAGAAATCTATAAGCAGATTTGGTGGCAGAAGTGACCACAGGCGAGTTTCTGGCTTGTAAGCACAGGAGCTTGTTTGATGAACAAACATGATCAAGCATACAAGACCCACAGCTGGGAAATAATAATGGACAGGTTCTAACATATGCAAATCTTTTAAAACTCAGTAAATCCCAACGTTATTTCACAACAAGCTGCACTTTATTCCAAAAATATAGATAACATGTGCATTGAATTGAATCCTTGAGTTCTTCTCTTTGGGAAAACTTATTTCTCTCTTACTGTGAAATCTTAGAGGTTTCTATACCCGCTTAGCCACCACCATCAAGGCTGGATGGTTTTCTGTCTTTTCAGTTATTCACTGAAACTGTTATTCACACTATACTAAGCCATCATATTAACCTCACGGATTATCAAAGTTTGTGATCTGGTCATGTCTTCAGTTTTAGCTTGTTTACTCGTTAGTTTTTCTGTAACCGCTTACGATGTGGAGGGTCACCTATCCTTGTAAGCAGGGTAAACCTTGGACAAGCCAAAATCATTGCAGGAGCACATGAAAAGGCAAACAATTTTAGTCATAAAATCAATCAATATTTCATGTGGGAAGAATTGATCCCACCACCTTTTGCAGTGAAGCAACAATACACTGGACCACCTCTCAGCCCCAGCCTGTTAACATCATATATCCTAATTAGCACACTACTGATGCTGATTTGAATGCAGTTGGTATTTCAGGTACAGCATGTGGTAGACGTTGAAAAAAAAATAGATTATGGGAAAAGTTAATTCTTAATAAAGTTGTTTCAAATAATTTTAGGAAAGAAGTGATTTTTATGACAATTCTATGAAAATTCACCGTGTAGTTTAGGATTGTCTTACAGTGATCATATAATCACTTCTGACTTAATATTATTTGAAATAACTTTGCTGATCTGAATGAAGTTGATATTTCAGGAACAGTATTTGGACGAAATTTAAAAACTTGTATTACTGGCATCTGAAAATTTTAGGAAAGTTATTTCAAGTATAGAGAGAGAAGTGATTTTATGGCAATTGTATGGCAAAGGCAAACCATCATGTAATTGAGGTATTTTGCTCAAATTAATGTCTGGTTATTTGTGGTGCTGAGGGAAAAGTCACTGGATCACCACCGATCACTGGTACATCATGAAACATTTGCGCAAAAACATGCAAGACTATCTGGTGAAAGTTTACATATTCCACCATAATTTAAAAAAAAAAGACTTGATGGCTACAGTTGGGAAAAAAGTACATTTAGTAGCGCAAATGTTTTTGACTCTTTGTGGACCAAGAATATTATTACAAAATTTTGTCACTTGAATGAGAATGTATGACGATGGCAACGACATGATAAACCAATACACTGTATACACTGGGTCATTTGGAGTAAAGCAGGCCTCAGTGATGTGTGGTGTACCAAATGATGCAAGTGCCTTGGACAGATCACCAATTCTGTGTGCTGCAGCTGTAATTTTCCCAAACACCTGCCTTAACTTAACTATCGGCTGTGATACCTGTCGCTTTTTTACACTTCACCCAAATAGGTTGGCAGTCTTTACAAGCGGGGTGATAATCCCGTCTTTTATGGGTGCTAAGGCTATCTTCACTAGCTTTTGCAGGATAAACGTGCGTGCCATTGTCATAAGCTCTGGTTGCAGTGTATTTTGTTCTTATTTCTGTTGCCATTCAATAATATCAGCAAAGCAAGTTCAAACTTGTTTTGCTGAAACTGAAACTTTGACTGCCGTGGAGAGTACATGAAGCAAAATGCTGTGAACAGAGCTAAATTCTATGCGTATATAGTAAAATCTATGCCATTAATGCTGACATTGATTTGATGACAGCGCTCCACAGTGTCTGTATGTGTTTGTGTTTCTGTAGGATTAGATATTGATTAATCTCCCACCTTATCTCTCACTAAGCGGAGGCGGGGATGGGGGTTTCATGTGAAATTGTAAATGGAACCTTTCATAAAAGTCCATGAGTACAAATGTTGCGTGTTCAAGGACAAATTGTTTTCCATGAAAAACTGATGGAACCATCCGTTCATCTCTGAGCAAACTTTAGTCATTATTTACATTCAGAAAAAAAATTCCATTGAGGGGCACCTTACTGAGGTCAAGAGCAAATGGCTATTGTTCAATCAAACTATGAGTTCATTTGTTTGTCCCCAGTGACAGCAAAGTAGTTTGTTAACCTTACTGGTAGATTATTTCATAGCTTCCAAGGCCGTTGCCCACTGGATGTAATGGGGGCTTAGTAGTCCACTGGGAGCAAATTCCCACAATGATTGTAGTCTGAAATGATGTCATACTAGATAAATAATCATGAAATTTTCCAAGTGTTACTGTGTACAAAACCTATTTAAATCCTGTAAGACAAATGGATATACAGTGAGTACAAGATATGTGTTTTCCCTGCAGATTTGTTGATGACTGGTTCGGTTTCTTGGAAAATCTCACGGCTGTGTCACCCTGAATATGACCACTCACATAATTGGAATGACACTTGAAAATATGATTTCATTCATCCGTGGTGCATGTTTACAAAGTGAGTCACTGCTGAAACTCCAATCTCTTTCATTTATGATATTAGTGAGTCATAGAGCAGCAGACCGAGAAGAGATGACTTCAGAGTCAGCAGAACAGACAGATTTTTGTTTAACTCTGCAAGTTCTTTGTTGTTGCAGAGTGAAGATCTATACTATGTTGTTTCTATCAATGTCAGATAGCGGCTTGGTATCTGTTCAGTGATGGCATTCCTGCTGGGAAGGACTTAGCGATTAAAGCACACAGGTGTTCTTACTCCTCTGAGACATAAAGAAAAGAAACCATCAATGGCAACATGTAGCCATCATTGAGAAACATCCATAAAATAGATCATGGCAAGGGGGAAAATGGGTAAGAGCTCGAGGCAAGAACGATCCAATCCATTATGCAAAGAATCATTGCTTGCTGCTAAACTTAAGTTAATTCAGTCTGGGAAGGTTTTAGTATGTCTTGGGAGACAGTGGCCACTCAAATATTGTGTAATATGCAAAGTTATTTTTGCCCTTTGTCAAAGAAAACAGATAAAATGTTTATTTCATTAATAATTAAAATGTAGTCTATTAAAACAGCAATTAGTACTCATAAGACATTGAAAGCTAAAATCCACAAAGTACTAGTGTAGTTCATCAATTGTTAAAGCGTACATTGAGAAGTATGAAATATTAATGCCATTGTTCAGGGGATCTTGATTCGTGTTTTTATTGGGTCCGTGGGGCTCAAGATAGGTCTCACTGTGACAAATTATAGACAAACCAATGCGTCTGGAAAGTCTCAGAAAGTATTTTTTTTCTTCTTTTGATTATAGGGTTAGGGTTAAAGGTATTTAATAGATAGTATCATAAATCTAGTATGAAACTAATCCCAAAAAATAAACTCTTAAATAGCTGAACAGCATGTGAAACATCTCCACTACATTTTTACAACCTCAGAGCAGAGAGTGCCACAAACAACAACGTTCTTAAATTCCCTAAAACAACAAAACAACACCTGACATTAATCTTAACTTCATTCAGCCTTCATGACTTCAGTTCTAAAAGTTTTTAACTCTTCACACAAATATTCATCTTTTCTGTGAGTCCACCCAATGGCCATTTGGGAAAAATATAAAAACAAAACATTGCTTTCTAATGTTGTCATTCCACAAATGCATTCCTCACACACTCAGATTATGCATCCGCTGAAGCATGTTAGACACCCAAAAGTAGAGCCAGATCGATAAGAAATGAAAAGTTGCAATCATTATGACAAAAACGTGTTGTATCTTCAATGTGAAGTGAGCATCAATTCATCACATCTAGACTTCTGAATCAAGGGACCAATTACTCGATGTGAAATTAATGCATACTCTACATTCATTTAATTAAAAGGGAAAGTGATGCCAACTGCTTTGTCAGAGTTTGTTTAGATACTTTCATGAAGGTAAAGGTGATAAATGATGATTCCAAAAGTTCAATCTCATGTAGCGCAATTTGTTAATGAAATCATTTTTAAGGAACGCCTTAAATGTTGAAAGATAAACATGTAAACAGGTATATATGTTTGAATTTGTGTATCCAAATATGCAAGGAAGAATCTTTCATCTACTCGCATGACAGAAGGTGGATATAGCTGAATCCAGAGGATAAACTGTTAGCTTTGAATTAGCAGATTGCTGTATGATTCCTGGCACTGATGTCCCACAGGGCTCAGATTGAATCAAAAGCCTTTGTCTATAATTTCATCTTATTACAGCATGTTATCCCAATGGCACACTAGTGTCATCGTGGGAAAGCTAATTGGATTTGCAGGCTGAGTGTGCTGCAGCCTCTGTGGGTTTGTCAGGGCAGGAATGACATGTCCTGCCGGACTGTGGTGTGTCAGCAGCATTAAGAAAAAGCCCGTAGCCTGCAGATATCATATGACTGCTGAATTTGTCACCCTCACATTACACCGCTATCATCGCAACTTCATAAGCTCGATTTATATCATTCCATCTTTCAAGAGCATAGACATGACAATTTCACATTCTGTCATTCTGCTTCAGTGTGCTCATTGTATTTCGCCATGTCTCTGCAGAATCATAATTGACCCAACAAACAGTGAAAGCATTGTATATTTTGAGCCTATTTAAAAACATGACACAAGATTAGACTCACTATGAGGCTGTAAATAGATGGAGTCTTTGGGGGCACTGGTCTTAGTGAAAGCAGGTCTGGCAGAACTAAAGACTGATTTACTGTATTCACCAGTTGGCCTTTTCACTGGGAAACAGGCTAAAGAAAGAGGAATAAATGGTACTGAAATTTTCCCAAGCATTGCACAGATTCATTATGTGCATCACTTACTTAATAGCATTCCTTCCTTGTGCACTTCACGCCATGTCTACTGCTATGGACAGGCTCAGAGTCGGATGGGTGGCAGGGACGATGTCAGAGTTAGTAAAACATTTTTTTCTATCCTGACATAAGGACAGTTTGAGTTTCCTGGGTGGTTTTACACACACCGATAACAAGAACACCATGACCAAAAGACAGTTGAAAACTCTTCAGACCTCATACGACACAAGGAATGCAGTGTTTTTGAACATAAGCTTTTGTTGAGAAAGATTTTTCTTATAAGGAGCCCCACAGCAAACAGAGCTGATTAATTCAGCCCTCGAACCCCCGCCCCTGAAAATGATTCCCCCACAGCACAGGAGGACTTGGGCATATTTAGCGCAAATGTAATTACGGCCTCGGTAAGCAGCAAGCTTTTTAAAGAACCCCTTTTCCTCCTCTCTCACTTCAATACCTGATGATGTCATGGGCCTTTGTGGGGTCGCAGAAACTCCTCAAATCAACTGCCACTCATGACCTTTCCTTTCAATGTTTTCTCTTTCGCCCCTTTGCCCAATTCTTTCTTCCTTTTTTTCTTTGGCTGGTTCATAACCGGGGTTCCCTTTATGGGTTGATCAAGCAGCCACCCCTCCTTGGCTCGCTCTGCTTGTGGAGGCTTTTTATGAGAAATGTATGCCCCTGTTGAAATGTATTGGTAGTACTCAGAGATGTCCCGGTCTTTTGTTCTTCTGGCCAGCAGAAGTTTAAAAAGTTCCCGAACATAGAAATAAGGCTCGACATACGGCATTGTGCTGACAACCTCATCTCTAAAGATATTTGACTGAAGTCATATTGCAGTTAGAGAAACCAGAGCAATGCTGCTTGGATAATTTCACCCATTTTATTGCCGCTCACAATGGTGGAAAGGAATGTAATCTGGCAAACAAATGCTGTGACAGACAACTTGTCTGGAGGATTTTATGGCTTTTCTGAGTTGTTCATACATGGATACACCAGACACTCAACAGTTAGTGCTGCATAGAAAGATGCATTTACTCATGTGTGTGAATATATTTAAATATCTTGCCCCATACAATTTGAAAAGCTCTAATCCCACACTGATATTCTCCAAACAGCTTGATTAATGAGTAACTGAGTGCGTTTATAGTGACTTAAATATTGGGATAAGTTTGAAATAGGGTAAAAGAACTTACTTTTAAAGAGTTATACTGTACCAGTGTTATTCTAGTCAAGTTTCCACAGTGGTTTTTAAGGCACGTTTTCAATCTTTAAAATGTTAAATTGAACTAAAGTGATTGACATTGACATTAATAGATTGACTCATGCTTGTTCGGCCTCTGGGAAAAATCTTGTATGCATTACTTGAAAACAGGACCGTTTCAACCATTATGCATGTATTGATATTACTGAAACAAGAAATATATCCAATCAACTTATCTTCATACAGTATTTCTTCTTTAACTGAATTCTGAGGCAAACTCTAGTTCAGAATGTTTATATTACTTGTAAATGGAGTCATATTTATTGGTAGTATTGTGATAATGTTAAATAGATCATTCATTTGAGGGTCTGACAGACCCAAATTAGCAAATGTAGATTATGAACAGACCAAAGCAAAGTCTTCAACATTTGTTTATGTCTTCTTTTTGTATTATTTTCAGTGTACACAGCCTGTCTCTTGTGTGGTTGCTATGCAGCATTGACATCATTTCTTTGTCTTTTTGCCTTGTTTTCCTCATCATAATGACCTCTTAGATAGCAGACAAAGAATAAATGAATCAGGGGCAGTGAAAATATATGACGTTTTTGTCCCCCAGTTGGAACTTTTCAGCGGCATACACACAGTTAATGTCCAATTATGGCTGTCAGTGTGGGAGAGAAATAGAGGAGGCATTCATTTGTCCTTTGGCCTGATTTTCTATCTCCACCATGCTCCTCTCTCCATCTCTCCCTGTCCAAGTGATTACAGCACACTTAAATGCCTAATTGGCTTTACTCCTTATTAGCAATACAATTATACAGGCCTTGGGATTCTCATGTGTGCAACCATCTGTAGAGAAAAGACACCATTCAGATCTATCCATAATTCAAACCATAGTTATTCTTTCACTGACAGGCCGGGGCCTTTGTGTGTTGTAAGGTTCTTATCCTGGCTTGCACACTCCCCTCTTAGCAGTCTTTTGATTATTACCTCACCTTTGTCTGGGATTAGAAACCTCACCGATAAATCAAACCATTATAATTTATTCTTTGCCAGTGTTCATCTGGTGGTAAATACAGGCAGCATGCAAAGTGTATTTTTAGGTGAATAGAAAGGAAATGATTGCGGACCTGTTGCATCACATAATATGTGCAGTGTCTCAGCTGCCATTTTTAGCTCATAGTGGGGTCATGGAAACAGCTTGTTGATGATGATCAAGACCATGGGAGCACAATTCCAGTGATGTTCATTTAGATGCACTGAAAAGGTTCACACATGTGTTGCAGGATGGAAAGGTAACACTCCTCAGTTTACTTTGTGAAGATAATCAATTATGTTTTTCGTTAAGAACAGAATACAGTATTCAGTAACAAAATAAAAAAATAAAAAATACAAAAACAAAAATCTGTTATCTCAGTGGCGTCCCCTTTCAAATGATACAGGAAGTACGGCTGTTCACTTTGACAGTAGGAAGTTTGTGTGATCTGAGGGAACTCACCAGACTGTGGCACATGTGATGGATGGATTAACGCAGCCAGGTGTATTAGAGCACACTGTCGTATAGCTTCATTATCTGTGGCCATATCTGCTCAGTCTGTCTGCCTTGGGTCTTTCTCTGCTGTAATAAGACAGCTCTGGTAGTATCTAATGACAAGGTCGACACCCCCAGTTCCTGATGCCATTATCAAAAGTGGCTTCATCAATCAGACGGCAGCGTGACAGGGGATGCGTGTGTGATGACAGCAAAGATCAGTGATGAGAGGCTGGAGTGGAGAAGAAGGGTGGGATGATGGGTGGACTGAGGGGTACTGGGAGCACTCGCAGGAAGAGGCGGAGAGTATATGGCTGTGATGAAGCGGCCTATCCTCATGACCCAGTCAGTGAGGGTCTAATTCTCTTATAATCTCTTGCAGGGAGAAGGAGAACCACTCCTGAGTTTCACGGTCTCTTAGTTTTTCCTCATTCATCCATTTATGGAAGCTTTTTTTAATATACTTTTATCTGGTATTAATATGCATAACTGGACTCATACATGATCATGTTTTCCACTTTGCTAATAGTCCTTTCATAACAATTCAAAAATCCGATTTTACACTGGTGTCAACATTTTGTTTTACAAAATTAGCAACGACTAACAGGAGTAGAAATTTCACATGCATGATTTATTCCATTGAATTGCATAACTCAATCCTCTATTCTTTCAGTTAAGGACATATTGCATCCTAAGTCAAAGGCACACTTGTGTTGCTCAAGCACAGGAAGTTTCTACTATTCTGAATGAATTCTTAAACACAGTGGAGGAAGGGACCAAGTTTACGCTCACGTGGATTAACGTGTTTGGAAATTCTAACTCTCTCCATCTGACATCTTTGTATGAGAAGAAAAGGCAGTCCTTTGACAATGACATTTTTCACATGATCAGGGCTGGATGAAAAAGGTGCCTTTGAAAAGCAGTGAAGCCCAGGAAAATTGTTTGTTGACCACGTACTGCAACTGTCAGTCCCGTGTGGCATGAGGAATGCCTTTGTAAAGCAGACTGATCATTCAGTTCATTTTCATGGCAGTCGCAATGTGTGTGTGTGTGTGTGTGTGTGTGTGTGTGTGTGTGTGTGTGTGTGTGTGTGTGTGTGTGTGTGTGTGTGTGTGTGTGTGTGTGTGTGTGTGTGTGAGAGAGAGAGAGATAGGGAGTGTGAGAGAGAGAGAGAGAGAGAGAAATGAAGAAAAAGAAAAATTCAAAAGTGTTTTATGCTGTATGTGCAATATTTTAGGTCCATGTGTGTGTGTGTGTGTGTGTGTGTTGGATGAATTAACAGGGAATAAAAATGAAGGTACAAATGGAAATATTTCTGATGTCATTGGACTGTGGTTTGTTTTCTTTACTCTGAATTAGATTCAGATCTACTGCATTTAGGAACAGCACAAAGTAAGTTGTTGATAATTTGTGTGGTTGTGAAAGGATAAAGACGACACATTCTTTTACAGGTTGTACTAAGTATTCATTTGCAGGTACAACATTAGTCTTTTTTTGTTGCCTGTGTCACGCTTTACAGGCTTGGGAACACGCTCAACAAACACTAACAAATTACTTCTGACACAGCATTCAGGTCACCATAACTAACCTTACAGTAAGTAGTACAAACTTTTGTCTTTTCCTAAAGTTTTTATGCCAATAATTGCTCTAAGTGCAGGTATCATTCAGAGCTCTTGCCATTTACAGTGCATTATGTCCCAAATTAGCTCAGGAGAATTATGTGTGAGTGCAGGTGGAGACATTGTAATGACTAGCTCTGCAAGAACGTATGCTTGTTGTCTGCTGGGGAAAAGGCGTACATGCATGTGCATGCGCATTGTTTGTTGTTTCTATGCATACACATAACTTTAGAGCTATACAGAGGTTGTCTGCTCAATAGATCAAAGCCCCCCTAATGGCACATGATGCCGCTGTGGCATCAAAATGAGCCGCGTAAAAGAGTGACATTATCGATCGTGCCCTGTGAGTCGTGTGGCCTCCAAACACCTGTGGTTTTAATGGCATGCTTACTTTTTCATGTTCTGGGAATAAATCACAACATAGCCGCACTGTGTCGGATCAGGGACCCCAGCATTGTGGCAGTGTGCTCCATCACCTTTTATATTGTGATAATATTGTCAGATATATGTGAAGCTGAAGGAGCTCTGCATGCTTTCATCACAGACATGGAGGCGCATAGGGAGAGGACCAGGCAGGGCGTAGGGCAAGGAGACAGACGCTTCCATTGAACTTTCTGTCATTCCTCCACAGTCTCTGTCTGAGTCTGGAGGATCTGTATAATTTTCATGCAACGCAGCATATAATCTGTCTGTTCCGCTGCTCTCAGTAGTGCTAAATTCGAGGCCAGCAAACACTCGTCAAGACATAAGCTTTTCTTACTTGCCATCAGAGAGGTTAATTGGATTTATTCACAATTTCAGTCACAATGAGATGTAGCTATAAATAATTCAATGTCAGAATAGAAAGCATGTCTTTTATTCTATCAGGTTATTCCACTCATTTTCTGTTTGATAAATGATTCACAAAAGATAAGTATGTTGAAATATACAAAAAATAATTTTGTTGCCTTTGAACAGTGAAATCATCACTTCTCCTCCTCATACTCTTTAATGCTATTGAAGCAGATCATCTTAGGGAGCAGCTTCTGCCCGAGCTATTCCAGCACACCTTCCAGGAAATTCACATAATCTGGCCAGCAGTACTAAGAATTTGTTAATGACTTTACACTGCTCAACACAAATATTTTTTTCTCATGTTTGTCTCATGCACCTGCTAAAATAGATTTTTTGTTCTCAAAATATGCTGATTAATGATGCTTTATTTCTCCAAACTTTTCTTCCCTTAAAAAGCACTGCACTGTTGTAGGTGAACAACAGGTAGTGTGCAAGCAACACTGTACAATTATGAGAATCTCTGGGAGTGATAACATGTAATCCACACGCACCCATCCCTGCAGGCACTTAAAGACTTTGACCCTTTGCACTCCCTTGCAATGTGGTTAATGCAGATTACAATGGTCTGACTACTGAGAGCCCTCCTCACAGCTGCTGCTACCTCTCCCAGTCCACACGGCTGTAATTTAGCAGGCTAGGACATTCACCTCCCCCTGCAGACTTTGATGCAAAGAAATTGGCCTGAAACTTTGTTAAGAAGAAGAAAAAAATAATACTTAACAAAAATACAGCTCTTAACAGCCTTTGTTTCTTTGGAAGAGATGGGGAAGACAGGCGTGAGAGTGCAGTGCGAGGAATCAAACAAGCAACTCACTTTGTCAGACAGGAGTTGGCACCTTCACACTTCCTGTCGCTCCGGCTGCCAATGGTCTCATTTGAGCTTAAGCAGGATCAACTTCCAGAACAATATGGACGTTAACCACATGGCTTGTCACAGTTTATGACTGAACTAAAATAGTTTTTGAATTATTAAAAACTTAAACCAGAGTTTAACTGACGTAAATGTACTACTTACAGTTACTTTGTACAAGTAAATGCTATTTTTATACCGTTGTAGAGTTTTAAAAAAAAGATGCTAGATAGCAGCAAAAGGTTATTTTGGACAGTCTCCAAGCCAGAGGATTTATTATGCCTTGTCAGTGAATTGCTCTCTGTATTGAATATATTTGCTCTAAACTAATTGACCAGTATGGTGAGAGGCGCTGAACTTAGGCAAATGGGCTCAGGATGTGAAGTTGGACTTGATTTATTACTTTGAATGCAACTCAGATCAATGGCTTAGTTTCCCAAAACCATTGCATTTCCCAGCTGAAATCATTGTTATGCTTAAGAAAAGAGAGATTATGCGGGCTTAATGAGTTTCAGTGGTTGAATGTGTTTGTGCACCATTCAGGGGCGAAATCATATTTAATGGCTGACACTCAGTTCATGGCAGGCCCTCCTTTTTCTCAGTGGCAGGTCACCTTCGTCATTGGGAAGACCCTTTCAGAGGGGAAGGCTAAAGATATGGTCCTACATTCATGAAAAGAGGTGCACAAATGCTACGCATGAGAAATGAAATGGGAGAAAAGCAGCTGATTTGCACACAGCATTACAACTCAGTTTATGTTTGGCTATAGGCCTCAGCCTGCTGACCTCACTGTGCCAGACTGAGGCCTCACTTACTTTTGGGAGACTCTTTTTTTTTCTCCTACTCAAGAAGAGTACTAATTTCATTTCAGTCTCCATAGACCAGTTGCCTTGGCTTCTTGGGGAAAAATGTTGCAGATCTCTAATAAATTAAGATGTTCTGTTTCTTCCATTTCAGAGCTATTTGTCCCAATGTCCCAGAATAAGACTACCATTGTATTTCCACAAATGAAATCACATTCATTTGCATTTGACTCCTTACAATTAATTCCCAGACACTGAAAGTCTAAGAGGCTAATAAAAAAGTAAGAATCGTGTACAATTTGCCTTTTGCCTTGAATTGTTTTTTTCACTGAGGTTCTGCTGTATGGATGGATTGTAAGTCCCTGCTTACATTCTATTTTACTTGTTGAAAAAGATGCCAAAATGTCAGTCTGTAAAATTCCAGGATTGTTATTTGGAATTTGCAGTGACTGGAAATGTAATGGATTTGCTTTGTTATGTTGTTGGGGTTTTTTTGCAAAGATTTGTGCACAGTTCTTGGTTCCTTTCACTCAAATATATGTTTATGTTTTCAGACACTAATCAGATAGACAACTTCTGTATTTTGACCTACTGTCAATGGTAATATGATCTGATTAGGAACAATGCATTACCATGACCAGTTATGAGATGGACAGGCATTGACTTCCAAAGGGAAAAGGACCATCCCATCGCATTCCAGTTTAATAAGCACTGAATCCACTTCATTGATTATTCACTGCTAATATGCAGTAGCCAAAATCAATAAGCAGCCCAGCTCCTATTTCACTATAAATCCAATTATTGCTATGTTAAAGCTGAAGAAATTCGTTTGTTAATTAATTACCATGTAATTTTCATTTCCTCATCTATACTGACCTTAAAACTGGACTCTGTTAGCACGCTTCATATAATGCGTACATATATACATATATATATATATATATATATATATATATATATATATATATACACACACATATATACATATGTATATATATATATACACATATATACATATGTATATATATATATACATTATAAAGAGAGAGAGAATTGATAATTTATTATTTTCATTTCCATGTTAATGTTATATTTTGAAGTTCTATAAGACTCATACTTGTTATACTTATGAACATATTTAGTGCATGTCACTAATTGAGTCAAATATTGCTGAATAACCTGAATTTGATTTGATGAGTTAATATGGAGTCATTTGGGGCTTCTTCGAAGACTCACATAAAATGTAATGAAATATGCTTTTGCATACCTCAGTAGAATTCTATTAAATCCCCTTTAAGTCTTTGTAATCACCTGGTTACACATAAGGCTGTTTGGTTTTTAAAATCACCTCTAGTTAGACAGCAAAGTGAGGCAGACAAAGACATCATTACTCTGTAATAAAGCATCCATATGGTGTAAATGTTGAGCTCGTGTAAATCCCTGCAGCTTAGCTGCCGAGCACTCTGACTGAAAAGGTCAGGAGTAAACGCATCTGACTTAAGCCTATGTTTCTTTTTGTGCCAGTTATATTTCTGGGCTCATGGCAGGAGTGGGAGATGAAAGGTACATTGGCTGGTGGTCAAATTATCATTTCCCTATACTGCATGTTCGACATAGTTAAAATGTACATTAATGTATTATTTATGGTGACGATGAAGAATATACTTCTGTTCACCTTTGGTGACAAAGCAATAATTTATATTAATGGAAGCATTGGTCTGACAAAGAAGAGCAACCAGCAATATCAGCCACCCCAGTGAATAAATTTACCTTCAGAATAAATATAACCAAATGGAAGCAAGTTGAATCCAGACTTTTGTCCCTGCGAGGTAACAGTGTACCGTCCAGCCGTCCAAGACTCAAAGTTCTTCGCATTAAATTAAAAAGCATTTAGGAGCTGACAGTCAGAGGCCATTGACGAAAGCTCTTTTCATAACAGGTATTAAGGGTTTGGCCTTGAGACATCATCTGGTAGACCTAGTTTATTTGAAATGTAGGTCTCCAACTGTGCTCATAAAAGTAGGGTTACAATGTGAGACTTTTCATTTGTTCCTCCATGTATAAAAATAACCTGTATTGCATGGTGGTTGTTGAGGGGTTAAGAGTGCACCATTAATGCACATATTAATGGTGAAGTGCTAAGTGCCAGCATAGAGGGCAGGGACATTCAGTCAGACAGAGCCAGGTGGGTGGGAGGAACAACATGAGATAATTCTTACACTCAAACTTACACACACACACACACACACGCACACACACAGAGTGTAGGTCTTAGGACAGATTGCTTGGGTTATATCCAAGCCAATTCAAGTCAGCTCTGTGTGTGTGTGTGTGTGTGTGTGTGTGTGTGTGTGTGTGTGTGTGTGTGTGTGTGTGTGTGTGTGTGTGTGTGTGTGTGTGTGTGTGTGTGTGTGTGTGTGTGTGTGTGTGTGTGTGTGTCATACCAATAATACCCTTCTCTATGAACTCCATCTCTCAACAATGTGTATGATCTCAGCTCTGGACAGAATCTACTAAACTGTTTGATCTTATAATTATTGGAAAAATGTATTTATATATTAATATATTTGTAAAAAAAATGTGCCACAAGGCGGTACTTGGTAATAAATCTTTCAACAGGATTTAGCTGTTCAATACAGTGGTATAAATTCAGCCTATTTTAGAAAGGCTATTTAGTTGTCCAGACTGTCACATCCAGAAATTAAGTTTATATATATATACATATACATATAAAAAAAGGCCAAATAGGAATGATGTACTTTCTCCCCATCCCCCAAACTGAAGTCTTGCAATTTGCCAAACCCTTTAAAGTAGACAGTAGTCACCCTGGTCCTGAAGGCTCTGCCCCTAATTACAGAGCAGTTGTAATTACAGAAACTGGATAGAGAAAAGAGAGGAAAACCTAAATCCAGTTGCTGTAAATTTAGATGACTGCCTTCTGATGATACCTGTTTTTTTAGCACTGAGAGGTGCAAATAATCCCATCAAAGTGAACAATAGCCACACACCTGCCTCCTACACTTCTGTCCAATTACCTATGTGCAGCTTAACATTAGGTCTGTCTGCCTCCTCGCTTTCGACATTGACCTTATATTATCTGCACACTTAAGACACTTCAAATTATGAGGTTCTGTAACTACTCTGTTCCTAATGAGGAGAACAAAGATAGACCAGCAAAATTCACCAACGCCTGCTGTTATCACATGTTCCTACAAGACAATATCTACATACTGTATATAAATAAGTATATTTATGCAATGAACCATGCTTTTACTTTCTTTTTTCTATTTTGTTGCAGCAAACATTGGCTGTTATCTATTATTGTGGCAGTAATGAAGTGAAGAAGTGTCTCTCCTAAGCAATCACGCCTAGTTTAAGTTTTGAGCATCAGTAGCAAAGTATTCTGTGATAGTTAAGCTACAGTAATCGTCTTCTAATAACGTTTTCTGCTTTTTCAGAAGTTATCATTTTGTACCTGGAGTTGAATGAAATTTTATGAAGTGGCAACAGCTTATCTATCATCCATAACAAATGAGCCATATTATTCATAAGTTGGTCATTTGCATCCCGGGGAGTTGTGATGGTGTTAATGAGTTGACCTCTTGGGTCAAAGGTTAAGTTCCCTTCCAGTTGAGTTGTCAAGACGGCGGGACCATTGTGTTTATGAAGGTGGTTGGAGATGGAGTTGAGGGAGTGTGTGCGTGTGTTTTATCAGACTTACATTCTCACAAAAAAATACTTGAATTATCGTCAATCACTGCAAATATTTAGGAAAACGCTTTCATCCGTTGATGGTTTAAAAAATGTGGTTGTGTCTCAGTAACAATTTCAGAAGAAGCATTTTTATTGCTCATTTACATTCCCTAATTTGTTACATAAAGGTGCATCCTATAACTCTTTCTTCATTTCTTTTTTTTCTACTTCCATCCAATGCAGGTGTGGTTTTACTCCGTCTGAATCTTTGGCAGACATCCAGGTATGATCCAGGTAATCTGGCTCAAACTCAAACTGTTGAGTCTTTAGCCATGCCAGCTAACCTGTGATTGTTTTCTTCTTGGGTCTTCATATAGAGCATTCTGTTAATTCTATTAACTTTGTTCCCTATAACATTCAGTTAAAAAAATATCCCAAGTGTCCAGTGTTGCACGACAATGTTGTTTCTAATTCAGTTAAATGAGCATTGTCTCTGAACATAATACAAGTAGGGATTATATTTCCCTAAGATACATTTGAAACTGCAAATTTGCCTATTTGCAGCCCTCTGACCCAATACATTAGCCACTGGACATTCTGACTCAGACTTTAGCTCTATTTTTGTAAAATCCTTTTTCACGCCTTTTTGTTTGAAGTGACACTGCTCAGCTGTCATTTCCTGTTTTGAACATTTCCCGTTCACTATGTGTGTAATTAGGCACTGGTCTGAGCATCCCATAGAGTGGCCGTCCACACTGGTCGTGTTTAAAACCCAAGGCCAAACACAATGCCTCATTGGCAGTGCAACAGTTTACTGCCTGTACAATTACCCTGGAGGACATACATCACATCGCCTTCACAGGTACAAAGTGCTCCTGCGCACTTTTCACATGTCAACCTTTGTGTTGCCGCGGAAGCACATTTCAGCACAGAGGACAAGAGGTGTCTGTTCTATTATCAACAATTAAAAGTATCTGGCACAGGAGAGCTGCAAAGTTCAGTTATAGTGTGTGTGTGTGTGTGTGTGTGTGTGTGTGTGTGTGTGTGTGTGTGTGTGTGTGTGTGTGTGTGTGTGTGTTTCTATGGATGCACATGTGTGCATTTTATAGGTGCTGAAGGTTAAAACGTTTAGGCTGTGCAGATCCCATTGAACACAGATGTGTGAGAGCGGTTTTGCACCCCTGTGATACCCTCTCCATTTCACAACAGAGAGCATGTTTATTGGTAGAACACAGTTAATATTGAGGTAAATTGTTATACAATCTGCATTGCTACAAAAAAAGCAAAATAAAATGTTATAAAGAAATAGAAGACAATGTGACTCAATAACCTGCATCTTCCCTTCTCTTGTTGTGATTAAGCCGAGTTTTGACGGGCACATGAATTTCATAGCTCTATGAATTTACTGTCAAAGCCTCAGGCTGAAAGATTTTTCAAACAAAGGTCAAAGTGGAGGCCCTAAGTATGTCAGGTTATGTGTCACAGCTGGAAATAAGCCCTGGGATTTTTAGTATGGGCCCATCATGAGGCTGATAATGCGTATTTTGGGAGAATATCCTGCTGTGAAATCGCTTAAAGATGAAGGGTAAAGTTAAAAGTGTTTGACCTTAATGGG
The DNA here is from genome assembly GCA_013358685.1 of Antennarius maculatus. Classification (NCBI taxonomy): domain Eukaryota; kingdom Metazoa; phylum Chordata; class Actinopteri; order Lophiiformes; family Antennariidae; genus Antennarius; species Antennarius maculatus. The sequence goes on from CM023606.1 coordinate 5,156,620, forward strand.
AAGTTTTACCATGATAGAGCTAATTATGTAGACAAGTGATCATCGTAGATTTGAGCGTCTGTTACTGATACAGTACTTGGAAATGTTGCTGTGCCATAAGTGACACATAAATTTATCAATTGTGTTTGCTGTTTGCTGCACCTAAAAATATATAAACTAACATCCACCCTCTACACAAACAAGGCCATAGTGTTTCATAGGTTTTTCTGTGTATTGTTTCTGTGTCAACCAGAAGCTAGTGTGTGTAACTGTTTCTGTCATGGCTGACAATTTGATAGTTTTTCACACTTGAGTTTGCCAAGACTTCCTATTTTTCTCAACTCTCCATTTCCGCACTAAAGCCGACTGAGGTTTACAAATATTGAGACTTAATCCAAGGGCCTCAGAAGGCAGGGCCTGCTGTGTGGTGCTCAACAAATGACTGAGTGTTCACGAGTGAAATTAGTTCAGGGAGGCCTCTGTTTCCTCTCTTTATTGATACAGGGGTAAATAAAAAAGCTGCGTAATTGTGGCGCCCCAGTTTGTGGGTACTTGAGTGAGTTGAACAGCTTCATGATAAATTTTCTGAATAAGTTTAACAGTTATTTTGTAAACTTCTTAATGGTTTGTTATGATTCAAAGTTTTACAGTGTTTCAGTTACCAAGCTGAAGAGAATAAAAGTTATAGACCAAAACGCCCACTAAATATGCCTGACGTTTTTGAGCCATGTCTGGTGGAGTTGCTAGCTATAGGCTGCTGGACAAAGATTTTGTTGCTGGGGAGTCACCATTTTATTTGGTTTGCAGCTTCTTCACTCTCAAATTACATCACGTTATTTCATCATCAACAAACGGGTGGATTAACCTCCAGAAGTAAACATAACAAATTGATCAATAAATTCCAGGGATGTTAAGTTTGCGGTTGTTTTTCATAGATGGTTGAGAGGACTTTGTTTAAACTGTCCTCGCAATAACAAATCATCAAATACACGTTTATATATTGTGAAATATGTTTTCTAACAAGTGAAGTTGAGTTGCGTCTCATAATATGGATGAGACGGCTCTATTTTTCACAAAATAACGCATATAATAATAATAATAATAATAATAATAATAAAACCTTTATTGTCCCACAGTGGGGAAATTTGTGACATGTATATAAACTGAGTGAAATAATGCTTGAAAGTGCGTGATTTCTAAAACTGATCATACATAAACTTCAATAAATATATAATTTGTCTATTATGGTGCTTCCATGCATGGAAATTCTTTATTTTAAAATTCCAGTGATTTAAATTTTTGGTGCAGATGTTTCTGAAACACCCTTTTTTCTCTGTTGCACCCTCCCATGTGAGACCATCTGTGGATTTTTTTGTTTTGTTTTGTGTTATTTGTTTGATTTCGCCCGTGGGATTCACGGCAAGGTTGCACACACTGGAGGAGTTGACTTATGTTTTTTTTTTTTTTTTTTTTCCCAATCTTCTGATACTGTATGTCCTGAACAGTGTGTGCTCCAAAAAATAAATATCAATCTATGTGTAGATTTTGTTCCCAGCCAGGCTCTCTGTGTAGATGTCACTGTGTGTTCTGGTGTGCTGTGTGTTTCTGTTTCTGGATCAGGCCCAGCTACAGCCCCATTATCTCTCTGTGTCTTTGTATGTGCTGATTTATTTCAACAGTTCTCTTTTAGCCAAGCACTGGGTGCCTCCTCTTTGTCAGCTCCTGTGTGAACGCAGAAGCCTTTGACCACCTTTGACAGTGTGAATATTTTAGCTCCTTTTAATATGCAGCCTGAACTTTTATGTAAAGATGAGGGGTAGGGGGGAGGTGTGTGACGGGAGGGAAAAACGGGGGGGGGGGGGTTTTGTGGGTGCATGGGGCAAGGGGTGTTGTGAGTAAATGTTACTGGAATTTGAAATTGATGGTGCCAAGCAGCAGAGTGGACAAAAATCTTGATTGATTTGGAATTGGAATTTGATATAATTCACCATGAAAATAAACTTTTTCTCGTAACAAATTCCTGCAGCAGTACACACAGACTGCACCTTTTTTTTTTTTTTTGGACACAATAACACAGAACTTCCCAGAGTTAGCGGGTGCTCTGGGCATTCTGGTAATCTTAGATGGCAAGTGGACATTGTCCTGTTTACTGACTACATACAAAGATGTAATTGAACTGCACATAAACTAATGTGAAGTTTGTTGATTAGTTAAGAAACATTTTGCACTAAGCATTTGTCAAAAGCATACAGAGTCGGGACTGATTATACAGTATATATTATGTCAAACTTTAAATTTTGAGATTCGTCTTATAACTTTACTCAGTCTTACACTGTATTTGGCATTATCATACATTTTTTATCAACTCTATTTATTCATCGTGTTATTGGAAAGGCAATATGGGAAACTGAATTTCCCAGAATCACATATTTATCTGTACTTCTCCACATTATTCAAATAAAAACAAAACAAAAATTGATCCTGCGGTGCTGTCAGAGGTTTGACCTCATAGAACTCAACGCCCTTCAGGAAGGGATCAAAGTTCAGCAACTGGGCCTTTTGATTTCTAGGAAGCATCAGTGCTGCTTCAGCCTTTCACACAGCAGCTGGTTTGGGACAGCAGCACTCATCTCCTCAGTTACTATGCTGACATTGTTTGCTCAGTGTCGCAGACATATGTTTCACAACTTGAGACAGATCTTTTTTAATCTGCTCACGACTCCAAGACGTGGACACCGTCACTGGTAGGATTTATTAATCCAGCTTGTGTTTTTTGATGAGAAACCCCCACCATTCCTCTCTTACCCTATTGTCCCCTCGCTTCTTCCCTTCCCCTCCCCAGGTCCCTTATCCATTGCTTTATTTAAGTGTAAAACTTGTGCCCACCCTTAGCCACGGATGAGGGCTTTGTTTGCACTGATGGGCTGATTTGCAGGTGACCAGCTCTGTGGGAATGTTTTAAGAAGACTGACATCAGTGACAACAGTCAAGATAAATACCATAAAGACTTGTTTCAACTTGCTTTTGCTCAATTTCCTGACTAATATTAGGACATTTTGGCAGACAATCTGGCCTGTCAGAGCACTGCCAGACTGTTGATGGCCCTGACAGGACAAAACAATAACACAGTAGAGATTATTGAGAAATGGAAGACTTTTTCAAGCAGACATGTTGGACATACGAAGAGTGAGAAGATGGAGGAGATGTGTATGAGGGAGTCTGGGGGTGGGGTGGGGGGTTATGTCATGGCAGGCGTAAGCCAATGAAGCATAGAGGCCCTCATGCCCCCGCTGATCACAACAGGGGATTAATTATGTCAGCATAATAAGTACAAATGGTGATCTGAACATGGAATTAGCCCCCTGAGCAGAGGCTGCAGCAACGCGCTATGGAGAAGAGTGGGTGGTAATGGGGGTGGGGGTGGGGGGTTGTCCTAATTTGTCCCAGTCTGTCTGTGCAGGCACAGGGGTGGAACCTCGGGTGGTGTAGCTTGTTGTCTGCTGGTCAGGAAGGCCGACTGGCTGGCAGGCTGGCTGCAATGACTGTCTTGGTGGGAGGTGTGTGTGTGTTCTGTCATTTCTGCTATGATTTGCATGGATGTCAGTCTCAGTGGCAGTAGGACAAGGCTCTAGCTGAGCTGGAGGCACTCTACTGTTCAAAATACCATTCATCTCCTAGCACCCTCCATCGCAGCCTGCATCTAAAGACTAAGAGCAGAGCTCTGGTTGCCTTAGTCTGTTTTTATACTGATAACTACGAAAGATCCCGTGCACATTTCTCAAAACTATTTGATAAACTCCTCCCCAGTAAACATGCCAAAAAGTATTTCCTGTCTTGTTGTTGGTGAGGAGTCCAAGCTTTGGTTGTAGCTCTGTTTCAGATCCAGGTCATGATGCCCCAGGTCTCAACCCAGAGGCAACATGACCAGCAGAATATTGTGTTCATCCTCCGCCTCCCTGTTGTAATAGCTGTTGGCCATGCTGGCTCCTTGCCTTCAGCGCTTCCCTTGACCAGCTTTCTATCAGTGTCGCACATTTTTGTAGCAGAAATGCAAACAAAACTGTAAAATGAGCTGGAAAGCAGAAGAGGAATATATCAGAGCCCAGACCAGTGTTATTGTTTTAGGTTTTGTTACAAATACCAAGACTGGGCAATGGCTTAACTGAAGTTGTGTGTAATATAATGCGATTAGTGGACATTTATTTGCTTGATTAATGGTCACAGGACCCAATCTGTTAACATGCATTTGGTACACTGTAGAAAAAAGTTTAAAATTTACGACATTTACGGCAGATCAAAATATTTACTTTCCACAGTTACCTCCTGTTACAGAGGTTTCCATTGTTGGCGGTGGACTCCGTCAGTCTCATACTGGATATGCATTGCCTTCACATCTAAAAGAGACATAACAATACAAGCATTTCAGTCTTGTCCAGTCAAGCATTCCAGTATTTTTATCTGATTATTAGCATCCCATTTATTGGTCTCTTACTTTTAACTGGACATTTCCTGCTGGCTACAATGAAAGCATTTGGCTTACGAAAAGTGGAAACATGGGGCGGCTTTTATAGTGAAACAGTCACCCAATATGTTTATCACCAATGTAATTATTGAATGAATTTCTTATTAGAGTATAACGACTTAAGGATTTTTGGCTACACTGTAAACAGATGCGTTCGTTATTTTACTGTTGTTGTACTGCTGTAAAATCACCTCTACTTCTGGGACCTGTGAAATTGCACTTGCCATTACTGCCACAGACGTTGCCAAATCAACTGCATTGAGGATTATAACTTTGAGGATATTACCTATTCAGGTCAAGCCCTTAAAAAAACCCATTTAAATTCTACACTTACATCTTGCCAAATGCACACAGACACTTGACATCTTTCATTTTAAAACCTCAAGAAGTGGGTAATGAGTTCATATTGTATAAAATGTTCACTTCCAGCTAATTATTTTTAACAATGCAGTTTGTGTGACATTTCCTTCATCGTCATTGGAGCTCAATGAAAAGCTAGACAAACAGGTATGAGCCAACGTGGTGTGAGTAAGTCTATGAAGCTGGTAGTCTATGAAGCTTAAAGTATATGAAGCTTCTAGTAGCCGCTGCCCCCTCTGTGGGTGGTGTGAGTGTTGGTGGTAAGAGGTGGAGGTGGGGAGGGGGGGGTCATATGCAGAGTAAGACCCCATAAATTCCTGCTCCATGATGAGCACTCTGTGTATGACTTATGGGGCAAAGAGGCAGACAGTTAAGCCAGCCACTCGTAAACATGTGGCACAGCCGCCCTGACGGCGCTGTCAATTTTCATATTTCATCGGTTATTGGGCCGGGAGTGCTGACTTGTATCTCCAGTGGGTTCTCGTTAAGGAGGGTTATTTAGCTGCTAATGCTGGCTTGCAGACAAGCAACACATGGGGAGAGAGAGAGATCATGGAAATTAACTCGTCACGATACGCATAACACTTAAGGAGCATTTACATTTTTCAAAACACGAATGTTTTTTATGAGTCAGACGGACTTTAATGGGAATCTTTGATATCACTGTATTATACTATTTCTTCTAAATTGCTTCACTGATATACGGAAATCCCAGCATGAATCCCAGAGCATAAAGTGCTTTCGAGGATGGCTATAAAAGGTGGACTCAATCATTTTTGATAACCAGCAGCACCGGATAGCTTATGATGTTTTGACTAAACTGTGTGAGTTATAGGTGTTGAAGTGGATTTATGGTAGGATATTGACTCTGCTAATATTGGTGAAGAGACATTATTATGATGGATATATTTAGTGAAGATGCTGAAACAAGCACTTCAGTGTTGCAAACACAAAATATTGACGTAATGTAAACAACTAAATATTGTGTTTGGGTGTCACAACAAGTTTTTGAGGGGAAACAGATCTCAAATACCATCATGGAATGTGGAGAACATAAAAAGTAGAAATCTAGCGTGGGTGAAAGAAGGTGATGGATTGCTGAGAAATAGTGTTGGAATTCTCCAGCAAGTGTAAATTTCTAGCATCAGTAACACGGTGCTGTGAGTGTTTGCGCTATCAATTTAGGCCTGTTAGTCAAGCTACGTTCCTCCCATTTATGATTCCTGCTTGTTGTTCTATTTTGAAGCATGTATACCATGCTCCATCATTAGATTACTGATTTTACAAGATTTTTTTGAACATGTAAGGATACACACTACATAGTAAACCAGTTCTTCAGAGATTTATTGCATATCTAACCAAACTGTTATAGACATGCTCTAGAAATATTTTAATAGCGTACATTATCATAGAGAAGATAAGACATATTATTTGAAACTTGCAATTACCATTTATATGTGACTGTTACATGTGTCAAATTCATTTATTTATATATTAAACAGATGTTTCGACCCTCTAAAGCTAATATTTAAATATGGTTGAGGCAAAACATGTTTGTGTGTAAAGTACTGATCTGTGTTTGAAAGGTTTGCATTTTTCAGGCTTGAGGAACAACATCAATAAAGATATCCAGGAAGTAAGCAAAGTAAAACGAAGCTCAGTGTGTCATGTGCTCAAATTATGAAAAGATCTCCATTATGATCTTTCATATATAAGGCAGATTCTTCGATTTTCTTGTTTCATCAGTCAGACTACACAAAACTTAAGACGTTGAGTGTTTTTGCACAGTTGCAGGAAGTCATCACATTTTAGAAACTAGAACCAGAGACATTTTGGCTTTTTCACAAAAAAATGAAAACACTTTATAAAACCTAATATATCCCAGACCTGCTTTTCTAACCACTGCACTTCCTGTTGCATTTATCAGGAGAATTATACGAAATAACATTATTTTACAGACCCACAGAAACTTTTATCCTCAAACATACCACTTCATTTTGCAGAATTAGTGCTGTGCACTGCTGGGCTGCCATGATTGATGATTCACACTGAGTCATCCCCTCCCCCCAGTGAGTAAGTTTCCATGTCACTTACTGGAACATGCTCTCCTAAAACACAATGGAGGTCTCACTCAAATACACACACACACACACACATACACACACACACACACACACACACACACACACACACACACACATATATACACATGTATATAATGCAGGTCCGAACTAATAACTGGGGGGGGGGTTCGTCTCAACAACTCCATTCCTCCCCATCACCACCCCCTGAAACCAAAAATAATCTCCAATGTGCATTGGACCAGGTGCTCTTTAAACACAGGGAAAAGGATTAGAATGACACATGAACATTCATAGCCGAGGTTGTCATCACTGTGATCAATGGGGAGGCTTTTGTGCACGCAGTCATAGGAGATGATGTCAGCTTTGCCACTGCTCTATGACAACACTGCTAAATATATAATTTAATCTAGATGGGGAACAATTATTCAGCTGAAACCACATCATCACAGCAGGAGCTGTTTTCACTTTAATATTTTTATTCTCAAAGCAAAAACTTAACACATAAACAATTATGTACGTGTTATACTATTACCTGCTTTTGTTTATGAATTCACATTGTCATGTTGCTTTGATATCAGTTGCCATAATGAGTTGCCATATAACAGAAATGGGGTATCAAAATGCCTCTTGGCAATCCATTTACAAAGGTACACATTGTGCTTTTGAGAGAAGAACATATACTGAGGCTACTTCCTCTTATTGACGCTCTTGGCAAGTCTAATATTTACGGAAATGTTATGGTTTGACAACCCTTAATTAAACTTGTCATAACAGAGCCCATTCATGAGAGAGACAGGATGCTTGGAATGATGTCAGCTTGGCGAGAGGAAAGGGGGCATGGAGGCATGTAAACAGCTGTTCTCAGATTGTCTGTGGGATATCGAGCATGCTTTGTGTTTGTCATATTATCAGGATTACAATTTGACAAAATACAGTGAGTGCACACGAAATTTGACCTAGGTAATTGGTGTCACTCATTTTGAAAGATGATTACACAATGCCAGCTTGACACACACCGAAACATGCCCTGACTTACAGAAGACACATGCTCTGTGATTGTAGTCTATAGTTGAGCAATTTCTGAGTTTTATCACCTCCTTCTGCTCTAAACTACATTGTTTATTTGCGGTTTAATAAGGCAAAAAGGTCTCCATTGCAGAGATGGACCTATTTTGGCACTATTACAGCATCAAGCTGTTGCAATGAAGCTTCTAAGTGATCAGAATTGAAACTCAATCTTTTGTGGAACAGCATTTGTCTTCCACTATCAATCTGTCCATTTCATTACTTTGAAGTTGTTCCACGTTTGAAACAAAGCAGCTCACTGAAACAGAACACGGGGGAGCGAGGGGAGAGAAAGAAATCTCTTTGCAATACGTGTCTGAATTATTACAGGGATGCATGTAACCCAAGCCAAAGAAGTGGAGTGCTTTTTGGGTCTTTGTAAATGGATCCAGTCATAGGTGAAGAAAAAACAAGTCTGACCCCATGCACTGTGCACCGAGGAGGTCAGCATGTCTGTTTGGTTTTTTGAGTCTGGACCATGTGCTCTGTTTGAAAAGGGGCCGGGCTGCACTGACGTCGTAAATTACAAGACAGGCATGGATTCAGGAGACGACCAGTGTCTGTGTTTTTGTTTGTGCACACACGTGCAAATGTGTGAGTCCTTGATTGTTTATGTCGTTCCTCTCTACCGTATCTTAAACTAGCTTCAACACTGAGTTTCGCTAAAGACACTCAGCCTTAAATAACAGATCAGAGTCCAACTCTGATGTTTTCTGATTCACAAATATGATTCAACACGGAGATGACGGGGCCCCTTAAATGCCATTTACTGGGTCCTGGCATGGTGATAATTGAAAATGTCAGTAAAAGTGCTTAGGAGAAATTCCAGCCGGATTATCGCCCCAGTAACACCGACAGACAGAGGGGTTGTCTCTGGAGAACACAAAAGAACTTGTCTCCATATCATAAAACCTGCACTGTTCCGCCGCTTTTTTTTAATTTATTTTTTTATGAAACTACTAGTATACTTGAGAAGAGAATGTTTTGTTTTGTTTTTTGTTTTCTTTGTGTGTGTTTTTTTTGTTGGGTTTTTTTTTTTTTTTGAGTGGGGGTGAGAGTTGGTGATGTGTGTGTATGTTGGAGATGAGATGACGTGAGGGGGTGTAATTGTGGCAGTTCCCCTCCTCTCTCTTTTTCGAAAGCTAGTGTTGTCGGTGCATCATATAAAAGAAGATATACAAGCAATTCACATGCAAATGCTGAGGGTGATTTAGAAAAGAGGGGGAGAAAGGGGAAATGTGCTATTCAAAGCCATTGGTGGGATGGGGGAAGGAGGAGTGTGGGGTGAGGAAAGGAAGATGGGGGGGGGAAGGCGGGTGTGGGGTGGTGGTGGCATTAAGCGTTGGCGAGGGAGGTGTGAGGTGGCAGCACTGTGAAACAGAGAGACATTTGTGTAATCTGGCTTTATGTATCACCACTTCTGAATAATAACATGCAAAAAGAGACTTACCTCATCTGCCTGGTGGAGCCAAGGCATAAATAAAAGGGCAGAACAATGGAATTACTATTGCCCCAACCTCAGTGCCGAAGCTACATCACTAGTATTCTTTGGAGCCACTGGCAAGAAGATTAATGTTTTGTTAAATATCAGTGTGGGAGCATGTGAAGAAGGGAGCGAAGAGGAGGTGGGGGGGTTGCTTACTGGGTTTTCTAAACTTAGTCAGCCCTGGTTCCCTTTGTGTGTCCCACACTCTCGTTTCTGTAGTGTCAGTGTGTTGTTACGGTACCAGATGCATGTATTTGTCGAGAGGATTATGGGTAATGTTCTGTAGCGTCTGATTGGACATGTGTGGCTTGCTGCGCTCTGTTTTCATGATGCATTCCTTGGCTCCCTGCCACCATGGCAAAATGTTCTGTGTTGCTGACTAAATGCACTGAGGCTGGCTCGTCTCTGTCAGAGCACTCAGTTGTCTCTTTGTCATCGTTGGTTCATCTAAGGCAGCATTGTTAATATTTTATTTGGACACCTGACTCAGGCAAAAAGCTGAAATACCCTCTCTATTATATGAATATATAGTACATAAAATGGAAAGTTGGTTAAACTTTGATGCTCCCTTAAAAATTAAGGCATGTGGAATTTTACAGTTGTCTAAATAATAACATGTACAGTATTTTCAGCACTATAAGGCGCACCTAAAAGCCTTTAATTTTCTCAATTTCTTATAATCCAATGTGCCTTATGAAAAAGTTTTAAAATAGACAATTCATTGAAGATGAGTTCTCAGATGTGTTTTATCCAGTGCACTTTATTATCCAATGCACCTTATGTATGATCTTTTTTTTTTTAAATAGGCCATTCATTGAAGGTCCGCCTTATAATCCAGTGTGCCTTCTAATGCAGAAAACACTGTATTTGAAGTGGAATTAACAGTTTCAACTTGAATAAGAGATGAGACGATTCTGCGATTTCAACATATTTCCTAATTACACAAAAACTGCCTAACTGATTCCCAGGAAACGTTAAGGTGGGGCAGTCATGGATCAAGCAGTCTGAACAGTCATGCCGGATAGTTTTGTTGTGGCGAAAGTTGTTGTTTATTGTTGTCATTTCCAGACATGATTACTAATTTTGTACTTAATAGCTCATCACAGTGGACCATTGTAACTAATATGTCTGCTCTGGTGATATTGCTTGCTTTGTTGTCTGATAAATCAAACCTTCCCGGCCATAATATCAAACCACCTGTTGGATCAACTCCTGCAGTTTACAGCTTCTCAAGTGAATTGAGTTCTGTACACTTTGAAATAGTGTAAGCTTACTTGTATTATGATTCAAAAGACCTTGAATGAGGAAACAACTTCTGGCAGTGATGGTAGCATGAAAGAAAGATTTAATCCCTGAAACAGGAAATTGTGTTGTAATAACACATTTATGACCCTCTCTGCACATGAGAAACATAATCTCTAACTATTTACAGTAGTTCCTGTTTTTCCTTAAGTCTGCTATGGAATGCAAACATATAAATTAAGATCTTAAAAATAAAGGCAACTTCTTTGCTTTCCGCAAAAAAGTCAGACTACCTTCCCCTAAGTAAAATAAAAACATGTATGAGCCTCCTCCCATTCTGAACTCCTCTCCCACTTAATAACATGTGTACACTCCCATTAGAACAGAGAATCTGCAGCTCGAATTTATTTAATATCAAAATGCTTTTTGACTCCTAACATTCATGTGATCCTTGTGTATATAAAGATGAGATAATTTTCAGAAGATAGGCCTCACAATCGTTCCTATCTCACGTATGAAACTGCACCAGCTCAACCACAGACCTCTACTGGTGCAGTCTGTCTTTTATTTTATTTTTCTATAATGCCTAAGTAATATTTGAACTGGTATTTTCCAGTAATATGCTCTTCTTTCAGAGTTACTGTCCCACATGGATTTCATATCACAAGGACACATGATTTTCTCAGACTAGAAACACCAACAGTTTGCATGTGTAAAAATTCTGATTTACCACAGTAAGGATGTAGTCATTAATCCCATGATATTTATTTGTACTTGGATATTTTTTACCCCAATTTGCAATTTAAAAAAAAGCTTTTTGGGTCACGTTTGGTTCTGTAGTGACTCTTTCCTCTTATAAAGCACAAACTGTATGCATGTTAAAGCACCCACATAAAACAAGTACACACAATCAAAAGTAACAGTTCTTCTCCTAATTCCAGTTTTAATTACTTTTGCATGTGTGTTCACAATTGTGTCCAACCTGACCAGACATCTTACCCCGTGTTCACAGCAAGACTACGTAGGGTGGGTGGGGGAGTTGTGCACCCACAATATTACACACCCTCATAAATCTATGGCCCCCGTAGCATTTATGTCGGTGGCCTGTGATCTAGGGTGATAGGCATGTCCGGACACAACTGCCCTCCCTCCTGTGTCTCGGGTCTTTTCTCTGTAGCGTGTATGAAAGAAACAAAAGGTCAGGGGTGAACCTGGCTGCATGACAACAGGCTGACAGGCTCTGTTGCTAAGGGGATAGGTGACAAGGTGGCACGGACATGGGGTGACAAGGTGATGTCATGAGGTGACAGAAAAGTTACCAGGTGAGGATGGAGGTGAGTGACGGCTTCTGACCGACTCACTTGAATCGCTCCTTTCTCGCTCTTCTTTGTCTGTCTTTCTTACTGTCATCCTATCTCTATCCATTGTCCTCTTGGTCTCACTGGCGATCACATTCCATCACATCTTTGAACTCTTCCTGCCTGACTTTGACAACAAATGTGTGCGTGGGCTTGTGTGCAAACATGAAAGTGCTTGTGTACTTAAACACTACATGCTCAATCCTACATCTTTCTAGCTACTTTTTTCTTCGGTATCAGATGTTTTCCCCTTCTTCTGGTTCATTTGAGCAACTCTCTGTGTTTGTATATTTGCCTGTGTGTGTTTCACAGCAGTTAACATCCTTCCTGTTTGCTCTCCTACCTCTGACTCAGAGCCACGCTGAAACGGTCGACTTTGCTCCTCCTGGCAGTTGAGGAGATTCAGTGTGAGGAAATGAAAGGTACTCCCCTCATTTCATACACCAGTAACATTAAACACTGACTTAGCAACCAACCACAGCAAATGGGTGTCTGTGAGTCTAATCATGACAAGCAATTGCTTACACATCCTTGTACATGTGTTGGTCTGCATATCTAAAAATAACTTTACTTCACTGCACAAATTGCTTGAGGTCAGTGGTCATATTTGCACAATCAGCAACTGAACAGTGTGTTTTCAGAGAATCAGGGAGATATAATTTAGAGGGGTATGGGAAAGGCTCTGACCTGTCTGGCCCTTGTCGCAGGATGTCTTGTTCAGTGAGCTCCTACTCACCAGAGAGGTGAGGAAGACACAATAGCAGCACTCATTGACCGGGTTAATAAGTATTCTGTGTTGGTCCCAGTCACATGCTCTTTACCTACACAGTCTGTGTATAGTCTCCGAAGCGGTACAGTGACCTCATGTCTGCCACACAACTTTCAAAGACAGGGTTTCAGGATGGTTTTATCCAAATCAATGCAGGGCACACACTTAAGTGTGTGTGTGTGTGTGTGTGTGTGTGTGTGTGTGTGTGTGTGTGTGTGTGTGTGTGTGTGTGTGTGTGTGTGTGTGCATGCATGCATGCGTACGTGCCTGCGTGTGTGTGCACATGCATAAAAAAAAAAAAAAAAAATTAATAACTTTACTGGAATAGAATAAAACCCTGATCTGAAACACAGTGGGAAGTCATACCAAATTTGTTAATGTAATAGTTGACTCTTCTGTTGTGTAGTTCCATTCATCTATTCATTCTGTGGAACAATCTATTCCGCGTAGAGTCATGGTGGCGAGGGGCAGTGTACACCCTGGAATAGTCACCAGTTCATCACCCATAGAAAGACAGACAATCATTTAGACTCACATTAACATCTACAGGCAATTTAGTGTCACAAATCCCCCATTGAATGTTTTAGTGACAGGCAGCTGGAGTCTGTATAGGAACCCATGCAGACACGGGGCAAACATTCAAGTGCTCAGGTGGTTTGGAACTTAGGACCTTCTACCTGTAGTACCTAGTGTACTACAATGTCACCCAGCTGTGTATTGTACATCTTCCTTGTTCTACTGGTTTCCTCAGTCGTTAAATGAGCATCAGACCCCACCACGGATGAACAAAACAAATGATTGTATTATTTCTTTCCATTCAGAGTTTCATTTTGGACAATTCAGCTTAGTTTGTGTATCTGGGATAAATACACTCAACTGGGATGTGATTTATGACAAACCAAAAGTAATATGAGCACATCCAGCATCTTATACTATCCTGCCCTAATATGGTCTCACAACATCAGTATCATACTGACATCTCCCACAGACCCCCTCATTAAATATCAGCCATTAGTGTATGCCCTGCCTGTGTAATATGACTGCTACATCATGATAAACATTTTACCCTACTTTACATAATTTACTATGAATTTATCCATTTTTACTAATTAAAGTAAATTAATTTTTACTTAGTACAGTAAAAATGTTAAATAAAACCAGTGGTGTCCATCAATTTAAAAAAAATATCAGTGACCGTAATAAAAACGTTTTTGTCGCAACAAAGAATATTTTTTATTGTAGAAATCACCCGAAGCACTACTTGAAAAAATACAGTGATTACAGTAGAGCAAATGATACCAATCAAATTTCTTATTCATTCAAACCAGATATTAATATCGACAAAATGAATGCTATCTGCATATAATCCATCTCAAATTGTGCATTTAGATATGTAATTTTCCTTTGATGGCAATACAGGTGGTTGTTTTGACATTATAATCCACTGTAGTTCCTGTCATAGCAGAGAAAAGGCTGTGGCCTGCAGTAATTTTAATCTCAGCTGTTGAAAGGTGTTCCATCAGGTCCTGGCAACGTCCGACCTGGCAACCATCAGGTGTCTTGGCCTGCCCAGCTGGTTTGCTCTCCAGAGCTGGAGTACAGTACTAATACATGAGGTACATAAGCCGTCAGTGTCAGCGAGGGAAATAAGAGCCACTGCCATGTCCTGCCCCCGCTTGTTGTTTGTTTACAGCAAGGTGCCTCTTAGCTGCTTATGTATGTGTTTTGCTAAGGGCTGTGAGCCTGGATGGAGAGATAGGGCCTCCTTAACCTTAATGACTATTGAATGCGTCTCACAAGACGACAGCCTGCTGAGAGCACCTGGCTGGCACCACGTACAGCCCCATGCTGGTGCCTCACCTTGGAGGAACCCAAAAAGAATGGTTTATATGAGTGCATGGATGTGTAACTCTCACTGAACAGCCTTCATCAAGAGGTCACGTGATCTGCTCTCTAATTGTCATGTTTAAGTCTCTTCAAAAGAAGAGATGGAAAATTCCTTACCTTAGAGGTCATGCACTCAGGCCACCAGACCTTTTTGTTTGCTCATGCAAGACTGAAAAAGGTAACAGTCTGTGTTTATATAATTTTATAGCTCTTTATGTTGGGCAAGAAGAAGAAAAACAACACTCCCCTGTGAGTTAGTCAGTGATTTATGTCATGTTTAGACAAGTATGAACAATCCAACTTTTTTTCATGGTTTAAATTTGCTTAAAAATATCACCGTTAACTACAGACGGGAATGTCTGTCACAAAGTCAGAAATATAACGTGTAATATAACATGTAGCATAATATACCCTTTTATAGAATTTATTTTGTTTATGATTAATAGCTTGGTTGTTTTTTTATATATATATTGGTGTACAGGAGCAGCCGCTATCCTTGCACATGTTTGTTCAGTGCCATTTGTTTCTAATTTCATACAGCATTCTGGAGTGAGCTTTGTTGCACACTTATTCCAGTAATCATACATGTCAGAGCCCCTCTATGGTTCCAACATATGGGTGAAACACCTCGCAATTACTTATCTGCATTTTGTTGAGACGTTTATAATTCCCACAACCTAATACAGGAGCATCGACTCAAATTACAGGCTTTGTGTTACACGGTGAGAACTTATTTATTGTGGCACCTTCTCTTTTTTGCCAGTGTCAGTCGACTACAAAAAAACTAATTAGTGCTTTCAGCTCGACACCCATTAGCTGAAACACGATCCTTGGCCTAGCTGAAAAAAATAATTATGACATTCCTCTTATAAATCATTGGTTATGTACTAAGCCTTTTCAATGGAAATATGATTTCCCGCTACAAATTTTCTGACCTGTTTTATGTTCTGCAACACATAATTAAAGCTGTGGTGTGCGAGAGGAAGTAATTTTGTTCAAAGGCTTTTGGCAACGGCAGTGCTATATCTTTTTTGCTTGTTTAGAGCTACTGGGAAACCTGGACACATGAGCTGTGTTATGGATTAGCAACAACAGCAGCAACATGTGTGAATAACCTGCATTTGTCAGTCAGCCAAGAGACATGGGAAATGAAATACATCATCGAGTAGCCAAGGTGATCTACAGGTCATCAGGTACTGGGAGGGCCACTTAGAGAAAATGTGTCCACACATTAGGGCCGTTGGAGCCGTACAAGTCTGCTTTATTCTCCTGGGGAGGTTGAATTCAAACCACAGTTAGCCATGCATGACCTAGTGAACCCAACTTCACTGAATAAACACCAGAGAGGAAAAGATCTCTGAGGATACATATGCTTGACATTTATTACAAGTTGTATGTTCCATAATCTATCTATCTATCTATCTATCTATCTATCTATCTATCTATCTATCTATCTATCTATCTATCTATCTATCTATCTATCTATCTATCTATCTATCTATCTATCTATCTATCTATCTATCTATCCATCCATCCATCCATCCATCCATCCATCCATCCATCCATCCATCCATCCATCCATCCATCCATCCATCCATCCATCCATCCATCCATCCATCCATTTCACATTTGTAAATAATCTGCCATATTTAATCTTCCTGAGGCAGAGTTACCAGCATACAGTTTTGTTCAATGCTCCTTGTGTATGGAGAGGGAGGTCAAACTGTTACACTGATTTTGTGCACACAGTTACTGTAAAGTGTTGGAGGAAGTGACAGCCTGCACCAACATCAGTCGGCCAAATACATGACCGTCTGACATCCTCCCAGAAGTCATAGGGTAAATCTTTTTGTAATCTGTTAATCCAATTGGCTTTTTGTATTCACATGATCTGCCAGGCTGCAGGATGGCCATCATCGGTACAGACAGACACATACACACTCACACACAGACACGCATGCCTGCTGTCCTCATACTTCTCTCACGACAGGATTTGACTCTATGACCGCGTCCTGTTTTCCACTTAGGCTTGAAGCAGATTACTGAAGGTGACTCCTGAAGGGGAATGCCACTGCATAATTGGCAGAATTTATAAACCAATTAAAAGTACATTCTTAAGAGTGCTATTATGTTGCTATTATTAACTCCATGTGATGGGATCAACTGGGGCCCAATGATGCATGCATGCTTCTTATTATACATGTTGTTGTACAAGAACACCTCTGTGCTGTTTGAAGTTGATCTAGTTCCAGTGGCCATCCAACAAAGATCCCTGTTTATACTGACTGACCCTGTTTATACTTCAGATTTATTAAGTTATGTTGATAATTCAACAATATAATATTTATCTGATCTATCTATCTACAGTGATCCCTCGCTACTCATGGTTAAATGCGTTCCAGGAACCACACGCAAGTAACGAATTCCGCGATATAGCGACAAACTATTTATATTATTATTTACGGTAATTTAAACGTTTGTGAACTCTCCCCATGCTGATATTAAACCACCATCTATCTTACCTTTTCCCACACTCTTATCAACTGTTTAAAGCACTTTTGTGTCTCACAGAAGTCCGAGACTCACGGAACGTAGCGCACTTCCGGATGCCGTCAGCCAATAGAATGAACGTACGGTATCACGTGACTGCCTGCCAAAAATCTGCGAGAGTGTTAATGCGCGTGTACGCGAGGGTGCCTTCCATCTATCCATCTATCTATCTGTCTGTCTGTCTGTCTGTCTGTCTGTCTGTCTGTCCGTCTGTTCGTCCGTCTTGCTCGTCCGTCTATCTAGAGAGACATTATGTACTTATTTACTTATTTATTTATTTATTTATTTATTATGATTTAGGCACAGTGTTTAGGTTTAGAAGATTTTAAAATTAGTTCAATTAATAACTTTACATTACACATACTTGGATTTAATCATTACAAGACTGACTCCCAGGTCCTTAGCGGGTCCTGCTACCCTGTCTGCCTGTCTGTGCTAACTAACATACCATATATGAAAGGAAAGTACTGAATACATGTGGTTCCCATGCAAACATAAGATAACAACCACATCATGGCTGGCAGGCTCTACTGTGAGTGTGTGACATGCTCTGCAGCACCAAAGCCGAGGCTTAGGAAGGGACTGGATCCCATTTCCCATGCTGAAGCAGGACCTGAGGGCAGAGTGTGGAAACTGAACTAATTGCAGGATATTGGTCCTCAGATGATTAGAGGAAGACATGGAATGCCTGGTCTGTGATGCAAGCAGACCAAGGTGAGACTAATGATGGATGCATTTTTTTTACATCTTCAAATAAGACTGTATCCTACAGTGGGGGCCTACGGCATTGTGACATGGGGGGCTGGGTTTGTGAGGCTTCTTACTCACTTCCTATTTGTCCTCAGAGGAAAGCTGTAACCAGTTGTGGTGCTCCAGTCTTATCCATTGCATGATAATATTGTCAATGAATCGTATTACAATTATGACAGTATGACTTTTCTGTTGTTGTTTAAAGGTCTTAAAATAAAACAGAAATATGTGATGTTGTATAATTTACATAAATACATAAAGGAACCTTTTGATAAGAGTTCTAGACAGGATTTTTTGACCACAATGGGAATTTGGAGACCAGAAAAGTATTCTGTTATCCAAATATCTCCACATGAACGAAAGAATATATCGGTCTTTTCAAGATTAGACTCAGGATTGCCAACTGCTCATAAACACACCAACTGCTCTCAAAAACAATCTTATGAGTCAAAAATTTAGAGAATTTGTCAAACATATTAATGCTTTGCAATTTTGCACTAATCAACCTTGAATTTCCCATTAAGGGAAGGAAGGGCAATGTTTGGGTTAAAAGTGGAGTGCCAGTCTTGAGCAGATATGACTTATTACTAGAGCTTCTCAAATGAAGGCTTTTGAATTAATACTTTTTCGGTGTCGGTATTTACCTGTAATTTTCAGCTTGCAATGAAATCATATCCAAACAATGCAAAGAATCCTGCCAATGTTCGACTCTAACAACAAACAGTTGTGCTGACATGTAATCCACTTAATAATACAGAAAACTGTTTATGCTCAGCCTTTTATTATACATATTACAGAATTCTCATGCCACATGCAACAAGTGGCAGTTATTTTCCTGTGTATGACACGCATGCCCTACTCTTTAGTTATGCTTTGTTCAGTTGTTTAGTGTCCAGAAATGTTGACCATACTGGACAGAAGGCATTTTGGAATGAGTGAAGTGTTGCAGTCTCTCTGTACAGACACCAATCCTTTGATTCTGTCTGCATTTAGTTGCCCCCTTTGTGTGCTGTGTTTGTTTGATGTTACTTTAGCAGAAAGAGACAGACCCCATTGAGTAGTGGGAGTGCTGTTCCGCTGTGTGCCATTCACGCCTGCTGCGGAGCACACAGAGTCAAACACCACAAGGGTAGACCATTGTTTACCAGTGGAACTAATCACCCTGATGGCACCTCCATAAATCCCCCTCCCTGTCGACAGTGATTGGAGTGTACCTATGTGTGACCATGGACAATACAAATGTGCCAAAGGCAAATAGAATGGGGGTGCACTGAGGCAATATTTAGCTTGGCCAGATGGCCGGTTGCATGCAGCAGGCTTCTTAGCCCTCCACATCTGCTCCTTATGATGTGCCAGCAACTGGGTGAATGTCTCATCTTCACTTGTTTGAGCTTTCCTGTGCACCAATGTCTGCTCCACTGCAAAATGACCTCTTGCGATTTTGCTTACATGTCTGCTGGAGGATCTCTTCACAGAAGTCTGCTGTATTCCCTCACACCATGGCAGACCATTTGCATGTTGAGGGTTGTATCCATGTAGGCCTCAGTCACAACTATCTTCCTCCAAATCCATATCCTGGAAGATGATCAGATGATTCAGACTTGTGGTGTGATCCTATTGCATCACCGGTTCACACACAGAAGCTTGCTTTTGAAGCTTTTCAACATAAATTCTCTTCAGATATCTGTGTCCAGATGGTTTATTTTTACAAATAATATACAAGGTTTCCTTCCTGCAGAGCCCTCGTCCCCACCCATTTACTGTCGAACTACACAGCTTCACTACAGAGGAGTAGGGAGGCATACAGTGTCACGTAAAGAGTGCACAGATGGTCCATTTAAACTACTGTCATGCAACCTGCAATCACATGATCAACAAGCACAGGTGACTTAAGACACAAAGTCACATTTAAGATGCAGTTTCTACAAAAGCTACTGAGCTATACCCTAAAAAAGGAAAAAAACAAAAAACAAAACACTAACACAACCACTATTGTTACCACTATTGATTTCTCTTTAATATTAAAAAAAAAAAAATTAATCACAACCAGTTCAATTAATCAATTAATCTGCCCTTTATTAGGCAAACATGATTAAAGAACTTTTAGTATTTCAAAGTTAAATGTTTTAAATGTAAGAAAGCAACTCCAAAACCTAAGTTGCATTCTTGGAAAAATGCTTTTGGCATTCTATATAAAATAAAACCAGTTAATGAAAATAATTATTTGATTATTGATTGTGGTCTGTGTCCAGCAGCAGTGGCACTTATCTGAAATTGAAACCTCCCAGCTGCTATTTAGAATTTGCACCCCTGGGTAAGAGTGAAACAATTTTTAGGGTGCTTCAATTACAATCTTCAAGAACTGAATGCTGAAACTGTACATTAAAGTAAATTTAGATTTCACACAGGCAGGATCATCTTGAACAAAATGACCTTGAATATTTCAGCAAAGAATTACGACAAAGTAGAATCTAAATCTGAGTGGTTTTTATGTAATTTGAGCTGCACTTACCTGTATTATGGAAATTATTTCATCCTGTCGGCATTTGTTTGACCTCAAATTGTAGAAAACTGCACTGAACCGTGATGTGTTAAATAATGAAAGTACATTACTGCTGTAATGTGCAGCATTCATCCTTTAGGCCCTCCAAAGCAGTTGCCTTGACTAGGGATTCATAAATTGGAGAGGTTTTCTGTGGACACTAGGCCAGAAATAATCGGGTATTTGCCAAAACGAGAATTGTAAGACTGACAGTCTGACATTTTACATTTCTAGTCTTGAAACAAGAAAATATTGTTCTTTTATCATTTCCATTTCATATACACATTTTATTGTCTGGAATACAAAACAGAAAAGAAGAAAAAAGGTGAAAAATGCATTAGCTTCAAGTTTAATTTGTTAAAAATGAAAAATAAAATTTTACCAACGCTATTTTGGAAAAGAGAATGAAGAGACCAGAATATAAACTAACACAGTAAAGAGGACCTTGTTAAAGTTGATTTTTTTTTTTTTTTGTGCTGAAGGTTCTATCCTGACCCCCACCCTCACCTCTCTCCAGGCCTTACTGCCACATCCACTGCACATCCTCTGCTCCCTTCCGGGCCCCAAGCTCTGGAGCTGCACAAAGGAGCCCTAACGAGAGAGAAGAAAGAGCCAGTGCCACTTGGACAGGATTACATCCCAGTAAGATTCTTCAGTCCTCTTGGTCAGCCGCCCCTTAACCCTCCCCTTCCCTGATTAGAAAGTGAGCAGGGAAAGGCTGACTGGATACAGAAAAAGGCTCCACACATGTCCAATGAAGTGTTGCACTGTTGTATGGAGTAGACTAGCTGAGGGATGTGTCAGTCTGGTCTTACCAGAAATCCAGCTTTCTTGTGAATTTTTTGAATTATGAATTCTTTTCATTGAATTATGATTCAATAAAAATTGTAAATTATATTCTGTCAGAGCTACATTCCAAGGGATGCCAGGTTGGTGATTAAATATTACTACTTCCTTTTGAATAGACAGAATGTTTAATAATTCCACCCCAGGGTGAACTTTAACAACAGGTTCATGCACCAACATGCCCAGGATAAGGTCTGTGAGGAGCAAGTACATGACCGCTGTCGTAATTTACCTTATCCTCTCTTGATCTTTAATAACCAACTCCACCCTTCCTGTCCTGAAATCCCCCCACATGCCCTTCTGACCTACCTACAACCCTTTCCTGCTAAACTAGGTGCATTGTAACCTTTAGTAAGGCCATTTTTTCTCATGACATAGAGTATTTGTTCTCAACCGTTGTCTGAATCATGTTGAATGAAACTATTGAATTCACAGTATGTAACTTCTGCTGCTAGGAGTCTCTTAAGAAAAACAAAAGATATATGCAGCATGACATCCCTGTTGTTGTCTTTCTTGTTAAAGGACCGTCATTGCTGTGAAATCATTGCCAAATAAATCTACCTGATGTGACTCAAACTGAAATCACTGCACACAAGTCAATGTTTGAAAGTTTTATTCACATGTTTGGTCACATTAGCTGATTCCCTGACAGTCTGACTCTCCTAAGTTGCTGTAGTAACAGACAAATAAATGAAATGCACCATTACCTTGATGTTACCTATTATTTCCTAACCCACAAATCAAACTGCTTGTAAAAGATTTTTTTGGTGGTCTAGTTGTCATTATACAATGAATGAACATGAGTGATTGTTTCTATGTCCCCCCTTTTTACACCACCTGAGCCCTGTACCCCCTAAAACGGTGGTGAAAGGGGTCAGATGACAGGTGGACAAAAACCTGTAGCTTCAGACTAAATGATGCATGCCCTGGGATCGGTAAATAAAAGGCAAGGTGCCATTAAAGAAGGGCAGCCTTCATAGCTGCCATTCCTGTATTGCTGATGGTTGTTCTGGGGGGGGGGGGTCACCTGGGAGTTTTTTTTTGGGGGGGGGTTAAAATTTTCCCTTCAAAATATGTTCATATTTGCTTATTATTGAAATTATAAAACATTTCTGTAAAAGTCTCAACTAAATGGACTTGCTGTTTGGTGTGTGTATATACTTGTACACATTTATTAGCATTTATTATACGGTAATAAGTGCGTATAAATGAGTGTATGTGGGGTCGAGTGTTCAGCTATTTCATGTATGTTATTAACCTAGTGGTTGCGAACCATACCAAATTTACAGAAATGCCCTGCATCACGAATAAATGAAAATATTTCTTAAGCTGATGGCAGCATCCTGATAATGATTATTTTCAGATGACAGCAGTAATTGCTATCATCTATGAATCATATATCTTCAAAGTGGAAGAGAGATATATTGGTTTTAACTGTAAGGAAGGTTAGCTTCACAGCATTACACCAATGGGTTAACTGAGCTTTGGTCACAGCCATTATTATTTTTCATTTCAGGCAGGACGAGAGAGGAGTAGTTGCTTAAAGGTGATATTGTTTAAAGAATCTGTGTCAGAGCAGCTCAGGGAGAAGATGAGGGACAGGAGAAAAGCAAAATGGGCGGTAGAGCTCTGGCTTCCCTCAAGCGCTCCATCGTCATTGGAGCCAGGGAGGCAGCTGCTTGTTCACCCAGCCAGGGCTCCCTTTAGCCAAGCCCCGCAGCACTTCTTTTCTCTCCTCTGGAGCTAGGCTGGGGACTGACGAGGCCTGGAACTCCTCTGCCTTACACATCGCAGCCAGGACAGCCGCGAAGCCAGCAGTCCATCCAGGCAGGCAAGCCCCCGCCCCAACCCCAGCTCCTTTGCGGTGCTCCACTGCCCAGTAATTGATGCTTTGCACTGGGGATATATTTAATCACCATAACAAGGAGTTGGTAGTTAAAAAAAATGATCTTGTAAAGGCCCTGCAAAGCTCTCTGAATAAGTTGGATCAAAGTTTGTGGGAAGCAGAGCATGAAATCCTGGAGTATGTGTGTATGGGCATGCATGTATTCATGCACTTTTGTTCTTTTGCAATTATACGTAACTTGGAGATGGAGACACTCATCTGCATCCTCCTTGTTGCCCCCCGTCTACCGCTCAACCCCCAACTCCTACCAAGAAACACAACTGTAAGCCAACAAATTTCATTACAATGGCCCAAAACTACACAATTTTAGAGCCTTCTAATTATTCCCCTCTCAGATGTGGTTGTGTTGAGAAAGGTCGTAAATCAACAGAAGAAGGAGTGCCAGGCCTGGAGCTGTGAGAAAACTGGAAACAATGATCTTCCCCTTCCCTTACTCTCCTTCTCTCATCATCCCTCTCTACAACACCTTACATGTTTATATGTATTCCTTGACTTCCACAGATAATGAAAGATGAAACTGAAGGGTTTGGACAGGATAGTTGTTTGTATGAGGTCTGGCGGGTTCAGATAATGCGTGAAAAACACTAAAGCCACCTCAATCAGCACACCAAACCCCCAACCTATTGGCATCAGCTCAGATGTGAACATTTTCTTCCCCACTTGCTGCTACTGAGCAGCTCTAGTGAAGTATTTGTGAGTGTAGTGTCAGTATCTCCGCTGGTAGCTGTGATGTGGTGCCTGGTTGTACAATGGCCAGCAGACAGCTGAGTGGTACCTGGGAACAGGTCTGCTTGTCTGCTGCACAATCTGGACCTGCCTGTAATCAGCTTCGTTAAAGGTTCCAGCCAGTAATTACTCACTCTAGCCCCAAGATAGCAATCAAAGAGATGTTGGACTCCATGCTCTGCCTCTCTCTCTGTTTCTCTCTCCTTCTGTATAATCTTTTCTGCTCTTTTCTTTCGTATTCTGGATCTACGTCTGCTACTTTATAACTGGAGACAATGTAAAGAAAAGCATCTTAGCATTTGCTTTTTAGTGTGTGTGTGTGTGTGTGTGTGTGTGTGTGTGCGTGTGCGTGTGTGTGTGTGCGTGTGTGCGTGTGTGTGTGTGTGCGCATGTGCGTGTGTGTGTGTGTGTGTATGAGGAAGGAAAATCAATTCAAATTGAACTAATGGAAAAACTGATATTGCTTTGAAGAGTGCCCCGGCAACCCACCCATCCCCACCCCCGCTCTCTGTCCTGGTTGCATTTTTCTCAATTCTCTGTTCTCTTATCTTTCAACAATTACAAGAGCAGTCTAATGGTCCTTTTAAGTTGCCTGCCAGCTGTATTTGCAAAAAGAAAATAATGTCTTCTTCATCTGTGAGCAAATGTTGCTGTGTTGAGGTTTATTCTCATGTAAGGATTGCTGATGCCTTTCCTCTGAAGTCATGATGAGGACATTAAAGCTGTTTGTCTGGGCATGAGATGTGAGCTGATTCATGGACAGATCTCATGATGTTATGTCAAGTCTGTCAACCATCATAATCTACCAAGCAGTGTTTGATGTGGTATGAATTCCTGATGTCCAAAGCTGCTAATGAAGCTCAGAGTGGTGAGCCAAAACTATTAGCCGATTAACCGATGAAGCTGTTGTTGGAAAACTACTCATGAAGTCAAAATATTCTTTTTCTGAGTATAGTCTCACGGCTGTTGTTTTTTCCTGTTTTTGTTGTGGTTGTTGTTGTTGTTGTGGTTGTCGTAAGTCATCTTCCAATGAAAACCGATTTTATTTGGGCTGCTGAGTATAATGTATGATTTCAAAGCATAATTTTGTTTTCTGGTCACTCATAATTATTCTTCAAATTAAAGAGACCAAATCATTAATAAAATATGACACTGGGATGAATGTATATTTATATTCTTAGATTGATATGTGGAATATTCTTTGCACTGCTTTGTACATAATGTCCTGTCAGTTTTCTTACTATTCCTGTTTTATTTGATTTTGATTGATAATTTCCCACTGGAATAATATGTTATGTTATACAAATTTTTGTACTCATTTATTCAGGTGGTACTGTTGCTTTAAGTAACATTTTGTCACTGGGTGAAGTCATCTGTCAACTCTCATGAGGAATAACAAAGCAGGCACCTGCATTGTAGCAAATGTCCCATCAATTATCACTGTTGGTTCTTCACTAAATTCACCCAGCACCCACCCCCACTTCCTGGATGGTGGCCATGGTCTCCTTTATGAAATATCTGATTAAGTACTCTATTCATTTAAAAAAAAAATTTAATTCTCAGATTACTTAACAATATTTCTTGTGTTATTTTCAGACTGCTCCCATATTGCTATGATGACATGCTGTGTAGAAAAACAATATGAAGACTGAAGACTGTCATACTGTCACTTAGTACTTAGTTTGATGGACATGTTGCTCAGGTTTAATACCAGCTTATCCTGTGCTAAAGTGAATCCAACAGGGGGAAAATGAAGTGGTGTCTCCTTTCCTGTTAAGTCTGAGATGTTAACCTGCTTAGGAATGTGGATGACGTGGGATATCAGGCAAGGATCATCCAGCACGGATCAAATCTCATCATCTCTAAGCACACAAGCCCAGAAATGCTAATACATAGAGGAAGCACAGGTAGTGACAATGGCTGAGAGAGGTCAGAAAGTGAAGCTGCAAAGGAAAGGGAGGATCGAGTTGAAACAGAAGCAGAGAAAGAGAGAAATAAAACACTGGAGAGTGGAATGAAGGAGTCAAGGAGAAGAGGGTATCAGACACTGCGGCTCAGCTGAGACTGAAAAAGATAGAAGGGAGAGAGCAAGAAAGAGTCTGAGCAGGAGAGAGAGCAACACGAGCCAAGTGTTTGATGTGGATCACTGTAGGCCAAACATCTGAAGAAGACAAGACTGCAAACATGTCACACTGCAGCCTGCTTGCATTTAACAACAGATGTTTGCTTTCTCCATCTCCACTAATGGCTCTCTATCCAGGTTGGACTGACCTGATGAATTGGGGGTAAAAAAAATAAAATAAAACAAAAATAAAAAATATATATATACTGTAAAGCATATATTAGAGGAAGAAGAGGTGCTTTACTCACTCACCTATCCAGAGCCAGTCGTTCAGACATCCATCCCTATTCTTCAGTTTTTCCTTCATGTGCTATGTTCTCTGTTTTTAACAGCATGCCGGGCCACGCTTCCTCTTTAACTCTGTAATTAATTCCTGTTGGTGATCCTGATTTATGGGAGCAGGAGGTTGAAAGTTTTTAAAATATTCAGGTAACAAATCAAGACCCAATCAGCACATTGTGATTGTGAAGATGATGAGAGATTGGCACCAAACAGTTTTAGACCTACGCTCGTTTTTAGTTTTGGCAGTGGTGTGAGAGCAGAGCCAGAGGACCTTCATGAATTATAGATATGAGGCTGAATGATTGGGGCTGAGGCCATGTGAGTGATGGAAAAAAAGGACAGGATGGGTTAGCCAAAGCGCCAAAGCCTCTACTGTCCTGCTGCATGCTGGTATTACGCACATTAGTGATAGGTTGCTGAATAAAGAAGTAGGTTCTGTCTCTGAGCAGTTTTTCAACAATGACTTCAAGTCTGACCTGGTGTCTGTGAGCTCAACCTTGTAATGGAACAGAAATGAACTTTAAATTTACAGACTCTACTTTAAATCTAGAAATGCAAAAAAATTAAAGCATTTTTTTTTTGACTAGGAAACTGAAAGACGGGTATATTGGGAAGGGGCTAAATTGATAGTTTAAATGCATTGCACATTACATATGAACATTTTAGATTATTTCTAGATTATTTTGAATTTTACTTATAGTCGTAAATTATTGTTTAAATTATTGCCTTAAAATATTTCATCCTCAAATAAAAAAAGGAAACAAACTCACCTGGATCCATTTGCTCTGTTAATTCAGTCATCAGAGTGACAGTAAAACATATCTCACTTTGTGCTTTGATTTGTCTCGTTCGGTACGCATATGTAATACATGGAATTAAACATTGCCATTCTGTTTTAATGAACCACTTGTTGGAGGAGCATTGATTGTGCAGACATTAAGCCTACGCTCAGATAAGATAACACAACATTCTCTAATCTAGCGCTGTCCTACTTCACACTTGACCAGATGGAGTGTTTTTTTTTTTTTATCGTTTAAAGAAGAGAGAGAAAAATCTCTTTAAAAATTAATACATTATTTACACCCACTAACGGCTTACTGCTAAATCAAGTCCACAGCAGGCTCTGCTGAGTCCTCTAATGACTTCTAAACATATGCTTTTTTTTTTTTTTAATCTTTCTCTCTTTTTCCTTACTTCATCGCTGCACTGGGTTTTTTTTTTTTTTGCCTTTTATTAAATTTTCACACACATGCACACACACACACACACACACACACACACACACACACACACAATGTGCCATTTCCAATGTGAGGAGGAGACCAGGTCCTCTGCTGCGGTGATAAAATCTGACAAAGGACACACAGTGAATCTCTACTTCTCAACGCTGCCTGGTTCTGTCCCTCCTAGAAGGAGCTAAGAAGGAGGAGGGAGGACCAGGTAGTAATAAGCTTATCTTATATCCAAGCTGACCTTATATCTAGTAGGTGAAGCTCCCTTTGTCAAGACCTCTCAGATAAGGTCAGCCATTGAGGCCATTGTTTTGGCAGGTAAATATTTTTATATGCAACTGAAAAAGCATCTAGTGGGCGGTGCTATGAGATTACCACCTGAGATTTATTAAAATGCTTCGTGATAAACAGAACAATGAGGTTTAAGTAGGGTAAGTGGTCCTAATTCATGACAGGAAAAGGGGATGCAAGAATTCTACACTCAGCAGAGGAGTCTGAGGACAAATGCCACAGCAGTTTGCCAACAATTAATCCACAAACTCAGCAGCTGTATTGTTTCTGAGACAGAAAAGTAAAAAAAAAAAAAAAAAATGCAGGTTTGTTATGGGGCAACAATGAGATAAATTTATCCAGGTGACAGTAGGTCAGGAACATCAGAGGCCATTTGATTTTGTGTGTAGTCAAATAATACTGTAAAAGGATTTTGAAAGCAATATTCATCACACCCATGTTTGTGTTTTACAAATTTTTGAATAGAAAATCAAAATATCTGAAGATTTTTGGAGAGAAAATATGCTCTTTTTTTTCTTGACACTGATTAATTGCTGCTTTAAACTCCATGTATTCCATCTATGTACCAATTTGTGTATGCTGAGATCTTCCTCTGCCTAATAAATATTTTGAGATTAAAAGTGATTTTACAGATGTTCAGGCTGGCATTCACGATAAGCGTATGTTTTCGTGTTAAGAGGATGTGTTTAATGCAACTAGGGAATAATTATTGAAAATACCAGGCTGCAATCCTAATCTGGGGTCCAATCAAAGCATGAGCCTTAGTCAGATTAAATTTATCCCCCCACATTTCCATCTGCCTCAAGACATCTTCAAAGAAATACACATTGTTTTTGGAGGAGAAAACAACAGAATTAGATGTTGGCCTGCAGCAGTCTCAACGTCAGTGTTTACTAAATCAGCAGGGATTAAAGGGAAGGCCTTTGTCCTGGCACAGGAGCAAGTCTGCATAAAAGGACAGAGCATTCCTAAAGTTCCTTGACCCACACTTCTACACACACATACATACACACTAGTACATGCTCCAACATTACCAAGCCTATGACTTTACATGCAATCAGCTTGTATATTGCTTGGGTGCATTTTTAAATCCGCAGCAGCAAGTTTGGGCTTCAAATTGACAGAGGGATTAAACAACAGGATGCTAAAATTGTTGACATCATCATATGGATTCAGGTTCAGATGGACAATTTTTGTCATTGAGAGTAAATCTAGCTACTATCACCTGTTTCTTTTCAATTTCCGCCACCCTGTTGCAGTTTGTAATGAGGCAGAAAGGGAAAAGGCTTTTCCCTTTGGGAAATGCTCTAATCTCAGAGCAGGACAGGTTTACAGGGAGTTTCTCTATTGAGTCCTGTTTACAGAGCCATGTCAGTGAGTTTCTATTTAACCCCTGACTGTAGACTTGTCACCTGTGGTAAAAACTGGGGTTGTACAGTGTTAGCGACAGGGTAGGACAGCCAGTATCACCACATAAAAAATGTCCAAATGTCAATGCAGTAGCTTATTTGTGAGCAAGAAAATCCTTATTGGGTAGCTGACAAATACGTATTTGCTTAACAGATATAAATAATGCACCCAGTCAACCTGAGTAACAGGACAGGCATTTAGAGAGCAAAAAACGTCACAGGTTTCTCCTGTGGAAGAAGAACGTATAAAACTACAAATAATTTGCACCTCCCTCCTCCTACCTCAAACCTATCTGAGAAATTTTAAAATAGTGATATTGTCAGATGACTGACAGGAGCCATAAGCTTTATCCAACACATGACCTCTGCTGCATGCAAAAAAACAAAAAAAAACAACAACACAGTGTTATGTAGGCCTCAAAAAGGAATTGTGGCCTACATTTGCCTTTACTAAAGATAAATGAATGAGACCACTAGAGGTTAGATAATTACCTGCACAGACACCTTTTTTTATGGGCACAACTGAGTTTGAATACACCATTCGGTTGTTGATGAGACAACATACTGTAAGGAAAACATGAACAATCCAAACACATGACTGGGGTTTAACCCCAAAAGCAAAAGTCTAATTATTCATTAATTCATTTATTCATTTTCTGAGTCTGATTAAATTAAATATATTACACAGGCTGAAGATGCCATGACCACAGTAGATAGTAGCATGAAATTGTAGTGGGGGGGGAACGCAAAACATGACGTTACTTTCCAAATTGATCCCATAATTAGAAGTAGTGTGTATTCACACTCATCATTGGAGGTTTAAAAGTAATGCAGTCAAACTGTTGAAACGGTAAAAAAACATCACAGGCCAATATGGTCCTGCGAGGCGCTGGCAACATGTCTTGGACATACCTCGCTTCTTGCCCAGTTGGGATAGGCTCCAGCGTCATCCGTGACCTGCAAGGCAGAAGACGGCTGGAGATGAGACGATTGGATGGATGGATGAATTAAAGATAACATTTGAATGTAACTGGGTATAATGCATACAAGTGACTATATATTAGCATTTTTTTAATAAAAATATTTGATACTGTTGTCTCTGTGTGCTCTGCATGTTCACAACATGAACAACCCAATGAAAGACGAAGGGTTAAAGAAGATTCTGTCCAACTATCTAAATCTCAATGGCGTGACACAGATGCAGATGGATTTGATGATGGTGCTCATTCTTGTCTTCCATTGTGTTGCTTTTAATTATATTTACAGTGTACCTGTCAGTTCACTCCATGAGACTGGCAACAGATGACAGCAGGCTACTATTACCTCATTTACTAGGACGTGGCCTCACCTGCAGACATTTCAACCCATTTGAGGGATTTGATGACATAGTTCCTGATCCTTGTGAGGGAATTCAAACATTCTCAGCCTCTAAGAAATGATGGCCCTGCCAGTTCACAGTTTACTTCATTTCACACTTTGGATTATTTCATTACTCTGCACAGACTTCCACTGTCTGCTACCTCATGTAACTGACCAATTGTACAGGAAGTCCTCAAGATATGAACATTTGACTTATGAACATTCCTAGATACGGAAACCTGCGTTCCGCCATATCTGACTATAAGTTCCCCTTTCTACCACAACCCAAGCCAAGCAGCGTAACATTAAACCCCCAATGATTTATATTTCACATCATGACAAAATATCTCAGCAAATATAAGATTAAGTGAACTGTTTGCTCTGCTGTTGAAGTTCATCTGGCGTTTTCAGTGTCCCTGTTGATGCGTCATCTGCAGCGTTTCCACCTTCTTTTTATCCACATCTCTGCAAACTTCTGAGCAGGGAATGAACACACAATGTATTTACGTTTATCGGGACATTTTCGAACATCGAGACTGCTGACAGTTCAGTTCAGTTTAAAAGTTTGAGCCAGCAATGTAGACAATATGGCTTACTCCAAGAAAATCTGTCACAACCTGCCAGTTATTTCATTTTTTGTAATTATTGATGGGGTTGGCCCCCTGTAGGACCTAAATGATGTAAGAACCGATGTTGGCCTGGTTAGGTTTCTGTTTCGAAGCCTTAACTGATGCTAACACTGAATGTTAAAAGAACAGGAATTATGAAACAGAAAAATTTGAAAAACATAAAATTAGAGCCAAATTTCAAAGTCACTCTTAAATACTGTACAGTGCGCCCTCTTTTTTTGCAATTAATGCGTTTCAGGAACGACACGTGATTAGTGAATTCAGCGATAGAGCGACAAACTATTTATCTTATTATTTACGGAAATTTAAACATTTATGACCCTCCCCATACTGATATTAAACCACTTTCTATCTGTATTACCTTTTCTCACACTCTTATCGACTGTGTAAAGCATTTTTGTGTCTCACGTCCGAGACTCACGGAACCGAGCGCACTTCCGGATGCCGTCAGCCAATGGAATGCGCGTACGGTATCACGTGACTGCCTACCAAAAATCTGCAATGAGGTGAAGTCGCAAGCTTTGATGCACGAATGCGCGAGGGTGCACTGTATACAGTATATGAAACCCATAATATTCTCTAGCATGCTACCTCCCATGAGGCTTCCATGAAATAGACTCATACATTAGTTTGGAACAGAAATCAAATCAGACAAAAGATTAGCAAAGAAATCACCTTGACTTTCAGGTACAGATTTATATGCTCATAATTGTGGCCAAATGCTCATTTTTGTGGATAAATCTAATATTATAAACCTGGCTAATATTCAGTAGGCCTGTTAATTAAACTTAAGGCCACTGATGTTGGATCCACATACAAACACATACAGAGTGTTGATATATTGTAAGAGGTACAGATCATAAATGAGGGAGGAAGTATCATAATCTCTCATTACATCAGTCATGGAGGTTATTGCAAAGACATAAACCACTGCTGCAGGAAATGACCTAACAACTGTCATAAAAGTCAGTTAAACACTACTCACCACCCCCCATCCACCTCCAACAAAACCCTTCCTTTACAATCAATATGTGTTTCTTGCAGAGAAGTGACTCTGTTGAAACTGTGTATCGAAAAAAAAAAATTCAAGTTCGAAGTACGCCATTGATGTCAGCTCACTGACTCACTGTAGGCTGCAGATCAACTGGAATTTAAATGGTTGATGTTCAAGAATGGTTTGTTCATGGTACCATTTGCAACACATTGCAGCTCTCTCCAGATGGGTTCTCTTTGAAGATAAAAGATCTGTAAATCTGTCGACAATGGCACAACGGATCCAAAGCAAAATGTACGGTAAAGAATATCAGGAGCTGTTATGGATAAACCTTTAATCCACATGTCAAGGAACTCCTCAAATAATTGTCCACCGACTACTAGTTTTAAAACTCAAAATGCCAGTAATTCTTTCCCCTTCATGCCAGACTCAGGCTTCTCCTGAGGTCATGTTTTTGTGGCCATGTACCTTACTTTAAGAATTACCAAAAGCCATTTTATCAAGTAAAATTGACTTTCTGGACCTCCCTCTCAGTTGTGTCCCAATTATCCTCGCGAATCTTGGAGTAAGTATCCAAATGTCAAGCGTCTTCCGTGTTACTTCTCCTACATCTCCTTCCTCCAGTAATTAGTACCTGTGGGATGTGTCAGTGTGATCAGAGGCTGAGGGCTAAGCATGGCTCCCTGCTCCTTCATAACGACTTTGTGTTGCATTTCTCAGATGGGGATTTTTGTTCAATAGAACGCCTGAATCAGACATTACAGCAGTGTCAGTGATGTGTAGGTAAGGGGCCAGGGCAGGTGGTTTACCAAGGTGGGTCTTCGTGTTCTCACAGCCTTGAGTGTTGCCTTCCCACCCTTGTTAAGACTAAATGTATGAGTTTTTACAAGTTTGGATGTAATGCTACAGCAAGGGTAGCGCTATAGTATGAATCAAAGGAAACATAAGCAGATATTAGTGTGGTCTAATGATGAACACTTTCACCTCTCACACATATGACAAAAGTTGTTGTTTTTTTAATAACTATTATTTTTGCTTGTTGATTTACAGTAGTTTTAGGGATGAAATATTCATTCATTCAATTGTATAGTTTCTCTGTGAATCAAATGTATATATTTATATTTACTGTATTTATATGTATACCACGCATTACTTCAGGCCATTGTTACACATCCACATTTTCTTCCAAAGTATCTTCCAAAGTATCCTTCTTCAACCAGGCTGATAGAATTCTATCTATGTCTGTGATCCTCTTTTAAAGGGCTTTAATGTTTTTATATTTGTGCCTTTCACAGGTATAATGTATGGAAAAAAATGTGTTTCACACCAGTGTGCATCACGTAATGATGCTATAAGTTGTAATGTCATGTGCAACCACTATTTAAGTATGCGTGTAACAACTTGTAATGCATCCAGACTCCAGTGAGGACACACCTGAAAGCACCAGACAAATAGGAGCTGCAGCTGGTGAGGGATGTAACAGCTGTTTTGATGGTGCTTGGTTTAGGCCAGAGACAGTTCAAATATGAGACAGTTCAGTGAGAAGTCATTTCCTTTATCGGTACTGCGTTGGTTTCACCACTGCTTTTCCTCATCAGGAAACCAGCAGAAAGTCCTGACTGCATTAATTCTAACAACAAATGAACCACAGAATATGACCAACTCTGTCATCTTGTAGTCACAAATATTCATATATTACAGCTAAATAGTAAATAAACACTTTCACGACAGAACTGGTCACTTGAGTAGCACAATCTTGATTCTTATGGTCATAATCTTGTTTGACAATTTGATCTGATATTCAGGAGCCTGGTGCTCAGCAGACTCAATTATATGACACAGAAGTCAATTCACGCTTATGCAAATCCACACATGGTGAGTGGTCCATCCATGTCGTATGTATCAAGTACCATACAACCTGATCGCCTGCTTTTCTGAGAAAACATAGGATCTGCTGACTTGACATCTGTCTCCTTATCCATTGTTAGCAGAACCAAAAGAAAGGAATCAGTGTGCTCAAACGTCACAACTACATCTTTTTTTTGAAAAGAAGAATGCCGTCATATTGACAGGCGAAACTGTCTGAAACTATTTGCCATTTCTGTCTTTTCCACCTTCTTTGACATTCAGAAATAAATTTGAATTCTTTCTCTCCTGACATGGCTGTCTGAATATATCCGATTTTAGTTAGGGTTACTTGGGGTGTCTGGCGTTTATACTTTGGTACACTGAGCATTGAATTCTAAAACTAAACTTAATCATTGACTTTTAAATGCTGAATTTTCAGAATTTCACAATTGTCTGAAATTGGGAAAGAAAATATTTGGTATAGTTTAACTGTGGAAAAATGGAAAAACAGGTCAGCAACTTCCTTTGGAGTGAAACCCCAGATCTGGTTTTCATACGATAGGAGTTACCTTAAACAGTGTAGTCTTAAAAACAACTCCGGTATCATGATATTTTGACCAGTTTGCTCTTATTCTTGCCCATTTTAACCTCCTGTAAATAAGAGAATAGGTGATAAACTAACACAGGGAATCTGTGAAATCGACTGATGGGGCCGCTCAGCTCACTGTCTCTGTTTGATATAAGAGCTGTTCTATGCAAAAGCACTCCCTGCTCGTTTTTACCCCTGTCCTCCCCCTTTGTCACTTAAAGAATGCTTGGTGCCTGTGGATTAATTAAAGTCTAAACATTAAATATTGATTGATGCATTATCAGCGGCTCACAGTCGCCTCCTCTCAGATTGATTTCCACTGTGATTTATTGTCATATTTGCAGAGTCATTTCACTTGATAACAAAGAGAAATTGCTTGAAACCTTGGTACCCCAACCATTAGCCCCCCACATTGACATCTTCCGTGGTACTTAGCCCTCCTCCCATCCTTCCTCTCGTTTCTCTTCTTTTCTGCAGTCTTTTTATTCTTTTCTCTCTTAACGGACTTTTTCTCTTTTATCTTCACTGTCATCCTCGTGCCATTTAACAACTAGCCTGACTTGTGTGTAATGTGATGCGAATTCACGGATGATTTTCTGCTCTGCCACAAGTCTAAGAACATTAAAAAAAAAATTTAACTCCTATCTTTAGGGAACAAGGACAGTTAATCAAACATTTGTTAATTATATTTAATCATAAAAGTAAAACATTTGGTTTGTTTTGTATTTGTCCTATCACAAAGACAGCAAAACAAAAGGGCCAACTCAAAAATCATTATCCAATTGAAAAATGCAATTTTTAAGGAAAAAAAAAATCAAATGCGGAGAGCGTACATTCACACGTCGGTCCTCCAGTTATCATGCGATTTTCATATATCAAACATAATTTATGATTTTTCACCTCAGCCGTCAACTGTGAACTCTATTATTTTGTAGGGGGGAGTCTGATTTATAGGCATATGATCCCATGTATCCACATCATCATTTGTTATCCAGGTATTTGCTGCCACTTCCCTGGATGTTGCCATCATCCTGTTCTCTATAGCACACACACACACACACACACACACACACACACACACACACACACACACACACACACACACACACACACACACACACACACACACACACACACACACACAGGGTACAGAAATACATATAACCTTTCACAATGAATAAAATTATACTGAAGTAATATACTGAAAAAATTTACCTCTCTATTTCTGCTGCAGTTATTCTACCTTGTCTTGTTTAGGCAAAATCATGTCATGATTGTCTTATTAAGCTCTCTGGTATAATTTAGCTGTCATTCTTATGTCAGCATTACGAGCACATGTTATATAGTATTTCCATTTAGCATTTGCTGAGAGGATCTTTGTTGTCCCACACTGTCAGAACAGAAAAATACTGTTTGTAGACACTCGTTATTTTTAGAATTTTTACTCAAACCAACTTTTTTCCACAGATTGAGTTTCCCTGATTTTATTTGGATTTGTGGACATTGAATTATGAGATAATTTGAGTTTTTTGAACCTGTGTGTGTGTGTGTG
Source organism: Antennarius maculatus (assembly GCA_013358685.1). Taxonomy (NCBI): domain Eukaryota; kingdom Metazoa; phylum Chordata; class Actinopteri; order Lophiiformes; family Antennariidae; genus Antennarius; species Antennarius maculatus. The sequence goes on from CM023606.1 coordinate 5,192,999, forward strand.
TGTGTGTGTGTGTGTGTGTGTGTGTGTGTGCGTGTGTGCGCGTGTGTGCGCGTGTGTACGCGTCTGCATGTGCATGCGTGCGTGCATGTTTATGTATACTGGATGTGCATCTTCACAATGAATATCTTGTGTGTCTTAATTCTTAAACCAGCGCAGAGGTGAAGAATGTCTGTCATGCAGGTCACCGTATTGTGTTGCCTGCTAAATTATATTATCACTCATGAGGAAAAGCATGTTCCAAAGTCAGGTGCCAATAAAAAAAAACTGAACAAATGTGGTTCATGTGGTTCAAATTCCCTCATTTACAATGTATCAAATTATGCTATTCAGGTGTTTTGACCCTTTTAAAACATGCTTTGTTGTTTTCATTTTTATCTGTTTAGGTATTTTATCATGGCTTCTCATTTTCTCAAGAGCCATACAAACCCTATTCAGAACATTCAGCTGAATCAAGATACCCTCTCAATGTTTAACATCCGTAATCAGTACTCAGCAAGGGAAATTATTCAATCAACCCTAATTAACACTCTAATATTCTACAAATTGCTTGAAGATTAGACTTGTGCTTTGACTGTTCCGAATGATGTTCACATACACTTTACAAGCTCATCTATTGTCTGTGAGCAGTTAATTAAGGTTAAATTTGCTAATTGTTCATTTGTATTTTTCGTATTGGCCTGTCATGATAAATCGCCGTGCAGTAATTCATCTTGCGTGGCGTACTTCATCTCTGTCGCATAGGAGCTGGTGGTGCGGCTGAAGATGAAATGTTCATTGTTAGCATCATCTGTCACACTGTGGGAGGAGAGTGATGACATAGCTGTGATTTGCTTGAGTTTTAGCTTTCGGGCCTCTTTACCTTGCAGCTCCCTCCAACTGTGCTGGGTTTTGAATTAATAATCACAACTTTTTTTCTAGTTGTTCTTGTAATGTCCTTGCTTATATATTGTGAAAGGAAAGACATTTTTTTATACGTTAACGTTCATGACTTTCCCACTTTTTGTTTGATGTTCACATACAGCTTTATTCACGTGAGCTTATCTAGCCCTTCATGGACTCCTCCCACCACATCCAAAATGTGATGTAAATAACTGGATCTAATAATAATTGGATCTAATTTTACACTATTAATTATTTAAATTCGCATAATGCATGAATGCAATTGATATGTCATTGCAGTGGTTGCTTTTCTCAAGTTAGCATTTGTGCTAACCTTGGGCATGTTTTCATTATTTTTAAGCCAATGTGTCTGGCAGGTTTCAACTTCAAATTGAGCGTTATGTTTTTTATTCTTTACTTCATTACTTTTCAAATTTTATATTCATTACCAATTTTCTATTTCATTCAGATTACTATTGCTTTTTGAGTAGTTTTCACCGACTCAGATTGTTACAACTAACTCAGGTTACAACATGCAGCAGCGTACTGTTCATGTTAACTAATAAACTAACTAATAAAGTTTAGGTAGACACCGATTTGCATCAATATCTCGATGCAGTATTATTTTTCAATTGAGAAATCCTGTTTTGGGAAACATGAGCTAAAATCTTTGTTTGTAATGTATTTAAAATAATCCATGATTACATTATGTTGAACAACACAAACTTGTTGCACAAGTATTACCCAATCTAACCTGACTGTATATCTCTATTTGCTTTTTCCCAGTATGATGATATCCTGCAACCATACCAGATAAAACCCAGAAAGCTGCTCACAATCCTGAACATTACTGCATTTTCTCCAAGGCCTCCTGTTAGATAAACAAACCTCTGCACCCTCTGTATGATGAAGCAGTTCAATTCTCTCCCATCTCTATTTTCTCTGCAGTCTCTTCTTTCTGCGTGTATTGGCTTCGGCCTCTACCAATCATCGTATTGATCCCAAATGAAACACTGAACTCATCAATACGGTCTTAATGCGAGTTTGTTGTTCATTCACTTGTCATTTAAATCACCCCGCACAAGTTATCCATTTTCTGTCATACGCTGCGTTCGTGTCTCACCAATTTGCTTTGTCATTTCAGGAGAAATGTGTGATTATCATCAACATCTCCCAGCGCTCACTTTGTCAAGCCACAGTAAAGTGTGATCATGCCTATGACGGTTCTTCTCTTTTTATCTGTTTTATTACCTTTTCTCGCAAAAAAGGTTCTTTTCTGTAACCACCAATACAATGACCTATTCTTACATCTTAAATGAGGTTTCATGAATGTCACAAATTAAGTCAAAGTGTAACACCATTGATTAGGCTGGTAATTAAGATGTAAATGTGCTAGAGGCCCGGTGAGCGATCGCACCTGCGATAATAGAAGAGTGCTGTTAAAATCATCAGGGGTCCTACCGCCAGTGCAATGCACTGCCTTATCAATGTTTAGAGTGATCTTCTGTTTAAGTATAGGTTCCACTCTTAATTCAGACTGTCAGATACTGTGCTACAAGGTGATGTCAGTTTTCTCCGGTAGGTGCAAGTAACTCACCGAGAGGTGGCTCTTGAGTTAGCCACCTGGTTAAACAAAGAACCACCAGAATTGTCGCCGACTAAATGAGAATTATCTTGCAAAGTACACAGCTCACACTGACGTAACACTGCAATGAAAGGAACAATAAAGGATGCACCATATATACTCCCCAAAATTGAATATTATCACGAGTCATCAAATTAACTTTCCCAGACAACTGCATATTTGTGGCTTTGTTGAGAAGCACAGGCATTGAATGATACTGCATACCTTTTTGTGTGGAGAGCAGATGTGGTGTGGATTTAGGGAGACCAGGCATGTGCAGCCGCTGGCAGTCTTTTAGAGTTTGGGCATTCACACATCAGTGTTAACAGTTTAGCTTCTGTGCCAGGTAGAGAATGAATGACACGGGGCAGGGTGGCACATCCGTGGAGATGTTTGTCAGGAGGTGTCCCTCCCTTCTGGATGTTTACACTCACAGGGGCCACACTTGGCTGTTAGCAGGGGGAGAACACTTGGAAAACAGCCGTCCTGTGAGAGCCAAGAATCTTACTGTGAATATTAAATAAAGAGAGACAGAGAAGGAGAAAGGGGGAGGGAGAGGAGAAAACCAGCTATCTGGACCAAACAAAGCTGGGTTTGGAGAGGCTGGTGCACATAATAAGCACGGCTCTTTCACTGCACACCCAGGGCACTCTGGAAAAGTGGGGAGGCCACTGAATGGGAAAGGAAGTAATAAAAAAAGCAAACTTCTTTGAAAATATTGTGTGTGGGAGAGAGCAAGAGAAAAAGAGAGAGAAAGTCTGTATGCGTAAGTGTTTGTGTGCAGCTGCCGGAGTGATGAGTGTGTAAAGTCTACCTGTTGTAATGTTTTTGGATATGGGATTTGGGATCCCCGGCTTTTTAGAGGTCAGATCACTGTGAGATGAAAATAATAAATAGTGTAACATCACCTCAGATGGTGGGGGAATCACAAGTGGTGAAAAAGTAAGGAGCTGTTGTGTCTACAGAATAGGGGAGCCAAGTATGAGGCAAAGCAAAAGGGCAGTGGAGCGCAATGAGAGTCTGACATGAAGCTTAAATGCACTGAGAAAGATCCTGAGTATAATGTTTATACGTACAGGGGTGGGCATTGGAGTGTCCTGCTGTTTTAAGCATTTCAGATGAGTGCATGCATCATTTTTCTGTTACTACAATTTTATAATGCTGCTCTGGAAACAGAGGAGTTGACTTTGGTTAAAGTGTAAGAGGAAGCGGGCGGAAGGGGGGTGTTTAAAAAGAAAAGTACATGGGGAGAAGTAAATTCAGGGAGTTCAGTCCCCCCAAGGTGGTCTTTTGGCGAGTCATCAGGGACCTGACTCCTCTGACATCCCATATCCAACCAGACTTGTACAGGTGGTGTAAATAAAGAATGACAAGCCGCACCTCCTCTTTCACCTCCGGGCAGGTCTCATCTCTCTCCTGCTCTCTCCAGTGGAGAAACTGTGAGCAACAAAACAGTTTTAACTAAATAGTATTTCTTTTCTATCCCCTATTTTTTATTGAAAGATCTTCCAATTTTTGCTGGATTTTTTAAAATCCTTCATGTTTTACCATGTGGTCACTGGGTAGCTAAATAACACGCTATGCAAAAACAGACAGGCACCCAGCGACTCCCTCTGACACGCACGCACGCAAACATACATTTAGAGCTGTCTCTTGTGTGGTCACAAGGAGCTACAGAACACATGCACACACATAAGAGGACCTCACATTGAGCCTACAGCGCTGTTCTTTCCAACAGATTGCTGATTTTTAACAGCCAAAACCTCAGTGCAGTCTAATGTGTGTTTGTGCTTGTTTTAAAGAGCAATTAAGTACAGAAAGGCGTCATATTTAGCACCATTTTCTTAGGAGGAAATATGAAGGAAGCACAGGGAAAACTGAAGTGGCCATTTGAGGAATTGTATACTATTGGTCAGCTGCTAAAATCACTCTATTTCAGATAGGAAGTACACACATACACAAATAAACTATTTTGCATTGAAAAGAAAAGAAAAGAAAAGAGAAGAAGAACCAGAAAAAGATGAAAGATGAAAGAAGATGAAAAAGAAGACGAAAAAGAAGTGTGACTGAATTTAAAACCTTTTACTTTCTTATAAATAAATAACAATTTTAAAATTGTCGTCGATGCTGTAAAATTTGAAATGAAATGAAGGACATCCAAAAAAAAAAAAAAAAAACGTGACACAACTGCTTTAAATAGACAGCAATGACCTGAAGGAGTGATAATTTTCTGAATACCAACACAAGCGGTAGCCCTTTCCAGGTGCTAGACAGTGAGGCTTGGAGTAGCGTCGATGCTCCACCTGGCCTCCACTTCCTCCCTTCCTTCTAGCTCCAGGCAAGTTAGGGACAAGCTGGAGATCAATAGCTTACGTTTGCCCAAAGCAGCCTCATTTCTCAGCCAGGACACTGATGCTAACTATCAATAGTAATAAGGGGCTGTCTGAGACACAGTTAACTGCTGGTCGACCAGCACAGCTGTCTAGCGGCACTTGATAAACATCTTGTGCCCAGAGTCCCTACGAATAAACCGTTTGACATGTTTCAACTTTGTGGGTGTATTTACTGTAAGAGTATGTGTGTGTGTGTGTGTGTGTGTGTGTGTGTGTGTGTGTGTGTGTGTGTGTGTGTGTGTGTGTGTGTGTGTGTGTGTGTGTGTGTGTGTCTTTTTTTGTTTTACGTGGCATGTCTACCCACTCAGCGGTTACCTGCATGCAGTCTTGTTGTGTGGTTAGACTCTTTCGTGGCTACAGACACAGACATCACATGTGTACATTCTTTATGCCCTGCTTTTACAAGCGTGTGAAGCAGTGTAGGGATAATTGAATTTGTGATTTTTACTTTTTTCTTCCAGGTTCTTAAAAATACATAAACACTCAGCCTTTTGGAGACGCAGTGAAGTCTTTAATTTATTCAAGATGGTTGGAGTGTTTGGTTCCTCCTCCTGTCTTATTGATGTTTGTCGATGTAATCCGGCTCCATCCTGTGAAACATCTAATGAACTGAGCATCTCTATTCAAGAAAATATCACTAGTCTACCTCAGATAAAAGCAGAAATGTGTTTCTCAAGTATACAAAGGAGCTTAAGTGGGAGTCTCGTTGGTTCCCAGTAATGTGGTGTTTCTCGTTAATACAACACAAATGAGGTTGTTCAATCAAATATAATCAAGTGAATGTACATCACAACAACCGGAAGATAATGAGTCCATTTCTGAGTATGAACAGTTATCCCAAGATAATGAGTAACAGACATTTTGTTAATATAAGACTGATAATTAAAATTGTACATTCGTTTACTACCTTGTCTAAAAGCACATAATCGGTTTGCTCATTTTGTTGCACAAATCACCGATAGATATGTATAAAAAAAACTTTTTTGGTATAGAATTACTTGATTTCAGATTCAACCACTCTTTAAATACATTATGATTTATTTTTTCACAAATGCAAAAGGCTACTGAATAGAATTAATTTAAATGAGTGTTTGTCAAGAGTTTGGTAACCAGTGTGGGCAAACTATACAACACAATACTGATGTGGTTTTGTGCATGAGTGCACACCTCCTGTGGTATCGGGTTTTCAGTTACACCAGTGACGACAGGACACTGCTGACTGCCCAGCGTCTCTCTCTAATAACTTGGAGGCAGGGCTCTGAGTCAGGGATCCGCTGGCACACATCTCTGAACACTTGTACACTTGTACCTAGGCAGCCACAGCTGACACAGACACACACCAGCGTGATGTAGAGTACACAGCCTGTGTGTGTGTGTGTGTGCGTGCGTGTGTATTTCAAGCGACTGTACACGCATCACACGAATGCTCAAACGCATTGTGCAGACACGGCGTGTGCGACGGGCCCGTGACCTCTAGCACCTCGATGACACTCTTGATTGTTTGCATGTTTTCACTCAAACAAGATGGGATCGAAGGGAGGTGTCTGTAACTGCAGCTGAGATCATGTAAAAACAAACACTACCCATTGATATTGGGTGATGCTGCAGGAAGTTGTCAGGGGGCACAATGGGGGGGGGACATTCTGTGGGACAAGTGGTGGCAGGGTTGCTGGAGGACAATAGAAAGGGTTTGATCTCTTAATTAATGGAGGCTATTCTCTTCAGCTGCAGGTACTGAATTTTAATGTGGGTCATTTTTCAAATAGGTTTCTTCAGTAGTAAAAGGGAGCTTTAAACGCTGCATTCTGGTCATCTGGAATATAGAGTCCTTTCTGTTTATAACACAAATATAGATTGTTTCTGTTTAAAATGCTTGCATTGGTTTACAGTGCGCCCTCGTTCCTCACAGTTAATGCGTTCCAGGACGCGATTAACCTTTTTCCCACACTCTTATCGACTGTTTAAAGCATTTTTGTCTCTCACAGGAGTCTGAGACTCACCGAACTAGGGCACTTCCGGATGCCGTCAGCCAATAGAATGCGCGTACGGTATCACGTGACTGCCTACCAAAAATCCACGATGAGGTGAAGTCACGAGCGTTGATGCGCAAATGTGCGAGGGCGCACTGTATATAGCGCATTTAATTATTTTATTAAAATAAAAACATATGAAGAGAGAAGTGTAATAATGATGTCGTTATGCTCATTTTGACATTTTCAATATGACAAGCTTGTTTTTCTGTGAAGTTTTTTTTTTTTTTTACAGTGGGACAACTTGAACAAAGCTCCACTACATACAGTGACAGTGTGTGTGACTTGATAGAAGGAAGAAGTGGGCCAATTTCTTTATTTCTTTGAGCATGAGGCCAGCTTACAACAATCCCTTTAATCAAGCTCCTAATCCTTTTGCAAGATGTCAGCATGCCATTAATAAGGCCATGCACTTCTTGATAGTCACGTTGGGAACGATGAGGGTCAAAGCATTTACTGTTAATCAGAAATAAGGCTCAACATAGCGATAATACACTTTTAATCTCCCATGCAAAAGATCTCGTATGTGTTTACCTGTTTGTAATTAAAAACATAACTGCTGTATGTCTCTGACGACATAAGTTGGCATTTTTTCTGTTAAAATCTGAAATATCTTTGTCATGTGGCTATAAAGGTTTTTTCATCCATTCATCTATCCATCCATCTTCTTGTAGAGGAGACATCAAACAACTTAATTTTTTTTTTTTTAACTATTGTAATGCAAGAAGTATGAAATAATTATGGAGTTCATAAATACAAAAACGTCTTGTGAATTAGTCTTTTGTGTTAACATCCTGGGGTCGTCAGTACCTTCATAAACCCTTAACCCGAATAAGTTTGTTCCTCATCCTGCCAATCGGGCTTCCATTATAAAACAAACACACACGCACACACACACACACACACACACACACACACACACACACACAGACTCCAGCTGACACACACGTGCAGCTGACCTAGATGAAGGCCTGATCCAGCTTGTTGTAATTCTTTAGGCATCTCATGGAGCAAGGAGCAGGACGCTGAATAGAAGCCCACCACGTGTTGCGGTGTCACACAGAAAACGGGGCTTTCTTGCAAACACACTGCGTAATGATCACGAACAACTGAGAGATTCTCCGCCGTGACTATCACATTATGCGGCCAAACGCGCTACGGTTCGCAGCTATATGATCAATCATGGGATGTCAGTGATAATAGTGAATGATGGCACCCCAGCGCTGGACCTGATGTGATATGTTGGCGCACAACATTGATTTGCGCTGTCGACTGCGCACTTTTATGCGCCAGATGCTTCTGTCATTTTCCTTCGCAGGGAACAACATTCACTCTCAAACATTGTTGCAAACTGCAACCGGTAGGTGTCAGACGAAAAATATGCTCTTTTTTAATGAGACCCATCAGAAATACATATATGAAAAAGCATATTTATATTAAATAAGCTTTTTAAAATATAATTGATGTGATGTGTAGTTGAACTTATAAGGCTACGGATGATTATCACCTTAAAGACACCATACAAACGCAAACTGAATATTAATCATGTTATGAATATTATACATAGGCGCAGCCTTTATTTTTTATAATCAACTAGTGTTTTAGTCAGTAGCACTTGAATATCAACAAACAAATGAAATAAATGACTAAGTCAAACACTTTTTTCGGAACTGACATTGACTTATACCGAAACAGAGTCCGTCTGTGTCATTCAGCCCATGATTGTTAACACTGTATCCTCACCGTCCCGAGTGAATCCCATTTAATATGTCTCCCGCTCGGCTGGGCTGCAAATCACCCTGTTTACAATCTCACACCAACACTCACATCAATTAACTGGCCATTGATTTTCCCGCCCGGGACATTACAATATTGCAGACCCCTTTTTCCTCTCCCGGCAGTTTCAAGTTTGGTGCACATAATTGAACGGGCTTACCAACAGCGCGCCACACATACACACACTCATACAGACAGACACAGATTTTTTTTTAAATATATATATATATATATGTGTGTGTGTGTGTGTGTATATATATTTAAATATATCATATATTTGTGATATATATGATATATATATATATATATATATCATAAGTGATATTTGATATATATCATAAGTGATATTTGATGGTATCAGTTGTATTTGATTTTCTCTCACTACTTCCCTTTTTTTCATGAATAAGTAAATAGTATAAGGCTAGTCGAAACTAAAAGATAGCTGACAGAAGAGAGCACCAGATCCATCTCGCCTGCAGCCGCTCTTTAAATATTCAGTGAAAAATAATGGCATCCGAGGCATCACCTATAGTAACATTATTATCTTCATTTCTCAAAATCAGCTCGGCTGAGAGCTTCGTTTATCTTTTTCACGTAATAAATCTACTCGACTCAGCGCTCACATGATGCTCCTGTGGGACCTCTTGCCCTCCTTAAAACATTCCGACTGAAGGTGCGCGCCTGTTAGTGCATTATAGTAATAATAATAATAATAATAATAATAATAATAATAATAATAATAATAATAACAATAACAATATTAATGATAATAAAATAATAATTATTATTATTATTGTTATACAGTAGAAGTATCGTGGTATAATATTACATCAGTAATTATAACTATTGGAGCGTGTGACCGTTATATTAGATACAGGATTGACTACGACAGAGATGCAACATGATATTGCTCACTTATCGCTCTCTTACGAAAAACAACCCATCACATTTTAAATATTTAAATCAACTGCAAAAAGTTTAAATCATTCACTGTTGTTAGGAATATCTCACGCAGTCATTCATGTTGTTTTAACAAACAATCTTTTTTTCTTATTTAAAAAAAATAGTTTGAAAAGTGGGAGAGTTCATCGGACGCGAGCGGGCAACAGGTATTTGATTAAAAAAATACATATTTATAGGACGAATAAAAGCTTTATCTATTTGTGTTCAGATGAGCAGACCTGTCTGAACTGTCTTTACCGCAGATCATCCCGGCGCACTTAGAGCGTTTGGATCCTCCGTGCCCAATCAAAGAGAGGGGGGTGCGGATGGTGGGGGGGAGGGGGGGAGGTGTGAGGCGGGGGCGGTGTGAATGAATGGCACCGTGACTGAATAGCCCGATAACCAATCAGATCCTCGATGGGCCGGGCTTCGCGTTTGTCCCAGCTTTACACGGGCCCTCAAAGTTTGTTTATTCGCGGAATGGCGTGTGTGATGAAAACGTGTGACTAAGTAAACCCCCATTCGACTAATAATACTCAAATGAAACTAATTGGGACGTCGGAACTCACTGTGGACTTTTTGGAACGGGTGCCATCTACACGCGGAACATGCTCGCCCGACACTTGGCTTGAGCGCACCGGGAGCCGCGATTGAAACTCTTCAGAGAGGAGGTGTCGGTGCGCAACGCAACAAGCTGAATTACGGCGAACGTAACGCAAGAGCGGCGGACGGACTATCGGGACGCAGAGAGAAGAAAGTTGGTGGGGGATCGCGGAGGTTTGAGTTTCGGGCGTCCAGTCAGTCCGCATCTACAGGGGAGAAAAATGTGAAGCATTACTGCGATCGCCGCCTGATCGATGTGAAAGACTGAGAGATACTGTCGCAGGCATTGACTTGAAACGATGACATTCCCCTGTGGTCCAGATAAGCTGTGACTTGGCCAACAGAAGGGGTTAAACCGTATCTAAAAGGAGTTCGGAAAAGCCAGCCTTTCTTCCCCATACGGATCAACTCATTGGGTGGGAGCTGAGAGAAAGACAAGAGTCCCCAGCAAATCAGAAGCTAATTGATTAAAGAGACTTCGTTTGAATAGGAGGGGGGCTGGCGAGTTGCCAATCGCCCCTCGAAGAACCCCCCCCCCCCCTCCTCCTCCTCCTCCCTCCCCCATGATTAATCACTGAGCATTATTGATAATCATAACGGGGCACATGCGCGGTGGATGGGCTCGATTTACGTAATTTTTGAGAAGGTTTTGTAGTCATTTTTTATTCTTTGCCTGCTGATGTGCCAGCCAGCATGTCGCGGAGGAAACAAGCGAAGCCGCAACACTTCCAATCCGACCCTCATCTGCCCTTATCGGAGCACAATGGTGAGTCCCAAGTTATCTCACGCTTCTTTTATCCCACCATGTATATCCCCCCCTTTTTGGACTGTTTTATCGCGCCTGGTTAAAGTTAACAGTTTGTCTTCGACTTCGTGCCACAAGTTCGTTGTTTAGTATTTCTTTGTAAATTTCAGCGTCTTTGGTGATAAAAGTCTGTGACACTTTTCAGAAAACGTACTGCTTTTATTAAATCCACTTCTAATTCGAATAAGAAGAAACTAAAGAAGGACATATTTTATACTTGACTTCAACACTAAATAGTCGGTGAACAGCAAAAATTAAAAAAAAAAAAAAAAATTATGATTCTAACTAAAAGTACGAGACCCAGTTGTCGATATATATATATATATATATATATATATATATTTTACTAAGTTTTAAAGATTTTCGCATCTAATCGCAATTTAAACTTGGAAACAGCTATTAAACAAACTTTGAAACTCCCGCAATCAGAAGCCGGCTGACTTTCGGTCTTCCTCGATGGGTCCATGCGCTCAGCAGTCGCTCTCTGCGCGCCGAGGTGGACCACCTTGTCGGTCCAGACGGGACAGCAACTTTTCTCATAGGTGCCGGCCACAGAAACACCCCCCCCCCCTCCTTCCCTCCCCCTACGGGTGTTTCAGCTTTGCCGTGCGCGGAAAAAAATCACCGTATAAGTCGTCGCTTGTTTGTACACGAAAAAGTTATTTTGTTTTTTTTTTCCCTTAAAAAAGTTGAAATGCTGCTTTAAATTAACACACTTTGTTTTTCCCCAGACTCTGCAAATCTTTTCTTCATTTGTACAAATAGCAGCAACAGAAACGTCTCTCTTAAGACACGATCACACACCCATGCGCCAGATATTTATTTAACTACAATGTAATTTATTAGCTACTTTTTCTCAGCGAGAATCAACATTTACCGACAGGCTTGTTAATCTTTTATTTTGAGGAGCTCACGCCTACGGCCTGTTGTGGAAAATATAAACATGATAATTCTTAATTCCCAAAGTCGAATGTTTTTTTTTGTTTTTTTGGTTTTTTTTTTTTTTTTTAATTTTTTTTTTTTTTTAAGGATGCTGTTGTGACTAAAATGTGAATTCGTTTAAGTTGCTTTCAGAGCTGTAAATCCGGAACTGTGTTGCCTTGTAGCTTCAAGTTTCCGAGGCCACAATCAGTCAGTGAAGATGAAATTATTTGCGAAGTGTTACAATTCTGCTGATAAGAGAATGTAAACCAAACAAACAAATAGAAACTTCAATAAAACTACGCAGTGATAAGGTTGTAGAGTAAGGTTAATGACGGTTGAATGTCGTAACAGGACGTTGCTATGTAACATGAATTTTTGTTTACCGACTTTTGGACTTTTCTATCAAATCTATCACTCATTACTGAGAAAATAAAAACCTAGAAAGCTACTTATTTTTCGGGAAATTAGATACAATTTCTTAGTTCAAATAGAGACTTTGGTCGGTTGTGTAGTGTGATCGAAATTTGCTCCATTGAATTTTTAATCACGTTTTTAATTTTAATTTTGTAATTAAAAAAAAAAAAAGATACGTCATTTATGAAGCAAAATGAAAATGATAATTGACTAAGTGTTGTAATATAATGTATGCAAGTCTCTCATCGCCACTCTTGTGTTTGGTTGATTGACTGTCTGAAAAGCATGTGCAGGTAATTTGAACGGAACACTTGCCTCTTTCAGGAGAAAGCCATAGAAACAGTATTTTCAGCTCATTTCACATGATTTTTTGGAACTTGATTAATGCAAAACTGAGTTAATTCTTTGGTGCTGTGTTTTTCTGCATTTTCCTTTAAATCTAATTAACTTAATGAAGAGTTACTCTTGTCACCGACCGTAGTTAACTGTGGAAAACAAAATGTCTTGATTATGGCTAATAATATGCAGCATGTTCAAATTCAAATTAGTCTTGTGTGTGCAATTTTGTGGCTGTGGACATGTTGTCTTAAGGCGCTTGGGATATTTAACCGAGACTGCTCATTGCAAATGTGTTTTGTGTAGAGAGTTGTGGTGGTCGGAAGTGAAAACAGAAAGTCATTGTATTGGTAACAAAATATCAGTGATGCTGAGGGCCGTGTAGTTACTGGGAGGTCATGGGGAGAGCCACAGAGGGTGGGATGTTGAGCTGTTTTAACCTTTGCCTGTGTCCCCCTGTGAGGAGGTGATGAGAGTTCAGGGCCCAATGTGTTCCTCTCTACCTCGCCAATGACCCAGGTGATCAGAGCTGTAGGCAGTCCAGCAAGGCCTTGGCTTTTTATTTAAGTGTGTGTGTGTGTGTGTGTGTGTGTGTGTGTGTGTGTGTGTGTGTGTGTGTGTGTGTGTGTGTGTGTGTGTGTGTGTGTGTGTGTGTTTGTGAGTTGGGGGTCTTATCAATGTTGTGGTCATCCCCTTTTGCTCTATCAACATGGCCCCCCTAGAGGGCAGATTGGCAGGGCAGCCCACTTGTGGTTGCTTGTCATTTTGCCAGTATTTATTTGGTGTAAGTTTATGTATAGCCTGAAGGACTTGCCTTGCCTTTTTCCCTCCCCTTAAGCTTTAAGCATGTCACCGAGGCAGAGCTTCTTAATAAATTTGAGTTTTTGTCCTGGACCACGGCAGCTTTAGTGGAACCCCATCTAGTGTTCAGTGGAATGAGTCCTGAGGGCTGGAGACGATGAGAGCAGAAACACTTCTGAAGTTACAAGTGTCAAGAAGCTCAGAGAGGCCCCCCGCGAGAAAATAATGTAGGATCTCTCAAAGCTGTCTGTCAACTTTTTTTGTTTTTTATTCCTCACTTTCATGTCTGGTTTTCAGGTTTTGGTCACTCTCTGAGTCTCTGTCCTCTGCTCTTTGTCTCTCCTGACGCCCTTTAACACTGCGCATTGCTTACATTGTGCTTTTGAAAGGCATTCCACAGAAGTTTGTAGAGTTTTTATATCAGCTTGACTTTATCTTCTTTTTAATTCAAAGTTAATCCTTGCTATTTTGGGCATTAAGCCCAATGCTTGCATCTGTGCTGTTTGCTGTTGTACTCTTTTATTAACAGTAAATTTGTGATTATTCACTGACTTTATTTTTTATCCTTCTTGTCAACCTTTCATGTCAAATGTAGAATTTTATACTTTAATGAGAAAGTGCATTAATAAATATAATTCATATTTTTTGTAGCTTGAGTACATAATATTTGGTGGAGTTGGTGGAGAGACTTTGTGCACTGCTGTGTCACACAGTGTTGATGAAAATGTTTTGCTCCAGTTCCTTGATTAGTGAAATAGAAATATAAAAATAATTTTGGGAATGGATTTCATGCTGTATTTCTAGCGGTGGTTTGTCTTTGGTTTGGGTAGGAAATTTTTCAAAAGGTTCTTCACTATAGTATTTAAAATCTTTAAGGTGCAGTACATGTAATTTTGTCATCTTTGTTGGGCAGTCATTTTAATTTGAAGAAATACTTTCAGGTTTTTTCTGAAATATGCAATTTAGTGGCTGTCGCTCAGATGATAGGCAAAATGTGGACAATGTCTTTATTTAATGTCTGAATCCGGCTAAAACCGACGAGATTTGAGATTTCATATAAAGATACACACACACACACACACGCACACACAGAAAAAAAGTTTTTTTTTGCATGACAATTTATTTGTTTAATCAGTACATTTGTCAAACAATGAATTAACTTTATTTTCCTCAAAATTATTGCTAAGCGTGAAGGTGGATGGGTGGGTGTAAGCGCAGATTTGACATGAAGAGTTATCATCAAAGTTGAGTCCCTCCTGTTTGCATGGTTTGGTGGTGTGAGGGCCAGGGTTTACTGTCATGGCAACTTTGTGTTATCTGATGTCTCTGAGCAGAGAAACATTGAGGGAGATAATCCCTGAATTAAACAGGATCTGCTTTGAGTTGACTGAGATGAGCAGGGCCAGGCTGTGCCGACGATCCCCGCCGCTCCCATGCTGCGCGAACAATGGGAAGGCATCCTGTCTCTCTGTGGGGCAGGGCTGCACTTCTCTGGGTTTCATTTGCAAATGAATTCTTGGCCCTGATGAAAGTGCTGAGGGGCCAGAGCCACAATGAAAGGAATTCATAGAGAAATGCAATTTGTAAATCAACTTGTATGTTAAACAGAGAATTTTTAGAGTAACAAAAAGTGAAAAGAATGAGGAAAGTCTGGGGCACAGCAGTGGCTCTGGGGGCAGGGTGTCGTTATGCCTTTTCACTCCCTGACTCCTCTTGTTTAACAAAGTGGAAATGAAAAAAAATGTTTTTGAAATGCAATTATGACTTTTCAATGTTCATCACAATGACAACAGTTTGTAGCTGGGCCTGTTAATGCGCTGTGTGAGCTGGTATATCTAGTTTTCTCAGTTTTAGTAAGTTTATTATGCATGCATTCCAATATACTACCCTCACCAAATTTTGACCAAGCCATTTATTCAAATAACATTTTTCCCTTGAGTTTTCCCCCACATGATTTCGCAGATGAGTGCCCTTTCTACAGTTTTCATTTTCATTTTTCTGTTAAAGTTTTAACACATCTTTTTATGATATAAAAGGAATTAATGATGGCTAAGATGTTTCTCGTACTGAAAACGGGAAAAAAATGCATTGCATATTAAGTCACTACACGTCTGTTTCATATGTATAAACATTTTTTTTACTTTTTCTTTGTTTTGTTCGTTGTGTTTAATGTGGCTCTTCTCATGTCTAATTTTGACAGCAGTCCCAACGGATACAAATTAGTTTGGTGACATATAACCTGTCGAAGATGTCTATACTTAGCTGAAAATGAGCAATGTTGACAGCATATTTAAAGTCTAATAAGTCCTTCAAATGCTTGATTTGTGCCGAGTGGACAAGTAGACCTTGAAGGGCTCGGAATATTGGAAATCAATGTATTTCTATGAAAGTTCATTAAGATCTTATGTCCTCACTTCACTCTGTTCTATATTTGGATGGATTATCTGAAGAAAATGATTACCTTTGTTTGGGCTGATGAAACCCTGATGTACATCTTCAAAGATCACTTTTAAGCTAAATTTGAGTAGTTCCCATTGATTTTGTATCTTATCGTGTTTCAGCAACCACTGCATTGAATAAGACCTTTTTCTCATTTCTGCTGGCTTATTGTTGCTTTTCAGTCGTTTTTTGTGAACACGTCAAGGGGATAAGTGTAAAACTGATTAAGTTAAGATTAACAACAATGGAATTTGAGGAGATAAACCTGCTTCTTCAGCTGCAAAACATTTCTAATCACTAATCCTCTGTTTCCTCTTTTTCAGGGGACACAGAGCTTTGCTCAGAGGATCCCCCCTGCAAGGAGTCAGACGCCCACATCTGCAGCAGATGTTGTGCTGAATTCTTCGAAATATCTGATCTTGAGGAACATCAGAAGAATTGCACTAAGAATCAGTTAGTTCTGATTGTGAATGAAAATCCTGCCTCCCCTACTGGAACTTTTTCCCCTGGGTCACCTTCCCATAATCCTGATGACCAAATGAATGACGCAGCTAATAACACTGATCAAACGGAGTGCAGTGACCTTTTGGAGCCTGACACTCTTGAAAAAGACAAATCCATGGACATGGATGTTTCTGAAATGAGCAGTGGTCATGAAGAGGAAGGCAGTCAAGCACAGAGCAGGAGCCCCATCAACACAGTCAGCAGCCATGGTGGCAGGAGCACGTCTGTTCCTGCAGTAGGTACTTCAGCTGTCTCGGTCCCTCCTCCTTCACTCAGTAACTTGACTGAGCTGGGGAACTTCTCTATGATCAACAGCAATGTCATAATTGAAAATCTGCAGAGTACCAAAGTGGCTGTGGCCCAGTTCTCCCAAGAGACCCGTTCTACTGGGGGCCCAAGAGTGACAGTGCCCGCCCTTATGGAGCAGCTCCTTGCCCTGCAACAGCAGCAGATCCACCAGCTGCAGCTTATCGAGCAGATTCGCCACCACATACTGCTACTGGCCTCCCAGTCTCCAGAAATGCAGGTGCCCCCCAATTCAGCTGCAGGCACAATGGGGAATGCTGCCAGCCCACTGACCACACTGAGCTCACACCTCTCTCAACAGCTGGCTGCAGCCGCAGGCCTCGCACAGAACCTGGCTAGTCAGTCAGCCAGTATTAGCAGCCTAAAGCAGCTGGCTGCAGCAGCACAGCTACCTCAGTCCAACCTTAGCAGCAGTGAGACATCTCAGAGCATTAGCACACTGGGGCCATCAACAACCAATGCTCAGCCCTCTGACAAGAGGCAGAGTCACATGAGTAGCCTTCACTCTCAACTCAGCAACTCATCATTAGCTAAGCCATCAACACCAGCATTTGGAATGCGTAGCTTGTTAAGCTCTGCAGTGAATCCCCTTCTACCTCAGCCCCCACCTGGAAGCCCCATGTTTGCAAGCTCTCTGCCTAGTGTTGGCACCACTGTGGAGGACCTCAACTCTTTAGCAGCTTTGGCCCAGCGGACAAAAGGCAAGCCACCAAATGTCACTTCATTTGAACACAAGAGCAGTTCAGACGATGCTTTCTTCAAGCATAAATGTAGGTTTTGTGGCAAGGTCTTTGGGAGTGACAGTGCTTTGCAAATCCATCTGCGTTCTCACACTGGTGAGAGACCTTACAAGTGTAATATCTGTGGCAACCGCTTCTCCACCCGTGGTAACCTGAAGGTGCATTTCCAGCGTCATAAAGAAAAATATCCACACATCCAGATGAACCCCTACCCTGTTCCCGAACATTTAGATAATATACCGACAAGCACCGGCATTCCATATGGCATGTCTATGCCCCCTGAGAAACCCGTCACCAGCTGGCTGGACAGCAAACCTGTTTTGCCCACTCTGACATCTTCAGTTGGCATGCTGTTGCCGCCAACCATGCCTAGCCTGCCACATTTCATCAAAAAGGAGGATCATTCTATAGCCATAACAAGCCCTTCTGCTACTGCAAGGAGTGACTCAGGTGTTGCTGAAACATCAGCTAAAAGTAGTGATGGAGTGTCTGAAGAGGGTGAAGGTGCAACTCTGCCTACCTCAAATGGGAAAACCGAAGAAGGCAACCACTCCTTAATGACAAGTGTGAGCTCTGCTTCAGAGAGCAGTGTTGAGTACACAACATCTAATAGCCCACCTATGATGACCAACCCACTCATGCCTCTTATGTCTGACCAGTTCAAGGCTAAGTTCCCATTTGGAGGAATTCTGGATCCTCTCCAAGGGTCAGAGACCTCCAAGTTACAGCAGCTTGTGGAGAATATTGACAGAAAGGTGACAGACCCAAACGAATGTGTCATCTGCCACCGGGTGCTGAGCTGCCAAAGTGCCCTGAAAATGCACTATCGCACTCACACTGGAGAGAGACCATTTAAGTGTAAAGTCTGTGGCAGGGCATTTACCACTAAAGGAAATCTTAAGACACACTATAGTGTCCATAGGGCCATGCCTCCTCTGAGAGTCCAACACTCCTGCCCTATTTGTCAGAAGAAGTTCACAAATGCCGTGGTTCTACAGCAACACATTCGCATGCACATGGGTGGGCAGATCCCCAACACCCCTCTGCCAGAGAGTTATCCAGAGTCCATGGCTTCTGACACTGGCTCATTTGAGGACAGAAACTTTGATGATCTGGACAACTTTTCTGATGACAACATGGAAGGTGTAGAAGAAGGTCCAGATAGCAGTGTGCCAGACACACCTAAATCAGCTGATGCTTCTCATGGAAGTCTATGTAATTCACCAGCCCCTGCTGAAATGGCTTGCCAGGAGGGGCAAGAGAAAAATGGCCAAGAGAATTTCCACAATCATGAAATACAAGAGATACAAGTCAGTCAAATGAAGGCTCTAGCAAATGGCTTATTTGAGGGGGACTGCCTCACAAATGACTCCTCATCCCTGGGAGGGGATGTTGAAAGCCAAAGTCCTGGGAGTCCAGCTGTGTCAGAATCTACCTCCTCCATGCAGGCACCATCCCCTACCAGCTTACAGCTTCAACAACGAAAATCTCCAAGTCTTGAAGAAAGACACCAGAGGGCCCTATCCTTTGAGCATTCTAGTGCAGGCCTCTTGCATTCTCACCCTTCCAACATTGGAGCTCTGGACCTGACATCTGTCAATTCCGCTAAAGAACCCACAGGCATGATGTTCTCATTCCGTGACCGCAGCACTATCAAGAACACATCATGTGACATCTGTGGGAAGACCTTTGCTTGTCAGAGTGCCTTGGACATTCACTACCGAAGCCATACCAAAGAGCGGCCATTTATTTGCACGGCCTGTAACAGAGGTTTCTCCACTAAAGGCAACCTAAAACAGCACATGCTGACCCATCAAATGAGAGACCTGCCCTCACAGCTTTTTGAGCCCTCAAACACCAGCCTGTCCTCCAGCCCAACCCCATCCCTCCTCTCTGTAGGCTCTCTTAACAAGCCAGAGGTCAATGGTTTCCTCCACAGCTTCCACCAAGAGATAAAAGACACACCCCCTGGCTTAGTCACATCATCTGCCTCCACATCTCCAGTACTTTCTGCTGCTCCACCACGCAGGACACCGAAGCAACACTTCTGCAATGCCTGTGGAAAGTGTTTCTCCTCCTCCAGTGCTCTACAGATCCATGAGAGAACCCACACAGGGGAAAAACCCTTCGCTTGCAGCATCTGTGGTCGAGCTTTTACCACCAAAGGAAACCTCAAGGTAAATGTTGAAACATAAGAAAACTCCTGGTCTCCTAAAAGTTTGCGTGAGAATGTGAAAAATGAGTCTCAGAGCTGTTATTTAGTTTTATATGGCATGTCAGTGCACTCAAGAGGTGGTAATGTTGTATAATTAGTTAATGACACACACCCGTGAGATATTAAAAAATAATGGAGTGGAAAGGCTGAATCACGTAAATAATATGATTACTGGGTGGAAATTTTGCAATGCAATCAGATGACAATATTTCAGCGCACACAATTAATTATTATAAGTATTTGTGTGTTACATAAGTTTGATGTTTTACAGATATGACCGGCACAAATTAAATTACTCAGGTAAAGCTCCTACAGAAACCTTGGAATAATCATCCATCATGTTTACATTTTTCATGTTCCTTTAATGTAGGATTTTGGTATTTGAATTGATTTTTAAATCTCAGGGGGGAAAAAAATAAAACCCTTGCTTTTAGTTGAAATTGGTCACAAGAAATGTGTTTTTCTTTTTCCACAAAAGTTATTTAGAAAAGTCTCAGACCTTACTTAGCCAACTTATTCAGTCTTAACTAAGAAAAATACACAAACGAAATCATTTCAATGCAATTTTCCAGGTTTATTATATGGAAAAAATGTTTTTTTTTTGTCATAGAATGAGTATCAGCATAGGGGAAATGTCACATACAATGCTGTCTGAAATACTGTCTTGAATTTGAATAGCATGATTTTACCACACACCCCATGTTCTTTTTGTGAGATGAGCAACTTAAAGTTTAGATTAAACATCAATCTTTGCCAAAAGAGGATGTTTACACCATGTTGGTACCTCTCACAGCAAAGGCAACTAAATGCTGCACACAGGGTGTGAAGCTATTTTAATTTGGACTTGAGTGTTATTATTATTTTTTCCATTGCATCATCTCTTGTGCAGCTCTTGTGGCCAAGTGTGTAAACATCACTAATTTTCATCCCTCTCATTGCTCTGTCCCCCCCCCCCCCTCTCTTTTATCCCCGTGTCTCTCCTCCATCTCTCTTTTTTTCCTTGTTTTAGGTTCATATGGGCACACACATGTGGAACAGTGCTCCTGCCAGACGTGGCCGCAGGCTCTCTGTGGATGGGCCAATGGCCTTCCTGGGTACCAACCCAGTCAAGTTTCCTGAGATCTTCCAGAAGGACATGGCATCAAGGACGAGCAATGGAGATCCAGCAAGTTTCTGGAACCAGTATGCTGCAGCCTTCTCCAATGGTCTCGCAATGAAGACAAACGAAATTTCTGTCATCCAGAATGGAGGCATTCCACCTATCTCAGGTGGCTTGGGAAATGGGGGTAGCTCTCCTATTGGTGGCCTGACAGGCAGCTTAGACAAGCTACACAGTATGGAGCCAAACGCTGCTCTTGCTGGTCTGGAGAAAATGGCCAACACAGAGAATGGCGCCCACTTCAGATTCACACGTTTCATGGAGGATAATAAAGAAATTGTCACCAGTTAAAGTGTGTGCCCTCAACGGCACTCAGAAACATGAAGATGCCTGCTGGCATACTGTACACATATTTAGACACACAGAAGGGGACAGACATGGATAGAGACAGGGACAAAATCAACTGAACTGCTTTGCTCGCCATCAAATCTTCACGAACACAAGTGTGAAGACAAGTTACTTTTTTGTACAATGTACATGTTATAGTTTTACGGAGCTTATTTATTAGTGTTTATAACCTTGCTTGAAATCAAGTGGAAGCATTAACAGTTAGGTTTTTTGTTTGTCTGTTTTAAACCCAGAATCGGTATGTGTGGGTGCTTAAAATGTTCTTTTGAAACTTAAGACTTTCTGGGTAGATGAACTTACCTTGGCATTAAGTTATTTTCTGTCTGTAGTAGCTCTAACTGAACTGTCTATGTTCATGTGATGCATTAGCCCTGTAATATGCAAACAGGCTTGCTGTAAATAATGTACACTGATCTTCTGTAGATGGTCTAACATCTGTGTTCATGCTCATTCCTCTCATCACCAAACAAAACAATTCAAGGGACTAAATGGTAGTAGTGCCCTTTTTTTCTCATTTAGTATTACCTTCATTTTATTTAAGACAAAACATTGAAGTTTGCTACACTTTCACTTTTCTTTAGTGTTAACTCTTTTGATGTTACTGTTTCTGTGTATTGTATTTTCTACTGTTGGTTTACTTCCATACTTTTTGGTTTCTTCTATTTTGCTCATGTTTTGGTGTCATTGAAAGCAAGACAGAAGGGAACATTCCACTGGCCTATTTCCTTGCTTTTGGAACTGAGACAGCCAATCAGATGAGCAGGATTCTTCTTTAGTTTCTGAATTTCCATGTTGCTGCTATGTCCCAGAATCTTCACTGACATCAAGTGCAAAGTTATGTGTCGAAACTTCTGTAAATACATTCAGATGTGGAAGTACAAACTCTTGTAGGAAAATGTACATATAGGTCACACAAGAGAAGCCCAACATGGCCAGGGGACAAAAAGGTAGTGTTTTTTATGAATATAAATATATATTGGTTTGACAACCTTCGGACTGTTACATGCACTTTCTTGGAAAGTTGGAAGATCTTTATGGGTCCAGTTTCTCTACACTTTAATACCTACTAACAAGTAAGATACTGTAATTCTTTACTCTAATAATCAAATACATACGTTTTCCAAAAGAAATTTTGTGTTTGTGTGCTTTTATTTATTTATTCTTACCTCTAAATAATGTTTCTCGAGGTCCGTTGTGCAGCCTAAAGATAACATTATGGAGCACAAATCATTCAGTTATTTATGTTGTTTTTTCCTGCCCTGTAATTAGAATCATGATCGCAGTTTTATCCTCTTAATTTCCGTTTGCCAAATTGCAAATCCGTGGATGTAAATTCAGCGATTTTACGAGAAAAGGAAAAAAAGATTTCCTCTTGCCATTAATTTATTCCCGATTCTCATATAACAAGAAAAACTCCCAACATGTTTTCATGCCCGTGGACGACTGTGGGACAGATCCCGGTGTTGGTGATGCTTTTGAGCAAATTTTGGTCGCTTAATTAAAAATGCGACGGTTTAAATATTTTCCTTCAAAAAGCCCCAAAAGAAGTTGTCGAAATGATGTCACGGTTATCCGGATCAAGTCTTTGACTGCCATGCAGGGCATTTTTTAAATAGAACTTCCCCTTTTTGTATTTTAACAGCTGCATTTAATTTAACACGTCGCTGCACATCCTGTAACGCAGGAGTGTTAATTTGTCTCCAGCAACCCAGCGCTCTCCTCTTCCTAACGAAGCCCAAATCCTTAATATTTACGTTTTATATTTCAAGACAACCAATCTAAATAATTCTTGCCCACTGTTAATTTTTTTGTTAAAATTCACATCTGATTTCTGCGGTTGTTGCGCTGTAAATTGCCTTCTTGAGAGTTTTTTTTTTTTTTTTTTATAGGACATAAAAAAAAAAAACGCTCTACTGTTAGTGTCTAATTTAGCGATTCTTTGACTAATAATAATAATAATAATAATAATAATAATAAAATAATAATAAACTATTTTTATTATATATGATAACGGAATTAATACCATTTCACACTGGAAAACTGATTATCTACAATTCTGCTTACTTTTTATAATTACAGTAGTGTTAGCGGAATATTTGAAGCTTCCTTCTGTAATTCTATATTAAACATAGAATGTGTGTAAATATTTGTTTCGGCAAGAGTATTGTAAAATATGTTTTTCTGTGTTTTTCATCAATATGTCAGGAGCACAAATATACTGGAGAAATTTCATGCATTATCTCTGTGTGAGTAGTCCCACCACTAAGCATGGTCTCCATCTCTTATCCTCGCTTTAGTATCGATTGAGCTGTGCAGTATTACAAAAACACTTGAATCTCAGGTGGCAGGAATGTGTACAATTGATCTTTTCCACTGTGGCTCCCAGCAGTGGCTTTTTGCTGCACAACACAGCACCACAGGAGGACCTGTGTGAACACACTGCAACACAATCGCTACAGACTAGTGGGGCTGTCCCAGGCTGCACTGTTCACTGACACAATTTACTGTAGTGCTCCAAGTCTACTCCAATGCTCTGCAGCTATACTGACAATTTGGTTTCCGGTTACTGACATGATGTCCTTTATATCATAAACACACACCGGAGAGGGCGGCTCATCTGTGCATCTTCACAGATTCTCATAAATTGACCTCAAGATATTTTTAATCTATTCTTTACTTTTTTTCTGGTGTGTTTTTATTGAACTGCTGGATATTCCCTCACATCTAAGCTAAATGGCTTGGTGGCTTTTTGCTTCACTGTCTGGAGAGGATGGAAACAATCAGCAAAGAAACATTACCCTTTTTAGCTGTAAGCCACTTCTGTCCACTTACAGTAAATTTGATCATTCATTAACGGATTGGCCTAAAGTAAGGCCTGTGTGTTCAGCTGCCATACAGTCAATAGCATAATTTCTTATATTATAATCAAACTTGTTTTTCACAAAAAAGTCATATTTTCCTGACTGTTTTCAATTAAAATATTTTAATGAATGAATAACACAAAATGACAGTATCTTAAATTTAAAGTTGTTAATTTTGATGACATAGCAGCCAAAAAAACATTACTGAGAATAAAAACAGTTCAGCAACTACTAAGTTTAGATGGGTCATGTGAGTGTGTGTGCTCATTTGTTTAGAAACAAAAAGAAACACAAAGAAAATGAATTAAACAAATAAGTCATCATATTTTACTAAATAATAGCATCAAGAAGATTTAATTAAGAAAAAACCTGACTAAAATCTTCTTTTTTTTTTTTCACCTTCCATTTTGCAGGTCAGAAATGAAACTGCAAAGGAGATCATCCTGAGAAATCGGAGTCTCCTCCCATATCATCTGCCTTGCTGTCAGCCCTCCTGAGTCGATACAAACCGTAGCCTGGGGCCTCGCCTGGACTCCCCACCAAGGTTCTGGCCCACTGCTGGGAGATCAAAGACCCATGGAGAATAATGGTGAGACTCATTTAGCCAGCCGCGGTTCACTTTCCTCCAGATGCCCAGTCAAATCTGCCCACACTGTCAATCATGATCAGGTGAAGGACCAGCATGAAGACCTAAGGCCAAGATAAACATACAAGAACGTACTTCTCTGGTGCTGTTACACATATTCATGCAGAACATAATGATTTCATAAAGCATTATTTTGATGAGATTCACTCAAATTAAATTAAAAAAAAAGTAATCTCATCCTGCATATTTTAAGCTCAAATAAATTCCGTTCTAAATATTTACATATGTATACAAAAATTTGTGTTCATCTGTTTTTGTTAATGAATTATTGGTCTTGTGTGACCTTTAATAATTGTAACATGGACTATGGTCGTATTTTAGTGAAAAAAGCATGTTTATTGTTTCTATACTTTAAACACAAGCCTTTTTCTAATTTACGTTCTCATCTACCTCCAGTCATTTCATGCTGTTTTTATCTTCCTGTGGTTCTCATTGTGCTTCCTGTGGAAAATGGAGCCTGTCTGCTGCGTGTACACAGCTGGTCGGTGGACAAGACTTCCAGATTGTAAGTACAAACACGAAGTAGGATTTTTCAGGTCTGTGCACTCTCATAGTTATCACAGACGAGTAATCAAAGTCTTTTAGGAAATATCCATCCTGCCTGAGCCGAACACTTTTTTTCTTCATTCTGCTTCTGTTTGTTCTTCATTGAAGTGGTGCTTTGGTCTTATGAGGGTTTGGAGATTGTCTTTGCATGGTTTATTTTTATGGCATAGCAATCTGGAGACTATCCAAATGTCAAGGTCATTTATCTTGCAGTTCATCCACTCCTTGGCTTTTTTTGTCGGGAAAAAGAGAGGCACAGGCCCATATTGCATTTCATGACCTATTGTGTCAAATGAGTACCCAGACAAACAGGTGGGAGCTCTGATGTGAGTTCCTGGTGGACCAGACTCACCCAACTTGAGGCTCACTGGGTCATTCTTTAATAAGGCACTCAAGCTTGCAGAATGACCACAGTGCTCTGTTTCCCCCATCGTTAGATGGGAACTTTCAGGCTTGCTAATGCATATACAGTGAGAGCTTGTCTCACGCACAGTGCTCCTGCTATCTGTGTCTTCTAGTTTATCATCACCACTGAAATTGCAAGGCTGTTTTACTAGGCTTTTAAAAGAAGAGGGGCATTTAGACCATTGTGATGCTAATTCTTTCAAATTTGATGTCTACGTTTTGTTCTTACAGGTCAGGATAGGTTTATGAGACTGGTTCTTTTGACAGAGTCCAAGCACCTTTTTGTAATCTCAGAAAAGTCTGCATTCAAAGGCTTCCCTCATTGCCCCTGAGTGCAATGTTAAATTAATGTACATTTCCATTTTAAGATGAATCACATGTTTCTCTGTTTTGTACAGTAGAAAGGAGACAGATCGTCTTTCTTTGGTTTTAAAGAACAGCTTTGAGATTAAGTAGGCTGATTGTGGTCCTTTCACCATCAGAATTACAGCTGGTAACCCTAGCCTGGCCTGTCTGCTCTGAGGCTGAGACACACACGGAGTTGAGGACACTCTCTGTTAATGTCATCTCACAGATTCAATTTCCTCGTCACAATTCGTACCTCAAGTCCCACAACCTCTGACACATATTCAGATTCTTTCTCACAGTGTCAACGCATACTAGTGAGATGAAAAGATATTCTGTGGCCACAGAGATATTGATAGTGTCAAGACGGGATGTCAGAGCGAAGCTCTTCAGCTGCTCGTCAGGTGCCTTTGGTTCCATAGGTGCTTCAGAGAGGTGTCTTGAGTTTATTGAATTTGTCATTTTTGGCCTGAGAGTGCAAAGGGCACCTGTGTGCTGCCGCAAGCCCCAGCGCCACGGCCACCACCCACATCACACGATGACAGCTGATCTGCAGGGACAACCCTGAAGCTGTTGATTTTTTTTAATGCAGTCCATCAGGCTCTGCGTACATTATTCATCAGGAAAACATCTGAAAGGATATTTGCTCTGTCAATTTTCTCATAAAAGCCTCCTCAGGCACACACAAGTCACCCTTGGTTATAGCTAGAAAACGCAGCTGCTTCAGAGGCAGGTTCAGTCTTCAGTGTGGTTCCTGGCCACCCGCATCAGATCAAAGTAGTGGACTGCTACAGTGTCTGAATATTCAATGCCATTATTGGAATGTCATAGGTTCCCCTAATCAAGGGGTGTCAAAGTCAAATACACGCAGGGCCGAAAAAACACATTTACTACAAGCCGAGGGCCGGACTGCGTCAATGCTTATTAAAACATATTGAAATGAACATAGCCTATTGAACCCAGAGCTAACACAGTGTGTATTATTTAATGATTAAAGAAATAAAGCAATATTTTTTATTGCTCTGTCCGTAACTTTAAGGGGAAACCTTTTCAACAGGCAAACGGCAAAAAAGTAAATGTTCTTCAAAGACAAAGTATGTTCCTTAATATCAACATAAATGACATTGCATGCATTATAAACTGAAAATACATTATTGTGCATGTATTATTGCATTAAATATAATAATATTGTGCATATACAATAATAATGAATTATTGTGCAAAAAATTAAGAAATGTAAAAAAATTAATGTGCTGCTCTGCAGTCCTATCAATCACTGTTTTCAAATCGTAAAATAAAAAAAATCAAATCAGTTGTATCCTTTCCCATGGCTATCTGCAATTTTCCCTGACTCCATTCAACTGAAATAAATATGAATAAATAAAATAAAATACAAATATCTACAGTATGGCACACTGACAAAACAATACTTCCTTCAAAGAGACATCACATCTTGTAGAAACAAATATAAAAACGTAACTGAATTTAAAACTGAAAATACGTTACTGATGTGTGATGTTCACTTGTCTGAGGCTGACCCTGATATTTGATGGTGTCACATCTTTCGTACAAATTCATAAATGTTCGGAGTCAGGCTCTGAGCTGAGGCAGTCCTCAGGATTGAGTGAATGTGTTTATCAGTCAGACGGCTCCTGTGTGATGTTTTGTTCAGCTTCATCAGAGAGAACAATTGTTCACACGGGGTTGTGCTACGAAACATGAAGAGCGTCCGAGCAGTTTGGACGCACAGCGGGGATACTGTGTCAGGGACGAAATGTGCAAACTCAGCAGAAGACGCACAGGTTTACCTTTTACCTATCTGAACATACACTCTGACTCCCACCTGGCTTGAAACCCCCTGCTCTCAGCGTCCACCTTCCTTTATCAATTTTTGAGGAGGGCTAAATTCAACCTCCGCTTTGACTGCTGATAAACAACCATTGATCCATTGTCATGAACACTTCATCCGCTGTCGCAGGTCACGGGAAGCTGAAGCCTATGCCAGCTGGCTTAGGGGGTGATGCAGGGGGAACTCCAGGCCAGTGCACCGCGAAGCCACACAGAGACACAGACAACCACGCACACACCCATTCCTACGGTCAATTTGGGACCGGTCAATTAACCTGAAGCACATGTTTTTTGAGGTAGCAGGAAACCAGACAACCTGCTGATAAACATTGAAAACCAAAGCCCGCTTGCTGCGCTGCAGTGACTACTGCTACTATTGCATTGTGGGGAATGCAGTTTTGGTGGGTGCAAAACACCAGCGGGCCAATGTGGCCCGCGGGCCGGTTCTAATAGTAATTAAAAATTATCCTGCAGGCCATAAATAATTCTTGGTGCAGACTTCAATGGACATAATAATTCGCCATGGGCCAGATCTCGCCCGCAGACCTTGACTTTGACATACTGTATGTGCTCTAATCAGTCACTGACTGTGAGAAAATGAAGAAGGACTGATAGACATTTTGCTCTGATCCTCTGTCCTCCATGGGATATAAGACTGCTGCAGCCCACAGTGTATCTAACTGGTCAAGATCACCGATCTGCCACCCACCCCTTTACAAAACACTCACGTCTTTAGTCAAGGTTGATTTTCTCACTGGACATCTTTCTCTAGGCAAGAGGAAAATGGTTTCCTCTGTGAAATGTGTAATCAAACATAAGATAAGAAATGCATTAGGTCATGGCAGTTCCCACAATGTGCTGTTTGATATGGAGATGTGTGTGTGTGTGTGTGTGTGTGTGTGTGTGTGTGTGTGTGTGTGTGTGTGTGTGTGTGTGTGTGTGTGTGTGTGTGTATGTGTGTGTACATGTCTTTGTGTGTGTCTGTATAACTGTATAACATGGCTGAGGCACAAGAGCAAGATATTTTGACTCATGTGGATTGAAGCAGTCACTTAACAGTCTTTTATGATTTGATGATTTCATACATGCATGTTTTATACATGCATGTGTGTGTGTGTGTGTGTGTGTGTGTGTGTGTGTGTGTGTGTGTGTGTGTGTGTGTGTGTGTGTGTGTGCACATGTGTGTGAGGGGGAGGGAATTTTTGTGAGTACTGTACCTTCCTCATGCTCAGTTAAGCCTATGCCACCTGTGATTAATAAGAAATATCCCAGATCTAACAGGTTAATGTTTGATCAATCAACCGACAGAGAAGCCTCCAAATGTCCTAGTTTATTTTTAACCATACCATCACAAGCACCAAGGTTTTACACAGCCAGAAGTCACTCATAGTGATAGCTTTTAGCTAATGTTTATCAGTGGTGAGAATATTTTAGAGCAGGTCTCTTTGGTGGATTTCCTATGTGGGAAAATGTAATAAGGTTCTTTCCATCATTGAGAACAATGTCACAAAATTGAAGGGCGGAATGACGGTCTAAAATATCAAATTCATATATTTTTTAACAATGAAAGTGGCAATATTTTGTTTCCTTTTCTCCTGTGTTATCAATATTTACAATACGGGGTGTTTCCTCTCTGCTGCTACTTCTGTGTAACTTGCCTGAAGCACGTGTGCTATGAAATCAACACCGCACTCAGCATTAATGCTCTCTGAGGCTTGGCCGGTTTACTAAATAATCGATCCAAATAAAAGCAGGAGATAAAATTGACTGACCCTCATATACTTAATTATTGCAGCTGTTTGACCAAATAGCATTTTTCAGGATGCTGCGTGTCACAGGCCATCAATATTCCTTTAATCGCTGTTAGTTATTGCCCCACTTTGTTACTGCTGTGGATGGCCAGTCTCCAGTGGTCAGTTTGGCCCAGGGCAGAAAGAGAATGAGATGCTAAATGGTTGCGCAAACAATTTGATTATACTCTTTAATTCCCGTCATATGGATCTGCCAGGCCTGCTGATGCACTTTTTTCTGCAAGGCTGTACAGAAGAGTGCTGACCTGCCCAGCTCACACCCCTGGCCTTGAAGGAGTTGTTTTTTTTTCCTCCATGGCCTCAGGATCAATAATGTCTGCTCCCTTGGTATGGGCCAGCGTCTGGCAGGTTTCACCTCTTACCAATAACCTTTCAGCTCTTGCATGATATAGCACTGTTCAACATTCACTCCATGTTCAAATGTTGAAAGCTTTACCATATTGTGTTTGTGGCCCACAGCCCTATAGCTAATCCAAGGTGTTGTAATACAAGGAGAGTTGAGGGGTAATTCTCCCCATGGAAACAGACCCACCTCAGCCAAGTAAAAAACCAGGAAAAAAAAAAAAAAAAAAAAAGCAGGGCATGCTCTCAGACCAAGTTGCCAAGTTCCCAAAATTAACATTTCAATTCAAAACCAATAATAACGCATTGTGTCTGGCATGAATGAGTGCTGCTGCAAAGGGAAGGTGATACCTCCTATTCCTGTGTCAATGAAAAAGCTCCTTCATGTTCTGCTGAAGGGCCCACACAGTCTGAGGTCATCCAGTCAGCCTTGGTTACACTGCACAGGCATGCCTGGGTGGACGGCTCAAGCTTCCCGGTGCCTTTACAAAGGCCAGGAACTACAAACACGCGCATGCACAGACACAGACGCACACACACACACACACACACACACACACACACACACACACACACACACACACACACACACACACACACACACACACACACACACACACACGCACACACACACACAGAAATGCAAGAATAGCAAACTCCTGTCATGTTCTGCATGTGGTCGATTGCTTTCAAGTTTTGCCAAGGACTACTGAGGATTTTGACTATTCCAGCCTCAATAGATATTACAAGGGTACATAATTTCCACTTTAGTTTTGCAGTTCCTTCCAGTC
The DNA here is from genome assembly GCA_013358685.1 of Antennarius maculatus. Taxonomy (NCBI): domain Eukaryota; kingdom Metazoa; phylum Chordata; class Actinopteri; order Lophiiformes; family Antennariidae; genus Antennarius; species Antennarius maculatus. The sequence continues at coordinate 5,223,832 of CM023606.1, forward strand.
ACACAGTGTCTGTAAGGCAGGAAACATGTTTTGTATTTTTGTGCACATAATATTTGCCACTATTCATGTTAAAATAATTGGCTCACTGACAGTAGATCTCAGAAACGACGCAACAGCCCATTGATGAATGTGCTGTAGTTCTTTTAAGTCTCTTCTCTCAACCACCTTTATTTATATTGAAATAACCAATGGCGGCCTGGGACTAGGCAAGTGTGTGCTTTTATATAGCATGCCCGTGTTCCCCGAGTACAGAAGGCATGACGTATAACACAGCATCACTCGTGTCTATGTGATGTTTTAATTATGCATAAAGCGGTGCTTTATACATAACAAACTAAGATATGAGAAATCATCATACACACTTTATATTATCCTTTATATCACCCAGTTGGGTGAGGATCTTTTGGGTCTCGCATTTACACATTCTCCTTTCATTTTATTCTTCTTGGAGATGGCTACTAGCTGCTGCTTGCTTCAAGAAGTCAGACCCGCTTCCTGTCGTAATGCCCCACTGGAATAATCTGTCAAAACAGATGTCATTTGTGCTCTGTTACTAACTACCTCCATCACCAAGTCCAACATGCAACAACAATGAACCCCCCCCCAATTACAGCTTTGCGGTGTTTAAACAGCAAAGGGAGACACAATATGGGGGCAGCAGTCCCAATTTGAACAAGAAGCTCAAGATTGGCTTGTAACATTTGGGCATCTTGAGTTTTCAGAATGGCTTTGCCAAGACGGTGCCTGAACCAAGCTCTGCTATAAGCGTCCCTTCATTAGAGAGCACATGACTAATATGGGAAGAGAAAGAGAGAGAGAGAGAGAGAGAGAGAGAGAGAGAGAGAGAGAGAGGGCAATTTGAAAAGAGCAGTGTGGCTTTTTCTACTGAGACCAAATGAGTGAAACAGCTTATGCTAGCTGTCTGCTCCAGGTGATGCAAATGATGTTATCCTGAGCCAATCCTTACACTGCACTGTCTTGTCTGAGAGGGTTAACTTTCCATAGGAGACATTTCACTTCTCTCTGATGGTGTCAGTAGTTAATGCCAATATGAAAGACATTCATATATCATGTGATGCATTTTACCTTTTGTTTGAATGCAGAGTGAATTTTGTTCTTGGATGTTTTACCAAGAACGTATTATTCCTCATTGCATATTAGTATGCATACACAGCCTATATCATAGGTTTATGACTCAAAGCTCTTTGCTGTGTGATGTCTTGAAGTGAGGCCAAAGCAGCATCTTTTTGCTGGCTATAATGACATCTGCACTCCCAGCAAAGAGGCCAGCGCCACTAATAAGGCACTGCTGGGATTGCTGCCCACTTAGGTTGTCAATGAGTCTGTCTTGATCTAAGGATTAGACCAGTCATTCCAATTACAGCCTGGTGCCTTAAGGTTTGTCAAGCATTGACACAGATGCCTGTAAATGACCCCGGTGCATATCCCAGGACCCCACTGAGTGACAGGTGCCAGCGCACCAAGAGATGATGACAGACTGTGAGTATGTGCGGTATGGATCGTGTGTGTATACTGTCCCTGTCTGTATGAGTATATTCCATTATTCATTAAATTCTATTATTTATTTTTTAACATTCTAGTTATTAGTTTCTCTTACATATCATAGCGCTCAGCATAATAAACCTGTCCTAATGTACTCTGCATGGAATATGTCTCATTTCCATTGTCAAGAAATTGAGTGGAAGTCTATTGAGCAGATGATGAGAAAGACCACTACCACAAAGCAGATGATGCACCAGTCAACTGTGCATATAAGGAACTGTGTATCATGGATGCTGGTATGCTCTGGGTTGTTTATAATGTAATGCAATTAAGAAAAAATTAGGTAAACTATCACTTTGTGAACCTTTGACAAACCAGCTTTTGGACTGCAGTAATGTCATTGAAGCACAGATAAAGATAAAAGGAGATCTCCACACCTATCCTTGTAAACTTTGTATAATTTGATCATAAGCTGATTATTCCAGGAATTGATTGACAATCAAATTCTGTAAATATGTTTCTGGAAAAAAAACACATAAATGGAAGGATGGTTATTATAAAAACATTTTTAACAAACGTTTGTTTTTTTTTTATTATTGTGGCTCCTAAACCAAAATCTAATATTTCCTCTCAATCTATTATTTGCTGTTAGCATTTAGGGTAGACTTTCTGAAAGTATGGCACTACCTGGTTTCATCTGGATTATCCATTCAAAAGATGTGGAAAAATAAATTAACTATACCAAAAAACAACCACAGAGCTGCACTCAGTAACTTGGCTGAAGTCCTAAATTGGTCATCTCTGCCCACACACACACACACACACACACACACACACACACACACACACACACACACACACACACACACACACACACACACACACACACACTCACTAGTTTTCTGTAGCGACTTTACACCCACAGAGGTGGGTCATGTGAGACAGAGTGCTGTTTGATACTTATTATTCACCACCTGGTGTTATTTACATGCCATTAAAAGATAAATGGGTTCTGCTCTCACTGACTCTGACGCTGACCTGTCTGTCAAGATAAAATAATAAAAATAAGTAAATAAGTAATTAAATAAAATCATCCTTGTGTCCTAAAATAAAAGTGTGCCGCATCCTGTTTACCAGTTCGATATAGCCTCTTTGCTTTGTTCCTAATTTTCATAGCAGTCCTTCCCTCCACTTTTGCCGGGTGTAATATTATCTGAGAGCAATGTTAGCAGGCTGTAATTAAATATGAATGGAGCGCTGTTGGTTGCCTGGTTTGTTTGGTTGAGTGCTGGCCTGGGGAGGAAAGCTCATCAAATCAGTTGTATTGGCGTCATTCTACACCCCTATAACATCCATGACATGGAATCTCGGTTGTCCTGTGTATAAACGGGCTGGGAATCACCTGTATTTAGGGTTAATGGATTCGAAATAACTCACCAGCTTGCTCTTTAATGAACATTGGATTGATGAAAAAAAAGCCTCCCCCGCCCCATTCTCTCTTGTCCTCACACTGGATGAAAAACATTTTTAAATTGCATGCTGGCACAGATAATTCACTTATTCTGTGTAATTGGATGCTGACCAGGGTTAATATGTAGGGTGTCATTAAATGGAAATGTAGTGTTGTAAATGGGGACAGTATGATACTGGGAGTCTTTTCTATAGCGCTGCCCCTATGGAGCTGATTGTGAGCTCCTTCTTCTCACTGACAGGAACCTTCTTTATTTGAAGCAACTCAAGCATGAATTCTGCAAGGGAAAGATTGGGGACAGTTATATTCACTTCTACTTGTTGCCCAGTTGAATGAATTGACCTTTAAGATAAAGAGAGTCTGTTGAGCAAGTCAGGTAAAGAAAAGGCAGCTCAAATAGGGCAGATGTGGTGAATGGAACATTTTAAATTCGACGGTGAAGGAGAACTGCTCGACTATGGATAGTTAGGAGACTGTTGTTTGCTGGTAACCCTGCTCTGCCGCTGCAACAATGCCTGATGGGAGGAAGTGCTCGCTGTGGATGCTATCTTTTTTATTCAGACAAGATCAAGGGATTTACTTTTTTCTATTTTATTTTTAGTATAACTGCCAAGGAAAAATCCTGTCATCCTCCAGTAAATGATTTTGGTTTAGGGAACGCAGCAGTGAAATAATGCAGGGTAATCTAGAGACTGGTTAATTAAGTCGCTGCCTCAACCTCCATGAGAAAGGCCTGTAATTAGGCTTCCAAAAGCAAAGGTATTTTCTACAAAAGGGTCCTTTTGAATTCCTCCTGACTTCAATACAAAATGCAGAGCCTATGTGGCTTCAGGAGAGATCATCAACATGCATTCTCCCAGCGACAGCAACACTACCAAACTCAACCAGTGGTTAAGCATGTCCTAAAGAAGAACCAATAAAAGCCAAAGCATGTGGAAGTGCTGTAAGTAATAAAAATAACCAACTAAACCCTTTTGGTTGGTAGTCTGATGTCAGATGGGCTGTGCCACAACTCACCAGCTTTGCCACCTACAAAGAGGGCAGACTCTGAGCTGCCTTGGTACTTTTGGTGAGGAAGTTAATCATATACCTCAGAGTAGAGCAACACAAGAAAAGCAGTGTTTGTAAACCTGCCCCCACGACTCTGCCCATAATTGGCTCTACAAGTGACTGCCTCGGCTTCCTGTCAGCATTATATCTGTGTTCACACCAGCCCAGCTGGTAAGACATTTGTTCTTTGGAAACATGGCTGCTGTTTTGATCTTTGGACTGTGAAAGCAAAGCAGCTTTAACAATGGTAGTAATGTGGGGAGGATTTTCCAGGCTGTGGAAGAAGCCAGAAAAAATGTCCTGCTGCCTTAGAGTGTTGATCTGCACTTTGGTAATGCTGTAGGTGCTTACGTAGCCTTTTTGTTACATTTGTTTTTAAGATGTTTAATAATTTATTGTTGTTTATTCGAATGAATTCTGTGAAACACAATACATCAAATGCAGGCACGTTTTTTGTTCTGCCTGTGAAAATGCTCTAATTTCTAAAAGAAAAAAAAACTCCAACAGTGAAATTTTTATGTTCTTAATTGTGGTAAACATTGAAATTATAACATTTCACATGTGATCTATTGTGTACTATCATTATAAGTACACAATAGATCACAAATGGATAATGTGGCATTTGAATATTTTAGCAAAGAACAATATTTTCCTTTTAATTCTTGCAGTTTAAAGTAGTAATAATTGTGACACATTTTCCTACGTCAGTCATCCTTTACTTTTGTAAATGATTCATTTACATAAACATGTCTTATTCAATTTGTTTTGAGTCATTTTTTATAATGCATCTGACTTTGAATCATCTTTTGAAGCAAATGTATATTTTATTTTTTTAAATGAGCAGCACAAAGACACTGAAAAGGGCCAGACACGCTTGATGAAGTACAGATTGTTATTAGGTGGTAACAGGGTTGGAAATTTATTTTGAAGCCAACACATGGCAAGGATCTGAGATTAAAATGGGAAATGTTAAAATTCTGCTGGTGACACCTCGATGTGTGGAGGGATGTAACTTCCTCTGCAGCTGTCAAGAAACACTTCCCAAGCTGCTGCTGCTGCTGCACTCATATCTGCACCTCCACTCTGCTAATAGATCACACAGTGAACATTGAAGAATGGAAAATAGCTGGAATGTGCTCATAATTAATCACAGTAGTCCTAAACCCAGAGTTAATGATAAATTTATAATTGTGAACAGTTGTATGATACGGATGTACCTTTTCTGATTTCAAAGCCAGTTTCAATTTAGTTTGTTGCCTTTGGCTTGGGAAAGACTTACATAAAGATATGCTCAAGTGATGGATGATGGATGCATTTGCTCTGATTGTTGATTAATACAGGATGTTCTATGCTTCGAATGTTACATCGTTAGTGTTGTTCTTTTGAAGGATGCATAGCTATGCTGACAGAGATCTTAGCCAGGTACCAGGAGGAAGAGCTCAAGCTGCAGCCACTTGACCACATGTGTTCATAACAGTTGCCCTTGTGTAACAAAGAACCACTCCTCTTCACTTCTCACCGGACACATTACTGGATATAACTTTCTCTGGCTGGCTCTCCCATTAATTGGAGGCCTTTTTTTTTTTGTTTTTGTTTTTTGGGGGGGAGTAAAATCAGAAACTGACGAACGTCCTGCCCAAAACGTTTAATTGTGGCAGTTTCATTTTGTGCAGAAACATTTCTCTGCCTTTTTAAGACTTTATTCAAGAGCATCTACGTGGCGATTGTAACCCTAGTTTTCCTTCCTCTGGTCCTGTCAGGTTTTGAGGGAGTTTGTCGGAAAACTCGGTGGATAATGAAAGACTTTCTAATTGATATAGTTCATATGTTATTGATACATTTTTCTGTTTTGTAACATTTGCTGTTAAATTTGATCTCCATTTAAAAAAAAAAAAAAAAAGTCTGTCCACCACATGTGTCAGTATTTGCAGTATTTTTAACAAGCCTCTCCTCCATTTCCTATTGTTCTAGTTTCCTCCTTTAAAAAAGATAATTAAGTACAAACAATACTTTGAAGTCAGAGAAAGAAACCTCAGTCATAAATAGGAGTGGGGGGTGAAGGTAAATATTGACTATGTGACTCCATACTGATGTCTCCTGTGACGGTAGGCCTTACGCTTCTCCTCCACCAGTGTGTGGTCGTAATTGAATTGTAAACAACACCCACCATGTTATTATTTACAGCGCTGTCCTGCTCGAACCATCAGTCGACTAGACACCACCTCTGCTTCCAAAGGAGAGCTCTGAGTCACTTTGACGTGTTACCTAAAAGGCTGTGAAAACAATAAATGGCCAACTCATCCATAAGTCATGGCGTTTGGCATGGTACCGGCGCATCGAGCAGAAAGGAGCTTTATGAATGGCACAAAGTCTGTGAATGATAACGGTCATTAATATGTCCATTGAGGGTCACCACATTCATGCCACATATCAAATCCCCTTTGAATGAGATCAGTTCCCTCCTGTCAGAGCCCATTAGATCCGTCTCACAGCCCCAGTGGCCAGCTGACAGGGGAGAAACCCTAACCCCAGCCCAGCACCATTAGCATTAGAAAATGAGCAATCAGCTGGAATGAAGCACAAGAGGAGGGGGATTTGTCCCAACTTTAGTAATGATACCCGGCAGATACAACGCAAAATGTAACACCATGTCAGAGAAGTCTCATACCAACCAACCAACCAAAAAAGTCTCCTGCAGTGATTTTTTCGCATTATTATTATTTTTTTATTAAACTCTTCTGCAAGAACTGAAGTTAACTCCATGCTTTGTGGCTCATTGTGTCTCTTTTAAAGGCTGTAGACTTCAGCTTCTTCCCCTCCACTGAAAATGTTCCAGCTGCTCATAGAAAATTGTGTTGAACCTCTTTGACTTTGCGAAATAATTGAGTTAAAACACTCGATAAAACATTAATTAGCTTAGCAGTCTGGAGCAGATAACATAGATAAAACCCTATGTAATTCATATTGATTAGAATATGCACATTGAGCGTAACCTCTTAAGACAAGTTTTCCTTATTAAATGGACACAAAGCCGAGGTCATTATTCGTACAAAGAAAGATCGCTTTAGATTTTATCTTTTCACATAAAAAGGTTTGATTGGATTTCTTTCTGAGGAAGCTGCACAATCTATTTTATTCTGGTTTGATTGTATTACCTCTTAATTAGTTTGTATATTGAGTAGAACAGGCCTTATTGATTTGAGGTGCATTCATTTGCATTGCAAAAATCCCCTTTAATCCAATATAATCTCACCCTTACTCAAACACAGCAGTCTGCGTCTTTGACTCACTCTTTTCCTTCTTGTTTTCCTGCTTTTTGGTTTCTCTCAGAGTTAATATGGCCTTTTCAAAGAGATTCAGTGTTGCTGAAATTGTCCTAAATTTAGCTTTTTATTTGAAGGTATATCAACTCATTCTGTGTGTATGTCATGTCACGAATTGCATGTTATGCATGGTAATTTATTGTCAAGAATAATAACAAGCTGTAGTATTTTCATGTGGATGTGTTGTGGGGTTTATATTTGAGCTGTTCCAGTGAATGATTGGTGTTTGTAGGTGTTGTGTGTAAATCTTCTGCTAAAACACCCTGGAGCCCACAGAGCCGTGTCAAACAGAAATCAACATTGTAGGCATCAAATCCCACCCACCCGTCCGGCACACAGCAGCAGGCTGAACAGTTCTCTGTAATTAACCTCACCTGAACTTTAATGGCCCACCTCTGGGACCCAGGGACCCGGCTGTGTAAAATTAGTGTCACACGTTAAACCAGGGGGGAGCCCTGCCAGAGCAGTGTGTTCCACTAAGACAACTGAGAAGAAAAGGCACCCTTGTGTAACACCTAATACCACCAACAGGATGTCAGAGCACTCACAAACATTTTGGGGGTGGAGTGGTGGGGGCTGGTGGTTTTTTATGTGCTCCAGAAAAGAAAGAGCATCTGAGCATCTGTAAGTATTTAGGACATGGTGTTTTATTGTTTTATTTAGGTCATCTCTGTGCTGACTTTGTTTCAGAGAAGATCCTGTATACATCGCTTCCTTCTTTTACTGTTCAGCTACAATGGTGATTCATGCTAATGCTAACCAGTCCATTAGATAAATATACCATTTCCACTGCTGTGAAGCACAAATTACTTCAGGCGTAGCTAAAGCAGCATTTTTATAACACCAAATTAAAGTTTTAAAAATCTGCTTTTAATGGAATTATGTTGATCAGGTAATGTTCTCTTATTGCTTTATCTTCTGCTTTCAGCTTTACCCTTCAGGGGTTGCCACAGCGAATCAGTTGCCTCCATCTAACCCTGTCGTCTGCATCCTCTTCTCTCACACCAACTACCTTTATGTTCTCTTTCACTACATCCATAAACCTCCTCTTTGGTCTTCCTCTAGGCCTCCTGCCTGGCAATTCAAAACTCAGCATCCTTCTACCAACATATTCACTATCTCTCCTCTGGACATGTCCAAACCATCTCAGTCTGGCCTCTCTGACTTTATCTCCAAAACCTCTAACATGTGCTGTCCCTCTGATGTACTCATTCCTGATCCTATCCATCGTGGTTACTCCCAGAGAGAACCTCAGCATCTTCATCTCTGCTACCTCCAGCTCTGTCTCCTGTCTTTTCCTCAGTGACACTGTCTCTAGACCAAACAACATCGCTGGTCTCACCACAGTTTTGTACACCTTTCCTTTCATTTTAGCTGAAACTCTTCTATCACACCTGACACTTTTCTCCACCCGTACCATCCTGCCTATACACGTTTCTTCACCTCTTTTCCACACTCTCCATTGCTCTGGACTGTTGACCCTAAGTACTGAAAATCCTTCACCTTCTTGATCTCTTCTCCCTGTAACCTCACTCTTCCACTTGGGTCCCTTTCATCCACACACATGTACTCTGTCTTACTGCGGTTAACCTTCACTCCTCTCCTTTCCAGGACAAACCTCCACCTCTCTAGCTTCTCCTCCACCTGTTCCCTGCAAACATCATAGTCCATGGAGATTCCTGCCTAACCTCAAACATGCGAATCATTGCTTTATATTTTACATATAATTCATATGAATATCCAACCAGTCCTTCAGCTTATAGTTACAGTACACCCTCGTTCTTTGTGGTCAATGCGTTCCAGGAACCATACGCGATTGGGGAATCTACGATCGAAATCGCGATCTATTTATTATTTACAGTAACGTTTATGACCCTCCCCATACTGATATTAAACCACCTTCTATCTGTATTACCTTTTCCCACACTCTGATAGACTGTTTAAAGCACTTGTGTGTCTCATGAAAGTCCGAGACTAACGGAACGAGCGCATTTTCGGATGACGTCAGCCAATAGAATGCGGTAACCAGTGACAGCCGACCAGAAATCTGCGATGAGGTGGAGTTGCAATCGATGACGCGCGATCACGCGAGAGCGCACTGTATTAGGTAATTAAACTGCTTGGTTGCCATTGGGGAAAAATTGTCTTGACATTTACTAAAAAAGCAAATATTCTTTGTTGATTGGTCACTGGATAGCAAAATGGTCTGTCATTGTCAAACACCCAACTTCTGTTGTGTTGGAAACAACAGCCAGTATTCATAACTACAAGATGTTTTCTGTCAAAAAAAAAACAGCTAAAATTCTGTAGATCATCAAACAATATTATTTTTATATTGAGTAAAATGGATTGGTTTGCAGAGATTATCTACTGATTTAGAACTCAAACATATTAGCATTGACAAAAAATAAGACATTTTTATGCAATAAATTCCACTCAGAAAGTTTTTAGGTTAAAAATAAAATTATCAACATTGCAGATAGTCTAAATTGAATATTTTCATTAGTGTGCTACATTGCAGAATTCTATTCCTACTTGTTGTCAGCTGTTACAGACAGATATGTGTCATAATTCATAACTAGACAACTAGTTCAGTGCAATGCTCCAAGTGAGTGTAATTCTGACACTGCAGCACTGACTTTGGATGTTTAGGAGTTAGGTGAAGGTAGTGGGAGTTTATTGACGGTCAGTGAGTCCAGATTTAAGTTTCAGCTGTTCAGTTACACAGAATGTGATGATACTGATCATTACTATAAAAAAAAAAGTTGTTTATACACAGTAGTGATGACAGAAAGACACAGTGGTTTACTGATATTTCACCAATTCAAAACAAAAAAACACAACAGCTGAAGACCTGACCTTTCTCATCTTCAGCCACTTCAGTAGTTCACTCACAACAGCTGCATGTAGCTTTGGAGACATTTGGCAGTGTGAACATGTGCATGTTGAACACTGATCTGAATCCTGTGTGTGGCACGTCTGAGCCCTGGGCTTTGGTGGAGCAGACGGGTGGGGCACAGAGTACATTTCTGATGGATAGAGTTAGTCTGAAATTATCCAGTCGCCCTGTAGTACACTAGAGACCGATTTCCGGGGGATGTTTCACCATGTGTTGTTGCATCGATGTGTGTGTGCTCATGTGCCCAGTGGCTAAAATACACACAAAGGGCTGAGTCAAAGCCACTATCCCAGGATCAAACACTTCAAGTGGTCTCTGAGCATCACCATGCTTGATGTTTTATCAGCGCTGTGGTTCTCTGCCATGGCTCAGTGATACAGTGATACGGACAGTGAGAAGGTCCCACAAGCTTTACGTCACTGAGACGTTTAAGGTTTTCTTCTTTGGGTTGTAACACATGTTACAGTCATGTCAGTTGCCGGCCCAACATTTTCTGTTTCCTGCACTTTTAGTTTATTTATTCTTACAACAGATTACTGATTTTTTTTTGTGCACTTTATTTGCAACACCACAAATCCAAAATCCAAGATTTTTTGTAATTCAGTGGCATTATTACTCTAGTTTCTGGTCTTATAAAATCTGATCTGTTGTACCCATTTACACTGTTATGTTGTGTGTACTTTTGTATGATTTCAGTACTGTGCTGTGCTACATGTATTATCTTTCTATGTTTTGTTGTACTTTTGAATAGGCTAAAATAAAAATCCCAATAAAGTGCACCATCACTTAGACAAGATATCAGTCAACTACAACGAATAAAACATTTTGAAATCAGGACTCACAATATGTAACTATGATATCAATACAATTCTCAGTACCTTGAATTGAAAGATAACATGTTTGTTGCTTTTTCTGTCACTCTTGTGGAATTTTAAAGCATTTACAACCAACAGATTAACTTTAATTGATTAACGGCTGAGCAAAACTGGAGACAGCCCCGTCATACACATGAGCATTATATGTAACGTGACAGGCACACACACACACACACACACACACACACACATACACACACACACAAACACACACACACACACACTGAATCCCCTCTCACACACCGGCTGCTGCAATATCCCTCGAGCCTCTATCTGTCTGCCACTTGTATGAAGGATAAAGAGACAGGATGTGTAGTCGGGGGCTCAGGCCTATGACTGAATGTACCGTCAATGGGCTTATTTTCATTACAACCCAACAAATGTGTCACCCCAATCATCACACGGCTGATTTTATCCTTCTGTTACTGTAGCTCCACAAGCATTTCCTTTTGTGAGCGTTCCCTCCTGATAATCCCGCTGACAAAGGGGCCATGTGCAGCCGCAGAGTTCCATGACCAAAAATGTAAAACTAGTCGTTTCCACTTACATACTTTGTCGGTGATATCATACATAATGAAAGAGTGTTTGTAAGCACATTTGCTTGTTAAGTAATTCTTGTAATCCCACATGTTCCAATAACAGGTATTTAGAGGTAAACACTTACTGGAACTCTCTTGTTTATGCAGGTTTTGTTTGTTAGACTAAAGTTTTCATTCATTCAGTTGTTTATTTATTTATTTATTCATTCATTCATTCTGAAAAATTATTGTGAACTAAAGTGACATTTTACTTTACGTGAAATGCTTTATGGAAAAAGTAAAAAGTAAAATTTTTGACTTGCAGGTGAAATATTTTCAAGTTATCACACATGGTATAGATTAATAGAGAAGTGTGAGTGTAATTTAGAGGCACAGCTCTGGATGGGGCCTCAGTGCGTTCAGTTTGGCCTCCTAAACCTGAGGAACCCCTTTATGCCAACTCTCACTTACACACTGGATTTAATGGGCAGACCCGTCGTAAACGGGATTGTGTGTCTATTTTCTTCCAGCGCTGCCTCGGTCTTGCCAGACTGTGCTGTGGAGTAACCTTACCAGGTGAGGAGTGTTACTACTGGTGTAAAATATACGCAGCGGCAGACCTGCTGTGATTGGTGGCATCTGAGGGGCAGAGTGAGCTCTTTGTTACATGCATGAACCCTGACCATATATTTTTATCAGAAGACAGGCCTTGTAAGTCAATGGATTTTGAATGATTACTTCTCCTTGCCTCTTCTTTTAAAGCTTAGGTGATAAATAAGGCAACAATAATATGGTATATGTAACACCACTAAGGAGCACTGTTCACCCTGTTTGGTTGTACAGCACTACTGTATGATAAAAATATGTGAATTTTGTGTTTTTTGTCTGTATGTTGGTAGGATTTCATAAAAACAGTTGGATGGATTTTCATTAGAATTAGAACAGAGTAGAACAGAATTAGAATGATTCAAGAAATAGGACCACCAAAGTTTGGAGTAGATCTGGATCGAGGAGTAGATCCATATTTCTTTAATTTTAAGAGAACTCTGAGGGAACCCGTTTTGATTATTTTACAAATCTTGTTTAGCATCTATTCATAAAGTGTTGGTGTCATCACCACACGTGTGACTGAGGCAGAGAGAAACTTTAGGTTATCCTTTTTGTTATCATGTGTAATTTATATTTCATCTATTATTTAGTTGTCAGTATTTACTATGAGCTGACCTGAACACAGTAGAGGAAATATGAAGATGAAGTTAACAACACAGCCACACATAAGTACACATAATGAAACTATCAAACACAATAAATCACATCTCTGTAAACAAAAAGTTAATATCCACCCACTGGAATGAAATGTCGAGTTATTTATATTAATACAGTGCAACCAGTTTAATCAAAGACAGACTTCTTTGATTCAGCTGTGATATACTAGGAAACAGCAGTAGGAGACTCTGGTGATCTTCTTGTTACTCCTTTGGACCCGTCCAGCTTTTACATATACTGCCCAATAATTGCTATTATATTTATCTGATATCATACAGCCCAGCCCACAATTTAAAGTTTGAGAATATATTGACTTGTTATTTATTTTTCCAAACTTTCACTGAATTCCAAAATTCTCATTCTTTTTCAAATTAGCCAACAAAGTAATCATTGTCTTTTTATTTAGGTATTTTTCATGTCTGTATCTTAGGTTAAAAACAAGGCTCAGCTTCACAAACACACAGCAGTTTGTGTGGATGGACTGACATAAAATTAAAAAAATAATAATAATAATCAGTAGCGGGCTGTGCATTTCACACCAAGGTCTTCACTTATGGTTCTACTTAGTCAAACTTGCATAAATACATCTCATAATACTGTAAGCGGCTCCCACCGCTGCCAATGTAGCGTTTGAGGACTGAGGCGTTTATAACTTCTCTCAAATGGGACAAAAACTGGTACTTTTGGAGAGGCGTCAGCCCCACTCCTTTTATTGTTCATCACACAGAAGAACCTCACGTCACAAAACTACATCACAGAACAAAATGGCTGGGCCATTTACAGTGACCTTACTTAAATGACCATCATTTATGACACCACTGCTGGAGAAACAAAATACAGAAATACACTAACACACTACTAGATGTTGCATCACCTCAATCGTGTATAACAGGCTATTGTCCTGCAGTAACAGCAATATCATGAAACAAGTCTCTTTGAGTATTTGTTTGATGTTTGATGAAGGCAAAACGGCTCCGTAAGTGGGAGACGTGGACAAATGTGAAGACCGGAGCTAACTCGGCTAGCGGCCGGAACTTCCGGGTAGACGCCAAAAGTGTGACAGCGTGAGGTTTTGAAGTGAGCTTATGCAGATATGTAGATATGTAGGTGGGGTAATATATGTATGTGTAATTTTTTATTTTATTTTTTTTTCTACAGGGCTCGAAATGCGCCCAAATTTTTATCAATGCCACTATTAAATATATTTGGGAGCACAGGTGCGACTAGGGAAAAAAATCTGGTGTGCCTTTTTTTCTCTCTTTTCTCTCGCTCTTTCTCTCTCTCTGTAGAGCAGGGTTCATCAAATGGCGGGCCGCGGTCCGGATCCGGACCGCGTGATGGTTCTGTCCTGACCCGTGACCACTCCATGATAAATTCACGAGAGTAGATTTTCTCGGCGCATTTGTCCTTGCAGTTCGCGGCTACAGACAGACGGGCGCTGCTCCTCCAGTTAATACGGTAATAGCGCCACTCAGTTCAGCCAATCAGATCGTTTGTCTACCCTGCGCTGTCAGTGCACCAGGAAGTGAGACAGCTCACTACTGCTGTGAGTTTACCGCTACAGCGGAGCACAGCAGAAGGGAGACAGCATAGCTCCAAACGAAGGGAGGTTAACGAGGAAAACTGCTGGACGAAATTTATGTTTATTCCTCCGTCAGGCACTTCAAAACCATTTTGCCTCATATGGTCTGAACACGTAGCATGAATTAAAAGTGGAAACATGAAGCGCCACTATGAAACAAAGCACAGATCTTTTGCGCAGAATTAACCCCTGAAGTCCGAGCTGAGGGCAAAATGACCGAGCAAACGAATGTTCACTGAAGGCATGGTGGAGTTTGGGGCAACAGAAAACATCTTTTAGTGATTGGACAGTTGTGAATAAGTGCTTAAAAGCTGTTGTTGACAACACCACTATGAAACATGTCAGGGGAGAGGACATACATGCAGCAATAAAAGATGCTGATCAAGTCCAGTGGTCTCTTTCACCAACATGAGAGACCACCACAAGGTGACCACAAGGTGTGCAGTCACACCTTGTGCACAAGGAAATTACTGGCAGGCCACATGCCCCTTTCTCTCATGAAGAAAGTTCTGTTTGCATTTTTCCCCTGAAAGAGCCTGTTTTTATTCATGCTTTCTGAACATGTTAATGTTTTTTTACTCACTTAAAACTCACTTAAAACAAGTTTTACTCACTTAAAACATATCCTGCATTGAAAATTGATAATAGATGATAATGTGGATATAGTGGCCGGCTATAAGACACAAACTGGACTTTTTACAAAGTGGAAATTTTTCTAACCGGACCTCCGTGACTTTTAATTGAATACCCCTGGTGTAGAGAGTCCTCCTGAGGAGAACTTTGTTTTTGGGACAAACATGTTTACAAAAGTGTTGACGGTTCTGTGAATAAAATACATGCCATGTTACATATATTGTCTGTACGCCTTGCTTTTGGGTAAGTGCTCCTAAAGTCTTTGCTGGTGCTACTAACTTCTAAATTTGGGAGCACCAGTGCTACCAAGAAAAAAAGTTAATTACAAGGCCTGATTATGTTTGTTTGTTTTTTCCCAGGAAAATTCATTATATATTGAAGCAAAATGTATTAAAATATAATTAACTTTTATCATAAATGTTATCGTGATTTCTGGTTATGTTAGGCCAGCAGAGAAGGCCTTGCTGGCCCTGACTGCCCACCAGTAGACATTATTCACATCTTCACAACTTAGCAGAGTTTACTCAAGTACTATAAATCCAAGAAAAGGTGACGGAGGAAACACTTTAAGAAACAATTGTCCTTAAAACACCCAGCTATGGTGAAATTCACTGTCACAACCTCAGCAGCTTCTGTCACAGCAGGTGCTTCTCCTCCGAGGTAAACTGAGCCACAAAATAAGGACACGCAGACAAATGATACTGTTGCGTGTCAATAACTGAACTCGGGTGCGTTTGTGTTCCTGACAGCTTCATATGCAATTAATTGAGAGGTCGCTGTCACGTGATAATCATGGCAAAAGATATGATCAAAATAATGATATTTACAGCTCTCTGTATAGGTAGGGGTTGCAGTTTGAGATCATCCATTACTTCCATGCGTGGCGCGTGGCACAGGTCTGCTGTGCTGTCGTTTTGAAGCAGTTATTGAGTGAACATTTATATTCAGCCGTGAGGAATGTGGCACTGAGCTGTCCTGTACACTGCAGGGTCTGGAGGAATGTGTCAGAGCATAGTCTGTTCTCTCCTGCTGCAGGAAATGCTCTCCTTCTAATCCACCCGATTTTCACCCGAGCAAATATATTTACATGATTTTCAATATGTTGCTTTTGTGTGAGTGTCATATGTCCGTGGGTAGCTTCAGCATTATCTTTGACGTCTTTTTGAAGGTGTGGATGTTTTTCTACCCAAGAGCCTGCATTTTCCTACAGACTGTGCCTTCACCAGGGAAGTCTCAAATATCGTCGGAATGGGTGGACCAAAAACTCAGTTTCCAGTATCATTATTGTTTTTGTTAGAAATGTTTTGTTCTCGAATTCCTAATATTCAGTAATTTTGTAACATTTTTCTTCCATTTTGTTCGACATGTCACAGTTGAAAATACAACAAAACCATTTTAATTTGTCACGTGTTCTCATATTTCAATATCTTTTGATGACAAGTACTTTTTGTTGGGAATATTGGGTAAAAATTGCCAGGCGTTAGTAATAGTGTTACTATTTTAAGCAACAATGTTCTCGGGTTAAGCAACCTGTTAGGGTTTTTTTCTTCATCTTGTAAACACACCTCCGTCCATCTGGGAAATGTCCTCTCTACCTTTTGTTTGGGCTCCATGCTCTACAACTGAAATCACTGGAACATAGTCACAACAAGTGATGCTAGTTGGTGTTGTTGAAAGCAAACAGAAACAGAGCCATTAACGTGTTTGCGTAACGCTGCAGTGAGCTGCAGGGCAAACCGTCACAACAAGTGTTAAACAGCGAACAAATGTCATTCTTTATTTCACCATTTAACTAAACTGTTGTGGCAACCCAAAAAAACCCACCATTATAAATACAGTATAATATGATCAACGGAGAAGCTTCATAGGCTTTCATGTATAAATAATGCATTTTGGCATTATGTGTTGTGGAGTCACTTGACTTTAAATACAAATCTGAAAAATTAGAAATAATCATTATTTTTGGATAGGTAATTTGTATTTAAGTGTGTGGTAATTTCTTTTTTTTTTTTTTTGGATTTAGGTGATGTTTATTTTTATCGTCTGACATTCTGTAATTCATTGTTTTCACTTCAACATACCCTCCATTCTGGGTATCATGCTGGGAAATAAGAAACAATACTTTTACCTTACATCCATTTATTTTATTGGCAAGAAAAAACTCTGTGGGCTTTGCAGAGCTTGAGAAAATGTGGACTCTTTTTAAACTGTTACAAATACTTTAATACATTTTGGTTGTATTTATGTTTCACCTGTGATGTAATATTATCCAACCACATGGACTCCAGCCAGCACTACAGCTTGTCCTTTATTTTCATTCACCAGCATTTCTCAGCTTTTTCCTCTGTGCCCAAGCAGAAACCTGGATTTTAATGGCATTATTTGAACGGATAATTTCTATTTGTTGTCTCTGACTTAAAGTAACCAGGGCTCTGGTTGCGGCTTAGCCTCCTGTCATTACTTGTCGCCTGAGGGATGCTGTGATTTATCGACAAGGTAAACAGCTTATGAATGGGACCAAAGCTTTAGTTATACAGTTTACAACATTTGAGTAACCTCAGGAGGTTTATGTACACACACTTTCTCAAGGCTACTGTTAGGGGAGAGAATGAGGTTGGCAGCCTCTTCTCATGTCAAGGGAAATTCCTCAATGTCTTAATTGTAAGCCAGCAAGATTAATTCTGCATGCACAGTTGCTTGTGTAAACATTTCAGGGTGATGCTGAGACATATTTAAACAAGTTTCAAGCAGCGTGAAGAGTGACGGGGATTATTTACACCAGTATGTGCACTTTTTTCTGGGCCATGTTCTCTCAAGCTGAACTGAACTGAATGAGCATAACTCATTGAGTTTGGGGGGGAAATGTGGAAAAAATGACAGAAGAACAAAAATAAGAGTAACAGGAAAAATTTGGCTTAAATTATATTTTGTGAATAAAAAATTACAATTAAACTTAAATTTGAGAGTTTTTAATCATCAAAATTGTCCTGCTTGAAGAAAATCATAGTGACGCAGTAACTGCAGTTGGGATGAATTTAATGATTTATTCATAATTCTTTATTCTTAATTTCCTGGTGTGCAATTCACGGAAAGGACCACTGACCAAATAACAAAAAACATAAATAAGAAAAATCAAAATATAAAATATGGCTGTCCTGTGGATGAAGCATGTTTAGTAGAGGATTTTTTTATTTAATATAATAAGAAATTCCTCTTTTCCACCCAATACCACAGACCTCCAACATAAATAACCTGTATGTCAGTTCACTTTTATTTTGACGCTCTTGCGTTCTTTTTTTTTTTTTTTTCTTATCGCATAAATTCAATGAACCCCTGCAAAAAATTAGGTGCCTCAGGAAAATACAACATTTTTAGTTTTTGATTCCTCCCCAGGTCAGTCAGCATCAATGGGAGACAATTTGAGGCACAGCTTGCATGTGCTTCAGTACCTTAGGTAAGGCAGAGGCTGCTTTCAGCTAATAATTGACCAGCTGGTGCTATGTCCATGGGCGCACGTGACATAGAGTCACAGACAGTACATGCATCTATCAGAAATCAGGAAAAGAAAATGGACAGTAAAAATTATAATTTAACCAATTTAGTATTACAGGAGTGTCAAAATGTACACACTTGGATCAGAGGCAACTGTTATTTAGAAATAATATTCAGTGAAGTCCTTGTGTGTTTTCTGATTTACAAGTTAAGGGTTTGAAATGCTGGCACTTGTGTGAAAAAAACAATGTAAAGAAAGACCTTTTCCAAGGGTTGATATTTCTCCCCGTGTTTGCTAATGTGTAAATAGGCTGCTATTTTACACCAGCCTCTGCTGACACCATACCTATCTGCTCACAGGCGTCACTGTGAGCAGATATTTAAACACAGCTATTTTAAAAATGGCCCTCTTCCTGTTGTGTTTTTGTGGAAACTTGATTTTATTCAAGCCTCAGGAAATGCAATAATTTCAATGCAGATGTTTTTCACTGTAAACAGCCATAGCAATCCGGGGGAGTCGGAGGATGAAAGAGGGAGTCAGGGAGATTAGAATGTTTTCCAGTGGTGAAAAGCATACTGAAATATTTTGCACAAATGGTAGCAGTGTTGTTTCATTTAATTTCTAATTAAACTAAAGTAAAGGAGTTTGTTGAAATAAATGTTACTTTAAAACACTGACACTACTTCAAGGACACTTGAGAACAATGTACTCTGCACAAAAAAAAGAAATACAAGTAAGCAAATGAAACAAATGACATATAACGAGCCATGGTTCTGATTGTTTTCAGATCAACCTGAATTTAACGGCATTTTCCCACATCGGTTCCATTGCTCATGCATAGGCAAACTTAAGCGGAAGTAGTTAGTAAAATGAACTTTATCTGACTGAAAGGGAGTAAAATGTCAATTGCTTAGGTTTAAGCACAAATTATTTAAGAAAATGCTCATATTTACTAATCAACATTCTGTTCAAGAGGAAAGATGTGAAATATTTCCGATAGAAATCAGATAAATTTTGTAAACTGCGAAATATTAAACTATGTGTCATGGGTGAACATGCAGAACACCAGGGGAAAAGTCCACATTCATAATTTGATTCAAACAAAATCCTTCAAGAAGTTGTCAGAAGATCAGGCAAGGAATGAACAAACAGGTGGCAAAATCACAACGAAGTCCAAGATAACCGAAGAGGAGGATGAATCTGGCGACAATCTGGAAGTGAACTGAGGTCTGAGCAGAGCATAAGCAGAGTAGTTTGGAGAGGGGAAGCAGGTGGCCACAGTAACACAGGGGACAGAAAATGATGTGGTTTTTCCAGGTTCGAAGCAGGCTTCAAAGCAGTGGTTCAGAAAAAAAAAAAAAAAAACACCGGTCTGGGGCGTGTATCGGAGCGCTGAATCAAAGCGGACATCACTACATGACACTATGAGCGTGCATGTAAAATAAGACACATAAAATGTGACCCTGTGAATACTGACAGATCATTTTAGTGGAACGCGTTGGATCATTCAAATTGGAATAAAGATGTTATAGGTGATGTTAGGTTGAATTCACCTCTGAAACATGCTGCATATATTGAAAAAAAAAATATTGTCAGTTTTAAATCAAGCACAGCAGCCAATAAACTGTGTGATGGATGCTGATAAACAGAAAACAATGATGAAGATTAAACTCAGATCCAAAGCCATTTGTGTGTGCTGAGGTGTTGTGGTCGAATCAACAAGCACTAACCAATGTGCTCTGTCCTAGTGCAAACAGAGCAGCACGCTCATTTGAGTAATGAGCTGGCATGAAGTAACCAGGAGAGGAAATGGCTTAGTGCACCTGGTCGTTTACAGTTTTCATTAATTTGGAAAAATGCTGAGTTGAGGAAGAAAACATTTTTTTTTTTTAAAGAGAGAGAAAATAGATAAATTTCAAACCAGCCACTACTCAGAACTGTAAATTATTTAAATAGTTGAATGATCGAGTTTCTGCTAATCATTGCACCCACTTCTCAATAAAGGTCAATCCATTTGATAGAAATATAGCTCACAGGTCATGGCCTGCTGGTTTCCTGTGCAGAACTGGCAGACACACGCTTCTACTGTATTTGTCTGCAAACACACACGAACATTTGTTCCAGACGTGATAGCTCCAGCATCCCTTGACATGCTCCTCCCTGCATGGGAAGATGCATGCCATTCATCCGAAAGCTAATATCCTGCTGTCATATATTGCTTTTCTTTTGTCTTCGTCTGTGGTCATCAAAAGGTCAGAGAGGTGATGTGAAGTTGTAAAATGGCCTGAGCAAGGGTGACCTATGGCTGCCCGAGCATTCCTAATGTAATAGTGAGCCCCGTGGGCTTGGCCTGCCAATACTGGGCTGATTATAACGAATCAGGTCCCTCTTAACACAATAATGTGATCAATTTCTCATTCCACTGAATAAATAACATGGCAGATAGGGAGCTCTGTGTGACCCCCTGTTAACCCTTCGCCTCATTATTCATATCAGTGCCTTAGAAGAGAGAGGGAAGAACGGAAGGATAGAAATGAAGAAACAGGTCAATTTGAGGTAATTATTGGTTAGAGAGAGCTGCTTTCCAAAATACTGCTGGTCGGATTAATATCATGGGACTTTTTAGTGACATCTGCTGAGAGTAAGGCCTGAGAAACCCTGGACATGTCCTTCTTGACACATGATTTACTGTTTCCCAGCCAAGGATAGCAGTAGCCCACACCTAAGCCCATAGCAGTCTGTGGGCTCATACAATAGGACTGCCTGGCTTGTTCTGTAAGTTACTAGTTAACAGAAGGAAGGTAGTAAAATGCCTGTGTATTCACCAAAATACAATGCTGTTAATGCAATCATTAATAGTCCTGCATCATACATAACAGGACACCTCTCTGAAACATTTAAGTTCCATAAATCTGGACACTTCTACATTTACTTCAGGCAGGCAGTTGCCCTTCAGTCTTTTTTTCCGGCCTCAGTAATGGAGCCTCGGCTGAGGAGGCAGGATTTCTCTGTGTTGTAACCAGAGGCAATGCTCTGAGCTTTACACGATACCCAGTCGAGCTCAACCAGGAGGATGTAACATGGTCATCGCTCTTCATTTATTTACCTGTGGCACTTTTTTTTTTTTTTTTGTTACAGCCCTGCTCTGAGTCTATGTGCACCACACCTGTCACCCAATATCGAGACCTATTGCTTTCATCTCCCTGGGTATTGGTCTTCACTTATCTCACTCTCATCATCTACCTTTAATCAAGTAAATGGATGCATTTAAATGTTGCTAATTTCACTTTGGTAATTGCCTGTGTTTAATCAGGTTTTATCAAAAGAGTATTTGAAGTAATTTGAAGTTACTAGTACAAAGTTTGCTAAAGTCAGTGCACATCTATAAAGACCTTGACGCGAAAAATAACCTTAAACTGTAATTGTTGTATTTTGTTACAAGGATGAGTGGTGGCTTGAGAGGCCGTCATCCAGGAGATTTAATTTGATTTCATGCAAAACACTAGACAGGATAATACTAATGTCAGCTCTTAAAATAATGAAAATTGCTGTAATTTGTGGTTCAATGAAATTATGACTGAATTATGAATTAATTCATTCATAATAAAATTATGACTTAATTAATTGGATAAATAAAATTATGAATTAAAAATGACTTATGCTTAATTCCCAATTTCGTTTTATTTCATCATGCAAAATTATGTCTGATGTCAATCCAGCTGAATCTCTCTATATTTCTCTGGCTTATGTTTACGTCTCCCTCATTATCTGCAGCATGTAAAAGATAGGAATGTCACCACCAAGGCTCCATACCATTTTTTTTTTTTTTTTTTTTTTTTTAAATGTAAGCCATTACAGCTCCTGAGAGCACACCAGGAGGGAGGGCTCAGTTCCACATGAGAAGACTTCCTCCTCAACAGGCAGTGTTTAAAGAAGAGCAACAGGTGGCTGCTGGCAGAAGGAACCTGAGGCTAAGTGTATGTCAGAGAGGAACTGCAGCTGAATCATGGCTATTTTTTTGGACCCTCCTTACATCTGCACTCTTCCCCTGTGAGGAGGAAGGGATGGGAGGGTTGAGGTGCAGGGAGGAGGCGTTTCGTTCAGCTCCTCTCCACAAGTTAATGTGGGGCTGGGGATGTCTTGGGGGGTAAGAGAAAAGGGGAAACTGTAGATGGTATTAATTACAGCTCAGTTTTCACATGGCTGCGCCTTCTTTATGTTTGTGTATGTGTGTGTGTGTGTGTGTCTGTCTGTACACACACACACACACACACACACACACACCTACACACACACACACACACACACCTACACACACACACACACACACACACACACACACACACACACACACACACATTAAAGGGGCTTTTAGGATACTAATAAGTAATAATCACTGACTTTTCATCAGCATTTAATTTATTAGCTAAACATTCATTCAGAGTTACGTTTACTATATTCACATTTTGTATTCAATTTTGGTCCCACCAAACATTTTGACCCTGAATGCTAATTGCTCCACAACGCTCTCAGGATAACCTCTACCTGTGTCTTTATGCTGATGCAGGGCAGGTAGCGTGTGGTGGTCTTTTAATCCTTTTTTTAAAGAAACAAACCTAAACAGCTAAGCTGCAAATTACCACTTTCTGAAGTAAAAGACTTAAAACACACCTCCCGCTTTGAGGGTTATTGGCAGAGAAAACAGAACAGTGGCCAGGTCTGGGAAGAATCCCTGCATGTCTTTCCTGTTGGCCTCAGTTTTTCCATGCTGTTATCAACCCAGTTGATAATGTGGAGCTCCAGGCTCTTTTTCTCAGGACCCACACCACACCGCCACACATTCTGATGGCGTGACACAGACCTCCACTACAGAGCCCCCTCTGTCTGAAGCACAGCACACTGCCAGGCTGGGACCCGCAGCTGGTTCACATATTGGTGCAGAACTGTGCCAGTCTGACTACAATTACTGATCTGAGGATTTGTACGACGATGCCGCCTAAGTTGTGGGTTGCAAGAGTTTCTGAAAATATTGATAAGTGGTTTTGGGTAAGTAGGCAAGTGAAAGGAAGGAAGCAGGTAAAGAACAGTTCAGTAATGATGTAAGAATAAAAAAAAAACAAACATGTGTACTACATAAAGTACACAAGACTATGGTCTTAAGTTCGTAAACTAAATTAGTTGTATTGGCCAAGAATTGTTCAATGCAAGCAAACCACATTAAACAAATAGACAAGAAAACATATTCAGTTTCTCAAGGGCTCTAATAGACATGTATTTTTTTCAAATTCTAATATTACTCAGGTGTTATTATGTTATTGTATAGTATTTAAAATTAAGAGTGGATTGTGTTTATATCTCCTTTCTATTATTTTAGTTTGAATGGGATTTTAAATAGTTTACTTCATAATGGAGACGTGAATAATTTGAGATTCATATATTTTAATCAACAGTAGTAATATTTTATTTTGTTTGTGAAAAATGATGCTGATTGGCTTTTGTTTTTTTGTTTACCACATGGGTTGGCATAGCGACTGATACACAATTGCGCAACACATCTTGGACCGATCAAATGGTTTGGTTGAATTACATTACTTTGTTTAAAACAGTTCACATACAATATTACAGAACAACATGGAAATGTAAGCACATTACTGGTATGTCTTTATGGCTATAAAATAAAAATTGTTAAATCAATAGCAAAATGAATAACAAAGATTAAATTTAATAGAAAAAATCGCATAATAGAAAATAGAAAAATTGAAAGTTATTTTACATTTTTCCTCACATGATTATAGCTAGAGTCTGTGTTGTATCTGTGAAAATACTTTTTCAAATTAGACTGAAAAATTACCAGGATAAGTTGTTCAGTAGGAGGTTTAAATTATATATGGACTATTTGAATACTATTAATTGTGTTAATGAATCATTCTCTGCCGCTGTGACCCACCGCTTTGCTCTGGGTCTAAGTGGGAGGTAGCTACCAGACTGACACACAGTAAAGTTTATTAAACACATCAGCTGGTTTGCAGCCGACCATTACTAAAATGCTATATTCCAGCAATGAGAGATCAACAAATAGGTCTGGGAAATAACAAGCAGGGGGACTTTGGTCTTTTAAACCAGTGAGTATTATGCAAACTTTGAAGAAAGAATTTATTAAATCTCTTAAAACAACTGAGGGGCTTTATATTTAACTTGCCAGAGCACTTTGGACAAGTATTGGCTGTGGTTTCCAACTGGCTTTGAGAGCAGTCTGGTGGCTCCGAGGCAAACTTCTGGAGTCCCCGGTTTCTAAAATGAAACAGCTGCATAGTGTGACACATTGAGAGTGGTGGGGCGTAGGAAGGAGGAGATTTCATGAATGAAGTCAGTGGGAGAGGGAGGAGAGAGAACGCTGGCTCAGGGCTGAACAGTAGGTGTGTCATTAAAAGGGTTTGGGGGGCAAACAAAGTATGGGTGTGAACTCAGATGTGGGTCATATAAGTTCAGTTTGATTCATACCGAGAGAGAGGAAATGATGTTGTTGTTGACACTGGCTCAAGGTGCACAGCAACCCACTGTGTAATTTGTAGTGTAGTTTACACAGCTCTCCCCCCAGGGAGCCATGAGCGGCTGTCCTACATCGGCTGTTCCCCCTCTGCCAGATCCCTGCGTGTCCCTGCGCTGCACAGCTGACAGAGACTGAACAGAGCACCACTTGGACTGCGCAAAGGGATATTTAAATCCAAGTGAAATTAAACTTCAGAGTCTCACTTTAGAAGAACCTCCAAAACTATCTAACAGCCCTCTTACACTCAGCGCCAGAACAATATCTGTATAATTAATAACCACAGGAAAAAAAAGAGAGAGAGAAATCCACTTTTCCAAGCCAAACCAGAGCCATGTGTATGATGGTATGGAGCACATACATACTGTTTGGATTGGTGAGAAGAAAAGAAAAAAAAGGAAAAAGCACTATAAAAAAAAAAAAAAACAGCTTTCTGCTGAATCTGTGGAAAATTATGTTGAGAGGTAACACACTCTGTTGCATCTACCTGTCCAATCAGAGCCAGGAAGTGGGGCATAGATGGCATCCAGCTGGTGGTTAGAGAATGAGTCACAATCACAATGTACACAATGGAGTGGCACACTGGTGGTTGGCAGCTTGTTCCATTTTTTTTATCATGTATCTGGAGTTTTCTTCCGGCAAAGACACGAATAAATTGAAAGTTTACGCAAAAGATAGAACTACACAACCACCCTTTGTGTCACACATAAATAATATTTGTCTCTCATCCATCATCATAGTTTTTCACCTCCTGATTCCAATACGTAGACAGCTTCTCTCTGTTGTGGAGCAGAACTTCAATATAAATCCCACAATCCAACTCTTCAGAAATAGTTACATCTGCATAACATATGTCAACGGTGTTTTACGGTGGCGTGAGGGCATAGCTTACATTTTTGGGATGGGTGGTCTCAGTGGTATTTTAAACAATTATTTTTATTAACTTTGGCATTCTTTGCACCCTACTTGATCCCCTGATTCCTCTTTCATTCATGCTTCTTAACCATCTTGTTGTTTAACTCACTTCCATCCGTCTTTTTATGGCTGCTTTTAATCATTTTAAACTGTGAACATTAATAAACTGATATCATTCCCTCTATAGACTCTTACTTACTGTACATGGACTTTCTCACCCCAGCTGCGGATATGCTTACTGTTCTTGTTGGCGTGGCAATTTATCTCACACTAGCCTTCGAGCCCCCCTGATCAATATGGTGAACCAGTGGTCATCATCACTCATTGGGAACTGGCACACACAAGTGCATGTGTATGTATGTTTTCTCTCACGTACAAACACACAAAAGACATGACCCTTTAAACCTCTGCATCTCCCAGGGTAAGCAATGGGACATAACCCATAAAGCACAAAACCCATCCAGTTTTGATTAATGGATTTAACATCCACCCTCAGAACCATACAATGCTTCTGTATGAATTTAATCAGAGTACAGTGACAAATAGTGTTTTTGTTCTCCACTAAGAGCCCTCATTGTTCTTTTGACAAAGCGACATGCAGATGTCGCCGCCTCAGCAAGGCCCCTCTGTGACTTGTTTCGAAAACATAAATGTAACGGGCTGTAGTCTGACATCATTGTTTGAGCATTAGAGATGCCTATTTTGTCAACACATAATTAGTACAAATGCATAACTTGATACCATTTTACGAGAGGATAATATCCAGGCTGTGGTTAGTGTGCATATTTTTTTTTTTTTTTTTTTTTTTTACGAGATAAATTTTACAGCCAAGATGTCAGAAATATTTCTTTGATTGTGTGATTTTATTTCTAAATCCACCAAAATATTAAAACATCATGTGTGACTTTGTCATTTCTGAGATTTCATTTGTTTATTTGCTTGTTTGTTATATTTGCACAGCCTTTACCATACCGAGTTCTCTGCTGACTGTAATGTCGGTTGGACATGACGCCCTGATCAGGATGGCATCGCTGATATTCAGGTCCGAGTGTCCTGGTACTGAATAATGCAGTTTTTTCTTTGAGGCCCAGCATCCCTACAGGCCCCGTCATTGAAGAAGCCCTTTTGTCTCATCTCTCACTGACACATGGAAATGTTCTCCAAGTAAGAGTTTACATCACTATGAGAGGCTCGGTGATGAGCTTTTTACAATGCTAAACGGCCTGGCCTAAGTGGCGTGCGTCTCCTTCTGAGTATGTCTCCTGACTGTCCTCCTAATGACTTAGAAAATATGCACGCCACTCCATTTATGGGCAGTAAAAACAGCCATCCAGCTGCATGGTAACAGACTGTGAAGGGTGTCATAAAAACTGTCTCTGTCATATTCACTTACAATGTAGCGCAGACTAGCAGCACCATCGGCTTTCATAACATCCTCCATGCAGGAGGACTGTCACAGAGCTCTGGGGTTCTTCTGTGCATGTCACAAGCAGCCAAACATGAAGTAAAACAGCCGCCATGCCCTCCCCTGCTACACAGGGTGACATGAACTAGCAGCCCCGCACATAGGAAGTGACATAAACAAGCAGGCCCCAGAGAGGCGGGCTATCAGCGGCGATGATGAGCGACTCTCTGGATGCTCCTTGACATGTGGCTGCGGTGAGGAGCTGAAGAGAGCAGAAGAGAGAGGCTGTGTGTTATGTGTGTGTGTGTGTGTGTGTGTGTGTGTGTGTGTGTGTGTGTGTGTGTGTGTGGGGAGGAGGAGGGGCCGGGGTAGTAGGTGGTGAAGGCGGGTGTCGCGGGGGTAAGCGGTAGAAGTGTGCGCACGACTGCATTATCCGGCTGATTTAGTTATGACAGCTGGTGCCCAAGAGGAACACAGCGGTAGGGGATAGGATCGGCCAGGCTGCAGACAAATGATGATGAAGAGATCACTTTAAAGAACAATCTCCATAATATTTCATGCTCGCTCGGCAGCTCCCAGGCAGCCCCGACTGCAAGGCTAACTGCTCTATCAATTGATTTGATTCACTGCCACAGCTACTCCTCGCACATAGTATTTCAAATAAATGACACAGCAGATAGGAATGATATCTACATCAATATTAACCCTGAAAAGAACTAATGGATGCCGGCTGCAATTTGCGCTATATCCTGAGTAATGCACGGGAGGCAGAAGGCAGGTGATGGAAGAGTTATAACTCAGGCTTTTCCTGTCTCCTCCCCCCCCCCCCAAGGCCCAAGAGGATACAATTTGACCCACTCCCACCCCACCCAACACAAATATACAAGCTACATCTTTCCTTCTCCCTTGGCAACCATTTGTTTTTGTATTTATAAAGCACATTATGGCATACTCTGCTAAACTAAACCATCTCTCAGGCTGGTGGAACACAAAAGCAGTTTATCAGATAAATCACCCTTGACCAGTTGGCTATTAGAGCAGCCAGGAAGTGGAGCCAGAGCACGTTTTGTGCTCATAATGATAGCGTTGTGGCCTTTTATTAATGCGTGGACATGATGCATGCTCCTATGTTGCAGTGGTTTAACATGGCTCAGCACTCTTTAACCTGATCCCACGTACTACCCTGTTGTATTATGAATTCAGATCAGGTAACAGGATGGATAAACAGATTATTGCTGATAAAAAGACCACAGAGGCTTTCCGTGCAGAGGCCATAAATTTTAGATAGAGGCCTGTTACAGTGAGGTTCATCTTTAAACAAGTGTGTATGGAATTAAGAACTTAACTCATTTTCATTCACTCCAATGGATTTTGACAAACAACACCTCATATATGATACATCCTACAACACCTACTGACCAGATGAGGTGTTTTATTCTCTGCTGTGACATTTGTTCAAGTGGCAGTACCAACATAAATGTGATGCCAAAACATTCATTAGCTTGGTTGATGTTCATTGAGTTGCTACTGATCACTCCTGTCCCTGATATCTGACCCCTGCTATAGTAAGAAGAGACCTTAACCACACACACACACGCACGCACACACACACGCACACACACACACACACACACACACACACACACACACACACACACACACACGCCATTAAGGTGGTGATTCATCACAGGGCTTATGAGGGAGTGCAGTGTTTCCGTCTTAATACTAAATGATTGTCATAATAATACGACAAGCATCCCTGATCAAGTTCAAGTTACCAATTAGTGTGTGTGTGTGTGTGTGTGTGTGTTGGAGAGTGGGGGCACAGAGGGTGAGGTTTATCTGGGCGCATTTGGGGGCAGTCGGAGGGAGGCTGCACCTTAGCTGAGACCCCCACTGCTGAGCAGTCTACTAATGAGTCCACTAGAGACCCACCCAATACCTTTGATTGTGATGCCATGGAAGAGAGGGGGAGAAGTGCAATCTTTAGCTGGATTAAGTATCTCTTAAGGAGATCTACTTTCAGCCACAATGCTATCAACCCTTGAGTGTGTATTAATTAGGCCTACTGCAGAGGCGAGCGGACGAATTTGCGGTATTCCCTCTGCTCTAACCGCAGACACGCATGCAGTGCAAAGAGTGCATTCAATAGTGTCTTGCAGAAATTTACTCCTATGCAAACACTTCCTGTGATGTATATTAGCGATATTTATTTTATTAGGTAACGCATATATGTTTTAAATGAAGTCCGTCCTCAGTCTATATGACATGTTGTAGTATACGTCTCTTTACATGACAAATACACACTGTATGCATGTTATGGTATTGTGTACTTCACCCTGTTCTCATTAGCAGGGCTTTTGATATGAAGTGAGTCATTATGTACTCTTAAAGAAAGAGTTGACTGACCGTGGGTGGGTTGTACTGTTTAGCCTCGCTCAGAGCAGAGGGCTTTGACGTTAGTACACATTTCCTAGTGAAAGGGTTCTTATAATTTCACTGACTCATCATATGGAGGGCTGACATTGTTGCGAGTGATGTGCTTTTTTTTTTTTTTACATAATAAAAGTCTGTTAAACAGTCTGCAGTCATATTATGTACCATGTTCCCCCTGTATGACTAAACCCCTTCAGGAGAAGGAAGCACACAAAGCATTGATATTCTATTCTGTTGTACCCCTCCTCTGCATCTCCATCATTCCC
Organism: Antennarius maculatus; assembly: GCA_013358685.1. Taxonomy (NCBI): domain Eukaryota; kingdom Metazoa; phylum Chordata; class Actinopteri; order Lophiiformes; family Antennariidae; genus Antennarius; species Antennarius maculatus. The sequence continues at coordinate 5,254,014 of CM023606.1, forward strand.
TATGTTTTAAAGCAGCATGTCCAGCTGGTATGTTTTGACATGGTTTAAGTGATATTTAATGGCAGTTGATTGGCTGTTTTCTTCCAGAGCTGTGTTAAGACTTTGTAAGCAAACGTTGAGCTCCATCAATAATGTAGCACCTTGGATCCCATAGAGGACTTCATTGTGGGTGTAGGGCTGACATGAGAGGGCCTTGGTTTGGAGTATCTTGTTGCACTTTCTATGTAGAGACCCCCGTCGTGTTAAGAGTGCGAGCCATGGGTGTTTAATATGCAACAACGTGCCAGACACCACTCTGGCAAGGACCCTGCTGTAACCCAGCCATCAGCTACTGCTCATAGTAGAGTATGTCTGAAAGAGACATGGAGAGAGAGAGAGAGAGAGAGAGAGAGAGAGAGAGCGAGAGAGAGAGAGGGAGAGAGAGAGAGAGAGAGAGAATTTTGATTTTTAAAATCACGTTTAGTCATAGAAGACAAATTACAAGATAATCACGTTGACACAAAATCCAAAAGAAATTCACGCAAAAAGGAATTCACATCTGAAAAACAAAAATTGGTAGGATTTTCAACAGTACTGTGTGTTTCAGAGAAAGAAAGAAAGAAAGAAAGAAAGAAAGAAAGAAAGAAAGAAAGAAAGAAAGAAAGGAAGAAAGAAAGAAAGAAAGAAAGAAAGAAAGAAAGAAAGAAAGAAAGAAAGAAAGAAAGAAAGAAAGAAAGAAAGAAAGAAAGAGAGAGAGATCAGAAAGTAGAGAAAGAGGTTTTTAATAAAGATGTTCTTTCGTGAGCAGCTGAGACCATTATTTTGCAAAACATTCAAACCTGGAACTTTTTTTTTTTTCTACACTGGACCAGAATACCTTTATTCCATTCAGTATAAGCACAATTCAGGTACATTAAAGGTCTGTGTCTGCGGTGGGATTGGGCTGTAATGATGCCATGAGGTATTATATGTGCAAAACCAAACTGGAAGTCTTGAAAAGCAAAAAATAGCCGTTAGAAGTGAAATCAACGAAGAAGAAAACATTCAGGTGCTCCTTACCCTCTGATTAGAGGATGAGATCAACTTATAGGGAAGGTAACCCTTTTTTTTCCCTGTTAATTTATTCTTTACCAACAGCTGCTTGAAGCATATGTTAAATGTCACACTAGATGCCAACACCATTGTGATATGTCACTCTTTTTTTTTTGCACAAACATCTTAGCTGTTTTCCACTCTTTCTTGTTCAGTCTAAACAAACTAAAGGCTTTGTAGACATGGTCTTTGTTGCTGTACAGTTGGATAAAGGATACAGAAAGGGAGATATTGATTGGGAGTGCATTTTTGTACCTTTTTGTTATGTTTAGCTGCTGTCTAATGCTATGCTCACATTTGGGAAATGGCAAACAGTCACACAATGCAATAAAATGTTTCACGGTTTTCAGTGTGATTTAAAAGAAATTCAAAGCCTTTTCCTATTTATAACTTCAAATCAGATTTTCTGTTTATCTCTCTAGCAATGGAGTCTGTACCAATAGTACGGGAGCAAGAGAGAAAAAAAAAAGTCCAAGTACAGAGATGGTTATGGTGGTTTGTTAGGTCAAGCACTGAACTTAGTAACAGTAGGACAAATTCCCTTTGCGAAAATTTTAAGTTTTTTAGAGTTTTTTTTTAAGTTATATACTTTTTAAGCAAGGTATGTGACGTGTGATACGTGATGTGTGATGGTAAGTTAATGTCCTTGTTTTAAATGAAAGCATGATATTATCCTGAGTCTAAACAAATAGTCTATAAGTCTAAACCTGACCAGAGTCAAACAGAACGTTGCATATTTGTTATTACTGTACTAACTTGGCCATGAAGTCATAAATTAAAAAAATAACTGATGATGAATTTTAATTAGAGCATTATTTTTTGTAGATTAGTGCTCTGACAAAAAAAAAAAAAAGCTTTGTCTGTTTAGCTTCTGTTAAACTGAATGAAGACTTAACAGTTTTAAGAGGAATAATATGCGTCATAAGATTTCCAAGTATTGCCTGTCTGCAGTTGGAAGATTTTATCCAGAGAGAAATCACAGTTGATCTATGACTTAAAGACATATGTAGTGATCAGAAATATTAAAAAACATTTGCATGTCTTAAAGGTTTTGATAATTTTCTGAGTAATTTTTCATACATTGGCTCAAATGATTCAGAAACTGTTCAGAGAAGGAACGATTACGTCAACCCTTCCGTGTCAAGAAAGGTTCACAGGAATAGAATCACAGCACTTTTTATAGCTCATTTGTACATTTGAAACACATTATTAATCATAATAAACAAGGCAGTAATAAATTAATTAACTAAAATATTACATGAAAAATAATTCAGAGAAAAACAAGCATTTGAGGTGAAGATAAAAATATTGAAATACAAATGTCTGATGGAGTCAGTTCTTAAATCTCTCCACCGCTGAGGGTGCCGGGACCAGATGTACATTTTTTCTTCCTATTTTTTTTTTTTTTTGGCCTGTCATGGTTATTAGACCAATTATTGATAACAGGCAAACATTTCAGTTCTGGAGTCTCAGCTTCATGTTTTTTATAAAATCAATATGCCCCCCTGGCCCTTAGCTTTCATCCAAGAGAAAAATGACAGAACAAATTTGCTGTATGATGAATGACGGTGGCTTTATGGGGCACGTGTAATGGAGCTGATGATAAGGAGCTGAGTGGACTTCCAATTAGGAAGCCTGTCCTATAGTAATGTGAATTTGTGTGCCAATTGAAGGGGCTGCCTAGCTTTGCTGAATAGGAAATCTGACTCCGCTGAAATGAGTGACAGAAGAATGGGAAGCAAAATCAGGACAATGGGGTGACATCTTTTAACGTGTCGCATAGTTGACCTTATTGTAGCTGACATGATGTTACAGTAAATCACAAAGACATTTGCATTACTTTGTAAGAAATGCAAAACATCAAATTACATAATATTTGTGTAGCAAGGCCCCAGCCCTCTCACACTTGACCTAGTGGTTGTAAACAGTTATCCATCTTAATAATATTAATAATGGATTAGATTTATATAGAGCTTTTCTGGACACTCAAAGTCACTTTTACTTTTGATCCATTATTCACTCTTATTTATACTTGGTACTGGTAAGCTACATATGATGATGGTAAGGTACGTATGTAGCCACAGCTGCCCTGGGGTAGACTGACAGAGGCGTGGCTGCCAATCCGAGCCTATGGCCCCTCCGACATCCACCGGAAAAATCACACACATTCACACACCAGCGAGTGCCTCACTGGAGGCAAGGAGGGTGAAGTGTTTTGCCCAAGCACACAACGACAAATGGCTCGGGGGGGAGCGGGAATCGAACCGCCGATCTTGAATCATTGGACGATCTGTTCTACCACCGAGCCACTGCCGCCCCATCCTGATGTTTGTTTGCAGTAAAGTGGTTGAGATGGAGGGCTGTAGAAGAAGATATCATTCAGTGTCTAATCATTCCATCAAACCACGATGTTCCTAATGTTTGTGGAGCGCTGGAGGTGGAGGGACACCTCGGACAAACATCAAGTGTCACACACAGCACCAATGAATGGAAAATGGCTATCCATCAATCTTCCATACCAGCTTGTCTTATGGCCTGAAACCAACTACAATGTCCATCTCAAAGCAATTTCATCCCTTCACTTGACTCATTCATCAGCCTGACCTCATTTGCAATCCAGACTGGTTTCCTGAGGAGAAGGGAGTTGGATTCAAAGGACAGGATGACTACAAAATTTTGAATTTGAGGAAACCAATGACCAGCAGTCCAAAACATTGCTTGGAGCACAGTCTGTGAGTGAAGGTCTTTATTGTGAGTCCATAGCGGCTCATTTATTTAGTTGATGGATAGCTTATCATTCAGCCTGGACAGAGATATATCTGAGTGGCTGGAGGGAAGTTTAGAGGGATGTTACTCTGCGGCGTTGTAGCACAACCATGTACATCCCCTTCAGCCAACTGACCTCGTCGGGTCATCAGGACTTAAGTAAGAGTGAAAGTCGCTTTAAATGGAGCGAGGCTCCCAGGGTCTCAGCCTTGACTGAGCAGCTGCTGCTGGCTGTTGACTATTACTTTTCCAGGGGCTGACTTTGATGTTTTAACAATCCATACATATTGATTGAGACTGATAATAAACAATTTGATTAGCCTCTTTCTATAGGCTGTCATTTCAATCACTTTCAGAGCTCCGATGGAGTGGAAGTGAGGGGCTGTGGATGGAGGGAGGGATGAGAGCAGGGTAACAGAGACAGAGACACAGGGAGCTGAAAGAGAGGATGGAGGGTGAGATCCCCCTCCTCAGACAGAAAAAGGAATCCAGCCCTGATTAGGCCTCTGCCTTTGGTGAATTGGACAAGACAGCTGAGCTGCCAGGTTATTAACTCCCTCAGAAAATTCTCAGCCCTCTCTCAGGCCAGCCTGAATACTGCGATCTGGATCGATAAGCAATCTCCGGTGTGTACCAAATGCCTGCTGGATTCATTTGTCTCCCAGCACCCTCTCCCTCCGCTGGACAATGCACCTGCACAACGGAGCTCCCCCCAAGACCCCGCGCCTCTCCTCCCTCCCTTCTCTCTTCCCTGAGTGCCGAGCTCATTCTTTCTCTTCTCCTTCTTTCTTCCCCAGCACCCTCCCTCCATCTTTACCTCCCTCATGTTCACCCACTGGAGTCTCTGTCACTTTTTAAATAATGACCCTGGGGCTGAAGGAACAACTGCCTACCTCGATTTCATCACAGACTGACTCTCTCCTGCAGGCCTGGGTGACCAAGCTGTCTACGGGGGGGAAAGAGACTGAAAGAGAACGAGAGAGAAGGGGTTTACCCACAGCAACGTGGGAGGCGTCGGCCGAAACAACATCCTGACTGACAGAAGTGCAGATGTTACAATCAGAACTCAATCTAAGCATTCAAATGACCAGCCAATGGCAATTTTGTAGTCAAAACGAAGTAGTTGTTATGGTTCATATCATAAAGATGAAATAAACATCAGTAGTCATGACTCTCCTCATGTGACGCTCTGCACTGTCTCCTTTGTGTTTGTCTTAATTATTGTGTCGTTTTTTTCCTGCCAGTGTGGGAGTTTGTTGATTCTAGTGTGAATATGTAGAGCCTCTGAGGAAGCTCCCAGCATAGTGTTCTCCTGAAATACATACACGATAATTTATTCAGGTTCAGAAACCAGCCAAAGAGGCAAATATTCCAAATCCATTTCTAAAACACATTCAGTTCTCAGAGTTTGTCTGATGCTCTTAGCTCGCTCATGCTCAAAGCAAGCTGTCTTTGTGAAGGAGAAGTGGACATAGATTTACATAGTGATTGTGTTTGCTGATTTGGCAGGGTTTCAGCTGATAACTTTTAGTGATTCTCTACGGCATTGATTTCCCAGATAGATTTATTGACAGTGTAGATGGCTGAAGGTGATGGAGGAGGGGTACAGCTGAGGTGATATGAGGAGAAAACAGAGATAGCCACTCAAGCAAACTGGACAGTGGATGAGCCTGGCGTTACCTTTACTTGTCAGTGGGATTATTCCCCCGAAGGACTTACAAGTTATGTTGTTTCTCATAGCTCATTTCTGAGGTTTGTTTTTTCTATTGTCTTTCTATTGCCTATGTGTGGCTGCATAGTTGTGACCCCAGAGGGAATAGTCTGTCAGCATAGAATAAAGGCTAGGCCTGTGACCAAGGACTCCATTTCTCAAGGATAATTGTCAGAGGCATTGCACACCACTGGAAACACAGCCGACCAAGGATAAATCTGTCGGATGTTTATATTTTCTTATCACTAAAATCTTTTACAGAGAAAAATCAAACCAGAAAGATGACAATGCTTACAAGCAGAAAAAGCATAAAACAAAACATTTGAAGGAAATTCAGTTATTAAAAGAAGCTTTGTAAATATCAAGAGGCCTTTGAGTAGCAGGCACAAAAACATAGGGTGCTCTAAGTAACCAGGAATGTGGCACAGACCAAACAGGATGTCCCTCAAAAATGAATGTTGGAGTTTTTAATCAGTCAGAGATGGCTTACTCATCAAGGGTTGATTGCAATGGAAAAGTTTTGGTTCATAATGTTTTTTCCTTGGGCAGATCACAGACTGAAATTTCATCAAAGGAAATTTGTCATAATATCATTTGTCTGACAACATGATACAGAAAACAGATATATTGGTTTGTTTAATTATGGGTGTTTCAAACCAAATGAGCATCCCTGCAATGTGAAGTTGGAGTCCAAATCATTAAGCACCTTTCTGCTAACGCTGTTGTCTGTGAATCCAGGCTTTGTACCTTTATCAGCATTTTAAAATCCTCTGTAACTCTATCCCAAGGAGCACTTTTTCATTAGCATCGTTTCTCCCCCTTTTCTTTCCAAGGTCATTTGTAATGTGGAATCTATAAAACTCTCATTGAAGGAAGTTATTTGAATTCTTCGATTTTAATGACTGAGCTTAAAAATTCCCATTTCAGACCTGCAGTTTTAAAATGATCCTAAAATGTGTGTCAGCAGATGAAATTACCGAGGGTAATTGCTCTGACACCATCTCTCCTTCTCTCACTCTACTTCTGACTCTCACACACTTACAGTTCTCACTATAAAACTCTCTCACTCATATTTTTTTTCCTAATTTTGGCATTTAATTAAAACAAATCTCCACCATATCTCTGGTGGAGGAACTACAAATAGTATTACCATTACATTGATCTTGATTAAAACGTCTCAAACAGCAGCTTTACAAACAGCTTCAGATAAAAAGCCTCAGTACTCAGCACTCAAAGGTGAAATAAACCTCTCTGAATTGAAAATGTGTATTATTAATTATATTTAACTTCTATGATTTACTCTCTTTTGGGGTTTAACTGTGAGAAGTTAAATTAATTAGGACTCTCAGTCAAAAGTTTTTCAAACTTTTGTCAACAGCCTTTACATCAGTTTGTTTATGTGCTTAGGTAGTCTTAAAAGTGATGTATGCATGTTTGCCTATGCAAAAGGAGAAAAGTAAAATCAAAAATGATGATATTCTGCATTTACTAAATTATTTAAATGATATGGAGTGTACTACAAGATACATATAGTTTTCAGGTGCTGAAAGTTACTTGTGGTTTCCCTGGATAAAGAACCCCACCAACACCCCCATCTCCCTCGCTCTCATTGTCCCCTCCTGACAGTGACGGTAATGTGTGAGTAGGTGAGATGCCCTCAGGGCGCTGTACATCCATGTCCACCTCAATATAAATCAGCACTTGTCATCACAAGCTCATATCGCACACACTGATTTCACGTCCCCTCCACAAACGTTCAAGTTCTTCCTTGTTGTCCAATACCATCTGAAACGCCAGTGGCCATAGCACTAAACCTGTCCAACCTCACCGGCAGTGTCTCCCTCCTCCTATGTCGCTTTGTTTTCTCTCTACTAGACCTGTAGGTGCTGCTGCACGGTGAAGTTAAGCAGATGTGACTGCATTAGATTCCGCCCGGACAGTGGCACACCTCTACCGCCCAGAATGCATTCTATAATTATCCGCCACACCTTGCATCAGGAAATCAGTTCATGTCAAACGTGCAAGTGAAAGTTTAGGGTCAGGAGTGTGATAAGAAACAAAGCAGATTTACACGAGAGATATAAGAAATGCAGTAAGACTGAAGCAGTGGCTCCTTGGCTGTGAATTCACTCTAACAGAGCATTACACAATAAAAATGAATGATTACATCACACTTTGCTACAGACAAATTCATGTGTGTTTTCCTTTTTACTGCAAGCACCAGCCAATTTCTGCAGTCTTCAGCACCAAGTAGAAACAAACAGAAACACGTTTCCAAATGGAGAAATCATAATCATCCATGTTTCATCACCATGATTGATGTATAATCACATTACTGATTAATCGAAGTATTTTATTTATTATTTTTAGAGTAATCTTCTTATACATAAATGTGACGTGACGAGACAAGAAACGAGATCGTGGTTCCATGAGGTCGTATTTAACCAAACACAGAAACTTAAGTGCTAAAAACATCAGCATGCAACTGTGTGCACAGCAACGATGTTGTTGATGTGTAGTGGGTATAATGTGTACCATGTTTCATCGGTAGGTTAAATACAAAGGTTTGGGAACAAAGTCTTTGAGATTCATCTCGTAGCCTGATAACGTCTCAAATCATCATGAGATATTTAAGCCTCTCATTTTTAGCCTGTGCTGTATTTATAGAACAGACTAAAAAATATTAGTCTGTTCTGGATATAATCACTGCACACATAAAGTATATGAAAATTCTTCATCAGGAATTGCAATTCATTTAATGACTCAGAGATTATTTAATGGAGGAGGAGCAGCAGCCTTTGCCAGGATTCATACAGCCACTCTGATTGTGGTCACTGATTGATTTTTAAGTCAGGAAGAGGCAATCAGTAAATACCACCCAATCAAGAGCCAAGAACATAGAAAAGATTAGACAATTTGAGGTAATCAATGAAAATATTCTCTGATTTGTAGGCACTCAATTACTGCTATAAATCAGGCATCAGAGCACGTAAGTTAGTTTGCAATAAAACAAAGGCCAGCGACAGGCAAACTATAAGAGATGAATTAAAGGTCCTGGGGAGGAAGTGCAGACTGGCATGGTAATGAGACAGAATTACACGGCACGGATTCCAGCCTGCTTCCCTTGCAGAAGCTGTCAACAACTAATGGGCTGCAGTGAGAGCTGCTATCCATCATCCTGCTTCCTGTCCGCATATTATACACTTATTTATCGCCTTGATGCAATATCATCATTTTTAATGTTAAATACTTACCACTCTGAACAAACACAGACTCCTTCGTCAGAGGACAGGATATGGATATAGACAGGACATGGCCCCTGGTAAGTCAGCATTAATTTACCAATGCTGGAGCTGCATCTTGATAAATCAAGGTGATACAGAATCTAATTGCTTTACTTGGGTGACAAGGTTTTTCATTAGCAAACTAACTGACATAGAGATATTAGCTCATGGCACCGCAGGTTTGTGGTTTGAGGAGTCATCATAGAACAACAACAGGTCCCAATACGTGCAAATGAGCCCATAAAGGCCCAGAGGAAGAGGAAGAGGAAGCAAAGCAGCTACCAACACAACCAAAAAGGCACTCAGGTTAAGAATGCTGAATTGTAGAAATAAAATGCTTCATTTTTCTGACCACCTTTGTCGTCAAGGAGGATGTTCCCACTTAGGACGGTGGGGCTTCACGCTGTCTTGGCAGAGAGTCGAAACTCCTGCATTCAGCCTTAATGGACTGACTAGACAGATGATCCTGACAGCAACCCGCGGTAGTGCTTTTGATTCTATCATCCGCCATGGGGTCGGGCTGCTTTATCAGAGGAATTACCTAAAGTGCCTCTTATTTCATCATCCAGAATGTCAACAAGATGGGTTTCTTTTCATTTATACACAGTCCAAACAATCACCGCATCATACATCACACAACTCCCTCTGAAAAATCATTGTTAGAAGCCCAGGCCAGGTGCAAAGTCATTAACCTACGGCGTGGTTTTGAGAGTAAGGTCATTATAAGACGCTCCTACAGCATTTGTCTGAGAGTGGCTTTTGTTACTTGACCTTTCCTTTTTAACATCGTCCACACAGACAGAAGTATGCATCAATAAACTCATTTTCATCTCCTCTGGGCCGCTACAAAGGGTCAAGGAACATATCTTTCAACTATAACCCACCTCAGTTCAATATTTTACATATTTAATAGTTACTTGATTTATAGGGATTCCTTTTTTTCTATCAAGAAGTATTTTCTGAAGTGCTGTTGCTTTTTAAATTTCTATCCTTTATCATGTCATGGCCATTTCTTCACTAAGAAATATATTACCTGTTAATAAATCTCTATTGTAGCCCACATAATGTAGCAAGGTGAGATTTGTAGTTGCTGAGATTGTTCCAGACACATTTTCAATCCAGTAAAAGTCCACAACTGCATCACTTCTTCAGAAAAGGGCAAAGAAATTTGAGCAAATGCATAATTACAGTTTATCCGAAGTAATGTGTCATGCTGAATTCAACCTCCCTGGCCAAAACACTGAATCTAACTAATTTAAAAACTTAAAACAACACCAAAATTTCTTAAATATCTCTCCAGTTTAATAGATGAGTTTAACATTGACAAAGAAAATGCTACATACTATACTGTAGCTGAAAACCTGCAGAAAACTGTTCTTCACCTGCTGCAGTCATGACAACAAGCATTTCAGGCTTACAGGCTTACCTTCAAATAAGATTTAGTTCATTCTAGTGCTTCTACTTCTGAAGTTGTATTTTACATAGTAAGCAAATAAGTAAATCTTTTTAGGAAGGCACGTCACTCAAGTTAAATTAAAAATTTTTTTTTTTTAATTTAAGATAAATATTCTTTTATCCACTGTTGGGAAATTGTGTTAGCTTTGAATAATTACTTAAAATAGTAATGAAGTTAGTGACAATGCCATTGATTGATTGCTAATGATGCAGTTGCTCCAAAGGCTCAGTCACATAACTTTCCAAGTTGTAGTAGTAGTAGTAGTAGTAGTAGTAGTAGTAGTAGTAGTAGTAGTAGTAGTAGTAGTGGTGGTGGTGGTGGTGGTGGTGGTGGTGATAGTAGTAGTGTAGTAATAGTAGTGTAGTAGTAGTAGTAGTAGTAACAGCAGTAGTAGTAGTGGTCGGTGTTGTAGTAGTAGTAGCAGTAGTAATTAGTAGTAATGAGCTGAAAATCTTTCTGTGTGCTCCTGTGAGATAAAAGGAGTTATATAAATGATTGTATTGTAGGTCAACAAGACTGATAACACACACAGGAGCTCCACTGCCAGCGTGTTCTGAATCTGCATCTATATATCATTATACCTTCCTGCATAATATTGCAAATGACAACAAGTTTCACCCATCCTGACCCTGAAATGGGAAGATGTTTAGCCTCATTGATATCTTTTGCTTGTCTTCACTACATTGGAAGGCTCTACAATCATATCTCTGAACAGTTCACACACAACAACTGTTTCTCATGGGAGCAAATGTCAATTTGCCTCTGACTTGGGCTTTAGCCAGCAATCTTCAAAACCTGTCTGAGAATTGAAAATCATGTAGTGTGAAATTGGCATAATGGTTTCCTCAGCATCATATATCATTTTTTTGTACGAGGCTTCTTTTGAGTTCCTTCTTCCCAACCTTAAAGTCAGGAGACAGCCAATAGTAAATGGCTCTTAGTGTTTCTGTTTGCCTGCAGGGAAGAATTGGAGGTCAAAATCATGGTGAACTGTGATCATTTAATACTAACTGAAGATATTTGCACACTGAGGTTGAAGATGCAGACTGACAGCCACAAACATACTAGTACATATAATTAAATGATGAATTAAGACAATAAGATGTTGCCTATATTGTTGCACTGAAGCTATGATTGATTAATCATATGGATGGAGGCATGTGCTGTTACAGTAGTGACTCCTCTGACTTTGCTTACCCTTGGAAAGCTTTCTGCGCCCTATGATCCAACATCTGAAGAGCTGATAAAAACCCCTCAGTTGCCTCAAAGCAGCTGTGAGGCTTAACATTGTCAAAAAGAGGTTTTTATTTCCCTACCGTTTCGACCTCCTGTGTATATTTTATTGAGCTGTTCTCATCCCACAGTGTTGCGCTGCAGCCATAAGCTGCCGAAAATGTATTTCGAAGCTCATTAACACAGGACGTGCATGCTTGGAACATGTAGCATCCTTTTTCGGAAACACTTGTGAAAGAGTGTGAAGGTGATGACGAGGAGCTCAGAAATCGCTGTTTTTTTGATATTCAGTGAGCTTTTCATCTTATTTCTGCTGCAACACCACATAAGAGGATTAGGGAAGTTAATGAATTATCCTCACAGGGGCCAAGACAGTATGTGCAAGCTGCGCTATCCCGCTCTCATAACATGGAGCTGTTTGAATTTATCGAACCGAGGGCTGAATTTTCCCACACTGATCTGACCCAGTGCAAGATTATATATACCCAGTCCCCTTTCTCTGTAATCAAGATGACAATGTGAAAGTCTTCTTAATCTTTGTAAGTCAGAAATATCATTAAACTGAGATGAAATGAAAGTTGACTGCATAGTGCAATGATCACAGTAGACCCACAAGTTGTTAGATACCTGCAAAAGTTTCTGTGATCAAATCAATGTCTTGGACTCTTTGTGTGTGTGTGTGTGTGTGTGTGTGTGTGTGTGTGTGTGTGTGTGTGTGTGTGTGTGTGTGTGTGTGTGTGTTTGAGAGAGAGAGAGCGAGAGAGAGAGAGAGAGTCAGTGGATCCCCCTGGGCAGGTAATGTTGGAGATTGTACGCTCCTGAACTTCTGTTAAGTGAAAACAGACCGCAACAGTGAAATATCGCTTTAAGATGTCACCTCTCTCATTGGCGTCTGTTTGCTCAACCCCCAGAGGTGGCTCAGTATCAAATGCACCAGCACAAATGATAATAACACAGCAAGACCTTTCTAGTTTTCCAAATTAGGTTGAGTCTCAGATCAGCGCCCTTGAGGCCGGCACAAAGGCTGCAATTCTTCCCTGAAGATTTTTTTTCTTCAGTTTTCTATCATATAAAGCAAATATCAAAAATGTGATTTGAATCCTGGAAAAAATTAGAGCTGAAGGGCACCAGAAAGAAGAACATTGTAGTGTGGCGACTGACAACACCTCACTGGGTTGTGTTGCAGCATCGATTGAGTCTGTTTGTCTCGCTCACAGATGGCTATGCTGTGCACACTCTGGAGAGGCTGTAGACAGTCACTGAGCTGCAGACCAAACTGCCCCAGGGGTTAATTGAAGTCCCTTGAGCGACTCAAGTGCCCCCTCTTTAATGGACCAACCCATAAAATGTATTCCTAAACAGCAATGGGAAAAAATGTATCCTCTTATGGGCCTTTTTTTCTCATCATTGCTATCCTTGAGAGGGCAACTGGATTGTGAGCAGACGCATCACTTCCTTAGCATGAAATCTTGAACAAGGAGAGGGTGATAACTGTGTTTTTCTGAGGGTTTACTGTTGCTGTTGTTGATGTTTGCACAATTAAGGTCAAACAGCTCAAATTTTAAAGCGCCATCAACCAGTTAGGTACAATTGTTTGTAGCATATCTGCAAGTTGATTGACTAGCACATGAAGTCTCATTTGTACACAAGTAGAAACATAAATTCATCAATCAGTGATTTAGTGGGAATTTCATGCTGTTACCATTCCTTCAGCAACAATCAGGTACAATTACTTCCCAGATTCCTGTCAAACCGGTAGAGTTGCCCCTCAACCTCCACATGTTTTCCTTGCTATAGTGAGTACAGTATTTTCCGCACTATAAGGCGCACCTAAAAGCCTTTAATTTTCTCAAAAACCGATGGTGTGCCTTATAATCCAGTGTGCCTTATACACGAAAAAAGTTTTAAAATAGACCATTCATTGAAGATGAGTTCTCAGATGTGTTTTATAATCCAGTGCGCTTTATAATCCAGTGCGCTTTATGTATGAATTTTTTTTTCTTTTTTAATAGGCCATATATTGAAGATGCGCCTTATAATCCAGTGCGCCTCATATTGCGGAAAATACTGTACAGAAGAGCGATCACAGTCCTGATGGGTTCACATCTTTATTATTTCTCAAAAATGAGAACATCTGTCTACATTTTTTGAGGAGGCGGAAAGCAGAAAAAGATGTTAGAAACAACCATTTAAATCAACTCAAATAACTTATCTTTATGATACAGCATTAGATGGATGTATCCATGGTATAGCACTATTGTCTAACTTAAAGTTGTCAAGTAGTTAAATTCATCATGCCGCACTGAATACTCTTGAAGGCAGCTTTTCATAAATTATTATATTATGTGCTTGTGTGTGTGTCTATATGTGTGTGTGTGTGTGTGTAGTTTAAACAATAGTAGTATTGTTGTACTGATTGACGACAGAGTTATTATTTATGACTGATTTATTGAACTTCTTGCAGACAGATAAAGGTTCTAAAGCGATCGCAAGCTAGACAACGCAACCTCCACAATACAACACTTCCCCACTTCTAGTGTGAAAAAAATAGATGACGACAACAATGTGTGTTTTTCCTCTCTGTTTGTGTAAAATTGAACAAATGAGATATATGTGTTAATTGGTGAGTCTTTTTAAACGTGTTGGTTGGTAAATTGAAATTCTGCCAGATCCGGGTTAGCTGTTTTCTCCCTGCTTCCACCTCTTGACTCGCTTTCTACACTTAACACCGACATAAAAGTGGTGTTGATGCTCTTGTCTCACTCTAGGAAAGAGAACAAAAAAAAAAAATTGTTTCACAAAATGAAAATGTTTCTGAAAGAACTGCATTTAAGTTACACATGATCACACCGATTCACAAGCTACCAGTGATGAGGGGAAAACTACAGTATAAGTCAGCGGAACATGTATGCTCAGTTAAACATTTCACGCAAACGGTAAAATCTTGTTCTATAGTGCCAATGCATTTTACAGCACAGTAGCCTCTATCAGTTTTTCGATCAACAGTGATTCCCCTTGCTACTTTGAATCAAAGGTATCTGCAAATTAAATCTTAAATCTTTAAAAACTAATTTACTTAATGTCTTTCCATTTCCGATTAAAAGCTCTGACTGCAATTATATTAGGCTAGTAATTACTAAGTTCCATAATTTACTCTGCAATGGTACGAGTGTGTGCATCTGCTTGTGTTTTCCATTTCTGCATGTTCCTGCAAGTCAAAGCAATAAATTAGTGCACGTGTTTGTACAGTATGTGCAAGTGTGTATGAGGGAGGTTGTTTGGTGGAATAAAAATACGATGCTGAGAGATGTTTTCACTGACCTTTCTTCAGAATGCCTTCCTTGCATCTTTGTTAGTTGTTGGAAGATCATTGATTCCTAAAAATGCTTGAAAATGAAATGAGAGTCTCTCATCTCACTTAATCAAAATAGCATATTGATCAGGATTCTAAAGAGGGAGTGTTTAAATAGGGTGGGGGGGGGCGGGGGTGGCCGGCGTATTATATCAAAGCAGCAATAGAAAGTCTTTATCTGTAGATTCCCAGATATCTATAAGAGCAAGTGCTCTATATCTTCATAATGGGATCCTTCATTTAGTGATGTTCACTGCTTAGGGACATTAAAAATATGATACCGTGCGCTTTAACCAGAAGATCAGAACCCCTGTTTCAATGTCAAGGCTTCATTTGTTACTTTGAAAAGTAACATATCTGTAATTGTTAACCATTCAGTTTTATTTTGCTTCAAAAATGATCATGTTCAAAATATGTGTTTGTAATTTTAAACCAAAGAAATACAGAGAAGTTGCAAGAAGGCACATTTATTATAATGCACCTGTAGTCTATGAACTGAAGCTCATTCTCCCAGACCGTCATGCGTAAGCACAGATTCTAACCAGACTTCACTTGCTTATTTAGCTCTATTTCTAAAAAAAAAAAAAAAAAATCTATGTCTGGTTCAGACTGTAAAGGTACATTTGAGTACCAATGATTACATCTGTTTGTGGTTATGAGCTGGTTTATGCATTTACTAGATTAGATATTATATAATGCTTATACTTATCAACTCTAAGCCTATGGCTGTATAACAGTGCCCTGCTGAGCAGTGCATCACTGTAGACCCATTGGGCTACACTGATGCACTGCACAGAACCAGAACCACCTGAGGCTGTGTGTTGGACATGGGAGTCGAGCTCTTGGCAATGGAACAACCATTAAACTGAGTAAACTGAGTGACCCTCCTCTTACGAAGTGGTGTTATGGACTCACCTCTTTTTCTTTTGGCTTCTAAGGGCCTCTCATATGTCCTTTGTATCATCACTGTTGGCACACTCACTCCAAGTTTAAATTCGTAATGCGCTTCCTATAAAGACTCAAAGAGTCATTCACACCTAATGGCGGCATGTTAAAACGCAGTGAACGTAGCCTCCAGGGTCTATATACCACCTAAAGTGCATTGACCAGTGTGACTGCTTTCAGAAGGGCATTGTGTTGTGATCAAAAGACAGGAGCAGGACTCAGAAGATGGGAGACCAGAATCAGCTCTCATTATGGCCGTGAGACATCCACTTGGGCATTTTTAATATGTGTATCTTATTAGGCAGTTTAAGTGCTTTTTGATAATTGTGCTTTGTAGTTTTACAGCACTTTAGTCTATTCCCAGTTCAATTTCCTCTTTTATCGGATGTTTGAAATATTGATCTCTGACAGATAAAAGCAAACACCATAATCTCACTCGGGCGAGCTGATGAGTGAGGGAGCGTTCAGCGTGGGGGAATACACCAGGGACTGGTCGCCCCTCCAGCCCCTCTCTTTTTTATTGCCTTTATTCGTCAACAGAATTTGCTTACTGCTCTGGGATGTTTATGTAGAGCACCTGCACACTGATGGGTGGTTGATATGACCACCGCTCCCAGTGTAACACCCCCCCCCCCTACCTCCCTCCACACACACACACACACACACACACACACACACACACACACACGCTCCTCCCATCACACTACTAGCCCACCGTCTCCTCCCCTTCCATCAACTCCCCATGACATTTTGCAAAATGCAGCGCAGGGGCTCCCAAGGTGCTTCTGATGATTGCCGCTGCTTAAACTGCTGTCACCGCTGTCAGGATAACAGTGATTTATCTCCATAGCACTATATGGAAGTTAGTTTTTTCTGTTAACCTGAGTCCTGAATACTGCTTGGTGCTTGCCTGCAGTCACATTAACCTGAATCAATCACATCTTGATTTTTCCATAAAAGAAAAATCCTCTGTAAATAACACTCAAGCGACCAGCGCACTGAATACACTGAGCCCAATTGAGGCTCTTCTGAGCTTTGGTTGACGTGCAGATATCATTGTTACTTGTTTTCAATATCCTCAAACCAACACAGGGATTTGATGCTTTGACTTGTGAGTATAATTTCTTCAAAAGGGGCAACACTTAATTCCAGCGCTGTCAAAAGACAAACACACACACTGAACTTGTAGTATAGGCCAAGAATCATGCAGAACAAAAGTTTGAAATCACAATCTTTCAGAAGTGAAACAATAATGCACATCGATAGTGGATGAAGAAGCATATTCTTTGGTTTGAGTTGAATTAGATTTATATGGCAACTCCCTCTTGAAATAATAGAAAGAGCTGTTTTGATGTTGAAAGCATTTCTAATCTCCTAAAGCCTTAAGCTACTCATCCCACTGCATATTTGCAGGCCTGTCAGCTTGAGTGGGGATGCAGGAGTATGGTCCTCTGAGCAAATGAATTTTTTTCCCCCCTGTTTTTCCTTTTTAGCTTTGCAGACACTATTCCAGATTTACTGCAAACATTTGACCACTGGTCTGGTGTATTGACTGCTTTTGACAAGCGTAATCCTTTTCTTCTTTCCAGTCACTTCCATTCTGCAATCAATCAGAGCATCAATGCCCCGTAGGCTGCTATGAAGTGCAGACACAGTGTTCGATCATGAGCCAGGCACCTTGTGGACTTTCACTATAATTTAGTGATTGATTCAACTTAAAAGATATCTAAGTGGCTGGCTGGGTGTGGTATATTATGCCTTTTGTTGACTATATCCTTTTTCTTTACCCAGCTTCAATCCTTTATAAAAGCAATAAAAGCACACACATCTAAACTCTGCCTAAGACAAATACATTACTTTTTCATGTCATTCATTCCCACTGACTCCTTGAATTTCTCTTGTGGGACAGAACTTTGATTGGAAAATTGATAGTGCCACATATTGTACATGAAGAAGATGCACTTTGAAACTCTTTGAATTCAACTGTTACGTTCCTGTTTGAAGATTGTTAATTTAAGCCTGAATCACAACTGAAAATAATCTTGCAGTAACCCTGTACTTTCAGGGAAAGTTTCAGCAGACCTATATTTTCAACAAACACAAAATAAAGCCAAATAACAGACTTTAAAGTTTCAATGGAGACCAGGCTAAGCCCCTATATCTGCAACAGCTTTTGCATCTGTTTGAGTTAGTGTGTGTTTAGGTTTGGTTTACCTATTTCAGTTGTTAACATGGTCCTTAAGTTTAATGCCACAAACCAAAAAGCTGCTATTACTACGTATCTTAATTCTTTTTTGGTCAGTGAGTAGACTGAAAAATAAGGATAAGGAATGTTTCCCAGCATGATTCAGATGATTGGGTGAAGGGTCACAAATCTGCTCTTTGGCTGCATTCACATTACCAGGACAAAGTGACTCAATTTCTTAATAAGACACAAGGGCTACAATGAAACCAGAGAATAGATAACAATAATACAGAGGACGAGCTGTTTGCAAGAAGACTGGCATCTTCCAGAGCAAAATGTCCTGCATCCATTTGGTTTTGACTTACGCAAGTTGTGTGGCGAATAGAAAGTGTTTTTGTTGTTTGTAGTGCAGGTAAAAAAGAAAATGGAATGATGGATACATTCACATGAAAGCTGCTGGAATAACCAAATTGTGTTCAAATTAAAAAAAAAATGGACTTGAGGCTTGTAAAGTGAACCTAGTAGCCTCAGTGTAAAATCAGTTTATTCCAAGGCACCACCATGAGAAAACAAAGACAGTGCTGAGCTCACACAATGCAGCTGCACTTTTTCTTTTGCTGATATGTTCATGCTCATCTGGAAGAGATGTGTGTGCGCATGTGTGTGTGTGTGTGTGTGTGTGTGTGTGTGTGTGAGTGGGGGGGGGGGGGGGTGGGCAGACCAGTTGCATTGCAGAAGTATTAAAGGAAGTGTTGTAATTACAGCAGAGGCAGTGTCAGTGACCTCTAGATTGCACTATCTTGTCTCTTTTGTGCCTGCCTTTGCAACCCGCCTCACTGAGTGAAATTGTATCTTTTCACTTTGGCTCTCTTAAAAATGTGCACGGTATTGAGAGCCAGTGAGGCGTGATGTTTTTTTTTTTTTTTTTTTTTCTTACGTCTTTTCTCCACCTCCTCCTCTTCACCCCGCCCTCCAACCTCCCCCAGCTGCCCCTCTCCTCCATCCCCACTGTCTTACTGGGAGGTATTTCATGAACAGCTGGGTCCCGGGAGAGGAGAGGTTAGTGAAAGAGGCGCGCTGTGTATAATTCAATGATTATCAGGTGTGTGTGTGTGTGTGTGTGTGTGTGTGTGTGTGTGTGTGTGTGTGTGTGTGTGTGTGTGTGTCCCACCCCTCTATTGACAGGTGTCAGGTGATGGGCAGACCATGTCACTGGCTGTCAGCTGGCTTTCTATTGGAGCAGTCACAGTGTTCACAACATTACCATAAGCTGATGAGAAACTCTTGAGACTGTCTCAGATACAGACTCTGATCTGCAGTCCCATGTCATATGACAGACTCGCACCACATCAGCTCTACAGCACATTTATCTGGAAACACATCTTTTTTTAATCTGTTTTTCATGCTTTCATTCACTCAAAACAAGCTTCTCTATGACAGGGAACATAATTTATGCAGAGTGGACGTTTTTTGAGTTTGTTGTTTGATTGTCAACCTTTACATAGTGGAGTTCATCCAACTAGAGTCTAGGCCCTGTTATGTATAAGTGACTAATTTATTTGTGTGTTCATTATAACACAGTAAAGGGTAGATCTGGTTCCTCGCTTTAAGAAAAGTATGAAATCAAAAATTCTAATTTGACAAAACGGTAATACACAATTTATTAATAATAGATAATAAAATTTGTTTCAAATTAAACAATATCATAAACACTGTCTGAAACAAACAAAGGAAAGAAAAAAAAGTTCTTAAATAATTTATTATATAATCACCAACAGTAAAAGTGAGTCTGTAACTGTGAAATCTATCAACAATTTCCGTCAGTTTTAAGCTTAAACTTTTTTTTTTGGTATCCATGTCTGAACTTTACATGTGGGTTTTGCATACATAAGCATAATATATAGTACAGATGTCAACACTTTGCAGTGTTGTTTTTCATCTTCAAGACAATAGTAGGTAAGTTACTGCTTTGTGTGCACAGATCACACATTTTGTGATTGATCAATCAAGCAATCAATTAAACAATTCTAAAAATAATACAGTAGTGTATATACATATCACCAAAGAAGCTGAACGATTTAATGATTGTGAGGTTTTGTGTCTCCTCCATACTGCAGTGTTTAATATGGTATATTTAGTGAATAAATATCTCATTCATGTGAGGTTTTATTTGCCATCCCTGCTCACTGACTCTCTGACCCTCATTTTAACACAACTTAGCCTCCAAACTCTGCTTACTGAACTCCGCATGCTCGATTATCCTGTATAAACACTAAGCCAATCCGGCCATTACCGAGGCTAGTAATAGGCAGATTGGTTCAGAAGGGGTTTTAAGATGGCTTTGCATTAGTGCTAGCTTTAACATGCTAATACCTATTCTTCTCCTCTGTGGGGATCCTGTTTGAGATGGAGGGAACATGTGAAGCGCAGTGTACTGTCAACATGCTCGGCCCCGGGGAGCGGGAGAGCTGACACCAACACTAGCCTGTGATCCTTAAACCCAACTGCTTTCTTTTCTCTGCTCTTTTCAGAAACAACGCAATTTGGCTGGTATGCTGGTGTGAGACCTGGAGCTGAAATAACCACCAATGACAAAATAACATCATAATCATACAGAGAGATACGAATCTAATCATCGAATCATCATATTATGTATTATTTAGCTCATCTTTCAGTTATCAATCTATTTATCTCATCTAAATTATTAGGGTAAGTCTGAAATTCCACAAGAGATAACACAAAATGAAAATGTCTATACCCTCTTTTGATATTTTTTACAGTCAATCAGAAACAAATAGCTCCTTTACTCAGGACATCCTATAATTTAAATCAAAAACAAAAAGCAGATGACATCCACCAAAGCATTCCCTAAACTTCCACTGTGATTTGTGTGGACGAGGAACACAATCTGTCCTCAAGGATGATTAATGCCTCTGAAAGCAGAAGCAGATACTTTTGAGGATAAATAGCACACAAAAAAAGAATTTGTGTAAGTTTTAAAGGGGGGCAGGGCTAGTGGCAGCTCTGATCAATAGCATTAGCTGTGACAAAATACATAAAAAAGGGAATCAATGCTAATAAAGTGAGCTCAGCCTTGCAAGAAAGCCTCCACCTCCTCTATTCACCTCCAGATGTGTTGTCCTCCTTGTCCAGTCACATGTGAAGCATGGTCAGCTACCAGTGACACAAGGTCCAGGTCAAGGATCATGTCTATTAACAAATATTAATTGCCACCTTCAGGCAAAATGGCAGCATTTCAAATGAAAACAATGTCAAAAAGCCACTTTTCCAATTAGATGAAGAGAGAATGTTAAAAAATATTAAAACTAGCGTGCTAAAAATAATTAGAAACTGTCTTCGAAGCACCCTGTCTACAAATGTGTGTTGCATGATTATCAGTTGTCTAACAACTTTTTTATTCCATGCAAATCTTTCTTGAAAATAAAGCAAAGTAGTAGTATAACAGCATAGTTGTTAAGGGTCAGTGTACGGTTAAATGTCACATTGCACATTGATGAATATGTTCCATCTGCTTGTCGTGATGTTATTCAGGTGCTAACAACTGAGACTCCACTCTACATACCTGTGCTAACCTCCACTCTGTAAGCAGGCATGTCTCCCTCTCTTAGGTCTCAAGCATGTGTTAACAGAGAGAACACTTAACTGCATGACTGTGTTCTTAAAGCACCCAGTTCAACCAGGATAAGCAAAGAACCCTTATCAGCATCAACATCATTTCATATATTGAAATTAAAATTCCAAAAAATTGTAATGTTTGTGATTAAAATGAAACAATTAAAGATGGTTGTTACACTCATTTCAAGTTGTGGATATGCTCAGTACCTCCCTCAAAATTTATGGGGGAATAAATTTCCGTCAAAATTCAGTTTTTATATTTGTAGATAATTCAAAATTTGCATAAATATTATAGTGTCTAGTGTTTTGTATTTGTATCGCATGAACACATTTGCAGTCCCACCAGGATCTTTCAAAGAGGTCACATTACTTTTAAATCTACTGTATACTCATGGCCCAGGGAAACGGAATTAACTCTTCTTTTAGCATAACGGTTATAAGGAGCAGGCCTGCTACTGCAGCATTAACTCTTGTTATAATTACGCATGAGACATTCTTTAAGATTTAAGTAATAATAAAGGCCCACATAAGGGAAATATTCAAGATATTTTACAAAAATAGCTGAAAATCTGATTAAAAACATTCTTTGAAATTGCACTTAATCTAAGGGTACTGAAAGGTTGTGGCAGTATAATTTGTCCTCCATACAAAGCAAAAAGTAACTTTTGACATGTGGTCTCACCCAAAATTAAAGGGAGAAAAACTACTAATGCGAGTAGGATGTTTTCTGATAACAACAGGAAAAACCAGTTCAGTGTACCAGTGTGTCTGTAGTAAGTAAGTGTGTGTGTTAACTGCCGCTCTGAAACATGCACACAGTGTGTATGTGAGCTCTGCAGGATTGTGTTCTGGAGCGCAGCGCCCCACAGTGGCCCATCTTGGAATCGATGTAAGATCCTCTGCTCCAAGGTGGGCGCTACATTTACATAAAGGTGCATCCACTGTTTATTGTTTGATCAACTATGATGCATACTATGTTAATAAAAATTTAAGTTGACGTATTTTCCCTGACGAGGTACCCATGAAGAGGTTGAATTACAGGTTATTGTGGAGTGAGGACTGCAGGCCTTTTTTAATTTTGGAATGCAGATGTGTAAGGGACATAATTAGTAGATAAGAGTCCTAATTGGATCATGCTGTGTGTCTGCAGAGGGGGAGCACTAAGTATGTTTTATAAGTCCCATTGTGTGCAAATGCCCTTTTCTTTTGTAACTTATAACTCATCCATGCACCACTCATTGCACACAAAGTAGAAGGGAAGTCCTCCTTGTTATTGTTATCTTCAGATTGTTACTGCTGATGAATGAATACTTGACAAACTTTACCTTTGGCTATGTGATTGGTTTCAATTTGTTATCCGAATAAAAATACAATCTATTTATAACATTCCATCAATGTGAGAGGTTGGTAGAGCTGACTTAGTCAAATGAGGTAAAAAAAATAAAATAAATGATTTAAAAAAAACAGTACGGTGTCAAGGAGACATGTTTTTTTTGGTTGGCAAAGAATGCAGGGTGAAAACATCAAACAGGCATTTGCGTCTGCTTCACAGCAGTGTTGTAACATTTTTATGACACAGGTTCTTTTTCCTGGACTTCTCTCCTTGGCCATGTAAAATGTCAGAGAGGTAGAGGACTGACCGCCTACAGGCTGCTCCACAGAGGCAAATCAAAAGGCCGACTACCCCCCTGTCCAGCGCAAATAGCCGGCTTCATTGCCCTCGTTAGGTGGCCTTGTTATTTAAGCATGTCTGTGTCTTGGCCTCTGCGGGGGGACCTGCCATGTACAAACGGGTGAGGAATGTATCCACCCTTCTCTGAAGGCAGATATGAGCCCTATGGTACGCATCAACGTGGTCCGACAGGTCTGTAACTCCCCTGCTCACCTCCCCTTCCGTTAGGAGCGAGTGTTCACACCCAGCAGGAGTCGAGAGTAGGACTAGGAGGTGGGGCAGCAGCTGGGTGAAAACAGGGGTCTAACCCCAGCTCTGGGTGGCAGATTTCCCCCAGCTGTGCCCGTCTGAGGGGAAAAGCAGGCCAGAGGAAGCTCCATTAGTTCCAGGGGCAGCCCTGAGTAGCCGATGGCAGCAGCAGAGCAGAAACACAGTCCATCTCCTAGAATCAGCAATCCTCCACACTCAATTACTTCTCTGGGAAAGAGGTTTATGGACGATGAACACAGCCTCTGGAGCATCGATTCAAACTTTGCACAAGTTTCCTCATGTCATCGATGAAATAAGCTATTAAAAAACGATGCATATTTATGTATCTTAATATTGTTTCATATTTTCCCTGATATTTACAGCACGTCTACTCATCTTTCCTCCAACCATTGCTGCGACAGTAAGGAATCAAGGACATCAAACCACATGTTATACACAGCGCGGAGAGCACGTTGGACGTCAGGCATGCGATGTCTTTGTCCTGTCTGATACAACTCACTGCCTGTTTAATGAAGCTGATCCAACATGTAGTGTAAAGTAGTTCTATAACACTATTTTTCAAAGCATTGCTCTGCTGAAGAACTAAAGTCCCGTGGGAGACGTTTATAGAGGAGGATCATTTTCACATCAAAGTCAGACAGTCGCTCCTGAATGCTTCACCAGAGTTTGATTTATTCACATCGCAGTGTTTCTTCAACTCAAATGAAACAAATGGACACATTTTGGAAGATGAGACCATCCTCTAAGGGAGGGATAAGAACAACAAAAAGACCCAGTTGGCAGACAGGGTGTTGGTTGTTTACTGACCCATAACTCCTTTAATTACAAAAGTAGTTTATCTTTCACACCCCCTGGTTCTTAAAGTGAAGCCATTTCTTCTATAAAAATTGGTCCAAATTTGTTTTCTGTTTGACACAAGCAACTCTAAACCCACCTGTATCTGTTCACCAGTGTGTTATTGGTTTACTTTCATACATGTTGCAATATATGTAGTATATTAGCCTGATGTTGAATTTCTCAGTGTGTCAACACCATCATGATAAATTGAGATTTTCGGTGGCCCGTTTCTTAAATCTCTCTTCTTTATTCATCTTCCCTCATGTTTTTGGTTTTATTTTTCTGTTTGTGCTGATACCATCTCTTCTGTCTTTGTGTCTGTGACTCCATGTTAACTCGATTTGTGTGTTTGTCTATGTGCCTCGTAAGTCTTGGCCAAGTAATCTTGGCCTGGTCGCCTGCTGTGCTGTCTGTCATTCTTGCGTCCATTGACATTCAGACTGTGCAGCTGTGCCTCTTCATGTTTTTCAATTAGACTTCACTTCAAACTGCCCTGTTTGGAATTTAAAGGGCTCGCTCCTTGTTTACACATCCTGGGAACATGGGGAACAAAAATCTGTGGTGCAGACTTTTGTTTCCAGTAAGCATATGCATGTTTTTTTTTTCCTCTTGCGACCTTGTGCTATAGTTTCTGTGATGTTTACCTGACTGGGAGGACACTGTGACCAGTCAAAAGGAAAGAGATTGGGATTCGTGAGAATTCAACAGCAGCTGAAGTCGCTCTTTGTTAGCACAAATGCATCTGGCATTGGATTTTATGTTACCAGGGAAAAACACAGTATTTTGTGATTTTTTTTTGATGAAGAAAGTAGCAAATAATCGGATAAGATCCGACTCATCTCAACAGGTGTTCCCTCTGGTAACTGGGAAAACAGCCGAGCACCCAGGAGTGGGACTAAACAACCCAAAAGGCTTGCAGTTTTCCAATCACAACAGAGGTGTCATTTACGTCCCCGTCACCAGGCATGAACTGGACCCAGACTGAGCCGTGAGGAGACACGCTATTGATTCACGCAGCAAAGAAAGCCAGCTGCCATTAAAGCCATGACAGTGGAACTGTACAGCATCGATCTGCAGGGCCGTGGCCCCACCATATTATTTATAGAGGAGCGCTCCATCCACTACTCTCTTATGTCTGATAATTGATGGCAAGTGGGGCCTTGCTTCCTACTCTGACCCTGACAAAATGAAAGTCAGATGGATTACATCTAACACAATTATATTTGATATTGTCAGATTAAGCCACGCACAACAAGGCATGCTGGGTGAGCAGAGCTGAGGAATTTACTCTTTGAGGTTTTCTCACTTTAGTGGGGAGAAAAGGTCTATCTGTGGGGAGGGAAATAGGAGCTCATGTTGCTGCGTGTGGCTGTAATGTTGTAATGTGTGTGTGTGTGTGTGTGTGTGTGTGTGTGTGTGTGTGTGTGTGTGTGTGTGTGTGTGTGTGTGTGTGTGTTTTTGGGTGGGGGGGATAAGTGAATAGGTTATGTTGAACAAAACCAAAAAATATTCTAATGTATATTGGAGCCTCCACCTGCTTCAAAGGCCGACTGTCGCAGTTGGTTTTGCTGGATTTGAAGAAATAAATACATTAACTGAAGTAATAGTTGGATGATTCCATCAATGATTCATTTCCACCACATTTATGTGAACTTTTCACATGTAGTAGGTGGACTGAACACTTTGTATTTACTTCCACCTCAGTACGATAAAGTTGTTTATGGTCTTGTGGTTTTTCTGTCCTTCTGGAAACACTTCTTCCTCTGTCTTTCTTCTAGGAGATCTATTTAAAGGAAGAAGTCTTTCATTTAATTTCATAATCCCACTTCCTCAACATCCCAGTGAAGAATGTATCATGAACTCTGTTGAAAGCAGAGACTGATGTCACTGAAGGACCAACGTCTCTGACAGGCAGAGCCCAGAATTTTTACAGAATATGAATTTAAATGTTTTTATTTACATTTATTGTTCATGTTTGTACATGTCTGTGTACATAAAGCTTGTACGTACCCTTTGCCGAACTATGAAACCTCTAATTTAGTCAAAGTAGGCTCAAAGGGGCACAGAGAACTACAGTAGCGTCCGCCACAGACGTTTTCTGTCCCATCAATGACAAGCAGACTGTTATGTTATCATTATGTGGTTCACATGCATTTTTACACTAATCTAATTACTCTGGATGACTGTAATGCAATTTAGACATTGTTTATTATTCAATTACAGGACATATTTCTCTCTTAAACATGCAATGCATGGCCTTAAAGCCCCTGCTTATGGTTCAGAAGTTTCTCCAGTCAGTGGAGATCATCGTGATCTGGAATTAAATTAGCCTAACAGAAGGGGTAGCTCCTTATGTGAATTAAATTGTAACGACAAGCTCGTTAAAATTCATTTTCTTCTCTGATTAGATTTAGCATCGCCATCAATGCTTCACAGATATGTCTGTTCTTCATTCATATTTGAGAGGAAAAAAAAGCATAAATCTTACAAATTGGATCCTGTCTCCTCTTGTTAAAATGATAGAGATTTATAGCTTGGCCACAGCACAAGGTCTCAACCGCCTGCCTGTTCCTCAACATCAGCTTCAAAAATATATCAACATAAACGTTTCATTCTGCAATAGTCACAGCAATTGAACTAAATTGGATTAAATCTGCATCATCCATGTCTCCCGTTGGATTTTTATGTCCAATTAATTAGCAAAACTAACATTCTTATTAGATACCAAGAGTGTGTGTGTATGTTTGTGTGTGTGTGTGTCTGTGTGTGTGTGTGTTTTGCACACACAGCAGCACTTGGCCGTGTCCATAGCGTAGTGTGTGCGCTTGTATTTTACCCTGCAAATTGCATCTAGTTTAGATTTCAGGGTTGTTCACATGAAGGCGCTATAAAGACTGTGCATGTACGACAAATTATTGAGTGTATGGTTAGTGTTTAGATTTACTGTGCATGTGCTTCGAATGTATGTTTCCTCCTAAGGCTGCAAGCAGACCGGGAGTTCCCTCCAACAGAAGCAGAGGAGGAGGTGAGGAGGAGCAGTCTGGTTGGCTCACTCTCCTGCTGGTCTGGCAGGCTAGCTTAGCCAAGTGTTTTTAACACCTGGAGTTCTGGCTAGGCCCTCTCCAAGTACCGCACTATAATTACTTGCTAAGGAGCTCAATAGAGGTAATTCGCTTGATGACAAAGAGAGGAAGAAAAACAACAGCTTGAGATATTGAATGTCACTCAAACTGAAAATTGTCCCATTCAAATGACGGCGTGCGTTACGCCACAGTTACTTGCTGTCATCTTAATTTAATGGGGTCTCGTCATTTGTGATATTTGATTTCATTTTTCACCAGCAAAGACAGTAGGTCCTATATGTATGGTCAACATATGGTCACATATTAGATTACTCATATGTTGTGTTTTGTTTAGAAGATATCATCTTTCTCATTCAGTGGCTGCATATAACATATGTTCTCTTCCTTTCCTCAGATCACACCAGTAGTTGAAGTCTATCTGTTACCTGATACTACCTTTATATCTGCATAAAAGAACATTTATCTCTGAGTAAACCAGCATGTCTTTTCATTATTTTTACACAAAGAAGTTGACTGTTGGCACTTTCACCTACCCGCCTGACGTTTGGAGCAATCAAGCACGTCAAGAGGCGCCACTGGGGCTCGGTGCTTTGCTGATGGTACTTCAGTGGTTTAGGAGAAAATCTTCCTAATGGTTATTCAAATCATTCACAGGGGTTCACTGTCAAAGAGGTGGCTTTGTGAGACACGGGGCTTGAGGAATCTAATTTGGAATATATGAGGATGAACATATCATTTTCAGTAAGTGACATTAATTGGAAGTTTTTGTTGTTGTATTTTTAGGTTTGTTAATTTGTTATCAGGAACAAATAAACAAATACATAAAAACTTCAAAATCTTCTTGAACAATTTTCAAGAAAAATGTGGGAGGGTTGGGGGTGTGACAGGGCAGAACCTATCAAACTTTGCAGTCACTCTTGGTGCTAAGACAGATCAAAGATTTTTATTTTTCCATTTTCTTTAACATTGCAACCAAGAACCTCTGGGGGGTTTTTTCTACCCACGATTAAAGGATTTCAGTAGATTTGGGTGTAGGTCCAAATGAAGAGGTCAGAATTTTTTGCACTTTTGTGACCCTTCCGAACTTCTTGACAACTACACTACAAACAATGGGGCACCTGTGTTGACTCTCTGAATCATAACCAACCCAACTAAAAATTACATAATTGACTACTATCTGTAGATCTCTTTATCACTAGATGAATTGAAGCAACAGCGGAGACAGCTGAGAAATGGAAGCACATAATGTTTTTGCTGAAGGGGGGAAAACTGACATCATCCTGGACACCACAAGTTTCCTGTTTTTCCCCTCTCAAAACATAATGGCTGTTTGTCTCTGCGGTGATGTCCTTTCTTTGTATCTCTCCTCAGGAACAGGAAATCCATGCTGAAGACTCACTATGGTGCAAAAGAAAATGATGACAAGAGAGAAACCCCTTTGAGCATAAATAATGCCTTACAAAGCTTGCCATGTTAAACTGTTGTGATGGCTTGAAGTTATTTGAAGCAGTACACAACAAAGAAATAATTTAGAGCCCTTACATTCTGCTATGATTTGATTTAAACATTGTTTATTGTGAAATTCCATTCATTCCTGTTTTTTAGGCATGTTTAGAAATCACATAATGCTTCTGAGATTAGATTTATTTTCTTTTTCTACATTCTGCGTGGCATCCTAAATGAATCATCAATTGTCTCATGTCTCTGTCTTTATCTAAATTGTATTATAAAGTCAAAAAGAAGCACAATACATCTTCAGCACAGCTATCATGGCAAGTAATTGAACATATCAGTTCACAGAAGCTAATAAGACCTAGTTTTGTAATGTAGGAATAGTACATTGACAAACGGATTGCATTTACTTCTTCCTGCCCTGCTTATTATCAGTAACTTGTAATATAAATATGCAAATCTGCTGCCTGAACTTTCCAGTCGTCCGTTGAGGCTATTCATCTCCTTTAAAGTGTTCATTTACATGTGGAGAGTCCCCATGCATCAAGCCGTGTCATTTTGAAAGCAAATATTAATCAATTTTGTATTGTGGATAGCCCCTGAGCTGTGTGTAATACATGCAGTGTCTTTGCCAGGATGGATGTACGCAGACACTTCTCCATGCAAACTTGGGGGGATAACTGTAGAGTGTCTGCCCTGTTAAGAGGATTCTGTATTACAGTGCTTTATCATATATGGTGCATTATGCTCTGACATATCTTCACTGATTTTACTTACTGAAGAAAGTGTTTTCTTGGTCCCTTGATACCCCTCCATGTCAAGTAATCCAGCTTGCTATACTCATGTAGTCGGAGAGACCTAATTTTACAATAATTAAAACATAAATTTTACAGTCACGGTTTTAAACTTGCAGATATTCTCTCTCTCTCTCTCTCTCTTTCTCTCTAATGGATGATTACTTAGACTCTGCCTGGCCAGCTGGTATTTTGACTTCCTTTAAGTGACCTATCTTATGACTATGACTGAATCGTTCAAATCACACAACTAACACAATGCCTGTTTAGTTTATAATAACAGCTCAGCCTCTCTCAAAACGTTTCGGAAACAAGCTTGAGTCACGTACACTAGTCTGTTTCACATGCTATGATCTGTAAATATTAATACCAGTCAGAACTCATTAACCTCATTCCACTGGACCGCAGCATGACTATTCAGTTTCACAGGAAACTGCATCCGTTTCACTTGAGTGGAATGCACATGGGAAAGATTTCCTGTGTGATTTCTGGTTCTCTGACACGTGGCCCATAATTTGGCTCACGGCATCATAATGTTTGAAATAACAAGCTGCCAAATTTGTGTCATGTTTTCGTACGGTGAGTGCTGCTAATTTCATCAGCTAGTGATGGGGAGAGGCTGTCTTTGGCCTTGTGACGCAGCCGCAGAAGCTGTGATAGATTCAAAGCTGTTTGTCCATCTGTTGGTACCGTATGCACTGAGCTCTTCTCTTTACGGCATCAGAATATCTCAGCCTTTGCATCATCCGTTGGCACCAGCTTTTATTAAGATAATGAATTATTGCTGATTTGGCTTAAAGGCTTTTTTGATGCACTGAGTTTAGTATAAATATTTCCAAGCTGCACTTCTTAATTATATAATAATTACCACACATTACCAAGATAATATGCTAAACTGAGATGATGAACTAACAAGTAGTAAATACTTAACCTGCTAAAGATACTCTTTATAGCCTTGTGATTGTGTGCCTGTAATCATGCATACATGATAAGATAGCCTTTAAAGCATTCATAAACCATTTTGCTCAACTGCAGTAGCCTGTCAAAATAACCTATTGTATTTATTTACACATGTTTTTAAAAAAAAAAAAAAAAAAATTTCCAAAGATTATCATCCATTTAGATTGAGTTGAACATTGTTCGTACACAATTTTGGCATTCAGAGAAATTCCTGAATTAGAGATCATCAACTGCAGACGTTTTGAACACAGTAATCATCCAGGAGGAAAACAGACTAAATTGTGTCTGCAGTACATGTTCATCATTGGAATACAACAGGAAAAAGAATCATACACATACTTCCTTTGCTTCTTTGAACAATCAGCTCTGCGTTATCGTATGTTCCGGTTGCGTGTAAATGCAGTCATGCCTTACAGAGAAGTTCTATTAGTGCTTCTGATGCCCTGACGAGCCATCATACTGAGTAATAACACATGAAGCCAGCCTGCTGAGTTTTTGGAGACGTGAAACAAACCTTACTAAGCAATCTGACAGGCTGAAACAACAATCCTGATAAAGCCAATCTAGCCACTAAGTAAAAACAGAGCATACAGCAAATACAGCAGCCAGGCCCATTTCCCTAAGGGCTCCCTCCCACTCAATAGCATCAGACACGGCAGACAAACGATGATAAAGTGATCCTCTCATGACTTTGACAGGCATGACAGACAGCAGCAGCGCTGGTCCATGCAATAACGCCAGTCAACCAGGCTCTTGTCCAAAGCACAGCAGTGAGATACGCTTTTCATCTCCAACAATGCAGTCAAAGAAAACACCTACACTCTCAGTTCTGCTCCCAATTACACACAGCATGTTCATAAATGAAGGCATATTGATGCTCTCCCACCAGGATCACATAGATAGATAGATAGATAGATAGATAGATAGATAGATAGATAGATAGATAGATAGATAGATAGATAGATAGATAGATAGATAGATAGATAGATAGATAGATAGATAGATAGATAGATAGATAGATAGAGAGATAGAGAGAGAGAGATAGAGAGAGAGAGAGAGAGAGAGAGAGAGAGAGAGAGAGAGAGAGAGACAGACAGACAGACAGACAGACAGACAGACAGACAGACAGACAGACAGACAGACAGACAGACAGACAGACAGACAGACAGACAGACAGACAGACAGAGACACACACACACACACACACACACACACACACACACACACACACACACACACACACACACACACACACACAGGTGATTATTCAAAGGAAAACAGAAGTAAATAAAAAGTGTTTTCTATTCTTTATCTATATGGATTCAATCATTTCTTGTACTTTCAGGGGACTTTAAAATACACAGCAGAGCGTATTTGATTTGAAGAAGCTCAGGAAGAACAACAAGGCCACAAGGAGAGCGGTAGAGCCAAAATGTCAGGTACGTAACATCAGAGCTAGCTCACTTGTCTCCAGCGCACAATAGCCTCCAGGAGCAAACAGCTTGTAGCCATTTCAACATAGGTCATCCATTTCTCTCTTAATTATAATCATATTGCAGCATCGAGGTCTAGCGTTCCTTAACATATTCTTTGTTCTGAGTCCCTTTTGTCTCAGGTAATGGAATGTCAGCTCAGTGTGATTCCCGTGCGTCGCAGAGTGTTGATCAAAGTGACCCCTGTAACCCGCTGCTCTTGCAAATCAATACACACAGTCAAGAGGAGCTGACAAAGGCAGGCACAACATATAATAAATGACAATTCACCATCACAATAGCAAGAGCATATCTGACAACTACAGCTCATGGCAGTAATTTTCATGTGATGCCAAGTTGTTATGTTCAAAGTGGGATTCATTTGCCAGGACTGTCTCACACAGATGCTGATATTACAAGGCTGACTTGTAAGCACCTCATCCCCAAGTCATACGTTCCCGCTGAGGCTGTCCCACCCAAG
This sequence comes from Antennarius maculatus, assembly GCA_013358685.1. Taxonomy (NCBI): domain Eukaryota; kingdom Metazoa; phylum Chordata; class Actinopteri; order Lophiiformes; family Antennariidae; genus Antennarius; species Antennarius maculatus. The sequence goes on from CM023606.1 coordinate 5,286,674, forward strand.
TGCTGACAGAGGCAGCATTACAGTTGTGTCTTTTTATTGTTGTTGTCTTTCAAAGGGAGCTTATATTGAAAGCAATTTTCCTCTTAAGGGAGCAAATTGTTCACAGAAAATTGTAACTGCCATTGCTTGGAGATGATTGGCTGCATCTTTTCTTGTTGGCAGCCATGAATGGAAGGATTTCATATGCGGGAGGGGAGAGGAAATAAAAATGGAGAAGTGAGTAATATGGGACGTGTAGTGAAAAATGAATGTGAAATTTTGCACACCCTGTATGACAGAAATGATGTTTTACCAGGTGAAGGAGGAATAGAAATCTGATGTGATTTTTTTTTTTTTTTTTTGGCAAGCAGAGAGGTGAAAACATGTGTTTTGGGTTTAGAAAATGCAGATTTTGTTATAAGCTACGCTGTGGGGCCATCAGGAAAAAAAAAAAAAAAAAAAAAAAAAACGGAGCCTGGCCATTTCCCTTCATGTTTTGCAGCTTTGTAAGGATCAAGAGGATTTGTTTCTGCTGGCAGATTGCCCGTCACCTGAAACAGAAAAGCCATTTGGAATAAACGGACTTCTATGTTGTGTTGTGGCCAAATCACCAAGTCGACCATCACTGATGCCAAATGTCAAATGTTTGTCAGGGTCAAAAACAGACGAATGACATATGCATGAGGTATTTGTCTCATTGTGAATATATGTGCCTACTAATTTGCAGATTTAGCACGAGACGTTTACGAACACCGGCATTATGCTTCTGTTTGAAAACTACCTTTTGTATTATGATACACATAAAATGGAATATGTCCTACTCTGTACTTTAATCCATGCATGCCGTTTATACCAGTTGTGAAATCCAAAGTCAAAGTGCTACTAAACAGTAAAACTCATGAGTCGACTTTACGTTTAGAGTTCAGTGAGTTGAAGTAGTGTCGCTGGAGTTTTCTTCTCCATCTCTGTCTCCTCTCCCATAAGTAACCCCCACCCTCCTCCTCGACTCCCACCAACCAACAGGTCCCTGCAGCTGCTGCTAATTGCCCAGATCCTGACATTTCTCTTACTATAGACATAATGAATTATGAAAGTGTCAGACCTAGCCCAGCATCCCTCACACAAACACACACAAATGAACACAACCTTCCCACACCTCCTATACGCCTATTGCTTTGGGCTGGCCTGCCCCATCCATTAGTTGTTATTGTTTTCTCTAAACATGACATTGATTCAATTTACCAGCAATCAATTTCAAATGGTTCTGACATTCAGATATGACCTTAAAGCCAGTCAGACCGAGAACTATGATTAGGATTAAACTTTTGTTAATGAGGTGATTTCTCTTCACACGGGGGCATGTGACATAATCCAACAGGAAGGATTACTAAAAATTAGATCGATTATTGTGGATCAAAGTGCTTTAACTTGATTACTCTATGCCCCCTAGTTTGTGTAATTAATAACCCCCCTCTCAGTTGCAGAGAGCAGTTTATTAATAACAGTATATAACTTTGCTCATTATTGAAATGGCAAGGGCCATGCAATCTGTTCTGCAGGTAATGTCATAATCAATGGTGCCCAACACGCGTGTTAATTACCACAGTTATTAATTGTTACAGTTGGACTCGAATGCTGCATGCTGTCAGCTCCTTTGTCCTGCTATGTATGGCAATCAGCGGATTGAAAATGGCAAATCTAATTAGCCATTCAGCAAGCAGGCTGGGAATCCAAATGAGACGGTATCAGCCCTGACAGCTGGCAGCCGAGGCGCCGTTCACACTGGGCCATGAACAAAACCAGCATTATCCACTGCCCCGGGAACAACAGGAAAAAGCATGTATCGCAAACTAATAAATACATTCACAGCAGCGACCTGCCATATCGCACAATGAGCTAATGAAAAGCCTGCTTGATGCCTTTGTTTGAGTACAAGGAGTGTTTATGCATTTATCTGTACCGGGTGCACCTCTTCCATCCAGCAGGCAGTGGAGTGCTTTTAGTGCAAGAGAGAGATTCTGCATCGAATGTTTCTCCTGGTATGGATATCGCATGATTGAAAAAAAAGCATCAAATTATCGCTCATCTGTGTTTAATTGCTTTATTAACTGAGAAATTGTCAGGTAAGTATTAAGATACATCATTTTTCTAAAAGTAAATTCTGAGCTAGTTCAAGGAGGATTTAGGCCTCATATTCATTTCTCTTAAACCCAATAATGTGGGTTTGTGTTTATGATTTTATTTGGAACTCATATTTCTTAAACTGTAGTGGAAATTCTGCCCTGGACGTACTTGGATTTTATGTCACACACACACACACACATCACCGTTTATCTCCAAATGATCTACACTTCATGAATCAACAGTCTGCATTTCACATCTTTATCATGTAGCTTAAGAAGGAGAACTGAATATCATTAATTAAATTTGATCGCTTCACACCAGTCTAGGATTCAAAAACCTGCAGTAAGTATTTGCAAACTTTTAGCGTATTTATTGATAACTACAACGACATGAACATTCTTGGCGTCCACCTGATGACAACAAGGCCATTCTCACAAAGCCAGTGCAAATCCCTTTTTTGGTGCATCCAGATTTTGCTCAGAAAGTCACAACAAATTAAATATAGTCATAATAATTTATGTAGGTATATATAGTTATACCTACATCATTACCATGGCAACCAGTATAAAAAGGTCGATAAGACCTATTCTGATTACTTGCAAATAATACATTTTTTTGCTCTGATTTTGTTCTGTAACAACTTCCAACAACTAACAACTAAGCAATCCACCATGTAGTTAGTTATCTCTGCCTCAAATTACCGTTACCTGAAACCCATCAACCTCGATAATGTGAGGAAGACAACACAAAAGACACAAGTAAACCTTTGACTAAGCAAGGTCATTGTTGTTGAGACAATATGCAAACTAAGCAGTTTCAGATTTATCCAATAGAGTGAGTTTATGAAAAACCGGAGTTGTTGTTCTCCAAGGCCATCTGCATAGCATGGTGTGTGGTATGACTCTCTCTCTTACACACACACACACACACACACACACACACACACACAAACATCCATATTTAAAGCAGACAGCAGCTTGTGTCTCCATCCAGAGAGCACCTGTAAATAATGCAATGTTAAAGGTGGCAGCCAGGAGGGAATTACCAGGAGAACAGGTGGATGGACCCCCCAACCCTTCATCTATGCCCCCACCCATGCACCATCCCCAGCCCGTCATGCCAAGTGTGACTCTGCCTCGCTATCCATGTTCTTAACATCACAGGTGCTGAGCTCTACAGTGCTGGCCCACAGGGGCCGCCGGACTTTCCTTTCGCCATACTCAAGCAGTGATGGGCAATAAAAACACTTCACACCTTAAATGAAAGATACAACTTTAAATATTTTACACACATTCTGCATATGCAATTTATCCACACCTGGCTCTTAGGAGCAACAACATCTGGTAGCTGTTGCTTTAGAGGCAATTAATTCTTCATCCAGTCAGGGTCCTTTCTGAAAATGTGGCAGAGGGACTTATGTGTTACCAAGATGAGTGCAAATGTTGTGATTACAGTGCAATTTAGTACCATCAAAATAATAACTAGTGCTGAAGCAAAATGTCGTCAACTTTTCTCATCAGTTAAAATTTTTCACTCAAAGTTACGGGGATTAGAATTTTAGAATTGAAGAAAATAGGAAATAGAATTATAAGTGGCTTGATATTAATTCATTTCAACTATTTTTGAAGTGTTATAGAAATCACTGAATGAAAAAGACAACAGAAAATTTTCAAATTAGTGCATAATCTTGTTTCCTTAAATCATTAAGCCTACAATATATATATATATATATATATATATTAAGGGTAATTTTGGAGCGGCATCATGTCCATGAAGAAATTTAATTTGTCTATGAGTGAATGAGTAACCGTTGAGTTGATATCTTTTGCTCTAAACGCTATAGGTTGTCACTACTTTGATTTCAGAGGCTAACGTTTGAAGGCTTAAAATAAAAGTGGTTATCATGATGGAGTTAAAACAACACCTAAGTGGTTTATTGAGTTACGAGTATTCGTGCTGCACTCTGTTTCATCTTTAGTGCAGGAAATCACTGTTTTCCTGCTGTCTTAATAGCCTTAAACATTCACCTTCTTTCGGCACTGATAGGATTTCTTTGTTTATTGCTGTCTTTTCCCATGGGAAGAAAAGTAGTTGTGGAGTTCAGCTAAGTGAGAACACTCTTGCATGTCCATGTACTGTATAATAACATGGAGACACCATAATACCTCATGAGATGTTTACTATGACCATACTACCACCAAGGCCTGATTCCATGGCACGGATGTGAGAACTGCCACAATAAAATCTTGACAAGGTTATAAAAGAACAAAACATTCCTCTGTCAGTGAGAAAGCTCAGGGAAGTCAGAGTTTTCTAAATCTGCAGCAAAATATGAGTTTCTGTTTTGAGAGAATTTATGCAGTTTAAGGTCAAAGGACTGGCGGTGGTGGTGGAGAGAAATGATTAAAACTGAATGTCATAATGTACTTCCTGTCTTGTGTCTGTTTGGGTTTGCCTGCTGTTTGGGTGAGCGCAGAGCTGAAACCCAGTGCAGGTGAAGTTAAACTATTACAACACTGTTACTTTGTTTGGAGGGTGGGGTTAAGGTGTTAGATGGACACTGGTTGTACTGGCTGTTTATCATAAACATAGCCTAGCCCAGAGAGGTCCATCTGCTTTGATTTTATTTAGTGATTCCCCCCAGGGGCCCTGAGCTGGAGCGAGAATAACAATACTTGAGCCCATCTGTTCCTGCAGAACCAGCCCCGGCTAAATTACCACACGCTACGAGCGGCTGGCATATGCTGTGGCATAAAGCGACAAGAGGGCATTGTGTGCCAGCTGTTCTGTTGACAAATACTTATCTGGCACTTCTGAAGTCAGCTTGCTAAGCTGGTTTCAAGTTTTACTAAAACTAAACGGGGTAAGGTGTGGAATTGGGTTCCAGTTGCAGCAATGCTAGTATTCATGAATAATACATGCTGGTCCCCTAGCACCCCCCCCCCCTTTTTTTTTTTTTTTTTGTAGGACATTGTCTGGAGAATTGGGTCACTAGATGCCGTTTTAATCTGAACATATAGGCCAGATAAAGAACTAAAGCCAACCAATTGGTAAAACAGAACATACATAGTCTAATCTTAATCTTTCTCATCGTCCTGTACGCATAACATACTGTAATCATATTGTTGTATGTTTACAAGTCAATGAATGATAGCTGGGCCTAAATTAGGCTTGATCATAGTAATCTTATTGGTCAGGAGCATGTATCGCATATCGCATATATTATGTTTTATTGTCCCAGAAAAGCAATAAAACATCTCATGGGACTTCAGCCGTAAGAGTGCATCATGTTATGATCACACACTGAAAATATTAAATCACAGAAACACTCAGCAGTCAAATGGTTCCTCTACTTTTAGCTGCTCTTTTGATTAGCTTAAAAGCTCCTCATTCAAACAGAAAAATCCCAGCAAATCATCAATAACAGCAGAACCAGACTGAACCGAAAACTGCTGCAAAGCAGTATTTACTATTAGAATCCTTCATCATCCACTTGTGAACACAACTCTGCAGCTTGAGAAAAGCTGCGTAGCCTCTGACACTCAACCAATGTGAGAAAATGAAAATTAAGTTAAAATGTTTTTCAGTTCAATTAAAAGTTTTAGCAGACTTAATTAAACTATAGTATGTTGTCAAGTGGTGTGTAGATACAAGTATAAAAGTAACTCACGGAGGAAGATCAGTGTTCTGCCACCACCTCAGGTTAAATGTGTCAAGCCTGTTGCAAAGCCTGTTGCACCACACATAACAATGATGTATCAACGGGTGGTGGAAGAAGTACTTTTCAGATCCTTGGCTTAAGTAAATGCACTAGTACGTAAATGTAAAATAATCCGTCACAAGTAGCATGGGAATCCTGCGTTCAAAAGTTTTCAGTTCAACCTCAGAAATATTACAACACAATATTGGCTACTTGTCAGATAAAACGTGCTACTAATCTACCAATAGATTACATAGGTTAATAGACTCAATACTGATTCATAATTTGTTGTTTTAATAGTCTCTTTGGGTACAATTTCTATACATTCAAATCACCAGCTAGACATTATTGATTAGGGTTAGAAGACAAAACAGCTAATCTGTAAGTCCACATTAAGTTTTAAATGTTTGTAAATTATTTTAATGTAAAATCTTCCAGTGAAAATGAATTGCAGCTGTCAAGTAAAAGCGATGATTGTTCCCATTCTTTTCTGGTAAGGGGTCTGTCACTTAAAAAATTGTATTAGTCAAAATGGCTTGTTAGAAAGAAATAAAATGTTAAAGGTAAAGCCAAGTACTGAATCTGAATCAAGTCTTAGAATATTTAATGTCACAGTGTTCTTCTCCTACTTCATTTATGTTTACCCAAAGTGATTGTGGAAGTACGGTGAGCCTCACAAAATTTCCAAAACCTGTGATCACAACACTCTGAACATGTCACGTACCCTTCAAAATGGGCTTTATTATGTTAACATTTACAGGAACATCACTGACATTAATTTTCCAACCATTACACATGTCTATAGTGTACAGATGCAACAGAAATAAATTCCCATCCTCCGTTCTGAGACTTCTCTCACAGAGAACAAGGCTCCAGTCGGTGACAAGCTTCAGCAGTGCAGAAAAAAGTTCACACAGGATCATCTCCTGTCAGGATCCCGGAGACGGTGGAAACAACCACGGTGTCAGGGGAAACCAGTTTATAAAACGTCCTTACAGTTGTTTCATACCCAGAACTACATCATGGATTTTTATTTATAAAAATATGCAGTACCAGTCTAAACATATATTGGAAGGCATGTCCAAAGTTTTAACTAGTATTGTGTAAATGCTGATGCCAAACTGTTTGTGGTTTGAGCTAATTTTGTGTCATTTGTTAAATACTACAAACACCTTATCTGAACCCACAGTATAACTGGTTTGCTTTGGGTACTTTTGATTATAATTTAACTAAATTTTAAATACATATACATATTTGGTACCCCAAGGTTACCAGCCTTGTGCCTCATTCTGTTCCTTAACTCTACACTGTTCAACGTCACTATGAACATTCAGTAGTTGCTATTAGACAGCATAAACTACAATAATTCACTTTAATATACAGTTAAGAGGAGCAGGTATAACCAAACTGGTATCATGAGCCCCATTTTATTTTCTCAACAAAGGGACAAATTTATAATATTAGAATAAATAATAATGTTTGATCACAACTGTTTTGTTATCTGGTGCATGGCTGGAAACATTGCATGTCACATCTTCATGGAAGGTGCCTAGAGTCAATGCTTGCCATAGCGGACAGAGAAAAAGGCTTTGTAAACATAAAATAAGCTTAAACTTCAAAAACACCGCACAAGAAACTCTTCATACTTCCCTCTTCTTTTAAAGAAATGTTACAGAGTTTTTCAGTATTTCACCTCACTGACCCTATGAATGCTTGGAGTGCTCTGCTAACAGGGCTTATAGCAGGAGCCATTGTACAAGTCTCCCGTCTTGCATTTATCTGCCATCTAACTCGGCATTAGAAATGCACAGCGTCCTTTACGTCTACTGAGGAGAAACAAATTTGTATTCTGTAACACAAAACTCTGATGTCTCCTAACCAACAAATTAGAACTCAGTGTGACTTCCAATGAGATGGAATAAAAGAGCAAAAGCTAGATGTTTCCTGATAGGTCCACTTGGGGATAGAGCAAAAGTGCAGCATTTGTGGGGCAAGAATGTAGAAACCTTTGAAACTCTTGCTATAGCTACATCAGTTTCTGCAAAACATACTGGAAAAGACACTGACAGAGCAGGATGTGGAATATGTTGACTAATTCAAAGAGCAGAACACTCTGGACTTGATGCGACTGCACAGAAGGTTAAAAGATATACTGTTGATGTTAATACCTTGATAAATCTATGCTACTACGAGATTTTACACAACTTTTGGAACAGTGCACACGGGGTGGATGAGGATTTGCACACTGCGCTGCTTCCTAAATGTGGCGTAATTGAAAGCTCCCTTCTTCAAAAGTGATTAAGAATAGCAGGACTCCTCTTTTCTTAAAGTAAATGAGTTGGCCAGGCTTCTCCCACTAGCTCATCTTGTTTTTGTTGCACATGTCTCGTCAGTCACGCCAACGTGAACATACCCTCCTGCCCATCTCTCACCTCCTCCTTCCTCCCCGAGCAGGGAGTGAACCTTCATAAGGCCTTCCTTCGTCATCCACCTCCAACGCTCAGCTGTGAGTTACGGGAAAGTTACATAGGACTAAAACACAGCACTTCAACTAATGCACAGTGCAAATAGGCTTCTCCACCTCTCATCCATCTCTCCAATCTCCAGAGATGGGTGAGAATTACAGAAAGGTGGTGTGGAGCGACTTGACTCGGGACAGCACCCCTGACAGCAGGCAGCTTTTCTTCGTTCAATTTATTTCCCATTTTTGGTCTTTCTGGGAATCTCCTGTCCTGGGAGAGGTGGTGTGGCTGAAGTGAGGAGAGGTTGGGGGTTGGGGGGGGGAGTCTACTTGTACAGGCTCATTGTCGGACTCTGATACATGCACATATAGGCATCACACAGCAGGCGTCGGGCCTGGCCCTGGATGCTCTTGGGATCCAGAGCGTGGAGTTCCTCTGGAGTCATTTTCAGATAGGCCTCCACTTCTGGACAGGGGGACACCTGGGGGATGTTAAAACCATTCTGTCCTCCTGCAAAGCCACATGCATTATCATTAGAAACAATTGGCTCATTCGTTAAAGCGAAGCCACAATCACAACTTATTCTTGGCATTTTCCGTTATTTTTGGATTCTGATGTGACAAAATAAGAAGAAAAAGAAAAGAAGAAGACTGTGACATAATAAGTGAATACCTCAGGCTGCATCAAACTGTCTCACAAAATTGCAAAATGTAGATATGGATGTGAAGTTGCTATTAGGCAATCATTAAATAGTTTTATGACTTAAAATTATTACTTATTCACATTTTTTTTTGCCACAAATAAAATAAAAAAACAGCAGTTACAACAAAGAACACAATGATGATCAACTGATCACACCAGTCACTTTTTAATGAAGGATTTCATGCCCTTTCCTGTTTGAATTTTTTCCCCTTTATTGGCAAGTCAAAAATTTTTAGAAAGTAATTTCACAGAAAAAAGTACAAGTTCATAAATAGTTGTTTCCTCATGGTGATGTTGGAGCTGACAAATAGATGTATCTATTATTCATACTTTATGGCAATGATGTATAATTCAAACCTGAATTATAATCTATTAACTTAAGCTCAAAACGGAAGCTTTTAGTTTTAGTTCTACAATTCTGTGTGTGTCCACTGACAACTTTGCAATTCTTTCACCAGAAATAATTTCTCGTAAATCACAACCTTTACTCAAGAATCAAATTGATTTCATAACAAATGCAGAAAGGATATGTCAAAACTCCTACCATCACGGTCAGCCATGCTGTCAAAGAAGAGCCAGGCCGAATCTGCACTGCCGTACTTGACAAAGGCCACGTAGTGACTGGTTTCAATGCACAGCACAGCAAACAGCTCCATCCTCTGGCGGGGATAACTGCCCTGTCGCCCTGTGCCTTCTTGCAGCTCCTTCGGGACAGACAGTTTGACATGCCGATGGGTTTTCCTCCTCGGGTGGAGGTGAACCTAAATCAATACAAGCACCATTACACAGACTGTTTGTTGGAGTGGCCTCTTAAACCTTGCATAAATATAGTCTACATGATTCATAATGTATTAACAAAAACCTAAAGTTGAGGGTACGAACTGCCAGACGGGAAATCTAGATATTCATCCAATGACATTTCGCTCAATGCACCAATACTATTGTTAAAATAGTAATGAAACCAACAAACACTGTCCTACATTCTGCTCTAGCAGCCATGCTTTTGCAACATAGCTTCTTCACTGGTGCATCATTCCTTTGGATTTGGCACCACCACATGGCCAATCTTAACACTTCTAAGATCTAGTCTCACATTAATGCCCTCTGTTTACCTGCGTGTTACACTTTTCACAGAATTGTTTAATCTTGCCGGCTGTAATATCCCCATCTTCATAACAGTCTCGACACTCGTACAGAGCCAGGCCTCCACAGATTCGACACTCCCTTGGAGCTAGACAATGAAAACACATGTCTTTATTCTGGCTGATACAGGAGTGCAGTTTTTCACGTTAACGTGCTGAGCTGAACAGCAGTGTTAGCTCAGTGGGATTTTAGTAATGAATGCCACACAGCTCTGAATCAACATTGTGGGAAAATGCAATAGCTGCAACTCACTGTCTTCGAGCAGGTCTGTGATGTCTAACTCCAGAGAGGGGAAAATCTTGTTGAACATTTTAAAGTCCTTGCCGAAGCGGGGCATCTGGATAATAAGGCAGGAGGGAGCCTGGAGAGTCAACAAAAACAGATAAATAAAACTTATAACATCAAGTTTTGCATTTCCTGGAAGTATATAGAAAGAAAATACAGATGACCGACCGACATGGAGAAATTATTTTTATTTATGTTAATTAAAGACGGAAGATATCAATTATAGAAATGTTGCCTTGTATTCACGACGTATGACTGCAGGCAATATGTGATCTATCTATGACCTGTACTCAATGTTGGATTATAGTGTCATAACAGCCCTGCAGACTGCTTGTTATAATTTAGGGCTTGTTATTGGCTGGTTATAGCTGTGAGATCATTACCTAAAAGTAGGACGACAGAGTGAAAATTACAAATGTACTATATACTATATTCCACTGCCAATAATAATCAGACAAAATGTGGAATTGTGAAATGCTCCACAGGACCCAAGAAGTATTGTCAGATAAAGAAGTGTATATTTTATTCATACTTGAAGAATTCCAAAAAGTTGAAAGTTTCTAAATGTAATAACCTCTGCAAATTTCAAGTCACTGTTGATGAAGGACCACTCCAGGAGCTGTTGGATGGTGGGTACTCCAACCTTGTCCTTCTTATCCATGAAGATCTGGTAAAAATAACAGTCCTGGACTTTCTGCCCTGCTGACCTGAAAACAACAAGGTTTTTCTTCATTTATCTTTGTAAGATCACTTTCATATAAAAGTGTACTTCATGTCCCAATGTACTAATTCCTTAGGAGTTAATATTGTGATATTTTACTGATTGAAGCTACAGACATGAAAGTGCTATACAGTTGCATCTAAACAATTTTGAATGTCATGGAGAAGTTCAATATTTGTTAACAGTTACAACTGTGTGCAACTTAAACTCATTACATATATTTTTAATAAGTGAGAGTTCAAAAAATATCCCAACATACAGTATTAGAGTATTTCATGTCCTGTTTGAGTGAATTACCACTTAATGCAGAATAAATACCATGAATCTCTTGGTTTGTTTCACCTCACACTACTGCGATCACAGGGAAGACTGCTGACTTGACTGTTGTCCAGAAGGCTCCCATTGCCAGCCTCCACAAGGAGGCTAAGCCACAGAGGCTCACTGCTTACAGAGTGCTGGATCAAAGCATGTTCATGGAAGGCTGACTGGAAGGTCAAGGTGTGGTAGGCCAGAAAGACTGAGCCTTGAGGATTGTCAAACAAATGCTACTGAAGAACTTGGAGGAGCTTCACAAGGAATGGACTGACTGAGAGCATCTAGAGCCTCCACAAACAGACATTCTGAGGAAATGGGCTACAAGTGTTACATTCCTTGTGTCAAGCCACTCCTGAACCAGAGGCAACATCAAAAGAGTCTTACCTGAGCTAATGAGAGAAAGAACTGAATGACAACTCAGTGGTCCAAAGACTTCTTTTCAGAAAGTAAAATGTGCATTTGATTTAAAAACCAAGGTCTCAGAGTTTGAATAAATAGTGGAGGCTCAGAATCTAAGTTGTTCATAATCCAGCGTGACAGTGACAGTGTCCACCGTCAGTGATGGTTGGGGTCCTTGTCATCAGCTGGTGTAGGTCTACTGTGTTTATCAAGTCCAAAATCAACACAGTCGTCTACCAGGAGATTTTAGAGCACTTTGTGTTTCCCTCTGCTGACAAGCTTTATGTCCATGCTGGTTTTCTTTTCCAGCAGGACATGGTGTCTGCACACAGGGCCAAAACACCTCAGCAGGGTCACAGGCTGATCACCTCCATGCCATGCAGCACTGATGAAGTCATTTGTGTAAAAGAAGGCCTCACCAAGTACTGAATGAATAAGTGAACACAATTGATAGTTTGACTTTTCTGTAATATGAATCTTTATTTGTGATTTACTAATTGAAAATATTTCAATTCATGTGTAATAAATATACAAAAATATACAAAACCATCACTGTTCAATTACAGGAAAAAATGAACTTTCCCATGATTTTTAGATGCACCTGTATGTACCATTTTGGCTGCTTGGTTTACTCACTTCAGCATTCCCTGTCACTGCTCGTTTTTCAAGAAGACAACATTAAACTCATTATGGACTGGGATGGAAAAGTTAAGTGTGTCACACATGTGACTTTGTTGGGAATATGGAATAAATAACAAGAAAATAAAATGACAAATCTGGGTAAGTTTAAATAGGCAGTAATGTGCTATAAGCCACTTGGCCATCTCTTAAAAACCGTAGATGAGGCTCCACATGCTGCGGAGCCAGATCAACAATGTCATATTTATATTAAGTATGCATAACAAATACTTCTTAACTCGTAGCTTTAAGTATCTCAATCAATCGTATTTCAGCTGAAGTGTATGTAAAAAAGGTACTTTAGATTTCTCAATGTGGGGAGAAATGTGGTAAATTTGTAATAATATTCATCTCTAATGTATGATAAATGTTTACAATCATGAGGACCCCTGATTAAATATTCAACACTGCTGAAAGTTAATCTCTAAACCAGCCACATGGTTTAAATTCTAAAAACCAAGACCTCATCTATTGTTTCCCCAGGAGCTCACAAGGTGACTGATATGTAAGATAGTGTTACAACACAGGAAGGATGTCAGCTTGAATTTGTTACGAAAAGTTTTCATAAAATAACCTGAAAACTCCTCAACTTGTCTTGTACCCACACAGTTCATCATTCAATCTCCAGCATAACCAGTGGAAGACAAAGTTTATGTGACTATCCAAACCTATATTTTCCAGATTTTGACCATCACTGGCCTAATGCTGCAGTTTAGTAGTTTTCACATATATGAAATTATACCGTCTGATGAACAGCAATTATTAAAGGTCGTGCACATGGTTAAAAAGCGAGAAGCAATAAATGTATGAAATTAAACTATGTCACCCATTACCTAAATACTGTGCAGAGTATTTCAGTTAAGGGAATGGTCAGAAGATCTCTTACCTTAGTTTAAGCAATGGGTCCACTCTCAGTATGTGATGGAAAAGAATGTTGAGGAACTCTTCAGGATCTGCAGTACAGGATGTGTTTAAATGAGACGTCAGGTAACATGGTAAATAGTGTGAACAATGTGAAAATTGGAAAGTCAACAGTTTAAATACAACTACAAAGAGTAGGTTTTCTCTTCTACATGTTGATCGGTTTAATCAGTATGGCAGCTTATTCAATATTAATATTCTTACTCCCACAAGTTCCTCAGTTAGAAATCAACACCAGTATTACACAAGTTGTTAGATTATGAGAAATTGTCGAGGGATCAATAAACAACATATGTGTCTTGTTCTCCTACCTTTTTCTTCGGAGGTAAACCCAGAGGTGGCTTCTACCTTCTCCAGGATCCTCCTTAGCTTCATCACTTTGGTGGCACAAACATACCCATGTCTGAAGTGTAGAGAACCAACACGTTAACTATCCACACGTGGCCCTTGACATTAGATTTGCATTTGAGGTTATATTCAGGGTTTGTTCAACTGAATAATGCTACCAAATATATCTGAGATCCAAAATCACTCTGGTCTGATTTGCAATTTTGTATCAGAATTCAAATTGTTAATCAAAAATCCTGTATTCTCGTCTCACGTCATATGGAGCAGCTTCAAGCTCCCTCAAAAAAGTGAAGAAGAAAAAAAAGCTAATGAGAACATTGAGCCAACAACCTACGATCCGATGCCAATGTTGCAAACCTCCAACAGAGTACAAGTTCAGTCAGTCGTTCAGACTCACATTCGTAGGGGGTTGACTATCTCTGTACGCAACAGGTCTTGGGTTTCTCTATAATATTCTACATCAGTCTTTGATCGTGGTCTCAGCAGAACCGTGTCCAGTACAGAACTGAAAGAAAACAAACTGCAAAACAAAGTACACAACAAACAGTTTAGAATTAAAATTCATGTGCTTCTCTTATTATTTTGGTAAGACCAATGGCAATGAAAAAATTGATCAATAAACATATTCTGCAATAATTGTTTTAAACTGAAAACATAAAATCATTTGTTACATTTGTATTTATTACATAGTTAATTAAAAGTTCTTTCTAATTGAAAGCTAGTATTTACTCCATACTGAAAGCACTCAATATCATGTATTTTCTTGAGGACAATTAGACTGATTGCTTTGTTCAACCAAACAAACAAAAGATCCCCTGTTCACCAGCCTGTACACACACCCTGTCAGAGGCAGCAGTCAGAGTCAAAACAGTTTACTAATGAGCCTCTATGCTATGCTAACTGTTTAGAGATATTAATGTAACAGCGATTAACCATCTGACAACAACATATTCTGACCAAAAGAGTGTAGAATCCAGGTAGCAGGAGTTGTAGTGGCCTTGGATGCCTTTCTTTTTTCCAACCATGACATCCAAGCCATCGTTCTCTGTGCGGGGTGGAGTGTTCTCATGTACTACTTCACTTAGGTAACCTCCAAAGGCTGCGTAAACACATACATAAGGGTTAGGGTACACAAAAATCTTTGGGTCAATAGTTAATTTAGTATCTTTAATCATCCACATCCTTCCATTATGCTCACCAATAGAGTTGCACCGCTCTATGGGGTTGGAGGGGTGGTGTAAGGAAGGGAAGCGAGAGTCGGGTCGGCAACACTTTAGCTTCACAAATAAGGCTTTTTTGGGAGGGCATGCGAAATACCGAGTGCCTTTGAATGTGCCATCTGTGCAACCAGGGCACTCTTCCTCCTGAAAAGGAAGGTTATCCACTTACTATCCAGTGTCGTAGATGTGTAGAGTAAAAAGGTTTTCAAAGCAACAGCAAGAGGAAAAGATATTTCAACATATGAAACATCTTTTTCCAGAATGTTTTATGACCAAATCAATATTTGGGCTGTTTCATTTGTTTGTACCCAAACAGTTAAGAGACATTACTGAAAGTAACATGATAAAGTAACCACAATCAGTAAGCAACAAAAAAAAAGTGAATGATCAAAACAAACTCATGTTTAAGCAACCAACAACAATAATGGTTGGTCACATAAAAAACTTGGAACATAAAAGTAAAACGGACGAGATCAAGAGCGCAAACCTTACATTGAAGCATCTTAGTTTTTCTATTATCAGTGCATCTCAAAGCAAAAAACCATGGTACTATGACCCTCAAACTATGACTACATGTAAGCCCACTCCTAAACTTTGGAATCAAACTGATCTTATTTGCTTGATTCAAAAAAATTCTTTGAGTCATTTAATAGAAGGCAAATAAAGCCACCAAAAACAGCTGGCTTGTCATCAGAAAAACTGACCTGATGAGTGTTGTGAATACAGGTTCAGTGAAAATCAGCTGTTCTGGATGGCAGCAAACATTTACTATACTGTGACAACAATGTCTTATGTGAGAAAAATAATCTTGCATCTTTGGTTTTCGTCCCTATTCCTTACAGTGAAACCTGAACGGCATTTCAAGCTTTATGCTGCTGTTTCGTCTCACCAGCTCCAGCCCAGCCAAAGGCTCCAGCAGACCCGGAGGCAGACCGACCCAGCGGATGACACCACACAAAGGAGGGTTCTCTTTCACTTCCACCAGAGAGCCCACCTCCAGACCTGGCTGCCCTCTGGGTGGTGTAGAAGGCCGTGGTGAGGGAGGGGCAGCCGGTGACGTGGGCTCAGGCTGCTCTCCCATCACCGACTGGACAGACAGGGAGAGAAGCCCATGACTCATGTTGTCTATGGGCCCACTCTTTCTGTTCAGGCTGAAGGGTAGAGAGTGGAACTTGTTGTCACTGGACAAGGAGACAGAAGGTGGGGCTCTGGAAGGCGGGGAGGACTGGTTGAAGTCAGGGGGTGTGTCAGTAAGTGACTTGGCAGGGTCCTCCCCAACTGAAGGAGAGAAACAAGAAAACCAAACTTAACATCCATTTTAGGCACTTTACATCACCTGAGCTATCTTTACGACAGCAGAGATGTCAGTCCAAGCATTTGCAGCCATGTAGCCCCATCCTGAAAATCCCTGTTTTGATTTTTGTTTTGGTTCTGTTTTTACTGATATCTTCTGGTTGAAAGATTTTCAGAGTATATTAATTAGCATTTCTATCTACAGCAAAATAAGTCAATATCATTTTCACACACTGGCATCTCCAGGTGCATTCTTTCTACTACTGTAAGACAGGAATTCTCACTCGGAGACGCCTGAACCTTAAAACAAGAGGAAACAAAAGGTCTACTGAGGTACAGTACAGCAATATCTGGAAAACAACCAACATTAACTGTAAATAATAGGTGGTTAAAAAGATAAATGCTGGTCACCCACACTGGACAGATTGAAATGGTTTCTCAAAATTTAAGTGAGAAGAAAAAATACTGTTTTTGTTCCTGAAGGACTGAGACAACATTTGGTCCAACATCCAACCAGCGTGTAAAAATTGCCTTTTGGTTGAGTTGACAGGTTATGTTTTTAAAATACTATGTTTTTTAGGGGGGGGGGGTGCCTTTAACAGATAGAACAGCCAAAGATGTCTGACAAGAAATGGGGAAGAGAGTAAGGGGTACAGATGTGGCAAAGAACTGCGAGCTAAAATTGACCCCATGGACACCGCTTGAGGATTGATGCCTCCATATGTGGAGGAACTTAAACCACATCATCATCTGTGCCCTGAGAGGTCAAATGATGTTGTGCAATACAGATAGTTCTCAATAAACAAACACAATTGGTTCTGAGAGGATGTTTGTAAGATGAATTGTTTAATAGTAGGCATTTATTAAATTTCAATCTATAATTGCCGTTTGAGATCATTTCAATGCCCAAATACTTATCAGAAACAATTACAGGACATAAAAACAACATAATGAAGTAAAATACTGCTGAATTAATTTTATCCTCAGGGGTGGTAGAGGCTAAGCCAAGATTTAAGTCATTGAGGTATTCTATCAAACTGATGCAGTTCCTTGTAATCAAATGTCTAACACATCACTTTATGCTTGATTTTATTTCCATTAAGTTTCTCAGTTAACTCAACAAACAGTTAACATGAAGACGCAAAACACTGAGTTCAGCGTTCAGCATTAGAGTCTGTTAATGCTTCCAAGCACAAACCTAACCCGGCCAACATTGGTTCCTACATCATTGAGCTCCTACAGGGGGGACAACCCTGTCAATAATTCAAAAAAATATATGAAAAAAAACAGGCAGGTAGTTTGCTTACAAGTTGTCTATAGTCTTCATTGCTGGTACCAACCTGACCCGAATTGTCGGCAGTCTCCATGTTTATGAACATAAATATACTGTGTGTTTATTCCCTGCTAATAAGCTCACAGAGCTGTGGATAAAAGGACAAATTACTGCAGATGACGCACTAATAGGAAAGCCACATAAAATCCGACATCAGAGTAAACTGTTCATTTAGTCTTTGCTGAATTACTTTGACATGATGTGAAATCTTAATGTAACGCTTCTCGGCGTGGGTTGCGGCAGAAAGGGGGACTAAAAGTAGTTCGATATGGCAGCGTGTGGTTGTTCGTATCTACGAATGTACCGTAAGTCAAATGTTTGTGTCTTGAGGACTAGCTGTATCTATCAGAGTTAAAAAACAAAAGAGCTACTTAGGTCAATTTAAATGCAGCGTCACACTTGTGACTTTCAGCCACGACACAGATAGCCATCTTTTATTAACTGGAGACTTTGGTGATGTTGGAGGTTCCATATCTGACGCCATTCTGTAAACAAGTTTATATTTTTCTACAAGTCCAGGTCTCTTGAAAATGAGACAAAAGCTTAGCACACAATGCTTTGTAGCAGGAAAAGGTCACTGACTGTCTCATGAAAACAGGCTCCATTCAAAAGTGTTTCTGTCCTTCTCTGCTCGTTACAATTATAGCTGATGCTATAAGCATACTTCTCTACCCTGTGGACAGAGGCTTCAGACAGCCTCATCATTATAATGTAAGGAATGTGGAACTTTGTCCAAAAAAATCATTACAATATTTATTGTTGAGTTGCACTAGATTGTGTAAGCTACTATCACCACGACAATGACACTAGTGTCAAAAGTTTCAGTGATACAAGATCATAATTAGTGAGTGAACTACCTGACAGACAACATTAACGCTTGAAAGGAGTTGAGTTTTCACTTCTATTTCCTCCCTGAGAACCGTAAGTGTTTTGAGTCTCAGCTCAACTTCCATTGACAGAAATAAAGATGCCATAACTACAAAGGAGAATAACACACAATGTGGAAAGTGACCCCTGAGGAAGATGGAAATGATTACACCTTAACAGGATGAGTAAGCAGTTATGAAACCAGCCCGTCAGCCATTTCTACATTAACATAACACTCAAGTAATGTATTCTTTGACTTGGC
This sequence comes from Antennarius maculatus, assembly GCA_013358685.1. Lineage (NCBI taxonomy): Eukaryota > Metazoa > Chordata > Actinopteri > Lophiiformes > Antennariidae > Antennarius > Antennarius maculatus. Next base: position 5,305,426 of record CM023606.1, read on the forward strand.
AGATGGCAACACCACATCATTATACAATCCTCATTTTGATTATGAAGAGTAATTTCACACCTGGCACATGCCAGTGTTTGCCGTGATGCAGAGGATCATTTCCTCTTGTGGGTATGTGATGTCTCCCATTCATTCTCATGCATTTATTTGCAATTATATGAATTAAATCAAGTTAATATTCCAAGTGTAGTGTGCACATAAAGCACACTCAGGAATAACACGACCAATCCTATTGAATACGGGAGAAAATATCTTTCTGTATCAATATATCATTAAATTATTCACTGATGTGGGGATGGCATTTGCGGCTTCCTTCTGATAAAGAACAAAAAAGGTACGTTTATTTACAAAAAACGTGAAAATAACAAATGGTACATGTGCTGACTGAACCTTCAGTTAAAGGCTTTTAATAATGCCAAGGCTACCAAAATCATTATACAGAAATACTATGGTATCAGATCATTTGCTCAAGTTGAGGAGAAATTTACAGCATTAAGCATTATTAAAAGCCATCAGGGAACACAGATTGCTCTATGCAGTTGGAAAGTCCCATTGAAATGGTGATGAAGGACAAGACTAGTGGAGAGATCCTTCTAGCAAGCTACTGTGATACACTGCTTTCTTCTGAAACCCATATCTGGTGTGTACAATTCATAACAACTGCGCCCCCCCCCCCATTTGAGAACTGAAAGGGGGGAGGATTTTTGTTCAGAGTTCAATTACTCAAATTACATTCTCATAAACTACAAACTATCAAACCTCAGGTTTTAATTCTGCAGGTCAAAAATTTTTTTTATTGACCAGTTTGAGAACTAGATGGCAAAGGCAGCACCTTGTGAGTTGATGTAATTATCCTGTAGTGGAATGCTTTTTTGAAAACTGTGTTTTTTGACATTTTTAATACAAGCCAGGAGGCCACCTATTAAATCAACTACACCAGTAACATGCAGTGCCTATCATAACATTCTGAGACACAAGAACATTATGGGAAACTGTACCAAACATAAGTACACCTTTCACTAGATTAGAAGTACAGTAATTAAACACGCATATTAATACAGTTGAATTACTGTTCGGAACAATTTCTTGATTAAGTTTTTAAGATTTTACAAATTTGTGACATATTTTCACAGTTATTACCAAAAATGATTTACATTAAGTATTTATAAACTATAGCTTGACCATTAAATAACCATGTGTATAAACCAGCACCTGTAATAGTGTGCCAAAGTGACATGGATTGTTATTTGTTGTACACAGGAGCTTGCTGGTAAGATGTTCAACATTCCATAAGTACCCGTGGTTTACCTTCATCAATGTACCATGTGCTTTTGGATTTGGACTGGGCGGGGGGGTCAACAGAGCTGCCATTTAAAGTATAGTAAAATTCAGACTTGCTTCTACTGCCACACTGATGACTTAATCCTGTAAATAACACAAGTGAATGAAAGAAACAGAGTGTAAAAAACAAGAGTGAGTGAGTGTGTGTGTGTGTGTGTGTGTGTGTGTGTGTGTGTGTGTGTGTGTGTGTGTGTGTGTGTGTGTGTGTGTGTGTGTGTGTGTGTGTGTGTGTACATGCGCGTGTCTGTTCTGAGAGCATTGGTTCCCTATTTTTCAACAGTAGGCCTCTTGAAAAAAAACACACATTTGTGAGAAAAAGAAGACTGAAGTCAATTCTTGCCATGATAGAAACACAAAAACCTTAAGGCATTTAGGGAAATCTATCCACCTGTAAACGGGAAGTTCTTAAATTCCGCTTGACGTGGACTTAGGAATGCTTTCTATTGTCATTAGAATCTAAAAGGGACTTTCCACCAAAGAATTATGTGCTGTCATTCCCCACATTACCTTTGAAAAATATTCCATGTTTGACTTTTATTTTCAGAGTTTTCTAAAACAGACACTACACCTCTATCAAGAAATGGTCTGGGAGGGATCATTAATAATTTATTGTAACAGATAATTGCATAAAACACAACTTCTTTAACAACTTTGATGGAAAGACCCTTTGAGAATCATGATCTTGTCAAGCTGTGGATATGCGAGTTATGTTTGCACCACAGCAGCTCAGTACCTTTGCTCTTTGGTTTGCTTTGGCTAGAGGACGACTTGTCGCTGTTGGTGCCTCTGGGGGCAAAACTGTGCTTTTGCAGCCTTTGGTCCTGCATGGAATATTCTGAAAATCCCAACAATACATCCATTAGAAGCGCATCACCTTTCAGTCTATGTTAAACTACCATGTACAGCACACTTATGGTTTTCAGATTAGCTCTACAGTTAGCTATACATATGTAAATTCCTACTTTAAGTTGCTTTCTGCTTTGGTATGACGCCAATCACCGAACATACTTTTTCACAGCTTGATCTTCACCGAATGAGAAGGAAACAACCACACTAAGAATTAGCTAAAGCTTTTGCTGTAGTTTAAGGTTATGCATAAAGTAAATTTAAAGTGATATTTAGCCTATCCTAACTTGTAAACTTAACTGACGGCTGAGACAATAATGGCTGTCTTAGCAAGCTTCACTCTCTACCAGCAGATAGTAGAGACTGATTATGACCAATGTCTACGTTCACTTTGATTACAAGATCATTTTGCAAATACAGTGGTACCTCTACTTACGAATGTCTCTACTTAAGAAATTTTCTACTTACGAAATTTCTCAGCAGGAAAATATTGCCTCTAGTTACGAAAGAAAGTTTGACTTACGTAAGGTAAAAATACAGTATCGGCTGATACTTGCAGCTCCCACAGGTTCATGAACGCAACATTCTCATAGCTGCCCTGCAACTGGCTATTAACTAGTATCTTCCTGGCATCCCATTGGCTAAGAGGGACCTCTGTGTGGAGCTAGATCGGTGTTTATGCAGGGTCCTCGTCATTTGGTTCTCGACCCGTGAGGTGTTCTGATAGTTTTACTTAAATATATTAACTTTTTGAGAATTCACTATGGACACCAAGAAAGTGACGGAGAAAAGAGGAAAAGAAAAGATGAAGAAAAGACTTTTTTTGTCTATACAATCAAAGCAACAGATAATAGAAAAATATGAAAAAGGGATGCGTTTGGTTGATCTCGCCAAAGAATATGGCCAGAATGCATCTACAATCGTCACGTTATTAAAACAAAAGGAAGTTTAAAGAGTTTAAGGCATTGCGTGGGTAGTTGGAGAAGTTCAAAAGGAGGACTGGAATTCACTCTGTTGTTCGGCATGGTGAGGCAGGAGCGCATGAACCAAAGAGGGCAAAAAACAATGAGGACAGCAGTTAAAAAGTAAATCACTGTCATTTTTATTCTTTACTCTATTCTTTGTTTTTTACATTATGCACGACTCTCATTTATTGTGTAATTATTCAAATCGTAACATGTATTTGTTACATGTTTTGATGCATTTTTATGCTTTATAAAACATTTATGTCGGAATTTTTGGGGGCTTCAAACGGATTAGGGCATTTGCATGGAAAACGCGTCTCTACTTACGAAATTTTCTACTTAAGTAATCTCTTCCAGAACCAGTTAATTTCGTAAGTAGAGATACCACTGTAACCAACATTTTATTGTTTCCAGTAAGATTTGTTTAATTCTATATTGGGTAATGATTTTGCTATTGCTATTTCATGACTATTTGATTAAATTTAAGCCTCATGATTCGAGTCTTTTTCTGAATTTGTTTTCAATTCATTATCTATTAATTCATTCCAATCCTTTCTTGATGAAAAAGAACCACTTTGAGTATCAATTTTTTTTTAAATGGGTTCATGTAAATATGGATAAGGTTAAAATTATTTCGGTTTGTGGTTTTTGTCTCAACTGTTTTAGGCAACTTTTTTAGGCAATATTGTTCACCCCACAACCCAACAACTCTACCTGTGGAATCCACAGCACCTAAACCTTGTACAGACCTAAACGTAAAATTTAATGCTGCAACTAAACCAATAACCCATCCTCAACATTTAATTTCCCTAGATATAAACTGTAACTTGAATTGTCAGTATAAATTTAACCAAGACTGTATGTCTCATTCTACCACCAGTCACAAAGATCAATTTTAACCATCTACTATCACAAGAATGGCAAATTGGGAAACAATGAATAATTCTGACAGGACAGTAGGACAGGATGTCACAGTTTTGTAGATGTTGATCTGAATAGTCAGAAAAAGTGTGTAGAACATATAAACAAATCAAGATGTCACTGTGGAGAACAAAGAGCCTGAGTATCTTGCCATGTACAGTGAGCCATGTACACAAAAGTCTCTCTGTTATCACAAATAAAACACAAGAAAGCGTTCACAACTGCTCTAAGGCAGAAACGCTTTCAAATCACACATGTAACTTGGCAACTCACCTGGCATTACGTCACAGATGGGGACGAGACGTGTGTGCTCCAAACTGGCAAAATTACACAGCAACTTCCCATCAAAGACGCCGTCCCAGTCCCCGATAGGATTGTCCTGAAATAGTTGGAGACACGAGAAACATATAATCCTCCCACGCGTTCTTCATCCCGGTACAAGTGATTAAACTGTTGCTACACATGCTTCTTCCACTAGCATCTTCTTGGTGATTGATGAGATCTATTGTCTTATAGCTAAAAATTATGCTTAAGCTTGTTGATCTACATTAAGTGTCTTCGGTGTCTTCCCCTTAAGCAACGGATTTTCAGTCTAAAATCATTTCAACTGGGAGTTCAACTACATTTACTAGCACAACCACACAATTCTTCGTCTTTAGAGTGGAAAGCAGCAGGACAGTAACTCACTAGCTCGAGAAAGGGCGAGGCTGGACGCAGAGTGAGGCAGAGCAGTGGGCTCTCCTCAGCTGCCTGCTGGCCCGCTGCCACACTGTTGGGTCATACAGCACTAAGTCTTTACCTCACTCCCCGCGTGACTGCCTTGCATTTCTGTGGGTGGTTCAGATGCACTGAGTGGGCTGCTGCTGCTGCTAACAATCAGCAGTCAAATGTCTCAGTTATGTGTTTCAATCTCTCTATGAGTACAAGATTAACTCCCATCAGACAACAGTAGTCATAGATACCAGCTTCTGTGAACCCAAAGAAAAAGTCATAATCTCCCATCATACAGAGGAGCAGTCAATATTGAAGTCAAAAATTTTAGGCGAGTTCACACGGGCAACCTCGGATGTTAACTAATATGGTCACTTTTCTTATTGAAACCTGTAACTTACTGCACATTGCCATACTGAAACATCCACTCATGAGAAATAGCTATAGAAACTATAGAAGCTATGGAAACAGTTGAACGTATGATAAACAAACTAGAAACACTACAGGACAATAAGAGGTCATTTCCAGCTGCTGACAACTTAAATTCACAGTGATGACAAGAACCCACAAACACTCACAAAGCTAAAGTCTTCTAAAATTACTGCTAAAAGAATCACTGACCCACTTCGCTGGTTTGTATCACTCATTTGCATCCCATATGATTTCTATACTCTGACATCCATTTTTGGAAAATTCTGTTTTTCTCTGGAGAAAACAGAGAAGAAAGTGTGTAAAAATATAAATTTCTTAATATGGCTGTCCTCAATCAATGGTTGATATAAGCAAATTAACTACTTTTATAAAACCAATTTTGTAGGGGAAGTAGGTATTTCTTTTTCTTCTTGCTTCCTGTAAAGCACATTGATTAACATGTCACAGCTCAACTGTTTAATCAATTCAAAAGCTGAAGGGTAAGCGCTAAAATCTACAATGGTTTTTAGGTTTTAAAAGGGTTTATTTACATGTTAAAAGTTTGACACGGAGCCCTGTGGAACACCAATCTGTCGCGTTTAAATTGAAGAAAGTTGTGACCTTTACTGTGGATTTTGTTAATAAGCAAACTATTTTACCTAGCCTTGTCTTTTTGTGTTGTCCAGGCTTTGCTTCGTATTTGGTGTGCCTGATGTTAGCAGTATTCGTCTTAGCTAAATGTGAAAACTAAAGTATTGAACTTCACAGTTCAAAGAAATCTCTTCTGTGAGGAGACAAAATCTTAAATTAGATGTCTGACTGCAGCAAAAGTTCTCTATTGTGAATCAGAATAATATTTTTTAAATCAATTAAGCTGCTGGTGGTTTTATCTCCCATCAGTAGAACCTTAACCCCAAAAGGGATGCAAGTCATGACGGAATGAATAGGAAAAAAAACAGCAAAATGTCGTATTTGAAAAACATTTTTTTTGGTTAAAAATATATATATTGAAAAAACACAACTACTGTAACTTTCATCAACTGACTTGTCGTTCCAATCCTATTTGGGGAATATTTCCCATTATCTGTAAGGACATACTCTGTTAATTTAAAGAGAGTCTTACTTACCATGTCAACACCAACATAATAACCCAGGCTTTCATTGCTTGGAAGCAGGTCACAAAAAATAATAGTGCCTCTCTCTGGTCCATCCCTGGTTTGCACCAGTACCCTGGAGTTGATCTCCAGTGGAGGGAAGTCCTGATCTTCGTCCAACAGACTGACATGGTCCACCTCCAGTTCTCCCAAGGCCTCTTCATCATCGTCCTCCCAGAGTTCAAGTTTATCCAAGGCCACAAAAACACCACACTCATCCTCACAGCGAAAAAGTTGACGGCCCTGGTAGGAACCCTCCGTGAAGCCCTGGCCCCTTCCCTCCTCCTGTGAGATGGAGGAGAAAGAAAGATGACGAGAAACAGCAAGAACAAAAAATCTTAAGGACAAAGGAGATCAGTGAATTACTGTCATGACAAGTAGGGCAGGTAGCAAGGCTGCTTGCTCAGCATTTGTCCATGAAGACAAGTGAACGTCATGGTGCTGTGAGAGTACATGATCGATTACTGCAGCAAAATTATGACTTGATTTGCTGTGATGAAAAATGCATTCACCAGTGTCTAGCAGAGATACTGGATGCTCTCACAAACCACACAGTAACAAATTGTGCTTCTTTTCTCAAGTACAATCCAGATATGAAAAACTCCTGAATTATCATTATTTTTCACATTTATGAGAAAAAAAGGAAATAGCAGTTGGTACAACCAAACAAGCCAAAATATATCTGAGGCATTTGTCCAAAGTTTGAGGCCATTGCATTGAACAACAGTCTGAATGCCTGAGCTCCATCAGCCCACACAGAAAGACTACAGTTGATTGCAGTAGGATAGGCACCCCTTTGTATTTTGTCGCGCACTTAGCTGTATATGCAGAACAGAACAAATGCCACAGGCATAGTTAACATAGAAGTTTAAATGTTGTCTTCATCTGCTTGCCCTCGCATCAGTGACACCGCCACTTTGTTTCACGCTTCTCTAAAATATTCAAAACAAAACTCTGCCTTAAAAGTTTAACAAGGGGTAGAAAATTGTTCAATATAAATATAGTAACTGAAGACAAAAAGTGAAAATTTTTGCATCTCCGCCGCTAACAAATACAGCAGGAGTGTTCTCATTTTTTGGATTACAAATTATTCTTTCGGTGATACATATATAGGTATATATATATATATATATATATATATATACACACACACACACACACATACACATGTATCACTCCACCCCCTCTAATTTTATCAATTTTATAATTTTTTTTCTAACAAGGAAATATGACTTCTAGTCTATAAAGATAAACAAAATAAAGTTGGATGCCAAATTTATTTGAAAAAAACTTTTTTTTTCTTAGAAATTTGTCTTGATAAGCACACACACTCTCATGTCTACTGCTGCACAGCATCTATGTAGAATGATCACTGAGAAAACACAAAATCTGTTTGACACCCACTTAAAAAAATTTGAAACAAAAGCCACATAAGGTCTCACCAGAAGCTCCACTCCAAACCAAATTCCAGACAGGGCTCTGTCAGGGAGCAGTGAGCCTTTGAAGCGGACAACACCAGGTAGAGGTTCATCCCCCGAGCGTAGCTGGACACGCACTTTAGAACCACAGTCAATATCACGGACACGTTCCAGCCGTGACTTGTTGTAGAGCAAGGCATATCGCTCCTCACAGTTAGTTATGGGGAACAGCAGCTCAGCCAGCTTTTCATCCAGTTCCAAGACATCCCGCTCATCCAGACTAAGAACCACATTTGTTTGGTCCAGGATACGGAGGCTTCTCTTGCCTTTACATGGAGGAAGTGTTCGCCCGAGGCTGTTGCGCTCCTGGCAGGCCTGACCAAGACTGCCACGGGGGATCCTCAGAGTTTTTTGAGGAGACTTATCCACCGTACACTCCTTTGTAACCATGTAGAAGCGCCAGTCCTCCCTGAAGCCCCCACTGGGCTTCTCCTGGCTCCACAGGGTGGAGCTCATGGCTGCATTCTAGACAGGAGGACAAACGTCATGGCAAGCTTGTGATCTAATCTATGGGAATAAATGACAAATAACTATCATTAGAACAGTATTCAAGGAAAACTGGACACACACAAATAATAAAAACCTGATGCAAGCTTATATAAAATGATTTAACTGATAAACTAAAACAAGACTATTTCTCAAACATGTACAGACAAAAACAGCAATATTGAATTTTCATGATTTACCATTATATTACTGTATATTAAACAGTTGGTGAGAAAAATTGAATACAGTATACCCAACAGAAGAAAATAAATTTATTTCAGTTTTCTGTTTTGCTGGCCAGTCAAAGCATTATACAGTTCGTTAGACTTTATATTAACATACAAATGTAAAGGAAAATGCCACAATGGGTAAAGTATTTGTTTGGGATATGGAATTTCTGAAGTTCTGAAACCAGTGTGTGTGTGTGTGTGTGTGTGTATTCATCAATCAAACATCTTATCATGGTCTGGACAGTAGATTCCCCCTAGCAGTCATCCCTGCATCCCTGCGCTGTGCCCCTGTTTTCAGCAGGACCTAGTGTGGTATTACTCATGAACTGAACTGAGTATTCTAAATATATACAAGGAGTTGATAGGACTTCCCCTGATGACAGCTTAGAAATGATAATCAATTATACGACATATTCAAAAGAACTGATGCTACATCAACTTAATCATTACACACATGACAGTGTTGTTTCATATAGTTTCTGAATGGGTGTCTATATAACACAATTGTGTGATATCTACATAAGACAAGATAATTGTGTGAAAGCAGTGCAGCGCAAAGAGACAATACATGGAGAGAATTTAAAATTAAATTCAACCTGTCATGGGTTAGCTAGGCGTTGAGATGATTTGACTTTCATTTGACGTCTTTCTTGATGTGACAATCACTAAGTCGCAGCTTCCTATAGTTACCGAACCGCTTCACCTAAAGCAATACTTTGACACATTTTCTCTAACATTTTCCCTGACAACCAGAGAAAAATTGTGTCATCATCAGGTAAAGGCTGTCAAAGGCCCATGAGGAGGTCGGAGTAGCTAACATATGGTTAAAAAGCACCAAATAATAATTTACTTACAAACATAACAACATGGACGCCTTACCTTTGATACGCGCATGTAGAACTACAGGCTAAACATGACTGTCATTTCCAGATTTCCATTTAAATTAGTTGCGTCCAGGCCTCTGAAAACGAGCTAACGTCAAGTTCCTACTATAATAACCTCTGATTAGCTAAATGGCTAGATCATGCTAGCGTTCCAACGAACGAAGTATCACGCTGTAGGTAGCCTAGCAAGCTTCTTGTGGGCACGCAGGCAGGTTGGCAGAGCACTGCCAGCGTCCTCGGCTTGCTCTCTGCATAAATATAAATCTGGTATCCATGAGAAAAACGTGAAATTCTACAGTGTATCACTACAGCTACAACATATAATATTTACAGTAGACGACCTCACGAACAAATCGATGACATCAGTCCGGTCTTTGTCAGCTATTGGTTATCCTTTTCATTCTCAAGCGCTGATTGGTTGCTAGTCGTGCATATAAAAAAATCCCCTCTGTGGGGCTTTCCCATGAATGGGAGGAAATATAGTTAGGTTGAAGTGTACGTTTCAACGCAGAGGATGCTGTAAGTCTGTAAATGATATGTTGGCATGATATATTTTACATTGCTGGATTGTCATTTGACATTTATGTCATTAGCATTTTACTGTTTACTGCAGAGCAGTTAATCACCGCATTATTCACTTTTGGAACGTTTTAAATTAAGATCTATGTGATTGTCTAGGCTGAACATGTAATTTGAACGAAACATTTATTCTGAGGCAACTAACCCATGACCTCAAGAAGAGTCCCCGTAGGGGATTTTCCACTTTTGACCTCAGTCAAGTTATTTTCAGGAGACAAATGGCAAATATTTTTTCTTTGTACAGTAAATATTGTACATACAAACTAATTTAGAAATACTAATAATAATTATTAAAATTGTTGTGGCATGGATTTATTGTTTATCTCAAAGACAAATACAAACAGAATTATGATAAAAGTCAATATGTTTTATATATTTTTATATCTGAAGATTTTCAGTTACCCAGGGCATTGTGGATAGGTGACATTTCACCTCCCTGAGAGGCTTCTTCAGTTTTGAATGACTGATGAGGACTTCCAGATATTTAACCTACTGGCAGTCATCAAGTTAGTCAGGTATTAATCATAGTCATTGACACCCAGATATAGGTTTCATCTATAAGCTGTCGGCCTGACAGCTTATAGATGACAGTTATTCAGATGACAGTTTTCTCCTCACAGTCATACAAATCGGATTTAGGCTTCCTGGCCACAGAGCCCAAAACTGCACTGTACATGAAGGACAGCCGATGGCTAAGGCCTCCCCCTTTGTTGAGAGGTGGCAGCTCCAGTTTGACTTGTTTAACAGCTCTCTCAAATCAACTGTCCTCCCTGGCCAAGATTTTTTTAGATAAATGTTGAAAAACTAAATTATAATACACACACAAAAAAAAAAACAAGACACTGTATACTTGAACAAAATTTATTTTGTACATTTAAAAATTAAATAGGTTTCAAAATAAATATTGAGTAAAATAATACACTGTTCTTAGCCTTCTTAACACAAAATCAAAAGACCAATCTTGATTCACGTTGGCTCATCGTTTCTACTTCTTCCAAACTGAGGTCATTATTCCTCAACCTGTAATTTAAGAAAAGCCGCAAAAAAAAATCACTGAATCACTGATGATGCATTTTTTTTGTTATTTGAAGCTTGAACTTGAACTTTTTTACTTTTTTCTACTGCAGAATGACAAGTAACCAAAAGTAATTTCCCCTTCTGGGGATTTATAACTAATTCTGATTCTGATTCTGAAGCCAAAATAGCACTCTTGTTCGGTCAAAACAGGATGAATGCAACAAACGCAGTCTTTCTTGCCACTGACACTAGCTACATAGACATTCATTGCCCCAAGAAGAATGTTGTCACCCACCGATCAAATGCATGAAACAAATGAGAAATACTGAGTATTTTGTATGAGTGTATGTGTGCCCCAAGAGTTCCTCACATACCATATTGATTTCACGTGTGTGTTATGTTCTAGAGCTTGAATCAGACATTCCGCCCCTGTTCTGTTTATTCTGTTCTCTGTCAACCTTTTACAGGAAATAAGAAAACATTACCTTACAATCAATGCTCAAATGTTTTGTCAGTGCAAATATGGATTGCTTTCCAAACTTACCAAAGTTCTTCCAGTGAAGTACTGGTCTTGATAAGGTTGGCAAGGGAACATGCTCCTGCACTCCCTATGCTATTGCCTACCAAGCTGACATTAGACAAAATATAGTGTATAACAATATCATATTTCTGCCAAAATGCAATATGCTATTCATAAATTGTGGAAGTTAACGTTTTCCACAGTATTACCTAAGCCACACCAGTGATTTGCTGTTCTCCAGGGCTTTAGCAAGGGCTTCTGCTCCTGTATCTCCGACCATATTTCCCCAAAGCCTTGTATACAAAAAAAGATTAGTAAAAGGAGTTGGAGTGAGATGCATTGAAAATCTGCAGAAGTACTTCTACCCTAAATACTGCAAGGAATGGCTGAATTTCAATCCCTCTGCCAGCAGCTTTGCACCCTCCGCTGTAATTTTATTGTTGCCTAGCCTAAAAGACAATAGAGGAATTAATTTGCCATCAATTTAACACCAAGTAGACTTGGTGTACATTATTAGAGCTCTATGTTAGAAGGAGATGAGATTAAACCTAAGAGAGAGGAAATCCGGCCTGGTCTTCAGAAGATGAGAGAAGTGCGGTATGCATGCATCAGTTAATTTGTTGTTGAAGAGCCTGCGAAGACACAAAATGATTCCTATAATAAGTTGTCTTTTAAAGCAAAAGTCTTTTGTGTTTTCATTATAGCATTAAAAATGAATCTTATTGACAAAACTTACGCAAGTTTTTGGACGCTATCACAGTGGATTACTTTAGCAATCAGTTTGCAGATCCCCACATCTGTAATGTTATTATTCCTTAAGCTGATATAGAAAACACAGTAAAGCATACCATATATTTTTTCTTCCTCATAGTATATGTTATTATGAAAGCTTGAGATCACAATTCGGATTCATACTCACTACAAGGAATTGCAAATATGCATACAGGGAAGAAGCTGCTCCACACCAACATCACCTAGAAAATTGTTGTCCAACTGGAGACCTACAGGATTCCTTAAATACTGTAGCACATATGCCAGTGCAGTACATTCGACAGGACCAATGTTACAGTAGGTCAGTTTCAGATGGGTCACCTCCAGCTTATGCATAACATCTTTTGCAATCCTACTGTCCTGCTTCTCATAGATGCATGTTACTAGCCAGACAAAGCCTGGCATTGCATGCATGCTTTTTTTCTCACCCTCTGCAGGTTGAGGTATAGACTTGAAGTGTTTTTGCATCCCTGTTGACAGACATCTCACCACCTGTTTGATCCTCTTCTCCATTATAACTTTGGGGCAGCCGAGTAGCCACAGGCATTGATGATGCTGGGAGAGAAGTCCTGACACAAAGGTTGCTGTGATTTGCAGATTTGCTGTTTCAACTCCGATTGTTTCCCCCACAGAAGTCCACTTTCGTCCAGGAGACATATCCACGAAGGCCCTGAAACACACAGCACTTGTAGCTGCCTTCCTCATGTCCTGAAGATTAAAGAGCTTGGGTATAACTGAATGCCCAATGTTATTTGAAAAAGCAATGTGCAGTGCAGCAAAGAAACATTGCATGGTCACATGAAGGAATTCATAACTTTTACCATGAATGGAAGACAAATATTTGCTTTGAAAGAGAAAACCCATGCAAAGATCACTTTCAGTTATACCACAATTCTCCACGTCAGTACCTGAGAATATGTAACAGTTGTTTTCTATCCCCTCAAAGGCAAGTTGTCCTAAATGCAACACCGTGTTAAAGTGCTCTTTAAGCCAGCTGAAGTCAGTATTGCTCTTCACTGAACTTTTGTGCTGGAAAAAGTGCTGCAAGATCATGAGATAAACATCTGTAATTGTTTGTGGGCTGCCTTCTCCATAGTGTAGTAGCTGCTTATGGCAGTGCGAGACAATCCAACACAAGACTGGACTATGGCACAGTCCAAGTAAGGCAGTGTTTGTCTTTAGGGACTCCAAAACCTTAGTAGCCACAGTGGAGTCACTGTGATGCTTCCTGACAAAACAGTCAATCCCACTTATGGAAAAGCCTTTTAGAAAGACCTCTTTGCAAATGTATTTCTTTAATTCAGGGCCCACTGCTTCTGGCCGACTGGTTACTACTTTTCGTACTCCCTTCATTAGAGAGCCCTGGATTAAACTGAACAATAGCACGTGTGCCTGTACGCGCTGGGTGGGGCTGCAAATCCTACACTCATCCGAAAAGCTGTGCTTGAACTCATCCAAGCCATCAAAAGTGAGAAGAATGAGATGTGGGTTGTCCAGGATGAACTGAAAAATGTCTTCCTGCTCCTTGTCCGGCCAACAGCAGTGCTGAAACAGCAATTCCTGGATGGATAGTTCCCTGTCCAATGAATTCAGCCTACGACAGCTGAATGGAAACAGAAGGAGAAAATCCTGGAGTGCTGCCCCTCGAGCCCAAAGCAAGTGAAACCTCTGAAGTAAAGTGCTCTTCCCACTTCCTGCCTGTCCGGACACTAGCACTGTGTCGGCCTCCTCATTTTGTGAACCAACCTTGCTCACTATGTCTTCTGGGCCCAGAGGTCCCTGGAAATCTGCACTGTCATGTGCTGGTTCCAGCTGGACTTCAGTATAGATGTGATCCAGAGGTATGCTGCTGTCCCCTCCATAAGTACTAAGAAAAAAGGACTGGGCAGATAGAGAGCTGCTGAGTTTCTTCTGATACTTTAAGAACTCTGTGACAAAAGCAAAAAAAAACAAAAACAGAATGGCTAATGCAAAATGATAAATACTGTCTAGTTCAAATGTGTGCATTAAACTTTTAACATTCTGAATTAGTGATTTTATGTCCAAAACATTTTTTTTTATTAAAAAGAAGGAACCATATTATTATTTATACAGTATAAGGTATTGTTTGTGATGCAGGATTAGCTTGCACTGAAAATCTCCTATTACATATATTTGCCTACTGACGACATACCTTTAGAAGGAGTCAGTTTCTTCTGGTCCAGGGGGGATCCAAATTCAGGTTTCTGTTGAATGTAATGTAGCAAAAGCTTTGCAGCTGATTCTCCTTTTGATCTAACATGATCAAGCAAGCGCCTCGCCTGATTGATAAATGAACGGCAACAAATTTGTTATCAATCTTTAACATTTTGAGAAATAAAATCATTTGATTCTTTGTCAAAATTAAGATGTTAAATGTGAAGGTAACAGGCAGAAATAGTTTGGCACATGAAAAGAAGTAGGAGATAACAGCATTTAGTGCTCATATCTTATTTGTTGAATGCATTTAACATTTAAAATATGAAATTTAAAAGACAAACTGGTGCGACAGTGATGTGTGTGATAGACTACTTCTGGAAAAGTTCTTAATTTAATAGAAGATGTGCTGGTTAAGGATGTTTTAGTACTTGTGCAGAATTAGTTCAGCTATTTCCCATCATTCCTCATCTTTTTGTTATTCTAAACAGGTCACTGACACTAGCTTAAACATGTCAGTTTGGTATTGATTTCAGTCAGCTCTCAGCAGGAAATTAGAAAAAGCCAATTTCAAACTATAAATTTAAAGGTTCAGTTTGTGGCATAATAATATCTAGTGGTGTGGTTGTAGCTCACAACAAAATAAACACTCTTCTTGTCAACCTTCCCTTGTAAATGTAAAAAGCCCTTTCTATATTTCTAGGGTTCTGCACTGCTACAAAAACATGATGGTGCAACACCACTCTAGAAAAGGACCCACTCTTTCTGTTAATATGAAAGATATTCCCACTAAATTCAACACCTTGGACCTCTAAAATAAATGACAGGTGCAAAGCATTTCATCTGAATATCAAGTATATTTCAAGTGTAACAATTATAACATTGAACAATGTTTTATGAAAGACTTGAATAAGCAAGTAACAAGAAGAAGATGAAATCAAGCCATTGTCACCTGCTGTGGGGGTGTGTGTATAGGGAGGCACACCTCATTGCAATCTGCTTTCGTAAAGTGTCCTGATGTGACAAGAACATCTAGCGCACAGTCAATGCAGTTTTGTAGCTCGCTGACCAGGCTCACTCTTTGAGTCAGGAGAGTTTTAGTCGGGGTGCTTTGAAAGTCTTCTTCTAGAGCTGAATTATATTCTAAAAATAAGGGAGCAAATACAGGTGCTTCAGGGAGAACCTGTTTGATAGCCGTAAGGAGAAGTCCACACGCATCCACACCCTTGGAGTAAACCAAGTCGAGCAACTGCCTGGCTTTGGCGAACAGTGCCCTACCTGGTTCCTGTATATTCTGATAGTCCTCCCAGATGATCTCCCCCTGGGCCAGCAGGATGTCCAGAACCTTTTCCAAATTCTCTGCTGACCCGCTGCTACACAGTGCATGCAGTATCTCACTCCTTTGCTTCAGAACAAGCTCTTGGACACATGTTTTTTGCATTTCAGCATCCATGCACAGAAGCACCCAATACATTCGTCTGCTGCTTACAGGATCACAGTCTGCCACAGCAAACAGACACATCATTACAGTCACCACATGATTCATTCTCACACAGTAAGCATTCTTCAGAGCTAAAGTTCATATGTAATTCATATGTAATAATTTAATTTTCACCATGAGAAGATGAACCAAAATGAGCATACGATACCTTCATATTCAGAGCGCCAGTCACACAAGAGGCTCTACAACAGACATACAGTATGTTCCCTTTCTTTGTCCTTCCTCATTCCACACTTGAAAGTGAACATGTTTTGACATTACATGTCCTTCCTGTAAATTGAAAGCCAAGACTTTAGTTTCAGTGATAGTTGAATGAAATTTAGATGAAATAACTGCAGTTGATTCAGATATCCAAAGGAGACTATTTCTCACATTCCAATGCATTTTTTGCACTGAGGTGTGGGACATTTCTACATCCTCTTATGTTTCAATTTTTCAAGGCAGTTTTTAAAAAGCAGAAGTTCTGGTTCCTAAAATAGAAATGGGGTAGTTAGTACACTGACAGAAAAACCAGAATAACTGAAGTAAAAAGTTATCACTCATCTCTACTAATTGTAATTTGGTCATGTCCCCATTTGATGGCAGTATTACATAAGTAAAGTCGCATGGTTCACTCACCCGAGTCTCTTATTGACAGGATACAGTAGATAAAAACTTACATTACAAACATATAAGTTTAAAAAACAGATGGTGCAAGTATAGATAGGTTGAAAAGACCAGCAAATGCATTATTGGAATGAAGAAACAATATCCACAGACTTTACACATCTCTTGATTGCTATTTTTGTTACCACCCATTAAGCACCTGTTGATATTTTTGTCTAACTTCTATTACTTTTAAAGTATTAAATATTCTGTCATCCTTCATGAACCTCAGCAATATCATAATCTAAGATAAAATGTGATTGCACTTCCCTTTTAGAGTACTAATAATATTTATGACAATCGGAAATCTACGGCCTCACCAGCACACCATTTACTTGGTGTGAATATCATTAATTACATATGAAACACAACCCCGCAATTGCCACATACATCCAGTGCATTCGTCAATGTCAAAATTTATTTTATAAAACAAAAGCTGTGTTAATAACTGAATAGTCAGCTGATTTATTATTGGTATTATAGCTCCCTCCTGAGTACCATGATTAGTTCACTGTTTCCTGTAGGGAAAAATCCTCAAACACACAAAGGCAGGAGTGATCAAAGATAGATTGGAATAAAAGTTTCCAAAGTGAGTCGTTTTCTTTTTTTGCGTTTCCAAGCAGCACACAACTTCTCCAAGGGGAGTGTAATACAGAGTGCTCTCTGTCAGGCTTGCTACAGGAAGTGCTAATGTAGAGTTCTGTCATCCAAATCACGGTAGGGGGTCCAGGTTTGGATGGTTAAGAAAGAAAGTTAGATATTGCAAAAAAAAATAAAAAAATACAGACAAAATCCCAAAAGACATCTCTGAGTATTTCTGACTTCTGCTGTAAATTAATTCTTAACACATTGTGTCAAGGAAAGGAAACATGTGGCTCCAGCTTTATCCGTTTGAACCATGTCATTTAATGGTAATGTTAGGGATAAAGGTAGGGTTGGAGTCAAGTTAGAGTTAGAGTTACATTTAGAATTGAGTCAACGCTGTGTTAATCTCATATTTAAAAAAGTGCCTGGATAATATTGGTTGGATTTGACTAAGGCTTCCATACAACACAAAACCATATGCTGTGAATTCTTAAGGAAAACTGAAAATATTGTGAAATGTTCATAACAGCAATGGGTTGCTGGCTGCAGTTTCTGATCACAAAGGTCTTTTATTAATCTCCTCTCAAAAATGTCAATAATCAAGATTTTCAGTGATCTAGAGACAAACATATTGTGATGCTATTCTTTCCTTCAAATTACATTATTTATTGTTCAACTTTAGGCATGGGAATGTTGCTTTAAACTTGGCCTTGAGCTTCCTCAGCTTGCAGTTTATTGAGCATGGAATTCATGCTCCATATGGATCCAAATCAGCTCTGAGGACTCCTATAAAACTGCTACCCGTCACAAAGCAACCATGTCCACCCAAGTTGACTTTTAAACTGTATGTCAATGAATAACAGCAGTTCATTTCTGTCTTTCACGGCACACATAGAATGCTGTAATGATGCATTCTTTGTGGACAGATATCAAAAGCACTTGGTGAGCTCAGTGTTAGACCAGGTGTGCTGATGTAATGTACATTTTATCCTGCATGAATATTTGAAGTAAATTCAGGTTTTCACGCACAACCATTTGTCATCATGTTCAGAAACAACTACCGGTACCTCTGACAGAAGTAGTTTGATGGAAATTTGCCTTACCATCAGTCTATCAGTCTCTAAGTTGTCTTTGTTTAATTAATGAATGTCAGAAATGAAAAAATAAACAGGATTTGGACAGCATGATGAATACACTACAAGAAATTAAAGTAATTCATCAAAAATTACAAATTTTGTAAGTTTGTAAAATTAATAAATATCAACCAAGTGGTCTAATTTCTTTATAATTGTGAACTAGACAGACTTCACAACTGCATCATACAGAGTCACCCCCTAATAGTAAGAACAAATTACACAAAATTAGTAATGTACATTTAAACAAATATTCTCAGATCACCACATTATAATACAGTTTAGATTTGTGTAAAACATATTTGAATATCAAATTGCATGGTGAGTCATGTTTGCTACCCAGTTCATCAATGGTGTCAATTTTTAAAAAAAAAGATGGTATTAATAAACGACCTGTAATATTACAAATAATATTTAGTTATTTCATTGAATAAATTGATAAAGAAAAATAACAGTCTACTTAAAAGTCTTTAATTAGCTCCTATGTTGGGAGGATTAGTGCATGTACTAAGGCATTCCAGACACAGTTTTTAAATGAACTGAACGGCATCTCTTTCAAGACCACATGTTCATGACCATGTGTGCATGGGTGTGTGAGTCAGTCAGGATTTAATTGACAAGAACACTGAAGCTGACACCTCTTTTTTTCAGGAGCTGCCAAACAGAAGGAGTCTGGTCTCTAGGGTTGAAGTTTGAGGTGCTGCACTCAAGGTTAGCACAGGCACCCTGCTGAGCGATGTCTCAGATGGGTCCTACTTGTTGGACATTCATTATCAAACTCTGTTTGCTCCTTTCATCTGCATCGCTCTGCAGCACTCAACGTAAAATACAGAGGCACCTTGCAGCTTGACATCTCTCTATTCACTCTGTACCTTAAACAGCACGCTGCCACATCAAAGAGCTGCGGCTTTCTTTCATGTTGCCAAAAGAAAGCACTCCAATGATCTACTCACACCAATGGAACTTTCTGGAAACTTGTCTTATTCATTTGCAATATCTAGAAGTCTGGAGTCGGCTTCTAGAAGTCCAGGCATCACATTTTTAATTTGGAAAAGTTGAACTACGCTCTTTGCAAAATGAATAAATGAACAGCTGGTGAAAAGCAGATCTATTTCTAACATGTACATTACCATGGTGGGATTTCTGTTTTCTGTTATATTTTGGCTTTGTGTTATCTTGTGGTGTCATAACTTACTAAATTGAAGGAGACATTGAATTTCAACTTTAATATTTGTGAAAAAAAAAAAACTAACCAAGCAAACATTCAATGCTGTTGGTACTATTTAAAAAGAAAATGGGTGAACAATTAAGTGTATTCTGGAAGACAGTCTGCAATCATGATGATCTCTTTTTCTTCTCGTATGTAATCAGATTACTATGCTTCTCTTCTGTGCAGCATTGTTGTGTCCTTTCCCCACCCCATAGGTCCAGTTCATTATGTCCAAGTCCAAAAATGAGCTAATCAGTCTACACCTCATTAGATTCAGATCTTCATTCTCCACATGCCATCATCTGCCAACAAATCATGACTCCGAGAGGCGTGGGGAGAGGGGGGGTAACTCAAAATTTTGCCCCTATCTTAAAATATGATGGCATTTCAAAAGGCCATGTTTATTTATACAATCTAATTATGGATTCCCCCAGAATATTCTCATGCAGTCTCTTTATCAGGATAACCCTAGGGTTACGCTTTTATTTTTTCATGAAAATATCCCATAAAAACACACATGGACTCTCATCAGTACATCCATTCACACCTCTTACTTACTGCTGTGGTTTTATTCATTAAGCACATTTATTCCTCCTGAGGATGTAAATTGTCAAAAGCTGTTTAAACAACAAAAAAGTCCTTGTGTTTCAGCGGCTTTATCAATACAAACAAATATTACATTTGTTAAGTACTGTTAGTAGTAATGTATTGTGAACATGTGATCATTAGTATCAGCATATTGACTCAGGATGAACATCATTTGATCAACAGAGCATGTCACCAGATTCAAAAATGTGGCCCACTTATGTATTGTAAATATTTTTTGGGCATTGCATCATTGCATAAAGATGTTGTATGTATGAAGTTTAATTTTATTTTATTTTAAAAAATCATATGCTAAATAGGCCTTACTTTGCTTTTCCCTGTTGTGTGATTCCTGAATTTGTTAATTTATAACAAAAGATTTTTTTTAAAACCTCCACCATATAATTAAGAGCTGTTAACTTTAATTTAAGCTGCTTAAAGGGGTCCTATTAAGAAAAACATGTTTAGGGTTAGGGAGTGGTCCATCCCTAAACAAGCCAGCTCCCAGAATCTGGAAAACAAATGAGTTCTGTATCAACTGTACAGCCCATAAATTCTTCCAATAACCCCAAAAAAACTACTCGTTTCGGATAAGCACTCGTCGTGACGTCACGATAGAAGTGATTGACAGAAGTGATAGGCGCAGCCCGGCCCATCTGCATGAGAACGCTTCGATCTCCCTGTGGTAAAGTTCATGTCCAGTAGCAAGGTAGCAGTGTGTTGAATGTCCGTGCTTAAAGCTAGAGGATAGTAATGTATACAGTAATCCCTCGCGTGTTCGCGCTTCAAGATATCTGGCTTCACTACATCGCGGATTTTTAGTAGGAAGTCTCGTCATACCGCACACTCATGCTATTGGCTGACAGCAATAGCACGCGCAGAAACATTTTTCTCTAATATAAAAGTGTTAATGTTAAAAGTGTTAACAATCTATATGAGTGTGGGGGAAATGTAAGACAGATATAAGGGGGTTTAATATCAGTATCGGGAGGGTTCATAAACTTTTAAATTACTGTAAATAATAAAGTAAATACTGTAGTTCGTCACTATATCGCGGAATTTCATTTTTCACAGGTAGTCCTGGAACGCATTAACCGCGAGTAATGAGGGATTACAGTATACAGGTATGTAGTTTTAGTTGCAATTTCCTCCGGGATTATTAAAGTATCTATCTATCTATCTAATGTACAAGCTTCCATTCATCCTCCTCACTGAGACATAGGGTTAGTGGGCGGAGTCAAGCAGCCAACAGTTCAATGTGGTTGACATGAACAAAACAAGACCTCTAGGTTTCCTCTTACCAGGCCCGGTACCATTCTTGTTGGCACAAACAGTCTGGAAACCCTCCAATAGAAACATAATTATGTCCGTTGCTTACTCATAATTCAATACTCTCTTTGACTCTGGACATGACCTGTTAGCTCTTCCATCTTGTTAGATAGTAATCTCTCATTGTCCATGATAATCTTGGGCAGACACCGCTTTTATTTCCTCCAATCCATACTCATCCATTGTCTCCTCTGCTGACTTCTTCTGTTAACTTCAAACACTTGTTTTTTGCCATAATTCCACCAGAATGTCTGTCGGTCTTGAAAAAATGTCAGTCAACTTCAGTTATATCAGCTAATCTTATGTTTACACAATAACCCACACACACTTGTTATAGTCAGCTGATTGAGATTGAAAGGACCTCCAGGAATACCATATAAAAATTAACAGTTATATAATGAAAAATAAGAGAGAAAAATAAGAAAGGAATAAGAAAGTTAAATGTAAAGCACCTGGAGTCGCAGCAAGCACTGGCACGCAAGTGCACGTGCACAGTGACGCATGCACACTAATGTCCATCCATATCAACAGGGGCGTGTAGCAGGCATACAGGGAACTCATTAACATTTAATGGCCAGCCTAGACAAAAACTGTATTTCAAGAAAGCTCATTTCAGCAATTTTAGGACTGTTAAAACTCAGGACCACAGATCAGTTTGGGGCAATACATTTTAAATACAGTGTTGTTGGATGTCTGGCAGCTGTATGAAATTAATTAAAAAGAGTATAATACAGGATCTTTAAAAAAAAACGTTTTACTTTCAGTCCATGTTGAGTTCTCATAATGACTCCTAGCCATGGAGATTGTTGTTCAACAATGTTGAGCAATAATCAAGGGATTTATTTTAAAATGAGTATTATTTGTAGTGTGTGTGATTAATGGTAAAAGCAATGTGCACAGGCAGCAACACAAGCAATACGTAAACAACAACTAACAAGCACCACGGCTTGATCAGCATGGCGTCAGAGCTGAGCAGCCTACAGCACGAGCTTCATGATTATTGAGTAAATTCAACCCAACTAATTGTAATTTCATTACATATAAGAGGTGAACTGTAAAAAGTGCCATTTAATGCAAATTACTACTGAATCAGGGACACTGAACCTTAGTACTCTGTCTGCGTGTTTCCTTAATTGAATGAATGTGACACTAATTGCAATGTTTTATTTTTGACCTTCTTTCTACACATAAAAGGCCACTATGCCAATTAGTTTTAATTCTCCCTTTCCCCTTTCTCCTTTTGAAAAGGCAGGAACTGGCATATTCCGATCATTTGCATTATCCAAAGCGAAGACGCTTTGAAGTTCTGAGATACTGTAAGAAAAAGGATGTACTTATCCCACATGAAAAAATGTTCAAAGCTCATAAATTCACTGGAACAGATGTACATTATCATTGGATTTGCCTTTTTTCTTTGCCTCTCTATTGGTAATAGACTACCTCATGTCCTCCTCATACTTAGTGTTTAGCATGTTGCCTTAACAGAAGCTTGCACCCTGCTGTGCCAATCCACACTTCAAAGCTCTCTGTCTATCTGCTGGAAGCAAAGCACAGAACATATTACAGCAGCCTCTCATTTCTCCATATTCTAGTCAATATCATTGCTTTCTTTTAGCCATTGCTGCACAGAGAAAAGCTTTATTTTACCCACAAAGACCGTATCCTGCAGCTCATGACCTCCAACAATGGAAATTCAACACGTTACACATGCACAGGACAAGTTTAACCCATTTTATTCCTGTCTATTGTTGCGTTGTGATTTTGTCAAGCGAGAGAATCAAATTTTTCTGCTTATTATTCACCAAAATAAGTGAATAAAAATTAAGATAAATGAACTCCTCACTTCATGATTAACTTGTTAGACAGCAATGCATACAATAATAGACATTACTGGTATACCTCACCCTACGTAGTTAATTGGTTCCAGGAGATGCGACTTAAGTCAAAAAATGAATTAACTAGTCACCAGGCTTAACTGAAAACAACCAATCTCAGTTCTGTACTGTGCTTTATTTATGAAGGTATTTTCAATAAGATATGGTTAGTACGAATCTATTTTAAGCTTACAATTATATTTCATATTTTTTAATATAGTAAAGAAAAAAAAATTAATGGAAAAATGCAATTTGGCAATGTTTACTATACATTGCGGACACTTTATTTATGAATGAATGATAAAAGCCTTTTTAAGGTTATAAAACACAGGAATTATTATTTAAATGTTGAGTGAAATTATATGAAGTTGATTTTTATTTTTCCACATATTTTTTTTGAAGACCAACATATAATCGAGAACAACGTAACTTGAAATAGTCTGACCCAAGGTATACTTTTGCTATACGTATTTTTAAAGGAAGTCAATAAAGGTTTTCAAATGTCTTAATTGCCCCTGTGCTGTGCAGAACTGAAAGCAGGTCTTCCTTAATTGCTACTCTGTATTTTCTTGTGCACAGAGGATCTGAGACCTTTCCTAGGTAACACCCAGACTAATTGTTGATTTAAATGATAAATGATTATGCACCTGCAGTTACTTTCAAATGAATTCAACCTTTATTCAAATTCCAGAATGTGTTCAATCAAAACTTGTTGACTGTTTTAAAAAGGAAAGAAAAAAAGAGCAAAACAATATGAATCTGTCCTTTGGCACAGATGTGCTCCTCAATAATTCTTCAATTCTCCACCCTTCTACCCACTTTCATGGTATTCCTTCAAACAGGTTACAAGAAACTAAAAAGAAGGGCTCCCAGTGCTCAAGAAAAGCAGTGTCTCTTTATTCAATGTCTCTTTATGCTGATCCACTCCAAAATTCAATGGGCTCTTCCCAAATACCCAATCCCTGTACTACTGCAATCCCTCTACTGTTGCTTTATACGACATATAAGCGATAAATACTGTGTACTGTTTTAGAACATAGCTCTTATGCCATGATAAAAAATGATAAGAAATTTCATTGCTTTACAAAGAAGACCTAACCATGACATGTACCTTTTCAAAAACACAGGTACATGTAGTTATATTTATATAATCGATTTATCGAATAAATAAATAAATATATATATATATATATATATATATATATATATATATATATATATATATATATATATATATATATATATATATATACATATATATATACACACAGTATATTTCAAAGATATAATCAGTGGATCAGTTGGGTTAGAGAGGATGTGTCTAAGTTTAGAGGTATAAAGTGCTAACTAGGGATGCAGATACTATCTGTATCTGTATCGTGCAACCATCTAAATTACAATATCTGTATCCATATCTGTACTCGGAATGGCCGGGGCTTAAACCAGATGTGGCTGTGGTTTGATCGCAAATGGGTGGGGCTTAAATCGGTACATTATTTTAAGTCTGAAATTAATATGGATTGATCAGAAGTTGCTACATTTATTGTTTATTTTAAAACTATTTACAGAACAGCCTCAACATTGAGATAAAAATCAATGTTTTTGATCACAAATGTAAGAGAACTATTTACAGAACAAGTTTTTTATGAACTTAGAACATGAATATTCGTAAGTGTATGAATGAATATTTACAGAACAGCCTCAGAGTTGAGATTCTGAGGCAGAGAATATTGTATTAGAACATAATGTATTAGATGAAACCGGTCCGTGGCGGAAAAAAGGTTGGGGACCAGTGATTATGAGGATTTTCCTTCAGCACTAGCGCGAGTTTTGACTAGTTTTACTCGTATCGTGTTGTACTTGTAAAAAATGCTTTATCCGTACCGGATACTCGCCTGGAACGAGTACCCAGCTCAACCTTAGTGTTAACCCAGGTGTGCTCTATACATTGATTGCGACCCACCGGTCAGTTGCGATGGTAGTTCGGGTAGACTGCGTGACATAAAAACATTGACATCAGCACATGCGCAAATAGCTCCAATTTTGATAAACTGCTAAGGGCAGATTACCACACATAGTGCTTAAGTGTGTATGCCAAATCAATTGGTCGAGGCCCATGTTAACAACGAACGCCATCGATGCTGTTGACCTACAGGGTGCTGGTGGAAATTGGACTACTGTTGGTCGAAGAAGGACAGGAGGAAAGTGTGTTCGTAGGAAGAGAGAGAAGAGGAACGCCAAGAGTATAGGACTGAGAGTAGGGATGTTGAGGGACAATGATAGGAAAAGGTAGAGAGTTGGTTGACATGATGCAGAGGAGGAAGGTAGACATACTGTGTGTCCAGCAGACCAGGTGGAAAGGTAACAAGGCTAGAAGTTTAGGAGCAGGGTTCAAGTTGTTCTATCATGGCGTAGACAGCAAAAGAAATGGAGTAAGAGTTCACTTGAAGGAGGAGTTTGTTAGGAATGTCCTGGAGGTAAAAAGAGTATCAGATAGAGTGATGAGTCTGAAGCTAGAAATCAAAGGTGTGATGGTCATTGTTGGTGAGTATGCTCCACAGGTAGGATGTGAGCTGGAGGAGAAGGAGAAATTCTGGTTGGACTTTGACGAAGTGATGCAGAGCATACCTAAAATTGAGAGAGTTGTCATTTGTGCAGGGTTCAAGTTGTTCTATCATGGCGTAGACAGCAAAAGAAATGGAGTAAGAGTTCACTTGAAGGAGGAGTTTGTTAAGAATGTCCTGGAGGTAAAAAGAGTTTCAGATAGACTGATGAGTCTGAAGCTAGAAATCAAAGGTGTGACGGTCATTGTTGGTGAGTATGCTCCACAGGTAGGATGTGAGCTGCAGGAGAAGGAGAAATTCTGGTTGGACTTTGACGAAGTGATGCAGAGCATACCTAAAAATGAGAGAGCTGTCATTGGTGCAGACTTCAATGGACATGTTGGTGTAGGAAACAGGTGATGAGGAGGTGATGGGCAGGTTTGGTATCCAGGAGAGGAGCGCAGAAGGACAGATGGTAGTTGACTTTGCAAAAAGAATGGAATGGCTATAGTGAATACTTTCTTCCAGAAGAGGCAGGAACATAGGGTGACCTATAAGAGTGGTGGTAGGAGCACACAGGTAGACTACATCTTGTGTAGATGGTGCAACCTGAAGAAGATCAGTGACTGTAAAGTAGTGGTAGGCGAGAGTGTAGCCAAACAGCATCGGATGGTGGTGTGCAGGATGACTCTGGTGGTGAGGAAGATGAAGAGGGCAAAGGCAGAGCAGAAGACGAAATGGTGGAAGCTAAAAAAGGAAGAGTGTTGCATGACTTTTAGGAAGGAGTTAAGACGGGCTCTGGGTGGTCAGGAGGTGCTGTCAAATTACTAGACAACTACAGTTAATGTGATCAGGGAGACAGGTAGGAGAGTACTTGGTGTGTCATCTGGAAGGAAAGTAGACAAGGATACTTGGTGGTGGAATGAGGAGGTACAGGAGTATATACAGAGAAAGACGATAGCTAAGAAGAAGTGGGACACTGAGAGGACTGAGGAGAGTAGACAGGAGTACAGGAAGATGCAGCGTAAGGTGAAAGTAGGAGTAGCAAAGGCCAAACAAGGGGCTTATGATGACTTGTATGCTAGGCTGAACAGTAAGGAGGGAGAGACTGATTTATACAGGTTGGCAAGACAGAGAGACAGAGATGGGAAGGACGTGCAGCAGATTAGGGTGATTAAGGATAGGGATTGGAGTCCTTTGACAGGTGCCAGTAGTGTCATGGAAAGATGGAAAGAGTACTTTGAAGAGTTGATGAACGAGGAAAATGAGAGAGAACAAAGACCAGAAGAGGTGACTGTTGCGGACCAGGAAGTAGCAAAGATTAGTCAGGATGAAGTGAGGAGGGCATTGAAGAGGTTGACGAGTGGAAAGGTATATCTACAGGCATATCACCGGTCCTGATGATATACCTGTAGAGATTTGGAGGTGTCTAGGAGAGGTGGCAGTAGAGTTTATGACTGGGTTGTTCAACAGAATCTTAGATAGTGAGAAGATGCCTGAGGAATGGGGGAGAGGTGTGCTGGTGCCCATTTTTAAGAACAAGGGAGATGTGCAGAGTTGTGGCAACTACAGGGGAATAAAGCTGATGAGCCATACAATGAAGTTATGGGAAAGAGTAGTGGAAGCTAGACTAAGGGCAGAAGTGAGCATTTGTGAGCAGCAGTATGGTTTCATGCCAAAAAAAAAGACTACTACAGATGCAATATTTGCTTTGAGGATGTTGATAAAGAAGTACAGAGAAGGCCAAACGGAGCTGCATTGTGTTTTTGTAGATGTGGAGAAAGCTTATGACAGGGTGCCCAGAGAGGAACTGTGGTACCATATGAGGAAGTGTGGAGTGGCAGAGAAGTATGTGAGAGCGGTGCAGAATATTGTATGAGGACTGTAAGACAGTGGTGAGCTGTGCTGTAGGTGTGACAGAGGAGTTCAAGGTGGAGGTGGGACTGCATCAGGGATCAGCTCTGAGCCCCTTCTTGTTCGCTATGGTGATGGACAGGCTGACGGATGAGGTTAGACAGGAATCTCCATGGACTATGATGTTTGCATATGACATTGTGATCTGCAGTGAGAATAGGGAACAGGTGGAGGAGAAGCTAGAGAGGTGGAGGTTTGTCCTGGAAAGGAGAGGAATCAAGGTTAGCCGCAGTAAGACAGAGTACATGTGTGTGAATGAGAGGGACCCAAGTGGAAGAGTGAGGTTACAGGGAGAAGAGATCAAGAAGGTGGAGGATTTTAAGTACGTAGGGTCAACAGTCCAGAGCAATGGAGAGTGTGGAAAAGAGGTGAAGAAACGTGTACAGACAGGATGGAACGGGTGGAGAAAAGTGTCAGGTGTGATGTGTGATAGAAGAGTTTCAGCTAAAATGAAAGGAAAGGTGTACAAAATTGTGGTGAGACCAGCAATGTTGTTTGGTCTAGAGACAGTGTCACTGAGGGAAAGACAGGAGACAGAGCTGGAGGTAGCAGAGATGAAGATGCTGAGGTTCTCTCTGGGAGTGACCAGGAAGGATAGGATCAGGAATGAGTACATCAGAGGGACAGCACATGTTAGAGGTTTTGGAGATAAAGTCAGAGAGGCCAGACTGAGATGGTTTGGACATGTCCAGAGGAGAGATAGTGAATATATTGGTAGAAGGATGCTGAGTTTTGAACTGCCAGGCAGGAGGCCTAGAGGAAGACCAAAGAGGAGGATTATGGATGTAGTGAAAGAGGACATGAAGGTAGTTGGTGTGGGAGAAGAGGATGTAGAAGACAGGGTTAGATGGAGGCAACTGATTCGCTTTGGCGACCCCTGAAGGGAAAAGCCAAAAGGAAAGGAAGAAGAATGCTTAAGTGTGTAGAGGAGAATATGCTCAAGAGAATAAGCACTAACTGAAATGTTACCCTAGCCTTAAATGTAATTAAATAGTGTTTGAAATGCATGCAGAAAGCTAGCAGAGAGCACCTTTCTTCACCAATCCAAAGCAAACTTTACTTTGAACTTGTAAGACATGTTCTACACACCTCACTATGTTACCTGGCAGACTTATGCAGAGTCCTGAACCAAAGAGATTGAGCAGCAGAGACAGGCTTAGAGATGAGAGAAAGGACACTGTCATTTCAAAAGGCGTGAATGCATTATCCAACCGTTACTCTGCACTGGAAAAGAAAATCTCCATGAACACCAAGGCTATTACCAACATACTGTATGTGAAGAGTTGAAAGAAGTGTAGATCAAAGCCGAAGGAAAAAAAAATAAAGAAAATGTCAAAGAAAAAAAGTCAAATGCCAGGCTGCAGAGAAGAGAGGATGCAGGAGGATGCAGAAGTAACAGGCCTCTTCCACTGGAGAGAAACTGAGAGTCGGGATAATGATAAAAAGATGAAGAGAGCTGTGAGTTAGAAATGAAAAATTGACACATCAGCAAAACAATGTGCCAATTTTACGGTTATTAACTATTAACCGTCCTCTGGGTTTGGGAATCAAAATTCAAGATTGGGTTGTAAGTCATGAACACAACAAAATAAATAAGGGTGTAAGATGCCAGCAATGCAAAGGTGTAGCATCTTCCATGAAAGTCCAAACAGAAAACTTTGTAAGGCTCAGTGTAGTGACTGGCCTGATTTTTTAATGCAAGACATGGTTTTGCAGGAGTTGTGCTGACTTTTTAGATTTTAGTATTTTTAATTTGTATGTACAGTAATGGTGTGGCTCAAGCCGGAAATGAAAGGGATACAACCATCAGCATATGAACAAATAAGTCTCATCTAAGTGCATCTAATCCTTATAAATGACGAGCCATTTGGGGATTTCCTAAAACCATATTTGTGATTGCTTTGCTGATTGCAGACTTCGAACTTCATTCTAATTCAACAACAGATTACATCAACAACTGATGCATCAATAAATCATAGCCAATAATTAGACTATATAAAGACTATATATAGTCTAATTACAAACACATACAAGCACACGCACATACACACACACACACACACACACACACACACACACACACACACACACACACACATCAACGTGGGGCAACTATATTAACACCCTGGCAGGCTGTGTAAGGGTAGAAACCATTTGTAATGATGATCAGTTCTACTAGTTACACTGCTTTGCTTACACAAATAGCTGTGTTCGTGAGAGGAGGGCGTATCACATTGCAAAGAAGCAGACGCTACGCATTTGCCCCAACCAGAGATAAGCTGCTAAGCTGAAGATGAAAGTGTGTGCGCATGTAGGGAGTGTGGCATGGTGAGCAGCTGTGGTGAGCCAGATTTGGAAAGGCTCAATGACACCATGACACCAGGACCTCAGTGGAGAGAAAGTTATTTCACTACTCCTATTTCCACACACCCTTTCGACGATATGATATTTAAAAGTTTCAGTGAGAAGTTACGTTTCGGTGACAAATTAAGTTGAATTGGTTTTATAAAGGTATACCAGGAGGGTATACCTATTGTATGTTTATCATGTTCCACGTGATAAACATACAATAGATGGCCCTGTACCCTGTTGGAACAGAGAGAAGGATAGATAGATAGATAGATAGATAGATAGATAGATAGATAGATAGATAGATAGATAGATAGATAGATAGATAGATAGATAGATAGATAGATAGATAGATAGATAGATAGATAGATAGATAGATAGATAGATAGAAATTAAGATAATGACTGTAAAAAAATATTTTGTAATGGCTTGAATGAAGCTGCAATCATATAAAGGGAGTGTTCTGACATTTTCAGGAATTTATTTTCTGTATTGATGATTAGTTGTTGGTCAGACTGACTCTCATATTTGAGTGACTTTCATTGTTTCTTCTAAATCTAGATTCCACTGTATTTTTTTTAATTTGAAGGAAATTTTGTATGTATTAAGTAACTACAAACTAGAATGTATAAGGTTAACAAAAAGCTCACCTGTTATTTTATGTGAAATTCAGGGATCATCATCATCATCTGGTCTTTAGTTATTTTCAGGAATGTTATTTTTTTTTACCAATATTTGTTTGTAATATTTACATGCTTCCTTTATATACAAATAATTTTATGTTTCTGTATTTTAGAAAGGGAATCTATGTAATCTGTGCATATATGGAAATAGGAAAGCAGGTAAAGATGTGTTATTATGGTAATGACCAGAATTCAAGCTAATTTTAATGGTCCACATCACCATCTACTTTATGTGCAGCAACTTGGCCTTGCATGGTTATAAGGCTGTAATGAAATACAATTTAATATCAAAATTCAGCTATCATTGTCATGTAAGCTGCATTTTTAGGTGTTCTTTCAATTTTAAAATTTATTACATCCCACTTCAAATTTCAACTTTTGTACACTCAAAAACCAGATGAGATGGAAAGACAAGGGAGAAGGCCAGTGTGAGTTAGACCATAGATCAAAGCTAGTGCTTTGATCTACCTATGCACTAGCTTTGATCTATGGTCAAAGCTAGTGCATAGGTTTGACCCTGAAAGGTCAAATCTATGTACTTGTCTGGTATTACTTTCAGGGTACCCTGATCTACCCTGGAAGTAGGTCAGGCAGGGTAAGTCGCGGGATGTTGCAGCCTGTGACCGCCTGGGTTCTAGTTTTAATTTTGAATTGAAGAAAATGTGACTTGAAATGATTTATCAATTTTACAAGCAGGTTTTATGATTTTCTAAGTAAACTCAAATGCACTTGCAAATCTGAACAGTGGTTGCACACTGAGTGAAAAGAATAATAAAGTGACTCCAGAAGTCAGTGTGTTTATAAGGAACAGGTTCATACTTTATTAAAAGGGTATTTCCCTTGGCACAGATCTGCTATCAAATAAATAAAGTAATTAATCAAATACAATCTTTATAAACTAAACCAAGTCATAAAAAAACATTAGGAGGATGAGGAAGAGGAAAAACAGCTAGTGCTAAACAACTTTCTGTTACAACAAACATGTCTGTATGCGAAGGGAGACAGCTGAGTTATAGACAGATAATTATTCCTCCC
Organism: Antennarius maculatus; assembly: GCA_013358685.1. NCBI lineage: Eukaryota > Metazoa > Chordata > Actinopteri > Lophiiformes > Antennariidae > Antennarius > Antennarius maculatus. The sequence continues at coordinate 5,337,301 of CM023606.1, forward strand.
TGCTAAGTGGAATCGGCATGGCAGATACTGGAGTGTTAGCTGACAGTCGGCAAGTGAGAAGGCTTAGCAGTTTACTGGTTATAAATAAGTTGTATATTCTGTCTACATGATGCTGGTTTATCTTTTCTGCAGTCCTATATATACATCAGAGTTCAAAAATATGGATACATGGACGTTATAAAGCAAATTAGTGGTGTGATACATAACATGTTAAAATGGAGGAATGGGTTGGAATACTTATGATTCTATACAACAAGACAGAAGATGGTACATGTAGAGATTTTGGCATGACATGATTTTACATATAATGTTTTCTGACATTTAAAAATATCTGAAATTGTCTGATAGATTTACATGAATATCTGAGGACCTTAATACAATTGTTTGAATACTATTTCTTAAAGTACATGTTCAATGTGAAAAACTGCTTTCCCAACTCTCAGCAAATGTTGTTATGGTGCTCTCCAACAGAACCCAACACCCCCAGTTATTCAGTACTTTGGGCAAGTGTGAAAGTATGTTTTCAATATTGCCTTAATTTAAAGTAAGCATTTGTCTGAGGGTCTGAGTAAGCTAAATTTACCCCAATCCCTACCCCCAGGAGAAAGGTGGTGTGCCGACTCCTGGGTCCTCTGGGATAATCCATATGATTTCTGCCTCAGCTATAGGATCCCATGAGGCTGAGTCCAAGACTGGCTTACACTACATTCTTGCTCATCACAAACACTCACATCCATGTGTCAGAAAAATACAGCAAAATATAGTGGGTAAAATACATTAGACGGCCCAGGAAACATTTACTCTAAATAAAGATGAGTCGCTCCTCAACCCTAACAAAAGACTATGAAAACGTTAAAGTTATTTTTTTTTATTACAGGCGTTGTGAAGTGCTCAGAAGGAAAAGTAAGTTTACTTAGTTCTCAGTTCTTCACCATGCATGTCACTGCTATAAACATCTGCATGTTTACGGCAGCTCCCATATAGCCCTATGGGAGAAGATGACCAGACGGTCCCTGCTGTTGGCAGGAGATCAGCAGTGGTGAGTTATGGGTCTAATGGAGTCTTTTGGTCGGTCCCAGTGTTATCCAGCACCAGAGGAATGGGACAGCTGAAAGAGTCCTCGCCCTGCCGCACCGCTAACAGAGACCTTTTGGCTGAGCTCTAAGGCCACATGGCGGCACTGTCAAAGACCTGGTGACAGCTGTGGGACAGGAAAATGCCATGGCAACAGAGCGAGCTGCCATGTGACCCCAGGCCCAGCCAAAGACCGGACAGCACAATGGAAGTTGGAGAAAGAAGAACGCAACAGTGGAACTGACACAGGGTGCTGGTGAAAAATGACATGCATGGTCAATTAAACATTTAATCTGCATGAATGAATAACTTCAAATGACGTTAACAGGATTTCAATTTATGCAAATAGCCCTCAAGATGACATCATTCCTAGTTTCATCATTTCTAGGAACTATGTCACGTGTTAATGTGGTTTTCCAAGGAAAATATAATAAAACAGGGGTGTCACTTTTAAAGAAGTGGTACTTCATGTTCACTGCTAAGATTGATTTGTTTAATTCATCTGTATGCACACCTCACATGCTTTCACGCAAAACATAAACGGAGACCATAAATTACAGCTCAGTATAAATTATCTAAACTTGAAGATGTTATATATAGCATCCACATGCATTGTGAACCACAGTAATATGTCCTAAAATAATCCCTTGGTTTTGTAACGTTCCCATGATGTCGGCACAGGACACGGTCAAGCATATAAAAACACTGTATGTGGGTGATGTGAGGTCGAGCTACTGAACAACACTGTTGAGAGTTGGGAGTTTAGTCATTCAGGCTTTACCAGTAGATCACAGAAAAATCAAAATCAGATTGTGAGAAACGTTCAACTGTGTAAGAATGAAAGCACATATGAGAGTATTTGAGATGTATATTTTCTCATCAAAATGAGGCTGCTAGTGGTCTTAAAAAATGTGGATGTGAAAAGAAACAAACAGAAAAGCTTCAGATTGTGAATACAAAGATATCACATTATCAATAAATCTTATAAAATCAATAATATATACTTTATGTACAATAAATGTCATATAATAAAGTAAGGAGCTTTTGACACTTCAGTACTTCAAATTTGAGAAGTTTTATCTTCTTTCAAAAGTAATTGGAAAATACAACCTCAGAATGCTTCATCACAGCTGCCATTGCAATAACAATTAGGATGAAATTAGAGGTAGGAGTAGATTTGGGATTCGTGTTCTTTTGTTATACTCTCTTCCTTCCAGATTTTGCGTGAGGGCTGAATGAATCAGAATCTTCATTTTGATCTTCAAAAGCCCATCAGACAGCCTGTCTTAAATACTTGCACACCCCATGAGCGCACTTCAAGGGGTTTTCAACAGACACCAGTGTTGTGACAATGGTGCACACACACGCACGCACGCCCGCCCGCCCACGCACGCACGCACGCACGCACGCACACACGCACACACACACACACACACACACTATGCCCTGGTCTTCTATCACCTTAATTCCTTCATATAATTTTTACATCAGTCTTCCTCCTCTTGTCCCTGCTATTATTTAAAAGCCCTTTTGGCTTAGTGGTAAGGAAAGGTTTGACCGTTTTTTTGGGGGGTCAGAAGTTCGTCAGGTGGAGGATCACAGGGTATGGGGCAGAGAAACCTAGGAATTGTTTCTCACATTATCCCTCTGTGCCTCAGCTCCTGACCCAGTGGTGATCCTCAGTTCTGACTGTACTCTGGCCCTGAAGAACTGTCAAGGTGCAAACCCAAACTTTTTTTTTTAACTGACAACGTCTGTGCAACTCTGATAACTGTGAATAATAACCTCAAAGTATTGTGGCATCCGTCCCATAATCCTTTTCTCCCACCCATTTCGGTGTCCACTGACAAAGCTACCTCAGTGCTGCACATTGTTTGAAAGGATAGGAGCTTTTTCTCTCCCAATTTAAAGACATTTTGTTCTTGTTAGCTGCTAATTGTTAATAGATGCTTCTTAAGTTACCCAGTTGTGGGTCATGTTTTTAACACATCAGAATCCTGATCTGCTCTGCCACCTCAATATCTCACTTCTCTCAAAAAGACTTTAATTCACTGCTGTCTCCACAGTTCCTCAGCTTAGAGAAAGAAAAATTGCCCCTCTCCATCCTGTCTTCATAACTTTCAAACACAATGGCGAGCAGTATAAGAGCGACAGTCCCACCTGGTAGAGGCTGTTTAAAAGGGGCTTGTCTGCTGGCATGGCGGGGTTCTGTAGAGCCGCAGTTGTCGCCCCAGCTTAAGTGGCTACTCAGGACTGGTAAAAGTGATGGTAATGGTGATGGTGTTCATGGTGGTGGTGATGTTCGTGCCGCTGCACCATCTGTGCCAGAGCCCCCTCATACAGCAGCATCCTTGGTAGGTCTCTAACATGCTCTTTCTCCACCACTGGTCCGGGAGCCAACACAGAGCCTAAGGCCCTGTAGCCTTGGCTTTCCTTGGATCGCTGCTTGTGCTTGCGGTAGGGTGCTGTGGACTGGTGAGGGACGGTCTGGCTGGGTAGTGCCGGGGGAGGTGGGACACCTCGGCTTCTCATCACCCGGCCACTAGTTTGCACAGGAGGTGTACGATTATGGTTCTTGGGGGAACGTATGGAATGTTTCCCCGAGTCTTGACCTCGTGTACGTGGGGTGGGATGGATGCTATCCACAGTACCAGTGTCCACAACAGTGTGTAAGCGGTGATGGTGGGAGTGGGAGTGGCCATTTTCTGGTTCATGAGAGCGAGAGCGAGTCTGGTTGGATAAACGGGTCTGAGGGTCGGCCTTCATTGGTTCAGTAGCAGGGGCTGCAAAAGAGACACACAAATTTATTTTACCTGAGAAAGAAACATTGACAAACTGCAAGGATGCAAAGAAACAATGACATTTCTGTCACAACCAAGAAAAATAACAAATTGCAGAGTACGGTGCCAACAGCTGAGATCCTCAATAAGATTTACTACAGGTTCCTCATTCATGCACATAACCCTGACACGATGTGACATAAAGCACATATCTGTTAGCACCTTCCTAACAGGACCCACATTAAAATAATTACATGTCATCACTGACTGTCAGATCAAGGCTCGGCATATTACACCTAATATTTCACTTCAAAACAGCCTGTCCTATTGATGGGTTTAGCCTTGAACACTTGCTGTATTATGCTTGCTTGAGCCCAGATGTTGGTACTGGCAAGGTGTTCAGTGGGCCAGTAGTTCCACCTATAGGTTCCAAGCAGGTGGCGCAGTAATGACGGGTTCTGGATGCAGCTTCAAAAGGCCATAGTCTGCCCCCCACCCCTCCATCATCCCATTTTACACCCATGGCCATGGTCCACTCACCAGTTCCAAAGCGAGATGTGTAGTTTTCAATGCCTGCCAGGTCCAAGTAGTGGTTCCGGCGTTCCAGGTTCTCATCCACACAGTGGCGCTGGCAGCCTGGCTGGGTGTGGTGGTCACTGTGGTGGCGCCTGTGGACACAAGCGGCACCTCTCATTAGGTAGCAGTTTGGCCCGAGAGGTTCAGTATATTCATGTTTGAAGAAAATAAGTGATTCTTAAGATCAGCAAGTACTAGAAGAAATTGTAAGAGAAGTGAAATTGTGACTGGATGACTCAAATGGGATAATCTGAATAACACAGTAAGATGACTGAGTCTTAACCACTGTTAAATCCTACTCAAGAGAGTGTAGGTTCATTAAGACGCAAGCGCAAATCCTTCATAAACAACAACTCCAAGAAAAAAAAAAGTTTTAGTTTCAGAAAGTTGATTTTCTAATGAGTTACATAAAAATATGATAATGATAATAATACACCCCAGCCTTCTTGTAAACACCACAAACTTCAATAATAGAGGGTGACACTTCCATAGAGGAAGGTTTACCTTAGAAGTGCTCGAGTCTTCTTGTCAGCACTCTTGGGATCTTCTATGCACTTGTCGTTTTTCTCTCGAGGGTGGGGCATATCTGTGTGTGTGTGAAAGGCTATTATCACAGAGCAGCCACACAGACAAACACACACGCGACAACAGTCGCGAAAGCTTCTGAAGAAAGCAACCTTTGTTTGGGGGTTTACTTTGAAGATCTATAGAAAAGGAAAAACAACAATGCTTCATTTATTCTATTTTCAACTCCCAGCCTCTTATAAGGCATGGTATGAAATAAAAACATGCAGACTTCAGAAATAGTTTATTAAGGACTCAAGATCAGATGCAGTTTGAAATTAGCATGAAAGCAACCAACTATATTTTCAAAGCTCAGTCTCTTTGAGTCTCTTGATGGATATTTATAGCCAGAACAAAAGCACGCAAACACACAGGAATATATACTTTTTGAGGTATTTTTTCCCTTACTACTTGTTTATCAAGTCGTCAGTGAGAAAAGTTAAGTTGAACGAAGCTATATTTTCCCAGCAGCTCTAAGAAGGGGGGAAGAAGAGAGAGGGAGAGGAGAAAAAAAGGAAACTTTGGTGAAAAGAAAAATGGCTGTGGTTATCAAAAGAACTTGGCACATCTCTTAAGGTTTCTTTCACAGTATTTGAAGGCACTGAGGGAGGGGGCCCTCTCTTAGCTCTGTCACTCCCCCCATCATTAAAAATGAAACCCATTGAGTGGGAGAGACGGAGCGATACAGAGACAGCAAGGAACAAAGCTCCAGCAGGCCTGGAGCACACGTCTTTCTGCATGACAACAAACACATCTCTGGATGAGCTGACAGCAGGCAGCTCAAGAGGGGACCCCAAAGTGCCCTCTTTCCTCCTCCACCCCCTTCATTCTGTCTTAATGCACACTTTACCTGTGGCACCTTGTATGCAACTCCTCCACCGCTGGCTGGAGTCAGGAGTAACAGAAAGTTTGACCCTCAGAGTCTTGCTGCTGCTGGGTGAATGGTTGACTGACGCGTCCACAACCTCATAGATGGTGTGGAGCAGGCTGGTGATGTCCTGTGGGACGTGAGTTGAGTTTAGTATAACCTCATCTTCTTGATATGCAGCTTTTGTACAAGAAAGATGACAATCATCTGATCATAAAGCTTAAAAAAGATCCTTGGTGATGTGTGTGGTGAGGGAGATTTTCAGATCACACTTTTGACAAAAAGTGAGTATAGAGGAACAGAGGAGACTATTCCTATCCCTTTATTCTTTGAATCAATATGGAGCTTTGTGCATTAAAACTCTGTATCATAAACTTTATGCTCGCTAGGAATTTTAAAAAGTCACTCACAGACACGAGAAAAACACACTGATGTCAGTTGTTTAAGTTCAGCTTTCCAAGCGATCCGTCATGGAGTAAAGGCAAGTTATAAATTCATGACAAGAAACGTCTTGGCAGCAGCAGCAGAGGCTGACTGGGGTGTCAATATGAGTCGTGTTGCAGCTTGTGTGAGCTCTTCACTGTCTATTTAATCCCTCTGAGTCTTTTAAAATTACTTTTGCAAAGGAATCAATGCATTCTTTCTCATGAATGAGATATTTCCATATAACTGAGGGTTTTTACAAAGATCTGACTTCAGGTCAGAACTATGGAAAGCGAGGAATCATAGAGAGATAGCAAACTTTATTAACAGAGGAAATGAAAATGATTATTTTTAGCAACGCATTTTTTTTATTAATAAGATACAAACTCAGAGTAAAATTATCTAGTTAATTTGCACGTAAAATAATGGAGTCTCTCGTGGCAGTTTAGAACTTGTGGTGAGTGTTTTTGTGCACCATACTGTGCAAATGACTTTCAATTATGTGTGCTGGTTATTTTCTTTCCAAACCAAATTCTAATTGTCCATGTGAAATTCACCTGGCACAGATAAAAAATAAACTGACTCATCCAGTATCTCATTAGGGTTGAACTTCTTTATCAGGACTGCTGGGAATGTTACTGTTTTACTATAACAAAAAGGATTATTATGAATTCTTCACGGACTGGTTCCTCATAGTGGTTAAAGAAAGACACACTGTAAAAAACAGAAATAAAATAAAAGCTTCCTGTGCGGTTTCCGTCTTTAATTGTGTGTAGGGAAGAAAAGAAAAGAAAAGAAAAGAAAAGAAAAGAAAAGAAAAGAAAAGAAAAGAAAAGAAAAGAAAAGAAAAGAAAAGAAAAGAAAAAAAGAAAAAGAAAGCCTTTATTTCCCCCTCTGAGTTGCTGCCTGACATCTCATGAGCCATGGAGCCACAGGCGATGACAAAAAAACTGCACAGCCAACCAACTTGTGCTTTTTCAAGTTGTTGTCAAAAAACACAGGCCTTTCTCAATGTTCTCTCAGATCAATACCATGCAAAAGTACGCCACGAAGTACCTTACAGAACCACTAACAGGCAGAAGGCACTGGATTTGGTCCTGGGGGATTGAGACTAGGTCAGAGGCCGGTGACTATCCTTATGCAGAAATACTGAGTTTGTACCAGAAAGTCATTCATTCATTCTCATACCGCAAAGCAGTTTGTTTCATGGCTGCATGCTACTACTGACCAGAGCATTTGTACTACTTACAGAAAAAGAAAAAATTCTGTCATCTTGAAATACACAGGTTTCCAACCAAGTAAACTATAAATACATTTTAAAGTAATTCATACTGCAGCTGCCATGCATTGTCTGGTTGTTTATGCAGAATTATTACCTCTCTGGTGACTTTGCCGCTGTTGTCGAAGTCGTAGAGGGTGAATGTCCACTCCTGCCTGTTATCCTCTTCCACAGACACAGCACATTCCAACTCCTGAAACAACACAACATTGATCTATCCATATCATCCAATTTATGTGACATTGGCCTAGTTTCACCCAGACAGGAAGTAATAAGTGTCCTGATTGGTGTTGACACTCACTTCAAACTGGAGTTGTTTCTGTGGCGTTGTGGGAGATTGGCCGTCCCTCTGCTGCATCTTCTCCTCCACACAGCAGCTGTCTGTCTTCTCTGGGGGTAAAGCCACTGCAGTCATACACACACACACACACACACACACACACACACACACACACACACACACACACACACACACACACACACACACACACACACACACACACACACACAAAGATAAAAGAGGATGCCTGAGGATGGAAACGGTGGGCGCAGTTAAATGTGAGGATGGTTGCATTCAAGTGCTGCTTGTAAGCTCCTACTTCCGAGTAAAGATGAGTCACACATTAAAGTGCTCCTGGTTTTTATCAATATGTTCTTAATGTGATTTTTTTATCAATATAAACATAGTTTCATATCATTGGTGATAAATGCTGGAGATTTGTTTAGTGTGTTGAATATAAATTTCTGACATATTCAGGAGGTGGCGCTCATTATGCCATAGATGTTCTCTTGAATCAACATAGTCACATTAAGAGAGGAGCTGCAATCCAAATGTCAAAAAAGCACACACACACACACACACACACACAAAAAAAAAAACACTGGAACTATGACAGAGATTCTCAAATGGCAAAAGTTGTTCCATTAGTCACACTTAAGCTCCAAGCTGCAGTATATATTTCCCACTGGGTTCTCACTGAGAGGGGATGTCAAACATGAAACTGAATGATATTAACGTGTCTAAAACATGACAGAATATTAGGTGGCATTGGGATATATAAATGGTGGATCAGAAACAGCGAGTGAACATCAAAAGGCCTATAGGAGACCCCTGAGTCCCTGGCTCAGTGCAGCAGAGCTCATCAGTTCATAGAGTGACATTCATTGTACGTTACTATTCAGGCAGACAGCAGAGACAGATCCAGAGAGAGCGCTAATCTGTCAAATAGACTTAAACTGGGGACCTGCCAACAGAAGCCAATGATCATTTCATCACACTGCTCTCTGAATGAACTACTGCTGGATGTAAAATAAAGAGCTGCTACATTCATCACACAGGGTTTAATTCAAACTTATAGGCACATGCTGACATATTTTTACATCACAACCATCAAAACTAATACAATTATCAATGTCCAAATGAGATGTATAACAAATAACCTCACTCATTTAACATTTAATTCATTTAAGATTTGGAAGGTGTACATGTGGCTTCTCTTGTGAGTCTCTAAGACACCCCCTTACTTTATCCATACAAAAATTTAAGTGTATTTTTACAGATAATTTGGCTTTGAGCATCAACCCAATCTTCATCCAATCAGAGTCACGCTGGCCATACACACACACACACACACACACACACACACCCCCATAAACCCGCATAAAGACCACACCCCTCTCCCTCCATCCGCTCAGCGCTTCTCTCTCCTCCTGTCACACTTTGAAGTCCCATTTTTAAACCTTTTGGAAGAAGATCAGACCGGCTGTAAAACAGAATCACTAATTAATTAAGCCAAGTCAAATCAGAAACAGTGTTTGTTTTCTCGCCAGCGCAGCAAACACAACAGTCCAATTTCTTTCCTCTTGATCCAAAGCAGATCAAAGCAGACCTGTCTCATCCATGGGCAGGGGAAAATGCCATAAATGAAAGGCATCATCCCAGGGAGCTTTTACTAACTTTTTGGAGAGGGGTAGCGTTTGGGGTCCCACTGTTTGATCATCGGAGGTGCTCAAAGGGAACATTGTATGTGAGGGCAAATCTGTTCCCTAGCAGGCTCAATATGGTGGTGAGATGCTTATCTCAGAGCTAATGAAATGCCAGAAGGAGTAACAGTAATCTGCTATCACTCCCAACCCCACAAGATATAAATCAGCTCTTCATGAGAGGAGCTGAGCCGGGGGATTGGCTTCACATCAGATCTGAGGGGCATGACGGGGGCATCTGAGGCAGGCCCCGTCCAAAACAAGCCTGTTCCAGCATCCATATATGCACACAGAAACAAAGGGGAAATGGGAAAGCTGTCCCACACCATCAGCAATCACACCAACTATGATCGATACCAGTAGTCATGGGTCTGCCCCCTTAATACATTCAGACAGCTCAGTGCTGGGACTGTAGTTATTTTGGGATGGAATGGGTTTTGTGTTGCTGATGACATTTTCTTCTCCTTCAGCCATCAGTGAAGCACTCATGAGCAGTGGCATTATTCTACCACTTTAGTCATACAACAATATCACACCCTATCAACAAATGTTATAAGGAACTCAGTAAAGTTCATGCAATCTAAAAAATGTCTTGTGGAATTCTAAATGTTTGTCACCCATTTCTTTCTCCAGTTCTTTGTTTAGTTTTCAGTAGGATTACATAAAAACTACTTTCCTTGAAACTTGGCAATATGGACATCAAATTGCTGTATTTTGGATATTTCCACATCTGGATTATTAAGTATGTCATAACTCTGTCACTATTTTCAAAAGCCTGTTGTTGTGAAATGAACACGTCTACTCACTTTTTATGTCCTATTAACCAGAACATCCCATTCTCCTTGACTATGACCCAATTTAAAGCTTAGTGTTTTCAACCACACACTTGCTTCAAACACAAACAATACATACTTGCTTGTCCTTGCCAGCTATTGGTGAGATTTATCATAAGTTTGGCCTTCAACTTTTTAATGATTGACAATGAACAGAGCAGCTTGTTCTAATAAGCAGCATCTGTTTAAAAGGGAGGACAATCTCGACCCAGTTTCAGGTTCATCTTTACGACTACAAATCAGTTGTGTAACAGCTCAGCGTTCCACTTTGTCTCTTATCCAGTGGAGCACAAAATATAATAAGAGTGAATTCTCTATAAAGCTTCAAAGCTTCATGTTGGTTTGGTGAACTCTTCATTTCTCCATCTCATCTCTAATCCCCTCTGTAACTGTAGCTGTAAGTGTAGTGGGGCCAAGGTGTTGTGATGTTTTGATATTAGATAGTGACGCCTTATATTTTTGACCATTGTGAGATAGATATTAGATAGATATTAGATGTTGTGATATTAGATAGTTGTGATAGTTGTGATATTAGATAGTAATGCCTTACATTCTAAGAAGGGTGTACCTTACCCACCATGTGGGCCTCCTGCTAATTTTCACTTGCACTTTTTATTTTTATTTATGTTATTTTATTTTATTTTAATTTTATACTGTTTATATTTTAGTGATAATTTAGTTTATGTCCTGTTAATGCTAAATGTGTCTGCTAGTGTAGTGTATGTCTTGTGTTATGTCCTTTGGTGTCAGTGTTTCGTTTTTTATCCAGTATTTATTCATTATGTAATGCCTGAGCAGTGGATATGCGCAATTTCCTCCGGGATTAATAAAGTATATATCTATCTAGCTATTTAACCTGACACTATCTAACTGGGAGTGAGGGAGGATCACATTGGTAAAATACACATGGATGGATCGGAGCACTATGAAAGAGCACGACGGGAAGAACAGATGATGATGATGATGATCATGATGATGACAACATTGATGATGATGATGATGATGATGATAATGTTGATGATGATAAAGAACAAAAGACCTACCTTCTAAACGGTAGTGTTCATCCCCTGTTCCTTCTGCACAGGCTTCATTCATAGAGTGCTGGAGACAGAAAAAAAAACAGCATAATGTGCATTACTATTTCAAGTCATACATTACAGAGAAGTATTATGTTTTTGTCACAGAAAAACAACCATTTTAAACAGTGCAAATCCACCGAAAATCTTTCAAACACGGAGACATGCCCAAATCAAAATTACAGCGTTTATACATCTATATATGACCAAGTTTTGACAACTGTGCACTGAGCTTAAACAGCAGCAAAAAGTTTAAGAGGATGGTAATTGCTGGATGTAAACAAACTGAGCATAAGCCTGGCAGTCAGAACCAAGACTATGAAAGGAGCATCTAAGTCACTGCCGCCAGCCCTGCGGGGAATTCTGAGAAAGACCGCTGGTAGTAGGGCTATTTGTGTACGAGGCTATCGTTGCAGCAATACGTTCGGCGGCTTGTTTTTATCCATGACCGTTTTCGTCTGGGCCCCCCCTCCTGGCAGCTACTTCTCTTACTACATACCATACAGGCTAGAGGGACATGTGATCCATGGGGCTCCGTTATGGAAATGTCTGGCTCAGGTATCCATCCACGTGGCATTACAGTCATCTAGCCGAAAAACCATTATTCACAAGCTGACAAGAGCATATACATGCACATGTCTTTACACTCCAAACTATCCAGCCCTGGACTCACGGCAACACTCTCCACTGCACCAAAGCTACTACACAATAAGTTTCTGTAGGTCATCAGAAAACTAGGGACTCTGCCGAGTCTCGACTCCAGATAATTACCTTAATAATTAATATTTAACTTTATAACAATAATAATAATCCACACTTTATTGATCCCTTTTGGGGAAATTCTCTTTACAATTCACACTTCACTCAAGTACATATATGTGTTAATTACAGCACTTGGTTACAGGTTACAGGCCCCTGAAACAGTTCAATTCCTTGTTCAATTCCTTATAAAATGCCTTATTGAGCTACATTTATTACATAAACATGGTTTGTTCAATATAAATTTCTGTGTGTGTTAGAGGTGAGGCTGTGACAACCTATGTGCTGATTTCTGTGTAATCCAGAGAGGTAGGTCAGATAGTATGATCCTACTCACCTCAGACGAAAGCCGACCAGGCCACAGCTCTGTGGGTGGTCTCAGGAAGTGAATACTGCAACACAGACTATCTGGCTGGCTGCCTATCAGACTAATGACTGAGACCCCAAACCAGGAACCCAGGAGCCCTTCTTACACAGTTTGTTCAAGGCCTGCTGCACCTTTATTGGGTCTCAATTCTACAAAGATGAAGAAGAGGTCATTGTTCCACTATTTAGACCACAGCAGAGGTTGTAATGATGGAGCAGCAGGACAGGGAGGGCTGCCACATTCTGATGACGGATTATGTGTTAGCAGCAATCATCATTTAGAAACTAGACAGTTAATGATTCTCACTATCTGTTTTTTAATTATTTACAAAAGCACGGCTAAACACATGTAAAAGTCTTATTCGACACCGATGTGTTGTAAATCACACTTCTTTCCTTTAAAATACACAGTGGGGTCCCATTACGCCACCGGTGTTTTATTCCATATAACAAAGGCAGTCAATGCAAATAACGAGATCAATCATTACTTGACAGACAAGTCAAATGATTTCTTTTGTTGCATTATTTATTTATTTATAAAGTGCTGCGCTATGCATTAGTAACCCTTTGAAATGAACTGTGCGTGCCGTGACAACCATCCCACCTCTCCCATTCCATCAACCTGTTCAGTGTAAATAAGCACAGACGGCACGAAGAAGAGCCATCGTTCCTGCGCTATCACGTGATCTCTGTGTAAAAAGGTCTGTGTGTTTGTTGCTGGAATGAAAGGCTAAACATGTGCTCCGATTTGGATGCATGACTCTGGTACTAAACAGTACTTTCTTTGAGAATTTGAGGCCTTTTTTTTTTACAAGATTAACAATATACAAATAGATGCCAGATTTCTCAGATTTCAGTGTGTGTATGATTTAAGTGCTTTGTTCATTTCATCTTTCTCATTTGCCGGCTAAATTGATTATACAATTTGTGAATGCCTGTCGCCCACCCACCGAATGACCTGCAATTCATTTGTGTAAGGCCTCTTCTTAATGAAAGGTCTTTGTCATAGAATAATATCTCAGGCCTTGGTTTCACTCATCCATTTCTCATGTAACCTGTAGAATGACTGATGTGTGGCACTGTTCAAACAAAAATTGATACTTAAATATTGAAATTTGGTTCTCTTGTGTAACAGATAATTCTGTTTCCTATAGGAGAAACCATTCAGGATGGAACCGTTCGACTGTCCATGCGGACATTTGCTTTTCTCGTGTCACTTTAAAGCCTGTTCAGCATGACTGTCACAAAGGAGGGCTGGTTTGAACGCGTTGACACATTCCCATAAGGCCCTTGTTTCTATGTCTATCTGAATGGGCTTTTATACTGTGGGAAAATCAACGCCTCTGTTTTTATTCACCCTCACAGTAAAATAAAATCACTCCACGATAAACATTCGCAATTCACATGCATGCACATACACACAGAGCCCCTATCGTATTTTGTTTTTGTTTGTTTTATTGCCTTGATGAATGGTCCAGTATTATTCAGGGGTTAACCGAGAACATGAGAAAGCAGAGAAGAATTTGCTAATTGGCTGTTGTCTGTGGTGATGGATGGGAGTCATATTATTAATCCACTAGGGTTACCCTGGGGTTTGCTGTGGTCAGTGTATAAAATATCCCATGTTGTTGCTCAGACACACACACATTCACATGCTTACACACACACACACACTTCCTCCTCCTCTTGTGAGAAATCACTGGCCCCTAACAGAAAGTGAAGCACAAGGAAGCAGAAAAAGAAACAGGGAAAGATTGAAAATTGGGCCAGAAAAGCCATATTTTTTATGTCTGAAGTGCATCTGTCTGCCCTTTCACATGTCAATTATTTTTAAAAATTCTCCTCCTTACATGGTTAAGGATCCTTTAAGTTGTAATGATATGAAGTGAAAACCTGATTCTTAAAAAATATGTCAGAATGGGAGTTTTTGTTTCAGTGTCTGCAGTGATAATATTCTGATTCATCCCCACAATCTGTTCTGCTATAGACTAAAGACTGTATTCGAGTAAATCATTTTCAGCCCGACAGAGTAGAGTAGAGTAGAGTATAACTTTATTTATCCCTTAAGGAGGTTCCGTCAGGGAAATTAATTTCTCCATCGCACACAGCACAGGAAGTACACAAAACACAGAAAAAGCACACAGAAAGCACCAGCACATAGAAAGTAGTACAACACCAAATAGAAAGAGTAATAAATAACCCATCAACAATGATTCAAAGACTCAATGACGCTGACATCACAGAGCCCAGTCTCTCTGTTTTCTGGTGTTGGCAGTGATTGATTACATTGTTTTGAGTCAAGGGATAACACGAAGGAATCCTAATAACAAGGAATGCTTATTTCCGAGTTTCCTGCTTTCTCACCAAGAAATAGTCACTGGAATAATGAGGTACAATTCTTTGTTAGCTCCATAAAAAGGACATTCCAGCAACATAACATAGATTAACTTCATCAACTATAGTACTTCTGTGACTTGAACGATATACTGAACAGATCCATGACCTTCCTCTGAAAGGTCTGACATCCCTC
Source organism: Antennarius maculatus (assembly GCA_013358685.1). Taxonomy (NCBI): domain Eukaryota; kingdom Metazoa; phylum Chordata; class Actinopteri; order Lophiiformes; family Antennariidae; genus Antennarius; species Antennarius maculatus. The sequence goes on from CM023606.1 coordinate 5,352,412, forward strand.
TTTGTCTGATCTCATTTTAAGTGTTTTGTTGTTTTAACAAATCAATAAGGTCCGGTTGTTAACCTTCCATTTTCCAACACCTTATTCCTTCATTTTTGAGTCACAAAATCTATTAACCTACTGTATATCAGAGTCAATAAAAACACATCTCAGTCACTACTCACTTTTTTTTCTACAAGATAAAAATGCAATAAAGCATGATTTTATATCAAAGATTATTTTTCAGAGACTAAAGGTATCAAATATTGTCTAAGGTATTTAATATACCCATATCAAGACAGTATTCAATACAATGTTTATCAAACAAACAGGAAAAGAAGTATCAGAGCAGAGTCACAGTCACAGCAGTGGTAACAGTAAAGTGTAAAAATATTAAATCTGGAGTTTTATGAAAAGTAAGTCGGTCTAGTTTGTTAAACGACATAACTTCGAATAACTTCGACTCAATCCCTTCAGTTTGATTTCAAATGAAAGGGTTCAAAGTGGATTTTCTCAAAACTGCGATACTGGACTCCCCTCCTCTAAAGTGATTTTTCAGTTAATTAGTAAAAGCTAGACCCAGATGATGCAATATTTGCAAACAGTTAGTGAATCTGAAAACCAGGTCTGATTAGAAACATATGTGCCTTTTCGTGCACACTATGGTAATGTTGATATTGCTGAATACTTATTGATGTCAACTGCCTAAACACCTCAACAGAAAAAAGCTGTGGTGCAAGTGTGTGTATGTGTGTAATAACAGGTAACTTTAAATCGTGGAAGGACACTAAGACTATAATTTTCAAGCAAAATTAAAGTTTATGCTTGAAGTTAGAGCTAAATGGATGCAGACCGAGCCTTTCATCCATATTATGAGCTAATTTCAAAAACAATTGTGCTTTAGAAAAAACGACAGAAAATCAACACTACATTATTTAAATCTTTGAATAATATAGTAATACAATTTTTATCTCTAGTAAAAATTGTATTTGCATATTCTGTCACTGCTTATTTTGTATGAAATGGTCCAAAAGTGTCATTAAATATATAGTTAAGTGTCAGTTCCGCAAAATTCAACAAGGTTCCGGTCAGACATGAAGTTAAATGTTCTGACGGACATCAGATCATAAAGCATTTAGTTTTGAACAGCGGCCAGGTCCTTCAGAACATCTTGAGTAAATAGAGTTGTATGACTCCTATGTGTTTTAAAGTTGTTAAAGCCCCCTCACAGAAAATGATTTATTTCTGTACTAAAGGACAGCCCCATGACATCCCTTCTCAATCACTGCATCACCTGAAAAGTTGTTTGGTTTGGCTACTGGACCATTTAGCAAAACTTCAAACTGGCCCACTCAAGGAAAATGAATGTAATGTAATAATAATAATAATAATAATAATAATGAGATGAAGTTTCTTTGACAATTAACAATGTTTACTACATTTATCCATGTGTATATTTTCCTCCACACTGAACACTAGTTGATTGATGATCAACCACAGTGAAGCTGCAACAATTAGTACTTTAATTAATCATTCAAGAATTGTCTGGTTTTGGACTGTTAGAATGAGAGAAGCAAGACAAAGACTACTTTCAGCTCTGGGAAATTGTGATGATATTGTGATGATTAGTAGACAAAATAATTACTTGATTAACCATGAACCTATGTGGGGTAGCACAGTGTTATAATAAATACAAATGGAACAGAGAGATTGGAAATAGATTTTAAAAATGCATCTTTGCATCATACTGCTGCTTTTCATTGTGTTTAGAAGATAGTAAACCTGTTAGATATACAGTAGATAGTGTGGTCATTTGAATATGAATGATAAATCCTCAGTTAAATGGGAATCCAAAAGAGCAACTCCACTCAACTGCCCTATCCTGAATTAAGTAAGAAATTTCTAAAAAAGCCAAAACACGCTGGGGGCGTTGCATCTTCCTTAATCTTACTTTGCAGACATGGACACTGGGCAGATTTATTTTCAAGTTTAAGCCACTATGTGAAAGCAAGAGGGTATGTTAAAGTGCACATACTGTGTACTTGTACATGAACTACGGGAAGGTCTAGAAAAACCTTTATGTCTCTATGGTTCTCTATCCTGTGGGCCTCCTTGACCTGCCACACAGGCTGACAATTTATGTAGCCGACGACAGCTCCCCCTGATCCTACGCCAGGGATCAGGGGAGGCAGGCCTCTAGAGCAATGGCAGTGGTACTGCCACTCCATCAAAACCCAGGAAAAATCTCATTAGGACTGTGTCTGGATGCCTCCTGTTCTGTCTCCAAGCCATTGCAAGGAAACACCTTCATGACTGCAATGTTCGGAGCAATGGTGCCGACTTGACACACATAAATGGTCATTTAGCCAAGTGGGTCGGACAGAAACAAGGCAGAACATGGGAATAATGATGATGCTCATACATGTCTGCTCCTCCAGAACATAGCTATGGTCACTGACAGTCACATCAAAGCAACCCACAAGTAGAGAAAGTGAAAACCTGAGTAAAGTAAAGCTGACAATACTAAAGTACTTGTCTCATAAAATGCAAAGGGGCGAGACCTGGTGCTTTGCTATGTTTGGATAAATATTAAGATATCCCTGTCTTTAGCAAATAAAATGGCTTAGACTAATTCAGTCTTGCCTGAACAGCAAACATTAGCTTAAGGTTATGAAAATCAAATGGCTAAAATGACATACAGCGCCAATGTTAAACCCAAGATATTGGACAACAAAAAAATCTTATTAGATTTAAAGCTGCAAATTAGCTTTTAAGTGTAGTGTTACTCTCAGGAGATTTCAGCAGAGGAAATACCAATCCCCCCTCCACAATCCCAAAGAGTAAACAGATACACCGGAGGCAGTTTCAATGGACTGAGCAGCACAAGTCTTGCAACCTGGAGCAGTGCCTCTTCTGCGATACATGTTAAGGGAGGTGATGCTGCTGGAGAGCAGACTCCAACTTAATGGACCGTAAATAATCACCAGACAGCAGTTTGAAACTGAGTTCAGTCTTTTGCAGTTTTTCATGCTGGAATTCTTCTCACCTTCAACATTAAACAACACCATGTTGCAGTAAAACATGACGCTCAAAGATCAGGCCAAGATAGTGTTGATGTGAGGTAGCGTGGCAGTACTTCGCCTCTGAATGAGGCTTCAAAGCGGAACAGTCTTCACACATGAAATAAAGATCTCAGATAATCAGACAGCATAGCAAAGCTGATGGGAGGCGGTCCCATTTATGGTGGGAGCGGAGATGGGGCCAATTTTCTTACAGTTCATTCAGATTGAAAGCCACGGGAAATGAATATGTACCCAACCAAACAAAACAAATCTGACTGGCTTTTTTACAACAGACTATCAGGCTTTCATTGTATGCTATATTGAAGTAGTTTCCAGAATTTAATTCAGTCAAGCAGATGTTTTCTAACATGTCAGAGCTTTAAAGCAAAATGTATAAAACTGATCTTATGTGAAGTCTGCAATGCCAAGAGGAAATCATATCTGCAGTGTTTTACAACTTTTTTGAAATCAAGGACTGTAAATTGTTTGATGGTAAGTTCAATTGAACTGTTATTAAAACATACGTTTTAATCAGATGCAGCTTAAAGTGCATTCAGTGCATAGGATTTATTTTTCATTACAAATGTTGCATGGCAAACAGCATTACTTACCAAACATTACCTAGGAAACTATGCAACTAAATACTCAAAATTTAGAGTGTCTGTCTTAAAGGGAAGTTGTGCAATATATCATCATGTGGTTACAATATCCAATTTAAACAACACAACAGCCCCAAATGATCACTAAAGCTTTCTCCATTGCATCACAGCCCCTTTGACTATTTTCAACACCTCCACAAAAACAGCTATACTTAATTGGAGTGGACAAAAAAGCACATTAATACTTAGATAAGTAAGTCCTTCAACTCTGCCAGCAAATGGAGACTAAAGTGTTATTCGATGTCTGAGATGTAGCAGCAAACACAAGACGGTTTTCAGCCAATGTCACCGCCTTCTTTACCCCAGGAAAGAAATGATTTGTTGAGATCCACCATAAGACAGGATGGAGGCGGTCTGATGATGAATTAAGTGTGCATCGTCAGCAACACCACAACTGGACAAGTATGAAGAGGCAGCACAAGCTAGAGGGCTTACCGCATTAAGTTCATGAGACAGAACATGCAGATGTACTACAGAACATGCAGATATACTACTTACACACACACACAAATACACACCTATACACACACACACACACACACACACACACACACACACACACACACACACACACACACACACACACACACACACACACACACACACACACACACACACACACACACACACACACACACACAGAGGACAGATGGATGATAAAGCTCTGCACATAGAGAGTGTCTACCATTTTGTACTCCACTGAACTCAAATTATACTATATGTCTATATGAATGTGCTCTATGACACTAGGGTGAAAAACCAGTCTGTAGTGTGCAACCACGCATATGTGTACATTCGTGAGAATTTCTGTACACATTTCTTTTTCCTCCTTATTTTTAACACCATGCAAAGGGGCTTTGATGAATATCATCATTTGTCAGACTGACAGTGCAAAAACATGGCTCATTCTCATCACACTAGGTTTACATAATAAACACTGCTGGTCACACAACCTCACCCACAACCTCACCCACATCAAAGGCTGCCTCTTGAAAGGTTCAGTGGAATATTAGTACAGATTTACAGCCCTCATCCTACACTTTAAAAGATGCTGATCTTAAGTAATCTCCCTCCCCTTTTCCCTTATTGTGTTTTATGTGTGAAGTTGGCCAGCCCTCAATGGCCCATTTACAAAACTTTTACACCTGCAAAGATAAGCATTTACAACTTACCCAGCCCCATAGGCAATAAAAACCTACCTGTTCTCAATGTAACAGACTTTATTAGCTTTTGAAAAATACATAACCATAGCAATGACCATTTATCACACTGTTTATCAAAACGTTATCTCAGGGGGGTATAAATCAAAGAGACCCCTATTTCATTTTTTTTTTCAAAGGAGAAATATAATGGACCTCAATCACAAATGTTCTCTTACTTTCTCTCAAATTGTTAATGGAAATTTAAAAGAAAAGCAACAGTGCTACCTCAAAAGCGATTGTTGATGAGTTGGAGCTGCAGACACTCCTGTCACTCTTTAGGCTAAATGAACCAGTGAGTATAAAAATTAATCATTGTCAAATTTGAATCAGGAACACGCCATAAACTGTGAGCAGACGCCCTGGGCATAACCACTTCTGTTTTTATCTTGAAGTTACTTTGGGGATTTAGAGAGTTAATGGGGAAATCTGAGCTAGAGGTGAATCTTTAAAGCACATTCTCCATTAGCCAATGAACTCCACTCTGGGACCTTGCATTCCCGAGGGGAAGCTATGGTTTGGAGGAGAATGGAGACAGCCTGTTGCTTGGCCTTGATTTACAGGTGTTCTCCGCCTGCCAAGAGTAACAACTCAAAACATTATGGACCTCCAAATTCAGAGTAAAGTCAAAGAATGAGAAAAGGAGAGTAGAGAAAAAGAAAAGAGGGAATCTTGCAAAATGAGACACCTCAACTCCAAAAGCTTGTGTGGTTAGTGTAGCAATAGGATAGCTCACCCTTCATGGATGAAATTAGTTTGCTCTGGAAACATTAATTCCTGGGCATAAAGAGCAAGGAAGTCCCGCTGAAATGACGTGGGCTTATTGAGTGTGTGTGTTGTTACTGTCAAAATATGATGGTAAAATTACGACAACTGGTTGGCAATACGTCAAAGCGAACAGACAGTCCTTCAATCATCTGGACGATTTCAGACGGCAGTCTCAAGTGCTGCAGAGTGCAGGAGGAACAAGACTTCAGTCAGGAAGTCTATCTCAAGGGCAGCAAAAAGAGAAAGCCACTTCAACCACTGACCACATCAAATGGAAAAAAAAAAATCATTTGCCACAGAACAGTACAGCTACCTGTGGATGTCATCGTACATATTCATGCCAAGACAACCACTCCATGATGGTTCCATAATTTTCAGTTCAAAAATTTGAAACATTCCATCCCATAAAAAGGTAAAGACTCCGAATTCGATGTTCAGAATTCTTTGCACAGAGGACATCTCGGTTTAAAAACAAGTTCTTGCTTCAATGTGTTGCCCAAATAAACTACTCATACAGTTCTGTAAGGTGTTAGGTTTGCATTGGAAGTCTACAATCTACACTTAATCCAGCCCAGTATACACAAAGCTACTCAAAGTCTAGATGTGGTGCTGCCACAACAAATACTGTAATCTTTATAAATAAATAGCTAGAATTTCTCGAAATGAGAATTATCAGCAACACCTATGACCACAACATGAAAATTTCATTCACAGCTAGCTACCAGATCTAATCACTGCAATCAATAGATCTCCATGTGCAAGTTGACAAGAAGCCGCTGACCAGAACAGGTAATTACAGTGTTTCAACTTTTCAACTTAACGTACCAGCAGAAAAATACACTTCAACAAGCATATACTGTACACTTAACGTACCAGCAGAAAAGTAACTTCAACAAGCATATGCTGTACAAGTGCGCTGGTGCCAGGTCGTAGGGTCCTATTTCTTGCCTACTGGATGAAGTGGCTTGTATCACTAATTGCTATATTGAACTTGAGGTGGAATTGGTTGCTGAAAAACAAATTGAAAGCATATTCTCAAACCAGTTTATGAAATTGCAATGTTAAGAGGTCAGTTTTTTCTGTTATTAAAAAAGAACTCTTATAGCTGTGATATCTGAAGTGTGCTTTTTGCAATCCATTGCACACCTACCCTACTTTCTCTCTTATGGGTTCTAAATATGTTCCATTCTTGAGTGTCTGAGCGCCATGTGTGATGCCTATTGGTAACATCTGGTATTACAAGTCTTGTCTGGAATTTGTCTAAATGTCATTCATTGATTCATCTGCTTATCCACTTTTTCCGCTTTTGCAGGTCACGCCGAGAGGCAGGGAGCACTCTGGTCACAATGCCCATGCACCACAGAGCCACATGAAAGATAAACAACCACTCATGCCCAAACCCACACCTACGGACAATTTGGAATCGACCAATTCACCTGAAGTGCATGTTTTTGGAGGTGGGAGGAAACTGGACAACATGGAGAAAACCCACGCAGACATGGGGAGAACATGTAAACATACGAATTCCACACAGAGAGGAATTGAACCCAGAATCTTCTTGCAATGAGGTGACAGTGCTACCCACTACGCAACCGTACTGCCTAGTAACATACAAATACAACCCTACAAATATAAAAATGAACTACTGATCTCTTGAGTCTCATCATTCCGAACTTGTTTGAATATTTCTTATAAAAGTAAGAAGTTATAAATACAAAAATGAATAACAAACAAGATTCAATCAATATAAAAAATGCTTTAATCCCTCAGTCAGAAACATAAAGGAAAATATAAATAATGTCAGACAATCTGAAACACTAAGAGCTCTTTAAATGCAAACCCATGCTCTTTATTCTCATTTGAGCAAGACACTTTGTGGGGGAGAAGTCTGTTTAATGGACAGGGCAAATGGCCCATTTTGGGAACACAGAGTTTGCCTGATTCAGTCTATAGTGTCAGGTATTCTGTAAGTTGCAACACCTGTGGAGCATAAACACACAAGTGGAGAACAGCTTGGACCACTCTTCTGTTTAGCTTTCCTTCCACCAAGAACATCGCCTAACAGACAATTCAGACCTCAGCCCTTTCACAACAGGAAACCTGGTAGAGCCATGGAATCTCTGTCTGCAGGAGGCACAATGCTATTCCAGCTATGTTTACCTAAATCAACATCCTCCATTCCCTCTACCTCAGAACCATGGTCATCCTTCCATGGTCAAGCATGAAGGATGAATTTAACAAAACACAAGGATATTTTAGATGTGTCACTGCTGTTTCCCATGACAAGTAAGGAGTCATCCTGACACTATGTCTGTTAGCAATGATATAAATATCATGGTAAACAAATGGGTTAAGTGTGAATCTGTGAGTCTCTGTGCATCATGGCACACAAATACACATTTGCCATCCTTTGCAAGAACACTCATGAGAGTTTGATAGCAGCTTTGTGCTGATGTTGAGCTCATCCTATTTGAGAACCACAATGAGTGCTGAGTCAAATTATTCAGTGCTCACTGCACAGGCCAGAGCGCAACCCACAGGGAAGCTTGATAAACAAACAAATGCAAATTATTCAGGGTTTAAACACTTAAACACCCACTTCAACACAGCCTTTTAAGTGGGTGATTAAAATGGGTACTGAGATCCTGCACAAAGCTCAGACGAGCTCAGAGCCAGAACAGGAGCCCTGGTTACCTTTGTCAGCTATTCCCATTGTCAGTCCCTAACTTATAACTATATTTCCCACCTTTAGTGCGTCAGTGAGAATACAGTGGTACCTCTACTTACGAAATTAATTAGTTCCGGAAGAAATTACGTAAGTAGAAAATTTCGTAAGTAGAGACGCATTTTCCATGCAAATGCCCCAATCCGATTCAAGCCCCCCAAAATTCTCACATAAATGTTTTCTCCACACAGAGGTCCCTCTTAGCCACTGGGATGCCAGGAAGATACTAGGTAATAGTATCTATGAGAATGTTGCGTTCAGGAACCTGTGGGAGCTGCGAGTATCAGACGATACTGTATTTTTACCTTACGTAAGTCAAAATTTCTTTCGTAACTAGAGGTAATATTTTCCTGCTGAGAAATTTCGTAAATTGAAAATTTCGTAAGTAGAGACATTCGTATGTAGAGGTACCATTGTATTTGGAGGTAAAAGCGGCCCATTCTAAGAGAAAATTCACCCTGCCAGAGCCAGAGTTCCTTGCAATTGTAGTCGGAGCAATGAAAATATATTCCACGGTCACAACAGACATTTAAACATTTTTAGTACATTTACGGTATTCTACACATAATTTTGCTGCTCAAAGAGTATAGATCTATTCATCCTCCTGTTGATCTACTGTATGTATTATGAGACATGCAGCCTCATTTATTGGACTCATTGGAAACCAGCTCTAACGTGAACTACAGGTAGTCCTGAAGATACAAACATCCAACTTACAAACATTCGTAGATACGAACAACCGCTCACCGCCATGTCTACACACAGTTCTGTTCATGTAGTTAACTAACAGAACTATCACTTCTCTAAAATTTCTTTTCCACTTTCTCTCTTGACAGGTGCCTTTTTGTTTAACAATAGCTCCTTTCCCAATCTCATGATTAGTTAGTTGTTTTTCTCCAGTTAGCCTGCTAACATTCATCTACAGCTTCGCAATGACCGCCCAGCGCAATCCACAATTTGCCAATACAGAGTTGTTACATCACCACGTTGATTTTTGACTACACTGGGTGCGCTTGGTGTATAATACCAATACATTTGTTTTCATATGTTTGGTATGAAGTCTGATATTATTGTTTTATCGTGGAATTTCCACGGTATCCCGAAGTATTATAGAAAGAAATAGGTATCCCATCAATTAGAGCCAGGTGGTGTGTCTGATAGATAGCCAAGTTCCAGACACAGGCAGCCCCCTCTCTCCCACATGCTTGCTCTATGAACCACAGCAACTTCCTCTGTGGGGAGGGGCTTTGGAGGATTGGGTTCCATTCGACACAACCAAGGCATGGTAAATCCCAGCAAATGGCATTAGAAGCACTAGATGGTGCTATTGGAGTCAGATGTTTTTCACACATTACCTATCACAAGAAAAACCATGTAACTATTTAGGAAATATGACAAGAATTTATTTTTATAAACATTACCTATTACAGCTTTAATAAGTACATGCATATCAGAGACAACTTCAAGCTTTTGCTGAGTCCTAAAAAAGTAAAATATATCAGTAACACTGTAAACAGCTAACAATCTCTTGTAATTCTACTGTAAAAGAAATACCACCCTCAAGTGTGGAACAAAACACACCAGCCTGCAACTGTGTACGAGTGTTGAGAGACACTTTGATCAACAGCTACCGATCACTCCAAACTAAGCATACATTTGGGGAAACAAAGCACAATCTCAGCTGCTAATCCCCTGAGATTCAGAGCACATTCCCCCACAAGCCTTTGATCTCTGGAGTGCATCCATACAGCTGACTCCAGACATACTGCACACTTGCATGCACATGAACAGATTTGGACATATCAGTTGACAAGCACCATTTCTCTCCTATTATTGAAATGCAAAATAGGTTATTTATTCCATATGAAATATGTGATGTTTGACTTTTAGTATATTACTTTAACTTTTTCAGAATTAAAATTCAAATGGATTTAACAGCATATTTCTTCACAAAATCAGAAAATGGTAATGGTCGTTGTAAAATTATATGTATTTTCACACCTACAGATGAAGGGAACACCCTTTAGCACAAAAAAAATAAATAAAGGTCGACATGATCATAATGCCAGCATGTCATTAGAGCTTTGTCTTGCTCTGAACCACCAGCATTCTTGCGCATAAATCCAAAAGGTCCCATTCACAGCAAGATTTATCCACTCTGCTTTGTGATACAGGACAACCTCTCCCAGCTTTTAGAAATCTATGACATACAACGCCAGATGTCACATTAAAACCACCTGCACATCCTCCAAAACACTGACGTCAGTCCAACTTCTACCTTCTTCTCATGGGAAAAATCTGAAAAAAAAAAATAAATCACAGAGCCCCTCTATGACCAGGTGCTACCCCTCCTCCCCAAAAGCTAAACCTTTTCTTCTCTTTAAACCGTGGCACCAAACCTTTCTCCCAGCCTCTTCAAAGAGCAACAACGGGCCCTTGGTCCCTTGGGAGCACAGAGGGGGCAGAGCCCGGTGGGAGCAGTACATACGTCACACAGCACGCAAAAGAGGCCAGCCGGTGGGAAAAGAAAACGCACAGGGAGACGAAAGAAGGAGAGAAAGAGGAAGAGGAGTCTGCATTTGAAAGGTGCTTTCAGCTTCTAGACAAGGGCCCTTGCTTTGTGAGCATGACATCAAGAGAAAAAGCACAACGAAAGGGGTGCAAATCCTGCCGTGTCCTGTATCGGACTTGGAGGCTGAGGGAAAGCATTTAAAAGCTTTAGACCTACATCCAAAAAACCTTTCTACCTTAAAAAAAAATCAAATGGCCAGCAACCAACTGTGATACAAGAGGGCTGAAGTTTCATTGTGATTGTGTTTTGAGTTGCATTCTGTCATCAGATGTAACTTTACTTTTTGTCTGTGGCTGCATACAAATTGATGGAAACTCAGTTTGAAATAAATGAATATGTAATCTTTCTCAGAGCATCAGCCTGGGAAAAGTGGAGGTGGCTTTTATAGGATAGAGCTTCACTGAGTAGAAGGAGCCATCAGTATTACCACAAACACCTCCCTGCATGGCCCACTGCAGTCTCATTTCATCAACCACCATCAACACATTACCACAGTTAACTGAAAAAACAGATGGAGGCTAGCAGGAGAAAAACAAAACAGGGAGTGGGGATTGCAACGCCAGAAAGGGGCAACTTTATTAGGAACAAACATTAGACTCAATATTATTTTTGATTAAAACCGTTTCACAGGTATTTGCAAAAAAAGAATCAACAGAACCAACAAAAATTTGAATATCTAAGTCTTGAATTGTAAACTTAAAATACCAGTTTGGAAGATAGTTAAAGACATCATGCTGGACACAGGAGAAGGTTTGCCAAGACTTACATGAACTGACCCTCATCAGTCACAGATGCACCTGCCTACAACACTCACTCACTGTCTGCCAACAACTCCTAAATGCAGGCTTCATGACTGAATGTATGGAAACATCAAGTCTTCAAATGTATGTTCCAGGTCAACTGTAGAAGTATTCATTACCAGAAATGACTTAAGGGGGCAGCTCTCCCAAACAATGCCTTGCACGACAATATTGTCCTTAAAGGGACTAAAGTTCGGAAAAGATCACAAGAATTCCAAGCAAGGATTCTTTAGTGTTAATGGCCGACCAACATTCTCTAGGCTCCACTCCATCCAGGAGAGGTGCTCAATGAACAGCAGTTATAATCATCTGTCTCACCAGGTATTCTGTGCAATGTAGACAGTTCTTAAAGCCAAGACACTGTCATTAACATTTTCACAGCAGATTCTTTATAGATCATTTTGCAACTAATGTACTGCAAAATAGCACCCTGTTGTTTTAATGGCATACAGGGACATGCCCTGCAATGCAATCCAGAAAAATGATAGGTGATAATGACATTAAAGCCAGACAACCCTTTATTTACATGTACGTACAGCAAACATTATTGTAAACAGATGAGCATCAAGGGAAGGAGAAGAAAACTGTGGGAACTGAAATTTTTAAATGAGACAGGCTCCAACCTGCTCAAAGCCGGAAAAACAATTTTCCCATTTTTATTATGAACTCTCCAAAGGGTTACACTTGTCTAAATGTCCATCTGGCCCTATGCAACACATTTGATTAAAGGCGTGGTCACCCACATATTCTCAAAGGTTGAAGAATTCTTTTAATGATTTTGGGTAAGCAGAAATGATTTGCATGTGTTCTTCGAAGAGTATTGTAATAAATACTACACTTTGTAATACTACTACTGCTGGGTAATTGCAGTAAATTTATATCGAAAGGTTTTACAGTGATAAAGCACAACCAGCTTGAGCATTGTTCCCCACGATATTCAAAAACTCTAATGGAGCTCATAGATTCATTAAGAAGACTCATTAATTATTCAGGAACTTTTACTACAGTACTTTTAAAGTAAATCTTTAGAGGGAAAATTACTATTTAATGTCTGGAATTAAATCTATAAATGTTTGGAGAATTGAGACCTCAAAACATTTGTCTTACTCTCCTTTTACTGCATCAATGTGAAAATACCTGATGATTAAACATCAGCCAACAGTATGAAAGGACACGATTTGGTAATGTTGTTATATTAGATTGATGATAACATTTACTGATAAGTCAGTACAGACAGCAACAGTCTTTCCCTAGCAGAACAACACTATCAAGATAACCACCCAGGTGCAGAAGAGGTCTTAAAATCAACTACTTGGACAGTAGTTACCACCGTATTAATGTCGCAAAAACATAATGGGGGGTCAGCCACAGGAAGGGTGATTGATTAATCCAAAACTAGACAAAAAACATCTAACTTTAAGTAAGGCAGCATTTTAGGATGGGGTGTGACGTTTTGATGTTATATCATGTGGGCTGCAAAGCAGGCAGTAGCAACAATTTTAAAAAAGAAAAAACAATCGAAAGCCTCTTTAAATTGAAGAGATGTTGTGAAGTCAAAGATCTGCTGAAAAGAATCCATGTAAATATAAATTAACCACATATGGAAAAGAGTCTTCATTATGGCGTTATTATGTAAAAAGGATTAAAATGAGGAAGAGCTGACAGTAGTCTCTGCTTTTCCTTATTTTTCAAGTTAACACTATCCTGCTCCAGTAGATCCACAGACTAAGATGAGGTGAAAACATAGCTGATGAATGCTGAACTCTCACATCCTGTGAGAAAAGATTCAGCGTCTCCAAAATGAAAGCCTAAGTGAAGTGCCGGCTCTTGGAATGCTATTACATCAAAAACTCCATGTGTGAACAGCCATTTAGCTACTAGCATTGAAACAGGCAATTCTGAATGAATACGAAATATTTATGCATGGAATGTGAAGACTTCATAATCACTACGGAAAAGAGAAAAGCACCAAAATAAATATAGATGACAGAAGCATCTTTTTGTCTTTTCATTTTCGCTTGAGGTGTAGAAGCCAGTAGGCGCAGAGATTTTAATTATTTATACAAACTAGGCTCCATTAACTTTCATAAACATCCACCCCTTTCATTGAAGACTTCTCTCCCATCCTGGGCCAAAACGTCACTCACCATTGCTGAGGAAAGATCAGCGTGAGTATTTACAGCAACAAAATAATATATTTTTGTGGCAATAATGTAAGGTAATTGCACAATAATAATAACATGTTTTAAAAGCCTAACTGCACAAATTGTGGCAACAATGGCATGGCAGCATTAACGTGGTCTTGAAAATAAACACAGTTTTTGTTTTTCTAATATGAGCATGTCTAAGAAATGGCCCAGAGATATAGAGCACGCAGGCAGAGAGATCGTGTTACTTCATGAAGTTTACCGCAACTTTGGGCACAAATTAGGATTAGAAGATGCAGATGTAAGATTTAATTTGGGGGACTAGGGGATTCATTAATAATAATAATAATAATAATAATAATATCTCACTTTATCATTTTAAATTGATCATGCAAAACCACAAGTGTCCTTCAGGAAAATCAAAGCTATCAAAAACACATTGCGCCACAGAACAATTGTGGACTTTAGACCAGCGTTAGGTGGGACTCAGCGTCAGCTCCTTAAGACTTCCTCAAGTATAATGTTTGGATCGTCCAACAGCATACCATCAGCTCATTTTTCCTAACAACCTAATTATCATGTTCTGTCTTGATTGCATGATAATCAGTTTAAATGCATGGTATTACTGTACGTGACCTTTACACCACAACTGCTACATGTTGTAAAACCCAATGTTTTATCATCATAAAAAGTAAATGAGAGAGGAAATGATGGGAAAATAAGACTTGTGTTTATCTTACTAGGCAGCTCCATGCTAATGATGATAGGTTTCTTGAAAATGGTGAGCAACTAAAGGAACTATCAATTATGGTGGAGGATAAATCACACTACACAACATAATATTACAGAAGTCGCTTTCATGTGTTCAAATGCAAGAGATTGTGAAGTCGAAGCTGCATTTAAAAGATACTAGTGAATGAATTTCTGCTGAGTGTCTGGATCGTGGGTGGAGGAACTGATTTTGCTTTTGTCTTTATGGGCTCCTCTCCTTTAAACATACTGCCTTTGAGAAAGGCATCGTTAACCAAAAAAAGCTTAAGGCTCTCTGAAGCAATTCCAAAGGATTTCCTCACTTGACAACAACAGCACAGTGTTTACAGCAATGCCAAAAAACAAAACAAGCATGACCTCCAACATTTCTCCCCAGCCTTTACAAACCACACGTGTCACCAGGCTGTCACAATGCAATGCTTTCAGTAGAAGCTTGATCTACCTAAAAAACTGAGATCAGTGCATGAGATGATACCAACCCCTGTGCCCTACAGGAACAGATGAAAATTCTAACAAAGAAGCATTAAAATCCGTTTCATTTTGACAGCATAACAGAAAGAGAATAAAAACTGTAAGAGACACAAATCTGAGGCATTTTTGTGGTTCACTTGAAGTGTGTCACATGTGTGTAAATCACAGACATCAATAGTCACATTTTACTGGGGCACATGCCCCGTACTGATCTGCTGTGCCCCAGTAAAATCTCGCACTTGAGTTCCATATATTTGGGAGTTGATTTATTTTTTACTTTGTATGATCCACAATATTCAAAGCTGAGTATCTTTACCCGAAATACACACTCTGAGGCACGCACATACATTAATACATATGCCACTTTTTATAAGATAATACATAGATTTTAATGCTGTTTATATGCAGAGATTGTTCACTAAAAAGAAGACCTTTGTTTGTTTACACTGAACAAATCCACAGGAGTATAAACGTTGCTCCAATGCCTTCAGACACCATGATGACGTTCCACAAGCAGAAGAGATGTGACATATGAGACGGCAGTTCTGAGATCTGGTCTGACATTTTACATTATCATTGAGCAGTGCTTCGTCGATAACGAAATAACGTGGAAGCACAACAACTGTTTACCTTCCCTGGGACATACTGCAGTGGTTTGATCTCCCACTCTCTCATAGTTTTACCCAAAGACATTTTGACTTGGGTTTCCTCTTTGTTCACATACCTGCTAACTAGTAAACATTTGCATTTGTGGACCACAAGAATAATATGTCATCAAAACTGTCACACCCAATCCTGTGTTAACGCCTACAGACGTCTTATTCTACTCTGTTACCACCTCACAGAAACACAACAACATTGATCCCCTCATTACTACTTCCTAGCTTTCATACGGGATGGAATTTAACAGGCTTGTAAATGACACTTTATTACATCCTGCTTAAAAGCGGTGATATTCGTGTGTTCGTCAGTGTGTTAGTCCACCAAATATCTTCGCAACCATTGCGGATAGAAAGATGAAACCAAAAGCATATTACTTGGGTGGTAAAGGGGATGAAAATGAGATGATGACCTTGACCTTTAGAAAACTAGGACAAGGTCAAATTTCAACTTTTGTACACTCAGGAACCGGATAAGATAGAAAGACGAAGGAGGAAGCCAGTATGAATAAGACCATAGATCAAAGCTAGTGCTTTGATCTATGAAAGTAGGTCAGAGTACTAGCTTTGATCTATGAAAGAAGGTCAGAGCACTAGCTTTGAACTTTGACCTATGCAAGTAGGCCAGGGTAAAATTTTGAATTCAGGGGTGTTGCGGGATGTTGCAGTCTGTGATTGCATTGTTTTTTAGCAGTGGCAGTGGCATCACGGGACGTTCACATAGCTCTTTGTATAGCAATTCATATGCAGTAATTCAAGGGGGGGGGGGGAGCGATGGGGCTGACTGCCCCAGGGCACTTTATGTCTAGCAACGCCCCTGTTGTCAATTTGCAGCTGAAAGTAATTCTAAGATGTCAAAACGTTAAATCGCAACCGAGTTAGCTACTGGCTAACCTGACAGCCAGAGATATAAGTTTATCCGCGTAGAAAATCAATGAAGTGTCACAAGACACTGAGCGCGTCAGAGGACCACATCGTCTAGCCAGCCTGAAGTGTGACGCCAGTGTCGACTCGTGAAAGGTGAAAGCGCACAGTTTAAAAAAACAAACAAACAACAAACACGTTCTTATTATTTTAAATATGCACAAGCATAATGGGGAGGCCATTTGGCAACATTTCTAAATAAGCGAACCTCGTGGACAGAGTCGTACTCACCCGTGCCGTCAAACCGCAGTTATTCTTATGCAGACAGTCGCGCGCCTCGAGCCGGGGGCTCGTGCAGTAGTATTTCTGCTTCACGAGCCAGTCGTCGATCCCCTTTCTAGCCAAACAGGCATTTACTACAAAACTGTCACCTGAAATAAAGAAGCACATTATTATCAGATACCAACTATTTCTGTGATACCCTGTTATTCACTCTATGAGGTTCAGCTTCAAAGAGTCGGAACAAGAACTAAACTCTGAAAACTGTTAACAAACTGACCAAAATATGGAACCTCGTCATTATTAGATACGAAAATAAACAGGACTTACCCTCTGGACTCTCCCTCGGTTTACAGATAGCGGCTTGAGAAAAAACAAAAGTCAGAAGACAATGAATAATGTTACTCGAAAGTAGCGCTATCGCCAAAAAGAGCTTTGGATGTGATTTCTCACAGGAATAAGACGCCTTACCATGTTTCGAGTGCAGTTTACCCATTTCTATGCATCGAGTAGGAGTTGGAACACATCAGAAGAATATAATCCAAAGTCAAAAGAAAAAAGAAAGGCACAGGCTACGATATCCAGACAGACAGAGTCCGTGGAGACCGAGAGCAGACTGCGCTGACTTAAACTGAAGTGCCAATCGAACGTGTGGTCCACAGCGCCATTTAACACAGATGTATACACAACTTCCTGTTTATACTTTCACAATAAAACACCTAATTGAAGAAACCCGTGTGAAGAGCAACGCCTTGTTATTAACGCAGAATTGCTTAGATACTGTAGTTTGTGTTACATGACATATACATGACATTTCACACACTATTGCATTTTTTTTTAATTTTCTTGGCTTATGTCAAAATAAAACAGATATCAAAAACAGTATTATTGTGAGGCATCATACATTTCTTTAGTAACAACTAGATATAAAGACACTAAATAGGTCACAACACCTTACATAAACATTGACGTACAGGTTGATCAAAAAAAGGGGAAATATTGTCTGTGTATGTTCTCAGGAAATGGCTCAGACTGTAAACAGAAAATTCTTTTTGAATCCGTTGAGGGATATGCTGTAGCCCGGTAGCATTAGAATTAGGCATAAATAGATTGAATATTTTCAAAGAATTTACATCGGGTGAAAACAAGAAAAATAATTAGAATAATGTTTGCAATTCTAAAAAAAAAAAAAAAAAAAAAAAAATCAACTGTATTGCAAGATTATTAAATAACCAACTCAAGACAACTTCACCAGTGGATAAGAATCTCAGACCACGCATTCCTGTCATGTAATCTCGTTTTAACGTTTCCTATTTTTACTCTGAAACACAACATGATAACTTCCTGTTAGTTGTTTTTGCCTACTTGATGAAGCTGACTATTCATTTCGAAGCGAGCGACTGGCGTCAAGAAAAGCTGATTTTTAACCACTGGAACATCGGGATGAAACTTCCACCTCAGCCCGAACTGACAACACGTAGACTGAGACTCCTTCTGGGTCAGTGTCCCAACAACTGGGTATGGGGGCTTTCATTGCTTCCTGTAGCGTGCCATGCAGGACAGCACGTTCAATTGTTACTGACCTCGGCTGAAAGGGGTCAAAGTCACACCATACAGTTAACAACATCATATCTGAGAATTGATGTTTTAATTTGTTTTTTTCCCTTCAGAAGTTGTTGAAATTGTATCAAAAGGTATGAATGATTATCTTTCAATTAAATTGCCTTCTGACTATATTGCCAACATTTAAAATGTACTTTTCTATAATTTAGGAAGAATAAACTCTCTTATGGCATACCAGCAGAAAGTTTATTCTGGAGTCTTCTTAGGTAGACTCCACTCAGAGAGCTCAAACCTCAGTCAGGACAGGTCTCATTTTCTCATGTTATTACCGGAACACTTAAAGCCATTAGCTTCATGATGGTTTGACCATGACAGTCAAAAAATGAGAGTCAGAATCCCAGAATTTTGGATCACGTTTGTGTTCTTAGTTACTGCTTTTTCTGATTTGTAATGTGTCTCAATTTTACAGTCAATTTCAATGCAAAAATGAATATATCTTTATTATATTTCTTACATTTTTGAGTTTAATTTCTCATATAATCTAACCAATCTAACCAAGTATTCTTGATTATTATACTATAGCAGCTCCTATTTCTCACAGCAATTCAATAATAATGAATCTTAAAAGAACAATGCACTTAAAATTATTTTAATAATAAATTTAGCAATTTTTTCTCAATGAAAGGTTTTCAGAGGGCTGTCAGCTAGCTTTGGTTTCTTGTAATGCAATGTATTTTGTGTTATCGATCAATATCCAAAAATCGTTATGTGTTTCAAAGGAATAGTTTTCAAGCAAAATTCCCTGTTGTCAACTTTCAGTCACAGTTCATTTTCATTTTCACTATAAAAAAATCTAGGATAAAAATTTGAGTGTAAAACTTGAGGATTGTTAGGGAAAAATCTACTAAATGTTTCCCTGAAAAACAAAAGCAAAATAATTTAGATAAATGTGCAAGCCAGAAAATGAAATGTTTGAAGTTTCCCTGGTCATGAGTTCAGTCATTTATGGGCCCCTCTGCCTCACACCCCACAATAGACTGATGGACGGGCCACACAGGCTGCGTTAGCGGTGCGTGACAGCTGCGTCACTGAAATCCATCTACTCCCTACACATGTGTGCACAAAGAATTGCTGCTGCAGCAAAGCTACATTCAGACCTATTATTTTTTACACTCATTCAAAGAGATCAAGGAAGAGCACGCCAAAAAACACTGGCCTTCACTTGATGATTTATTTTTCTGTCACACATGCTGTATAGATAAATGAAACTGCATTCAAACACTGGTGTGGTATCCACAGATCATTTGCAGGTCTATTTTTGCTGTAAGTAGCACGCGTGATGCTGACAAAATAGGCAAGACCCAGATCCTCTTGATGGCACCTATGGAGCCACACGTGAACCACATTACTCACATGTGCTGTGTGACTGCTCTAAACTGTTAACAAGGATACTGAAATAAAAAGCAAGAAGTTCTGCCAAGTATACACCTGACACTCCTAGTTAATTATTGGGTGTCGTCCAACAGTGGGACTGTATTACCCTGGTTTTTGTGACATGTCTCATACCAGTTGCACTAATAAGGCTTTTCGACTAATAAATGTTCAATTGTAGCAGACTAGCCAATTAAGGGGAGAAACTGTTTCAAGAAGACAAAAAAAGAATGATGGGCAAAGTACGCGAAAAGTAATGAAGGAATACACAAAAGGCTCATCCTCCTCCTTCTTCATCAATCAACTTTTTGGCCAGACAAATGCAACTTCAGGTAAATCAAAAACCATTATTCTTTGCCTTGAACTCTTTCTTGTTGGTGTCACCGGCTCAGAGATTAAAGGGAAACTCAGCCAGTGTGTCGCAGAAAATTTGTGTGACGCTTCACTTGACACATGTCAGCTTCTGTACTATAGAAATGTCGTTGCCATTAGAACAACTCGAGCAGGGCATACGACCTGCCCTGACTTCCTCCACCCACCATTCCACAGCGAGACACAACAGATGTACATGATGAGGTCATATCGTGTTAATAAACAAAATGAAGCATGATGTTTTAATAGATTTCAATGACATTTTATGTAAGGCTGAGATTTCAGACTTTGGAAACAGGTTATTAGATTTCTCAACTATCTAGATGGTGATATTGATCAAAGAGGTAAATTTAACGAATGTTACTATGGTAAAGCCGTGATCTGGTTCTGACTTGGCGTGATGAACACATTTCTAACATGGTTGACGTTCTTGCTGTGAGCGGCTAGGTCAGAAACATTTTCATCATCATGCCAAGGCAATGAGAATCTGAGTGGGCTGGGTAACATCATTATCATAGTAAGATTGATGAATTTGCTTGGGTTAGGTATATACTTTTCAAATTTCAGCTAGTTTGTTTTCTTTGTATTGATTTTTTTTTTTTTTGTGCGATACACAGCAGTGCTGGGCTTAACACATACTGTACTTAGAATCTGAGTTTCATCCAGGTCCCGTTAAAGCTCATATGTAGACAATTCATGCACAAAAGTAGATGCATCTGTTTCAAATGGTGTATCCCTCAGTAACAACATATTGTACTTTAATGTGTGTTTTACAATGGCTTTAATACACCCACAACGTAGGGTTCACCCTGGACACGTCCCCAGTTCATTGCAGTTCTACATGTAAGACAGGCAGTCAATTACAGTCGATAAATGTTTTCTTTCCATTTTATTTACACATCTTTCAGGCTTTGTCTGAATTGTAGTTCAATTCCCCCCATAAGCTGGTGATATTTCTCAGTGTCATCTGTCTTTCCACATCTACAAGCTCTCTAAAAAAACACCCAAATATATGTAAGATGAGAGTAGACTATACATAAAAGGTTCCATCTGTATCATTTATATAAGTCTTCAACGTAGAATATAAATGGGCTTTCATGGAAATACTTAACTGATTTATTGTTTAAATAGAATTACAATAAAAAAATACCTTATACTTGCAATTTCCCACTCATGGCAGAATAAGTGCAACCCAATGATGTGGGAATAGCTTTGTGTTTCATCCAGCCGCTTTGATACAAATCAATGGAATCCATTCTATCAATTTTAAG
Source organism: Antennarius maculatus (assembly GCA_013358685.1). NCBI lineage: Eukaryota > Metazoa > Chordata > Actinopteri > Lophiiformes > Antennariidae > Antennarius > Antennarius maculatus. Next base: position 5,374,004 of record CM023606.1, read on the forward strand.
TAATAATTGTGGTCATTTGCATTCCAATGATTGTGTAATAATTGTGCCAGAACTAAGCCAAAGTTGACATATGCAAATCAAAATCGAGAGAGAAGGAATTCTGGAGAAGTCAAGAGCAAGAAGAAGAGCAGGATTTTCACATCTTTAGGGAAATGACTATACCGGACACATGTCTCGAATGCAGCTCTCCAGTTGCATTCCTACTAAACAGTGGTTTCTGCATCCTGACTCTGTCATCACATGTCATACCAAGAGGAATCAGGTTCCCCTTTGAACTAGTATGCCACAGACACACAGATGAGCTTGTTATTATAGTAACTTGCCTGCCTTTGCTGGGAAAGAAGGCCTGTCCCTCTGACACACTTCCTGTCCTTTGAAGAGGCCAATGGAGAGATGGCTTTGTGGGTCTTATATCCAAGCTCTGGCTTTGCCTGCAAGAGAAAAGGTGACTGCAAGGGTTAAAACCAGATTTCTATCCTGCATGTGAACATTTGCAGGATAGCAGGACAGATCAATCCTAATAACTATGGGATGCAGTTAATTTTGTCATCTAAATATTTTGCTCTTATTGAAGCATTTGTGAGCTCTAGCAGAAAGCTGTCTGAAGTTCAGTTGTGTTTCTTTGGTGGTGAAATGGTTTCACGGAACAAAAAGGTAAATTCTTCAGGCACCTGCCTGATTGATGTAGGTAGTTATTGACCTTAGGGAGTTCCTACCTTGGTGGCCAAACCTCATTCCACCATAATGCTTAGCATTCTCCCTGGAAACAGCCATAATGGGACGCATTCAGACAGCTCAAATCAGGGGGATCTAATGGTTTGTCAGTGTTTATGTCCTTGTAACAATGTTAGGGGCCTGATGCCTGGAGCGTTCACCAGAGGGAATGCTGCCTGGTGGTGAGGAGGGGGATGTGAAGAATATAGAGGGAGAGAAGAGCAGCTGCTGGGCGCTTTAAGCGAAACATGTGACTGTTGCCTTTATCTTGAAGAACAAAAGGGCATAGATGTTGTGAAGGGCAGGAGACAATCGTGACAGAGGTACAGTGTTGATTCCTGGAGCGGTGGTGACTCAGCCCATTGTGGGGGCCCAGCATGTGATGTGTCAGGCGAAGGATCTGCAGGGAGAGACGAACAGCCTGGCATGCGTTTTCAATTCTGCTCACTGGATGCAACTGGAATAACCCACTTTCACAATATTCATGGACATTGTTGAATGTAAGGCTTTAGCAACAACATGTAGTGTGGAGTAAAGTATCAAAGCTTGTGTAAAAACATACTGCTGATAACATCTCTCCCAATTTCACGTTCCGCAAAAACATTAATGTGTTTATGTTATATGTAATGTATTCAAGAGGAACCAATGAAGTGAAAAAATTGTGAATTATTCATTTTACATCTGAAGGTGTTGAATCTTAACATAAACAAGAATATCAAGCAATTATTTTCTTTTTGTATAACAACATTTCAATAACATTTGAGGGCCATTGACATTTCATATTTGAAAAGTCTGCATTCAATAAAAATGAACAGCACCGTGTGATAAATAAAAATGCATACTCGTGCTGACTTTTTAGAGATACGGCTAATGCACTCGTAATTTTTTATTATCAAAAAATTCTGAAAATTCATGCCTGTATAATCAATACTTTCTGCTTCTGTACTTCTTTTTGCTATCTGCACTCGGCACTAGCTGCTTTCTGAAGCGGTGGGGGTGTAGCCCCATCCAGAACGAGGACACAATTAGTGTATTCAGCCGAAAACAGTGGGGTTCCCCCTTTGATGTGAGGATCAAATGAAGGAGCTGTGTGTTTTTGTCCAAAATGACAGGCTTGCCAGGTTTACTAATGGGTATCTAATAGAAAGAGAGGTTTATGATGCACATTAATTACACAGTCTGTCATGAATTGGAAGGGTAGAATGGAGGAGAGAGGGAAAAAGAAGAAGTGAGTGGTGAGGCAGAGGAAAGAGAGTGGGGGTTGTGGTGAATAGAGAAAAGAGTGTACTCCGGGAAGGAGGAATGGGAAATGTGTGGAGAAGAGGTGCAAGGGGAAGGAAAAACTATCCAATGAGAGCCACGCAAAGTCTGAGATGTTGGATATTGAAAGAGAGAGGGAGAATAAGAAGAGAAAGCGAGGAACAGGAGGAGATAATATAATCCTTTCTCTAGATAAGAACAGTCACCAATACAGGAGCTTCAAAGAGTAGAAGACGCTCCCATGGGAGTGCGCTATAAACCTTTTCCCCATCTTCAGAGGAAAATTCAGTCCCTGATCCAAACACGTCCAAGCTCAGCACCCACCACTCTGCAGGAGTCCAGGGCCAGCGACTCCTGGGGTGGTGAGCACACTTCCAAGTAACACCATCTTTGAACTGTCTGGATGCATGTCAAGTGGCAATGGTGATCTACACAGCAGGTGCAAATGTGAATAGTTAATGAAGGGAGAAGAAAAGAAATTTGAGTCTGTCTATGCCACCGCAGGGTAGACTAGTGATCTCTGCTATCGGCCTCAACCAGCACAACTCCGATGAACCCTCTGCAGACACAGTTTGTCATTTCCAGCTGAGCAACGAACAATACTCTTGCCAACAGTGGCCTATCCGTTGTGACGGAGCAGAGATGTGACTCATGGGATGTTGCTGGTGGATGGAGTGGTGAGTTTAGAGTAAATGAGACTGTCAGGAACACTGAAGCTGTCCACTGACCTGTGAGAAATCAGGCTGCTCCCGACCCCAAAGGGCCGCACCAGTCGGCCCAATCATCCAGACAAGGTTTATTTAGCTAAGCTCTGTGTCTCCCACACCTAGAGGCCCAAGCCACCATGGAATTCATAATCCTGGGCCGCTAACAGGTCAGTGGTGTTTTGAATAGTTTCAGCAGGCTTTGAAATTGCTCTCTCCGTTGGGTTCAATCATTGAGGCCATGATCAGATTGCACTGAGAGTTATATCATTTTCAGAGCATACGGGTTGAGACGCAAGCCGGAGGTCCACACAGGAAAACAATGGCAGGCTGATACCCAAATATTTAGCAGCTTTATCCACAGACAGGAGGCTTGTTTTGGAATAACACAGCTATGGTTCAGTGTGGTGAACCTCTGGGTTGTTTTTACAGAAAAGCTCTCTGTCCATCACACTGTAACCTTCCCCCTACAAATCCACATGGAAACAAGCAGGACAGTTTAATTTCGATAGCAACAAGAATGGATATTTATGATAGATGTAAATACTGTTCACAGAACAATAATCAATAATTTTATCTAATCTACATTTATCAACATTTGCTGTTGATGATGTCACAAATTGTCAGATTAGTGATAAAACATATCAGTATCTTGTTGGTCGTTTCATGGAGAAGCAGACTCACAATAGAGGCCATCAGCACTGCCGATCCTACTGCTGTGATCTCCACCAATACAGCCGTGATCTGGAAAAAAAAACAAAAAAACTACGGGAATCATCCAATAAGAATTGGTTTCAGGGTGACAAACCACCATCTTAGGTGTCAGAAAAGATGCCTTGGAGTTTTGCGCAGTTTTGATTTGTCATTTGTCAAAATATATGTTTATTTCCCTCACAGCAATAGTCTGTTTAATTATCAAAAACCTTCCTTTTGGCTTGTCCCATTAGGCATCGCCACAACATATCATCTTTTTTCCTTTTTAGATGAGCGCTCATATTTGTTTTGCAAAGTTGTTTTTTTTAACGCCAGATTCCTTTCCTGCCACAACCCTATGCATTTATCTGAGCTACATCCCATTCCCAACATTCTGTCTTATTATCAATTTCTCCAATTACTTACAATTATTCATTCATTGAAAATTAATTTTAAAATTTTTGTGTGAATGAAAAAAAGTAGGCTCCTCGTAGATGTAATCAGGCCATTTAAAAGCACACATATTATATATGCAGGCACTTTTTTTCTGAGAACTAATCCAAAGTACATTTCAAAACACAAATGTTTTGACATATTTGTTATTATGTGTTTACCTAAGAAAAAAAATCTTGTGAAGCATAACATTTAACCAGAAAAAAGCCATAGAGCGCCTTCAGCAGTACCAGACATGCCTCAAGCAGGATTGTAAACCAAGTGCTTAAAATAATTTTCAACAACAAGAAGAAAAAAACAACATTTCTTAGCTGGTTCATCACCACCCCCACAGATTTCTGCCTGTAGTTGCTTAGCAGGAACGCATTGAGTACATTTCAGCAGAAAAGCAATAAAAACAACTCTAATTCATTGACTGGCTGGGTTTTACCCTCATAAACTGCTTCACTGACTGTATGCTACCATGAACAAATGCATAATAAAGAACATTTATTCTTTTTATAGCCCTTCATCTGGCACGGGCAAAATTATTTCAAGTACTAACTCCAGCACTTGAATACAGGGCTGCAATGATCATTTATGTGCTTCCATCATATTACATCCATGTTATGGATTATGTGATGGCATTGCAATACATTTATTGTGTGTATCCCATAACATGATTCAGGATTGTGCTTTGGAACAACAACTCACCAATTTCCAACCAACTCCATATAGTGCCATTACATCTGTGGGTGTACAAATAAAGCATGCCATCAGTATTCTTTGTGAGTATTGGAACCGAAAGATACAATTTTTACCTAATAAACTAACCAATAAATTAACAAACCCTTCAACATTTTCCTCCCATGGGACCAATAAAATTTGCAATTTTTCTCAGAAAAGTTTCCACTTCAACTTGTCTGAAGCTGTATTAAATATAAGTATATTTAGTGTACATAAGTATATTTTCAGGATTCATTTGCAAAAATGAATATCTCCGTTTTGGTTTGATTTCCCAAACAATTTTGCCTTTTTACAATTCAGAATATGACTAAGACTGGGTTGGTTATTCATAATGCAGAACTGATTTTATGTTTCTGACCTTTCATTGTTATGAAAATCAGGTTCAATGCCCTGCCTCATTCATAGTTTCACATCTGCTTTAATCAGAAGAACTTCTGACACAGCTGTAGCCACACCCTGTGATGTCACAACGAGCTGGCTAAACCCCGGGTAACACTTCACATACTGTAATTAAAGTGAAATGAGTCAATTAAACTAAAATACTATTAGCTTAAAATAGCTGGTAAACTATGAACAGTCTAAATGACTAAGATGCTTGTCTTGTTTCCTTTCAGTCTAATTCTCGCAGTCTATCTGTTAAATGCTGATGTATGTTCACAACTGACTGAAAAACGATCAGTTCACTGTTTAGGTAGTGTACAGGGTCTTTTCCAGAATCAGAATCAGAATCCTTTTTTGATTCCTTGAAGGGATTGTTTTTTGTTACAGCTGCTCTTTTTTAGAATGTAAGGACAAAGTCAGAATAAGAATAGAGAATTTCAAATTGAGAAAAAAGAGCAAAGGAAATTATAGATAAATGAGAGAATAAATAGAATAATATATGTACAGATATACACATTTACTGTCCACTTCATTCCTCATCATTATTGCATCACTGTCAAAGTCAGGTTTTGTACAGTTTGTTGGCCGCAGGCAAGAAAGATATCCTAGTGCGTTCAGTAGTATATTTAGGAAGGGTCATCCTTCATACTAAACATACTCTTTTGTGCCATCAGTGTTCTGTACAGTGGGTAGAACTCATTGTCAAAGATGGCCCTTAGTTTGGACAATGTCCTCCTTTCCAATACTACAGTAAGTGAGTCTAACTTTGCTCCAACAATGTCTCCAGCCATGCGGATCAGTCTGCCCAGTCTCTTGGCGTCCGCCACCCTCTAGACCACTGTCCATATTTTCACCAAGTTTGGTCTGTTTGTTTGTCTAACAGGTTAAAAAGAAAAAAAAACATTACATTGTTGAGTGGATTTGGATAAAGGGATGGATCAATCGATTTTCATGGAATCAGAGCAAGTGCTTAAATGGAACAATTGTGTTTCGGAGAAGATCCAGATGAAGGAGTGGATTCAGTTTCACTTTCAATGAACCCTTCAGCCGGCTATTTTGATGGCACACGTCTTGCTCGGATTAGGATTAGGGTTTAATTTGATTAAAAGGGAATACTGAGCCCTAGCAGTGGTATGCTCTCTACTAATTTTAATTTTCAGGTTTTATGTAATTGTGCCTATCAATATCCCATTGGGTTACATGTGTTCATGCTTATGCTTTATGGTGACATAATCTTCGACATGGATGTCATTTTCAACAGGAGGAAACAAGCTGCTTGCCATAAGAGCTGATCAAACACTAGCCATTCTAGCCTCTTCAAAACACTCCCCACAGATGTCTACCTCCCAGGTTTTCTGTGTCTACTGCTTACTTTGGAACAGTTTCCACGCATTTCATGAAGCTGACTGGACCTGACAGTGCACATGCCTTGCAGAGAAATTGTCCTCTTTTTGACACAATGGTGACCAAGGTCAGCTGTTAGTCTTCAAATAGACCACCATCAAAGACGCGACATTCTGCCTGTGCTAGTAAATAACCATCCACAAAGTCTTTTCATCATGAGGAGGGGCTATGCCTTCACGTTAATACTGTACAGCTGACCTCAAATGTGAAGAAACAAAAAAAATAAGTCAGTGGTACTGCTGTAATATTACATTGCACGAAATTAAAAGCTAAAAAAATTATACTAACACTTAACAAAATCATATTCTACGTCATTAACTGGCCGTAATTGAATAAAACGTTACGTGTTTTCATCAAGTATTGTAAAAAATATGCTAACATTTTCAGTGCATTGAAGTTCAGTGGGGCTGTGAGAGGACCCTCAGTTGAGAGGAAGGGGCAGTCATCCAGTGATGCGTTACGTGAGATGCTTTTCAAACAGTGGGTGAACTGACCCTTGACGCCGGGTCACTGAACGATGCCCCAGTGTCCAGCGAGGCCCCACCCTCTGCTGCAAAAGGGGGCAGTTGAGCCTTGACAATAAGACAATTCTTCTCTGTAATGAAGTTGTGCTCCCAGAGAAAGAAAGGCTGGCTGGCTGGCTGGATGGCGCTCAAACAATTGGCTCTGAAGGTGGGGGTGGGGGGTGGCGTGGGGTGCATGGTTTGTAGAGGCCATTGATGTCATCTTGCTTGAGGTTGCAGCTTTTGTAGCCTACTGGGATAAGAAGTGGAGTGGAACAAGAACAGGATCCATTGATTTTTAAACATAACAAGACAGAATGGAATAAGACATTTTAATAATACAACACACATAATTAACTATATAATTTGATTAAATGAACAGAAAAATGTCTCATGCATCCTGTGCTTGATTATTAATTTGTATTACCTCTGTGAGTGGAAAATCAAGTTCAAACGTGTGTGTGATTTGTTAAAATTGCCTGTCAAGTAACAAGCATCACAGAAAAATGGGGTACTATACTGTCCAATTGATTGTCTACAGTTATACCAGTGAAGAGCAAAAGAGACATGTATTTCACCCCTTGCAATCAGGCTATTTTAAGCCGGTCTACTGCCAAAAAAATCAAGTACAGGTACTGTATTCTGCATTTTTCGAATTTTTTGACCAATATTAATGAATATAACTGGTGAAGGTGGTAACCTGATGAAGCGTCATTCAAAATTTGTGCTGTGCATGTTAGCCGTTTCGCTCAAGATATAATGACAGTGTGTTGACAGCCTGCGTCAGAGTGCTTTATAGATTCAAATTGGTGGTATCACAGTGCAAACCTTTCGGACAGGTATTGCAAAACCATGTCAAATTGAGTTCCATTCTCTGTGACCCCTTTGGTGTGATCAAACTGGACCAGCCTAATGTGCCACAGTAGTCCCATTCATGCAGCCTTTTCTATTCTAAGCCTATTGGGCATTCATTCTGCCCTTACGTCTGTCTGAACGCAACACGAAGAGGTGTGAGGCATGACGCAACAGCAGGCATAAAAGCTGATTATCTCCCTAGTTAGTGGTCATCTTTTGTGCTTCAAATAACAGACTTCCCGCTGCAACGTCAGGATACATATGAACATACCATTACAGTATTACACTCATTTCACAAAATCAGGGCACCCTTTATGTGGACACTTGTTTATGCGCTGTTACTACCTTATGTGGAGTCACAGAGGTGTGACAGAGGTGGAACAAAGTGACACACCATTAGGCCTTTGCTGCTTCAGACAGACGTCGGGGTGGAATAAAGGCCCAAGAGGCGTGGAAATGAAAACACTGCTTGAATGGGGCTACTGAGAGATTCTCCATGCCAGTGACCTTCACAATCACCACCTGTTCAAACATTGTCTGTGCCAGTTACTTGATACAAACCCACACTGCCTGTGTGACTCTAACAGTGCAGTGAAGCATCATTGGTGCTGTTTTACGCTGTTTAGACACTTCGGTGGTTCTACTTCAACTGACAGACTGAATCCCTTTAGTGCTCAGTGTGTTTACGACGCAGCATATGTTAGTCAATATCTCTACGGATACAGTTTTCTTTATTAGATTATTCCTTGCATATTTATTTTTGAAGATATATCAATGTAAACAAAACAACAGAAAACATTCCTTTAGGGATATTTTGCAACTGACCTATTTAAATTGGAAATATTTTTTTCATTTTGCAAAATTGAGCTGGTGATATACTGTATTTTAAAAAAATCTGTGCAACAAAGTGTTAGTTTTTTTCTGTTTTACAGGACGTTGCACCTGCAAATGTGTTTGTCATAATACAACTAACTTCACACAAGCTCTTGCATAAGGACAAGTTGTTTCTAGTGGTTAATGTGGGCATGTTTCCTGGGAGAACATATTTGATGTGATAATCTCTAAAGACGTTTTTGTATTCACAGACTCATTTTATAGAAATAATTTAAATTAAATGCATTTCATCCATTGCACAATGATGTAGTAATATATATTTGCTTTGTTTTTCACAGTGACTTTACTTGCTCGTATGAGTTCATAAAAAATATCTGACTACAGTTTCTTCAAATTTAAAACTGACACGATCAATTTATTTTCTTACTTAACTATTTATATATCCCCAAATGAAGATAGCATCTGTCAGAACCTAATGCAAATTAAAATTTTATTTTCCATTTAAAGTCATCAGAGCTGCACAAAAATATTTATTTCAGAAGCTAAAACTTTGAATTTGTTTTCTCGAGGAGTTTTCTCTGTCCAAATATCCCACAGTTGGCATCAGTCATGTTACTGTGAAAATGAATGGATGAATGAATAGATGGATGGATGGATCGATGACTGATTGAATGAATGAATGAATGAATGAATGAATGAATGAATGAATGAATGAATGAATGAATGAATGAATGATCTAATTATTTAATTAATTAAATCAATTTGTACATGTGGGAATAAAATAACAAAATACATTAAATCATTCAAGGGAAGAAGCGTCAATACAACACAAAATGAAGACATCACCTGAAAATCTTGTGCTGCTTGTTATATTTGAAAAATATTATTGTGGACCAGCAGTGGTAAAGGTGAGTGACATGTATACACAAGTTTGGATGTTTTTAGAGAAAAGAATTCATAAGGTTTGTGTGGGTGGCAGGTCAGGATGTCTGTGCTCCTCAACTTTAAAGATGAGCCCAGTCACTCTAAGGAGAAAGCTATTTTCAGATGGTCTGGTAAATGGACATCTGTGCGTTCCACCTCAGCCGACTCTTTTTCATGACAGATACAATGGCTGCATTATTGCTAATGCTGCACCAAACTACTGTCTGATTCTTCATTCTCCATTTTCCTGGAATGAGTAAAGTAAAAAAAAAAAAAATTAAATTAAAAAAAAAATATATATATATATATATATATATGTGTGTGTGTGTGTGTGTGTGTTATAAGTATATATATATATATATATATATATATATATATATATATATATATATATATATATATATATAGATATATAGATATATATATATATATATATACTTATAACACACACACATATATATATATATATATATTTTTTTTTTTTTTTTAATTTAATTTTTTTTTTTTTACTTTACTCATATATATATATATATATATATATATATATATATAAATGTTGTATTTACACAAATGTTGTATATATATATATAAATGTTTTAGATATATATACTTATTGTTTTTCATTACCGTCTCACTTTGATGAATGATGACTGCTATAGTAACTCTGACCTTAAAAATGGTAGCACAAGCTTAGAAGTGTTTTTGCAGTAAGTACAGATCTCCCTCCATCTATCAAAGAACAAATGCTGTTTAAGAAGTTAGAAATGGCTCAGGATAAATCTGAGCATGCAAAGACACCACTGACACTGAACCAAAAACAGCAACAAATATGAAGGGCCATTTGTTCTGTTTTATATTTGAACTCTATGGATACTGAGATCTCTCATTTTTCTGGCACAAGACAACTTAAAAGTTAAAAAAGAAGTTAGGCAAAATATTTGGTTTATGCACCCACAAATTCTTTGGGAATAGAGGTCAGCATCATATTCCTATTCATTCTTATGGGCTACGATGCATCCAGACTTTGCTTACTCTGCCAGAGCATCTTACATTTCCACTTCCACAATACCGCCTGTGGTAATATCCTCTAAGCCTTGCTGAGGCTTTGCTTTGAAGGAAAGTGTCACCGAACGATCTCACACGGATCCACACCCTTCAAGACCTGCTGTTGGCGAGTGTTGTCACTGGAATGTTTTCTCGAGGTCTCAAGTTGTTCCTCTCAGTTTCATAACAGTTTGAAGGCTTTTCCTCGGAGGAGTTTGCAAGGCTGTAATTGGGAGCAGATGAGGAGGCCCCTGCGTGCCTCCATGGTGATGTCAGGCCTGATGGAAGGAAAACGGGGGTGGGGGAACATGTGGTGAGCCAAAATGTCTGAGAAGCAAACGTCTCTCTGCAGGTCTACAGGTGGACAGCATACCCACTACATACCACAGCCAAAGAGCTCACACATCAAAGATGGAGAAAAATTTAATGAACATCTCATAACACGTCTAATGAGAAAACATTAACTCGCAAGAAATGGATGCGACTAGTTATCTGGTCCTCGTAATTGAAAAAACATCTTCGTATTCATTCATTCATTTTCTGCCGCTTCATCCACCGTAGAGGGTCACGGGGAGCTGGAGCCTTTCTCAGCCGGCACAGGGCGTGAGGCGGGGGACACTCCGAGCACGACGCCAGTGCACCGCGGCATCTTCATATTATAAGACATTAATATATTGAAAGAAAAATTCTCACTCTGTGTTATCTAATCAAGGAGACATGTGAAGCCATTTTCATTTCAAGCAGCTCCATGGCTGCTATTTGTTGTGCCCTGCTTGTTGAGATTGTGTGATCTAAAATGTAAATTCGTTAAGCACTTTGCTCTTATCCCGGTGCACACAAACTGTGCCCACCTAGTGCTGCCCTGACCCATTTCACTGCATGCAGGACATTTGCATGAAAGGAATGAAACTTGATGCCAAAATAAACATCAATTAAAGCTGTCAAACACCACCAAAAACAGCTGCAGCTTTGAACAGCTCGACCAGCAGGCTTCAAAAGCGATCTGTCTTTAAAGGCCTGCCTCACATGTACGAAAGGCCAGGCTGGAATTAGCATGGCCTAGGTTACAACAGAAGTGAACTCTGCTAATGAGCAGAGGCTAGATGATTTCAGCAAAACAAGAGATACCACTCTTATGTACCATTTATTAAAACATTTACTGTTAAGAAAGAAGCTGCAGAAATTGGTGAAATTTAAAAATGCAGTAGCCGTTCTTTGGAATAAGATCAAATTGCAAAATATGTATATATACCAGTTAAAATGAATTTCGCCAATGACTATTCTTGCTTAATAGTCCCTTAAAAAGAAATGTCTGGAGCTACAATACAGCCAAAAGTCCTAAATCAGAAAGGACAGGTCTTTAAGATGAGCAAAAAGTAAACAGATATTTGTTCCCCCCGGTGATTTAGTTGAAAGTCCAGGAAGAGCTTCAGCACAGGCTCCTGTTTGATTTTAATCTACCATGGTTCGTCTCCTCTTGTCCATTTGCTCATACAGAGATCCCAGCGAGTAACTGCCATGGCTTATTACTACTTCAAAAAATCTTTGCCTGGACGCATAGCTTGGATTATTTCGAAGATTTTGCCTGCTACTCACAAAGTTCTGGCAGTGAGATGCACAGGCTGATTTTAACTTCATGAAAATCATGGTGAGACAACTTAAAATACATCCTAAATCAACACTGCCATGCTAAAATTTGCAAAGAACACCCTTTGACGATAGAAACATGATTAGTTTTGCAGGTATTTGAACAGAAAGCAAAGCATTGTACATTTTTTTTACTTGGTAACTGCATTAGTCATTATATATTGTCCTAAGCTATAAATGCGTTGATGGAAGAAGGACCAAGAGATCACTAAAGTCAATGCGATACTTCCACCGATCACGACAAATGTTTCTTCATAGTTCACTGTAAATTCATCAAGACCTATTTGAGGTACTCTACTCTCAACTCAACGAATTGGTTAAACTTGGTTAACTCAAATGATAACTGAATAACTAAAAAATAAAAAATAGATGAACAAGTGCATACCATGTGGCCAAAACTGTAAGCATGTTTTGGGTACAAACTTTTTAAAAACATCCTATTATTAATTATTGTGCTCATCAAGAATTCTGATTTAAAAGGGGGTTGGGTGTAATTAACAGGATATCCTCTGAGAAATGCACTTTACAATAATCGTTAACACAATTACATACCGGTGTTGAAATTCATGACATTTATATTCCTGAATTTGAAAATAAAAGTCCTTTGTTGTATTTCATATAAAAAAACAAAACAGCTTCCAGGCATTTTTGCAAAAAACTGTGGACGATAAGCACACTTTCACATTGTAAAAAGGAGTATAAAGCACCAGCCAAAATTAGCAAATTAACAGAGTCAGTGGAAGAGGAGAAGAAATGAAAGCTTCACTTTGATCTGATGTCTTTAGAAGGAATCTTCACAGAAAAATGTTAATCTACCCTCTACATCAAAAATTACCCCCACCCCCTGCAAAATGTGACTGTTCTCAGATGGTCAAGGTAATTTTGACCCACTTAGACTGCTTTGATCTGAACCCCCTCTGAACAGATCCTCCACACAAGAGTTCAAACTATTTTTTTTTTATTGCTGACCACATCCCCTCTGCAGATTCAGGGTCAAAGCTAAAGGCCTTGGAAGGTGCCAGAGTTGCCTGACAGGCAGCAGAGTTGAAAACACTTTCTAACTCTGTCAATCAGTGTGAGAGACCTGCTGCTTATGGGCTGCAACCAAAAAAAAAAAAATACCACTGAGGTGGTGAACTCGGTTTTATATTAGCACAGAAATGTCCTTTCAAGTAAATTATGCAATTTTCAAATGATATAATTTGCTTTTGTAGTCTTCTTGTATTTACTGAACCTTTACTTGGCTCCTCTTTTAAAGTTTCTTTCTCTGTGATTTTTGGATGCTCTATTGTGAGGCAGTGAATCAGTTTACATTCACATCACTCTCTCCCAATATGGCAACAAAGCTCTGTCACACTTATGTCACAGAGGGATAAAAATGTGATTAAAGACTCAGATAATGAAACAGAAACACAAGAGTGTTGAGAGACATGTTTGCTAACTACTCAGAGATTATCTCAAAGCCTCTTGTCCTGTTCCCCATCAGTACTGCACCAATTTTGTTATGAATGTGGTTTAGATGTTACACCCTGTCATATTCCACCCCCCCCCCCCCAAAAAAGGGGTTAAAAAAAAGGAAAAAAAGTCGAAGATAAAGGAAAGGAAAGGGAAATATAAACTCTGATCTCTGGACATAATGTGCTAAAAGACGTTCGGAAAGTGGTGCCTGAGCTTGAAAAATATGTTTTATTGCAAGTTTTACATGCTCTGAGTGGTATGAAATTAAAAAATTTCAAGGTTCAATCTCAACATTTTCCATGGAATTACCTAAAGACATTTTGGCATTAGGATTTTTGCAACATGGCAGATGTAGAGTAGTTTCTTCACACATTTCTTATAGCGGGAATGTCTCTACACGTAAGGTAAAATGATGAGGTATCAGAATTATTTTTGAAAATCTGTGTGCGAAAATATCACACCAAACCAACAAAATGTTGCTTGTTGGACTTGTGGTAAGGGTATCAAAACAAGAGTGAAATGTTGCAATGAGAGCTAAAAGGCTGTTTAGTTTGTTGAGATCAGACATGCGGTGGTCAGTAAATGTAACAGTGCAAAACATCTGAACGAGTACACATTTTTATCATGTAGTCAGAACAGTCAGGAGTGTTTTTCTGAAATGATCTTTGTGGTGTTTGACGACAGCACAAACACGAGATAGAGAAATTGTATGGACTGCAGCCTTAATTATGATCCCTATATCAAGTACACTATTACCTTGAGATACGAGGGACTCAACATACAAGTTTCTTGAGATACGAGCCATCGCTCTGTCCATATTTTGTTCGACATACGAGCAAAAATCCAAGTTACGAGATGTTCTTCGTATATTGGAAATGTTTTGCACTTTGCATCAAACGTTCTTCACTTTCAACCACACTTGAAGATTCATGAAATGAAGATGCAAGTGCATATTCAATTTGTCAAGCTTTATTTCTATCACAATGTCCTGGATATCAAATGAGCAATAACACTTTTCCCCTGTCTGTAAATATTCTCCAGTAGAGAATCTTTACAGAGAAGGGAAGTTAGCAGGATGTGCATCCCATGGTTAAGCAGTGTATCTCAAAATGTTTATAATTTCATGTCGTGCTTTGGAGTAATGAGTGAATGTAGCATGTTTAAGGCAAAATGCAAGCTTACAAAGCATTACAATGACTGAAAGTTGCAGGGAGATTCAAAAATCAAATTCAACTGTTATAAAATGTTGAAAACTTGAAAAGTCTACATCAACTAATTTTATTAAATTTGGTATCTTGCAGTGACTGCAGAAAGATTACATCTGTGATTCCCATATTGTCGTCGTCATTGTCAACCCTCCAGTGCCAACTTCAGTGCCAACTGTTCCATCATAATTCCTCTCTTCCAGAAGCAGATGCCAGGAAAGAAGGCACAGGGGTGCAGATTTTGGTCTTATCAAGAGCATTGGGAAAAGAAAGCTCCCACTCCCCACATGTTGGGGGCAAAGTCCCAGTCTCAAAGTCTCCGCTTTTACTCCAAAGTCTCCCCTATTACTGGGCAACAGGAAACAAAATGTCCAGCCTGGCTGCAGTAGAGACAGAGGTTCCCTCTGCTCTGCTCCTGAGGTGTGGGACTGGTGCGTGCCACCTGCTTGTATTCCACCCTATTGTGTGTGAGTTCAGAGGAGGTTTCAGGAGAAGCTGGCAGCCTCTGGTGGGCAGATGGCCAGCGGTCCACCCCTCACAGCGTATCTCCATTCTTCTCACCCAGATTGATCTATCTACTTTCCAAGTCAGTTTAACGTGACCAACGTGGGAGGTCAAACAAAACCACCTCTTCTTGATGTAAAGTGCGAGTCCATTGTGGAAGACATCACACTGGGCCACTGAGTTCCAGCTGCTGATCCAGGCCTGGGTATGGAAATCAATGGTGTAGTCAGCTAAAGTTCTTGGCTCCTGCTTCAGGCACATGAGTCCACCATTGGCATCTGGGCCCAAGGAAACAGGTCCTAAAACCTTGCATAACTCTGTCGAGAAAGCCTGGAATGAAAAGCAGCCTGGTGTGCCCATCTCCCACTCTGCCGTTCCCCACAGATGTACTCTGCCAGTAAGGTTTTTAATGGCATAGGTGGCCCTCACTGGCTCGGAAAAGCAAAGGTATTGGGCTGAAGGGTAACAGGAATAGAGCAAAATGTGGCCTCTTTAGTTTTCCCACAACAATCCCCTGAGTGGGCCTACACTTTTTCTTTGGGAGTGGAATGTGTCCCAACTCTCCATGCGGAGAAATAACAAGGCTCAACTAACTTCCACTCATAAAAGCAAGATATCTGTAAAGAATTAATGTTTCCCCCATGGGTCACATTTACACATTTGCAGCTAATGAGAAACCATTTGCTGTGTATTTCGTTGTGCTCAGGAATGAAGCCCGTGTGGTAATTAATTGATTCTGAATACTCTGTGGCAATTACTGCAGTTCTTTGGAGAAATGAACATGACTACCAATATCTATGCAATAGCACAATCTTCATTTGGATTCAGGGACTGTTAATATGCAATGGAGCTGTGGAATTTTTGGCCACCTATACCCACCTGCTAATGTCAGGACAAAAGAGATGTAGGTCTTTATGTTTACTGTGGTTGCTCAATGTTGAAACTCCTAAGACAGATCATTGGAGTATAAATAATTGTATAAAAGAAACATCAGTCTTTCATTCAAAGAAAAAAAAAACTTTGAAAGTAGTTTTATGCTAATATCAAGCTTAATTGGCATTATAAAAATTGCTTTCGCATATGGAGGGACTCCAAGTTTAGCCGGAAGAGAAAGAGCAAGATAAAACCTTCAAAAGGCCCATTTAAGTGGAATTATAGCATCCTTTGAACATCATCCAAATTTTAAATACATTAAAAGCCTGTTGGCATGCATTGAATTAAAAGGTACCAAAATGTTCCAAGGAATTCATGGTGAATCAGACCAAGGGTGTGAGGATAAAATGCAGGGAAAACATGTCCCAGAGGGAAATGGAGAGGAATCCTGCCATATCCCACAAGTCTCTCCACTCATTCTTTCTTCTCCATGTCCATTCTGCTGCAGGCCAAGTGGCTTAACGCAGATGAAAAGAACAACAGCTCGGAGCTCCCTTGGCAGTGGAGCCCTTATGTCCAAAGTGCCAGTGATGGAGCACAGTGTAAAGCAAATACAAAAGCCTGTTTAGCAGCACCAAGCACAGAACATTAGGGATTTCTCTTATTCCTCTGACTGCCTGGACAAACACTGGCACAGTTGGGTCAGGATAGGCTTAAGTTCAGGAATGTCTGTTTTTTTACTGTCCTGCATATCATGTTTGGTGAATGGATAAGAGCAGATCAAGACAGAATAAAAATGAATTGAGCTCACTTTTAGGTAATGAGACAACGTGACCCCATCAAAGCTCCCTTGTAACTGCTACTGTTGTTAACATACTGTAATTTCCTTCAAGATTAATCAATATATATCTTTCTATGTTGTTGCCCAGTGTGTAACTTCCTGTTGGAGTGTGAATATATGACAGAGAGTAACCATGCTTGCAATGTACTGTAAGCAGTTAATTTGTTAAGACTTATTTGGTTTAGAATAGTTAAGTCTCATTATTATTAAGCTTGAGAATATCAGCTTTCTGAGTCATTAGCATATTCTCATGAATAAATAATACCATTGAACATTGACTTTTAAAAAAATCTTTATAAAACTAATTCATCAAAACATCAGTGAAAAATGCTCTTTTGAAGATCTATAATGACCTTTACATTGCTATGGACACTTATTCTTTCAGCCCTGCTTGTCCTTGATGTAAGCGCTTCGTTAGATACTGTTAAACTAGAAGAAGGAAAAAGCATCAGTCATTTGTAATAAGTAGAGAAAAATAGTTGGATTACTCCAGAAGGAAAACTGTCCCTGTCAGCATCAGAAAATTATTGTCATACTCAGCCTTTCTTGGTTTGACTCTGGTTCCCCAAAGCTCTTTGCTGAGTCCTCCTTGATTTAGTATTAATAGCTTATGTGTACGCTACTTTACAAACATAACTTTGTCATTTGTCAAATGTCATGCAAATAACTTGGAAATGTTTCTGTCTACACCTACTCTATCATAGTTTGAAAGTATCTTTATGTCTCACTGTGTGTGTGTGTGTGTGTGTGTGTGTGTGTGTGTGTGTGTGTGTGTGTGTGTGTGTGTGTGTGTGTGTGTGTGTGTGTGTGTGCTTGTGTTTGTGCATTCATCATTTGCAATAATAAGAAAAAAGTTAATTTGAGAACATATCTTCTTTTTCTCCTTTCAGCTTTTCCCTTCAGGGGTCGCCACAGCGAATCAGTTGCCTCCATCTAACCCTGTCGTCTGCATCCTCTTCTCTCACACCAACTACCTTCATGTCCTCTTTCACTACATCCATAAACCTCCTCTTTGGTCTTCCTCTAGGCCTCCTGCCTGGCAGTTCAAAACTCAGCATCCTTCTACCAATATATTCACTATCTCTCCTCTGGACATGTCCAAACCATCTCAGTCTGGCCTCTCTGACTTTATCTCCAAAACTTCTAACATATGCTGTCCCTCTGATGTACTCATTCCTGATCCTATCCATCCTGGTCACTCCAAAAGAGAACCTCAGCATCTTCATCTCTGCTACCTCCAGCTCTGTCTCTTGTCTTTTCCTCAGTGACACTGTCTCTAGACCAAACAACATCGCTGGTCTCACCACAGTTTTGTACACCTTTCCTTTCATTTTAGCTGAAACTCTTCTATCACACATCACACCTTTTCTCCACACACTTTTCTCCACCTGTTCCATCCTGCCTGTACACGCTTCTTCACCTCTTTTCCACACTCTCCATTGCTCTGGACTGTTGACCCCAAGTACTTAAAATCCTCCACCTTCTTGATCTCTTCTCCCTGTAACCTCACTCTTCCACTTTGGTCCCTCTCATTCACACACACATACTCTGTCTTACTGCGGCTAACCTTCATTCCTCTCCTTTCCAGGACAAACCTCCACCTCTCTAACTTCTCCTCCACCTGTTCCCTAATCTCACTGCAGATCACAATGTCATCTGCAAACATCATAGTCCATGGAGATTCCTGTCTAACCTCGTCTGTCAGCCTGTCCATCACCATAGCGAACAAGAAGGGGCTCAGAGCTGATCCCTGATGCAGTCCCACCTCCACCTTGAACTTCTCTGTCACACCTACAGCACACCTCACCACTGTCTTACAGTCCTCATACACGTCCTGCACCGCTCTAACATACTTCTCTGCTACTCCAGACTTCCTCATACAATACCACAGTTCCTCTCTGGGCACCCTGTCATAAGCTTTCTCCAGATCTACAAAAACACAATGTAGCTCCGTTTGGCCTTCTCTGTACTTCTCTATCAACATCCTCAAAGCAAATATTGCATCTGTAGTATTCTTTTTTGGCATGAAACCATACTGCTGCTCACAAATGTTCACCTCTACTCTTAGTCGAGCTTCAACTACTCTTTCCCATAACTTCAATGTATGGCTCATCAGCTTTATTCCTCTGTAGTTGCCACAACTCTGCACATCTCCCTTGTTCTCTAAAATGGGCACTAGTACACTTCTCCTCCATTCCTCAGGCATCTTCTCACTATTTAAGATCCTGTTGAACAACCCAGTCACAAACTCTACTGCCACCTCTCCTAGACACTTCCATACCTCCACAGGTATATCATCAGGACCTTTCTTCATCCTCTTTAATGCCCTCCTCACTTCATCCTGACTACTGTAATCTTTGCTATCCAATTTTAGAGCATATACAAATTAAAAATGTTTTAAAGATTTCAACGTATGAAACCTGGTTTTAATTTACATTTTAATTGAGACTGATTGAAATGAATTAGCCCTGGTTTGAACACCGTGACATGGAGTTGCATCACTGGAATAAGAGGGCTTCATGGCATCATTTTGTGACCTTTCTCAATATATAATTAAGTATTGAGTGTAATGGCCAGGTAACAGGATTAAAAATCCACCCATAGTAAAGTAAGTAAAGATCAAAGAAAATATTCAACAAATGTCGGATTTAGATCTCTAATCTTCTGTCCAGATCTAAATTGTGTTCCCCTGGTTTAGAGAAGCAATTTTGCACATATAACATTGACAGAGAGACAGATTGTCCGTATTTAAGTTCCAGCTGAACTTGATCAACAGTCATCAAGTCATCACATGGCCAAGAGGATTTACATCTTAAAGCATATAGTGACATAAAAGGTCTGAATTGTCAAGAGGCTGAAGTTCTTCATTTAAAGTTAAGAAGATTTACATCAAAAGGTTAGAGAGGAAAAAAATAGACTAAAGAGCTGGCCTTTACAGCACTAAGCTGTATAAGTTCACATCCATGGTAGGACACAGTTCTTTCCTTCAGAGCTTCACAAAGATGAAAGAGAAGATCGCTTGCATGCTGTGATTCAGATTTGGCCAAACAAAGTCTAAAGAATGCCCGTCAATAGTAGTTGTCTGAAACCTCAAAAGTTTTTCAGTATTGCCACCCACCCCGACTCCTTTCTCCACCTCCTTCTTGCTTGTTGGAGGAGGCATGCAAATGGGTAATATTTTCATAACATGTATTGTTAATTTCCTTGGCTTGCTGTGATACTTACGTGTGCACTGGAAATATGTTGTTCAGACTTCACACAACTTTATTTATCCCTAAAGGGAAATTTGGTTTCACAATCGTATCAAGCTAATACACACGGACAAATAGCAATCAGCATTGTGCCAGAGACAACGGTGCTGACAACAGATCAGCACATAGATATGCAGCAGACCGATTGGCATTCCGCTGCATATCTAAATGCTGTAAAATTCTAAACCCACAGCAATGGTTCCTTCATGTGAACTGCTGGAAAGGTTTCGGTTTTGTTCCAAGAAACGTGCATTTGTGAAACTACCTTCTCAAAGTATTAATATTTGTAAGAAGTGAAGTTCACTGATAGTCAGCTAACTTTGTTTATCTTTATATTGGTTTAATTCTAAGATGAAATTAAATGTAAAACAAAAAGTTGGGGTTTTTATTTAATTAAGTAATGCTGTAACCATTTCTGAGTAAATTTAGTATTGGTTTGTAATGACAAAGATTTAAAAACTCTCTGGTTTGCAGAAGAACATATACAGGTAGTCCTGAACTTACGAACATTTTACTTGTGAACATTCAGAGATAAGAGCAATCACGCGCCGCCTTATCAGACTGTTCTCCTGCAGTTCCCCTATCTGCCACAACCCCAGCTGAGCAGCACCGCTGCATTTGCACATCTCCAGCACTCATCTCTGCCTCTTGTTCTTAAATGATGTTGTCTCTATGAGCATCTCAGACCGACAAGCTTCATACCTTGGATACTTTATCATGGATGATAAAGCAAAGGCTAGTGAAGTTAGTGGTAGTGGTGACCATCTCTCCAATGACAGCTCTGCCTCTCATCGACAATAACTCTCCCCTCCTCCTCTTCCTTTGCTTAGAAGTTAAGCTACATGCTACATGCTGCAGAACCTATAGTAGATTGTCAACATCAACAGCTGATTCTGAATGTTGTTGTTGGATGTGCTTGATTAAAACTGGTCGAGAGTTACTTCCTCATTCCTTCCTCATTGAGGAAGAAACTCTGGGCAGGATCCAGGCTCTGGAGGGCGGTCATCCGCCTTGACCTGCTGGTTGGAAAAGAGAAATACATTGGGGGGAGAGATAGGTCAAGTAAAAGAGACAGAGGGAGAGAGAGAGAGAGAGAGGCCAGTTTGAGTTTAATGTCCATAGTGCTCTGTCGCTGAATTGGGGACGGGATTTCCAGGCCTTTGGATATCCTGTCTTCCATCCATGTTCTCCACCTGTGGAACAGAGGCACAAAGACAGCAGCAGTGTCGTGCAGACAAAGACTGTGATTTGACAGTAATAATAAATTTTGGGAGCATTAAAAGATAAAGAAAGAAGTTACAGAAGCTCCAGAGTATCTCCCTTTAATGGGAGAGACGTAGAAAAATGCCCTCAGAAGCCTAGGCCTATAGCAGCATATCTAGTGGAGTGTGAGTTATTTCAATTGTAGACTCTATCAAATAGGAGGGTTTTTAGTCTACTCTTAAATAAGCTGAGAGTGTCTGCCCCCCAGACCGAGGCTGAGAGATCGTTCCAGAGTAAAGGGGCCAGATAGCGAAGGCTTCTGCCTCCTGTACTACTCTTAAAAACCCGACGGGTCACCAGAAATCCTGCATCCTCGGATCGAAGGGCCCTGGGTGGGTGATACACTTCAAAAAGATCTTCAATGTAAGACGGAGCCTTACAGTGGAGAGCTTTATATGTGATCATGAGGACTTTGAACTGTATTCTATAATTAATCGGAAGCCAATGTAGTGATGCTAGGACAGGAGAGATGTGCTCTCTCCTCCCAGTTCCAGTCAAAAAGCGGGTAGCTGCATTCTGAACTAACTGTAGAGTCCTAATAGAGGAGCTTGAACAGCTGGATAATAAGGAATTGCAGTAATCCAATCTAGAAGTAACAAAGGCATGAGTGATTTTCTCTGCGTCTTTAAAGGATAAGAAATTTCTAACTTTAGCAATATTTCACAAGTGAAAGAAGGCTGTCCGGGATACAGACTTGATATGAGGATCAAAGGACAGATCTTGATCAAAAATCACTCCCAAGTTCCTGACTTCGTTGGTGGAGGATAGAGCAATGCTATCTAAGTAAATTGCAGTGTTAGAGAAATCATCTCTAAGATGCTTCGGCCCAATAATAATAACTTCCATTTTGTTACTGTTCAACATTAAGAAATTGTGAAGCATCCAGGATTTAATATCCCTGAGGCAGGTTTCCAATTTAATTAACTGATCAGATTCATTTGTTTTAATTGATAAATGTAATTGAGTGTCGTCAGCATCTTCTTTTCCTTTCGGCTTTTCCCTTCAGGGGTCGCCACAGCGAATCAATTGCCTCCATCTAACCCTGTCCTTTGCATCCTCTTCTCTCACACCAACTACCTTCATGTCTTCCCTCATTACATCCATAAACTTCCTCTTTGGTCTTCCTCTAGGCCTCCTGCCTGGCAGTTCAAAACTCAGCATCCTTCTACCAATACATTCACTATCTCTCCTCTGGACATGTCCAAACCATCTCAGTCTGGCCTCTCTGACTCTATCTCCAAAACCTCTAACATGTGCTGTCCCTCTGATGTACTCATTCCTGATCCTATCCTTCCTGGTCACTCCCAAAGAGAACCTCAGTCAGCATAACAATGAAAATTAATGTTATGTTTCCTTATAATATTTCCCAATGGTAACATATACAGATTAAACAGAATAGGCCCTTGAGGTACTCCACAGGTCACAGTCCCTCGATCTGAAGATTTATTATTTACATAGACAAACTGAAATCGATCAGATAGATATGACCTAAACCAGTCTAGTGCTAAGTTTTTTAATCCCAACTTCCTCTTCCAATCTCCTCAAAGGAATATTGTGGTCAACAGTATCGAATGCTGCACTCAGGTCTGATAAGACTAGAACAGACAGATGACCTTTATCTGATGCTGTTAAAAGGTCATTTGTGACTTTTTGCAGTGCAGTCTCCATACTGTAGTTTGCTCTAAAACCTGACTGAAAATCCTCTAACACGCTGTTCTCTAACAGGTAGTCATTTAGCTGATCACAGCCACTTTGAAAGATTGTGGTACATAACCTATTTTTAAGGATTGATTAATTATGGATAATGCAGGTTTATTTATGAATGGTAAAACCTCTTTGAGGAGCGTACTTGGAATTTTGTCTAGTAGACAAGTGGTGGGTTTAGCAGAGGAAATTAGAGAATTTAAATCGGAGAGTTCCATGTGCTGAAAACACTCCAGGGTATTGCCAGAATTAGTCAATTCCTCTGCTATCTTATTTGTGTTTGGCAATACATAATGGACCTCATCTCTAAGATTTGTAATTTTGCTTTGGAAAAACCTAAGAAAGTCATCACTTTCAAGATTTAAAGGAATGGTAGGCTCGATGCTGTTGTGTTTCTTAGTCTGCCTGGCTACAGTGCTGAAAAGAAACCGAGGGTTGTTTTTATTTTCCTCCATTTATGTAGAGTAGTAAGTATTTCTACTTCTACCGAGAGCCTTCTTATATGACATAAAGCTGTCTTTCTAGGTTAAATAAGCTATGTCAGTTTTTGTCAGATTCTCTCCAGTCTGCGGGAGCGCTGTTAAAGGTTGCGGACTGACGAGTTAAACCATGGGGCTGACTTTTCCTGTTTTTAAATTTTTCTTTTTTACGGGTGACACTTAACTGTAGATACGGGAACTATACGTACATATTTTAATATGATTATATTTTATTCTTCTTTATTCTTATTTATTGATCAGATCATGATATTATGTACTTTTAAAGGTTTCCAGTGATTTTAGAAGTCCAATATTTTTGGTGGACAGACATTAAGTTGAATAAAATGTAACGTAAACCCTGCTTATTATTTTTCCGTGTTTTTTTTTTAACTGACGTATAATTGAGGACGATCTAACTCAAAACAATCTGTACCTGTATTATACTTTATTATGTGTAGTTTTTGTGTCCTGTTATCGTTTCTTGTAAATCTTAGGGAATAGTATTTATATCTTAGGGAATAGTATTTGCATTTATATGACTTCAAATGGCATATATAGATTGAAATTTAATGTATAACCACTTACGAATAACCTCTTGGAGTCAATTGTGTTTGTATGCTGAGGACTACTTGTAATGTTTCACTTCCTATAAAGTCACAAGTTGTCATATTCGTTTTCCTTTGCCTTCAGCCTCTGTAATGAGTTCAGCTAATGAACTATCATAATAAATGCACAGATAAAGAAGAATTACTTTGTGGAAAGAGAGAGAGGAAATGTTTTCCAGGCTTTTTGACCTATTCAGTTTAACAAAAAACTCAGAAACAACGAAACAAAAATAAGTAGAAGCCACAAAGAAGCACAACTTCCTCTGATCTGGTTGGCACCACATTTGTTGTGTTTTGAACCAGTTCAGCCTCTCTTATTTGCATATGAAAACTGGATCATGATCTTCACAGTAGAATCCAAATTGACAGCTTCCAGTAAGAATGAAATCAAATTATATCACAATCCATGGGTGAACTGTGATGCCGAATTAGAAATCAGTCATCTTACAATAACAATCCTAGACATCTGGGAAGGAATTCCAAGAAGCCAACATGCGTTCGACTGAACTCATGTTGTGGAAAGTTTGAGTTCAGTCTGGTTTGATGACAGCTTTGGATAGAATCACACATTTCTAAAGTGCCAAAGCTTTAGATCAGCTTGACAAGACTAACTGTTTGAAATAAATCTCTGAAATAACTTTCCATGAGAAAGCCGAAATCCAAAAGCATTTGATTTAAAGTTCTCCCTCTGATGTGCAGCTCAAAGGGATTCATTGTGAATGTCTCTCAGAATTAACTTCAGAGAAAATTCCAAGTAAACAATAATAGGAAACAATATTTAATTACATGCATTTTCTTGTATTCAAGCCTGCACATCAGAGAAGCTACTGCCTCTGTAGTGGTGGATGATGCAAACTTCAAATGCAGATCACTTTAATTGACAAAGGGCTTCATCTTCAACTACTGTTGACAATCCACAAATCAAGAGTAAATTAATTACATAAATAACACATTTGAAAGGGCTATGTAAGACCTCAGAAGGCCTGAAATAGAATTATCAGAGAGTACACAGCTCATTGTGATCAGAGTCTCTCACAGTTCAGGTTGTTTGATGGAGACCTGAAGTTAAGATTACAGTGCTGTAATTTAATATTGCCTGCCTGCAGCACCAAAATTCACATCTGCATGTATTTTTAAAACACTAATTAAGTGAAAAATCACGTTTACCATGTCACGCTGGGTGATAATACCACTGCGGTAATGCCACAATCTAGAGACTTCTGCGCCCCCATCAGAACATGAACAGAGCAGTGTTATCTCCTTGGACTTCTGACACAACTGGTGTGTTTTCAATTTAGATTTGTTTTGTTCTTACTGCTACAAAATAAAAATTAGCTTCCAAAAATGGAGGGGAACCAGCAGTGGAGAACTGAAGCTGTTCGAGGCAGTAGGTAGTTCTGCCTCTGCTGTGTTTGTGCGTTCACATCATCATCCTGCTTTTATTCACCAAAAAAGGATGTGTTGAGAATGTGCGAGTATTTTGGAAAGGCACGTAAGGGCTGGGTGTGTTCTGTGTTATTTATAATAGCTGAAAACACCCCTCAAATCCAACTTTGGATCAGACCCTGGCAATCTCACACTGCTCTTATATCTCTGGCAGCAGACAGATGGTAAGAAAAAAGGCAAGCAGATCAACTGGATAGCTGGATGGTGATGTATTAGATTACCAGACAACATATATATTTTATTTCCATTTTTATCTTAAAAACATGGTTTCACTCAGAATAAGCATCGACTCACTTACGTGTTGGAGCTGCTAAACTATAGTATGAGGTGTCCCAGGAGTTTGTTTTGAATGGTGTTCAGTGATGTTTATCCTATTTTAACAAATGTTGCAGAGTGACTTTCAAATTCACCCATACAGTCTACTTCATCTCTGGCATTGGTACAGCTTAGATCTGCAGGGCTTGAGAACTTCCTCTCTCCAAGATGCACCAGTACCACCAGTTAAGACAGTTTATTGAAATGGTCCAATACATTCAACCTGTGGATTAAGCATTACTGTACATGTCACTAAATGGTTCTCTTCCCCGTCGTTTGCTCTCTCTCTCTCTCTCTCTCTCTCTCTCTCTCTCTCTCTCTCTCTCTCTCTCTCTCTCTCCAAAAGTTCGAGGGCAAAATTAGAAAAAATTTTCCTGACCTCAACGTATTTCTGGATAGCGTCCGCTGTTATATGAAAAGTAAAACAAGAAGTGGTGAACCAGTTTTTACAGACCAAGAGTTTCATAGATTGAAAAAAGTAAGGAAAAAAGTAAAAGACATGATTGTAGAAGAGATGATTGTGGAGAATGAATAATTGGGGGTTTTTTTCTTATTTTTGTCTGTTTTTTTTAGTTTGGTAAATGTTAAAAGGTTAGATGTGTCTTTGTTCAGAAAACGAACAGTACTATTGAAAGTTTTCTTTACGTGAATCTCTTCTGGATTTTGTGTCAACGTGGTTATTTTGTGAATAACTTTTATGAATAAATGTGATGTTAAAAATCAAAAAATCAATGTCTCTCTTTCTCTCTCTCTCACTCTCTCTCTCTCTATTGTGGAGAACGATTAGTTGGTTTTTGAATTTTGTGTGCCTTTTTAAACCTGTGTTTTAAGTACTTGTTAGTTTTTAACTCCTCATTAACATGTGTGTTTTAAAACTGGGCACATTGACTGTGAATGGAGCAGGGGACAAGAGCCCCTGTTTTTAAGATAAGATAAACTTTGATCGTCCCACAGTGGGGAAATTTGCAAGTTTGATAGTTTGATAAATGTTAAAAAGTTAGACGTTTTTATTTGTTCAGGAAACACACAGGACAATTGAAAATCCTACTATTATTTGTTTTTGAAATATGAGTTCCTTTTTGCGTGAATCTTTTGGATTTTGTGTCAATGTGATTATCTTGTAATTTGGCTTTTATGAATAAACGTGATTTTAAAAATCAAATCTCTCTCTCTCTTTCTCTCTCTCTCTCTCTCTCTCTCTCTCTCTCTCTCTCTCTCTCTCTCTCTCTCTTTCTCCTTCTGTTCTCCTCCATCTACCTCAGTCTTCAAATCTTTACAAAGAGAGTGAATCAAATCGTTACTTTATTAAAAGTGCTTTTAATTTCATGGGACTATTAAAATGATGCCAGTGCCACTCCAAAAAGCAGAGCCCTTTGTTTGATTATTCTCCACTCTGTTACTCTCCCTATATAGTAAGCTTTGACCATAATTAAAGTTTCCACTTGAGTGTCTCTCATATGCTCTAGCTGTCTCCCTCACAGCAACCATGATAAGATGACATGTAGGATCTTGACATACTCATAAAATATAAATTCTGACACATTATCACTGACAGAAATAGTAAGATTTTACAGGATCAGTTTGCTTTCGCTGCAATCAAGGCTTTCGCTCTGAAAGAATGCTTCACGTCATAGACAGGAGGTTGGCATCTTTTCAGAAGTCAAAGGTCTCTTGGAAAATTACTCCTGCTATGTTTACCTTCATCCATTGAGGAGTAGTGCAAAACACGTGTGTGGAGCAACATCACTGGGGCCAAGAAACTTTGGTCAGGAAACTTTAAAGTGAATGAGAAACATTTATAACTCAAAAAACGTGCAATTCTGAGTTATAAATGTGTACCCTTTCCCTACTGACAAACTAGCAATACAGTTCACCCTCGTTCTTTGTGGGTAATGCGTTCCAGGAGCCACACGCGATTGACAAATTCCGCGATAGAACAACAAATCAACTTATTTACTGTATTTTAAACGTTTATGAACCCTCCCCATACTGATATTAAACCACCTTCTATATGTATTTCCTTTTCCAACACTCTTATCGACTGTTTAAAGCACTTTTGTGTCTCACGTAAGTCCGAGACTCACAGAACCGAGCGCACTTCCGGATGCCATCAGCCAATAGAATGCGCGTACGGTATCACGTGACTGCCTACCAAAAATCCACGATAGAATACGGATACAGATGCCAGACATATTGGAGTCAAGACAGATGGGTGAATGAGGTGAAGCTAACAGTTTATTGCATCATGTGATATGTGATAATGTCTGTCAGGAAGGTTTTGGTATTTAGACTCGTCAGAGAGATTTGGATCAAAGTGCTTTTGTCCTGAGCAGCAGCAAAATATGATGAAGTCACTGAATTCATGAAGGCTGGGCGGTGATGGGAGGTGGAGGCCCATGCATGAGAGCAATATGCATGAACCAGAAGCACAGAAAAAAATGATGCGACCCACTGATTAGAAGAGCTCATATATTAATCTAGACAGTGTAAATGTAAATGTAATAAACTTTGTTAAATTATTAGTTAACTCTCCAAAAATTTTTGTCCGACACGGGTCATGAGCCGCCGACCCTTCAGTCCTCATCCCAAGTGGACTGAGCTACTGCCACCTCCAAAAGTACCTCCTTCGAGCCGGATTCGAACCAGCGACCTAAGGATGTCTACATTTTCTCACTACAGTCCTCCGCTCTACCAACTGAGCTATCGAAGGGCTTTGTGACAGCAGAAATTAAGAATGTTTAGATCTGAAATGTAAGGTCAATTCATGGGCAACTAGAACTTTGTACAATAGATAATGTTAAACATCGATACATATTTAAAAAAGGATGAAGCATAAAATATTTTCCATTTTACCTAAAATTCTTCCATCACGTGTGAGAAACATTTTAGTTTCACTGCCTCACAATAAAATATTGTTCTTTGATGAGATGTCAAAAGCAACAGCATCTGATATGTGTTGTGCATTGCACATACCGAAACACTTAAAGATTATCATCATTGTCCGTGTTTACTTTATTTGATGCAAGGTTAAACACGGACACAAAACCTGAAAAAAAATGTTAATGCTCAGTATTCATATAATATATTCTATCTGATGAAGATTTAAGAAGCCCTGTCTGAGACATTCCACAAACAGACTCATATAACACAGTCCATGGTGCATATTGTACTGTTCTATAATAAATCAAATGTCTTTTCGCTTGTCCCAGTGGAAAGCATCTATGTCACATGACTTTTCATTCCTGGGACACTCATAGTCACTGTGACTGCTCCCATATTGAACCCATCTGTGGAGTAAATTGTTGCCAAAGCCAAACCAGGGGAAGAATAATTATTATTTGCATTCCTATATTTGTTTGAAGTCAGCAATACATGGAATAAAAGAAGAAGCGATTTAAATTCAATTGATAAACACAAATTAATAATGAACTATGTTTATGTTTTCTCCAAACACAATCTGTACCCCATCTATAATTACAGGCATGTTTCCTTCTATGGGTTGTCTGTTCTATAGCCTTATAACCCTCAGAATGGTTCCTCTGTAGGGCCCATTTGGTAACCCTAAGGAAAGCAGCATCTCAGTCCAAAGCTAAGATATCCTACAAGTGTGACACAACAGAAGACGTATAACAGCGGACACAATAAACTTGCCTCTTTTGCACTGGGAAAGTGATTTAAGCCATGGCAGGTGCCTCAGAGCGCAAAGAGTTGCTGCACAAAGAGCGCTGCTGTCCAGGCTTTGTAGGCAGGATATCCACAGATGTGGATGCAAACCAGATGGCACGTACATCTGAGACAGAGCGAGAAGCTGGAGACAGAGGGATAAAGACACACAGAGTTGGAGAAGGACAGGGACAAGGGCCAGACACAGGCCTGCATTAAGCTATGTGAGCGTGGCCATGTGTGCCTGACATTTAGCCAACCCAATGCTCTCCATTGACTCACTCTGCGTGGCTCACAACATGCCTGCAGGCCAGCGAGCACAATGGCCGCCTTCTCCTTTAAACAGCATCAAAAGGAGAGATGAAAACAAGCCACACGATAGAGCACCCGTCAGTAGTGTAAAAACACAAATTTGATATATGAATATAGCTCTGTGGTGGAGCCTTGTCCCAAACACCAGCCTTTAACAAATTGCCCTTGTTCAACCTCATACCCCAACACCACTTCATATGGAGTGCAATTTGTCTAGAAGGAATTCTGCAAAGAAGTAAGGCATAAAATCAGAAAAAAGTCCTCTCTGGGTGCGCAAGCAACTTTGGTTGTGTAACAATGGTGTAAAGAGAATATGAGATGAAAGTATTAGAGCTATTTAGTTTCTGTTGTCTGCTTGTGAGACAGAGACATTTAAAGAGATACAGAGAGAGAGACAGATACAGGAATGTGTGTCACCCAATTAATGTTTCAGCCGAGACAGACTGTGGGAGAGCCACAGGGAAATTGTTACTTGGCTGTTCTTCCAAAGTCGCGCACAGAAGACACTTATCTTTAGATGTGATTAGATGCCCGTCTGCACCCTGCAAAGGGAAACAGTCAGCTATTATTACAGTGTAAAATCAAAATTACATTATAAACCTCATGTCACAAATGACTCAGGCCTACCTCAGGCCTGCCTCAGACTCATCGGGATAATTGTTTAGGGTTACTTTAAATTTGTTTAAACTTTAACTGAAGTATTAATCTGGAAGAATTTGATAGTTTGGCTGATTTGGAAATACTTGTAACAAAAATCAAGACATGAGTCTGATTCATGCATGTAAGGAATATAACACTTGCACTATTTTCATGTCTGTGTATCATATGGATGTAAAGCTGGAGGTGTTTGGTCTGTATCGAGATGAGCAATAGATATTTAAGTCTCATTTGTTGAATCCGATGACAAAAAATGATGTGAAAAAACTAAGTTTATGCCTTTATCAGAACTTCTATTCTGTAATCACACACAAAAAAACAATTAACAGTGAATCAAATCAAGTATTTAAACGGTAATAACACATTTTAATTATAGTCTTCAGTGGTCTTGGGAGAATAATAAACTTTGAACCAGAGTTGTTGATTGGTCTTTCTTCCTCTCTTTCTTATCTTTTATCTGAAGTTATAATCTAATTTCCTTTTACTTTGACTCAAAACTTGACAAATAGAAATCGTAGAAATCTTCACATTAATCTCTCCTAAAGGGTTGAGGGTTGAAGGAGGTCATGTGATCACATCAATTTCTAATCCAACTTTTTTGTGTAACTCAAGAAATTCATGAACAATTTGATTGAAATTTTGCATAGAACTGGACCTTCAACTGTTTGTTTTTTTTTCTTTCTTTCTTAAGAATCCTGTATTACTCTTATTTTAGATGGGTGGTCTGACTGACAGGTGCCCACAGATGGCATCAGCAGACCCATGGATGTGATTACAAGTAATGTTGACAGCCTGTGTGCAGCCTTTGAGTTTAATTCGCCTCACACATCTACATGAACTCTGCAAGCTAGAGTAAATCGAAGCGTTGACTTAATAAGAAAATAACAAGGATGATAACACGAAGACAAGCCACAGACAGACATCAGGAAAACAGAGAAAAAACAATTCCGGGCACCCACAATGTCTTCAACTGCCCCCGTTAACCTGACTGGTCATCTCCCCTTTGGCTTTAAACAGAATTCTATTGAAATGAAGGACCCATTAAATATGGAATTTCAGTCCAATTTGTCTTCAAAAGGGGTAAAAGAGCTCATTATGTGGGTGCTACTCTTTCTTGACTATTAGAAGAGACGTTAGTCATGCCTGCTTATCTCACAACCTTATGAGCGCAGGATTAAAAGATCAAAGACTGACTTAGGTTTAATAGCATAGAAAATGTAAGCTCCTTTTTCAGATGCACTTTGGACTGAGCCTTTTATCCGCTCTCTATGCTTAGATCAAAATGTTGAAAAATTCATAATCATTTTATTCAGCGTCCAATGTGAAATTTATACCCACACCTTTCACATCCAGGGTGAGGGTGGATGTAAGCTTGTACTGCTCTATTTTAAAGTGGACCCTTTAAGACATTCAAGTCAATTCCCTTTTGACTTGAAGCCTTACAGGGGCTTAGCGACTGATGGAAATAAATACAGAGCTACCAGAGAACTTTGAAGTTTACTAATTTAAGACCAAAGACATTCTGTTTGCCAGTGTTGGACAGTGACTTCTAGCTTAATGAAAATATTCTCTAACCATTTAATTACATGTTTGAAGTTTTCAGGGTTCCAGAGAGATGCCAACACAATGGCTCACAAAAGCCAAAGTTTGGAACTTTTTGTGCCAGTAGCTGTGGACCACTCTAAGGAGGATGTGCATATCTGGCATGACTTCAGAGAGAGAAACCAGCTTTGCTGTCTGGTCGTCTTGTGCTCATTATTCACCAAGGAGTAGTACACAATGTAAGAGTACGCTGATGCTATGTGATGTAGTGCTGCTACATTATTCCCCCAAAAATCAACAAAATGCTTAAAAAAAAAAAAGAAAGTTCTGAGAATTTCATGTGTGTTTTGGATAGCACGGGCCTCCTCTGCTCAAAGCACAGAAGAAGAAGCAAGTGATTATCGCTTCAATACATGTACACACATTATACTCATTCATGTCAGATTCAGGAACATTTCTGACATGTTTATCTCTGAGGTCAGTTCTGCAGCAAAAACAAGTTTAAATCTAAAATGTTTCACTCTGAGTATTGCTGATGGAGTCATTTCTGTTCATCTTCTTCTTTTTTTTTTTTTTTTTTAACTATGTGTGTCCGGTTTGGCTAACACACCAGCATTCATGTTGTCTTTTTGATAGTTCTTTTTTGGAACTGAATTTGGTCTTGTTGGTGAGAAAAGATTTTCCTGCCCTCAAATATCCAGAAGAACAAACAAATCTGTCTCAGTGTTGGCACGTACCAGGTCTGCTCTGACAGTGGAAAAAAGATGCAAAGAACTCTGATTTGTTGTTTATTCATCCAGTTCAGTCAGATTAGAGTTGTGTGGCATTTTATTCAAATTATACTGAAATAGATCACGCAACACATTGAAAAAATTTAGTTCATAATCAGAGTAAATGGCTGTTTGTGACAAATACCCTATTTATTAAGTAATATGAACCACAGCAGCAAAGCTTGTCAGACTTTTTTGTCTTTGCTGAATCTAAATTTCTCATGATTGCAATAATTTTCTTTTTCAACAATTTTTATTGGCTCACTCCTTGGAAATGCACAAGATATTCAATCCAAGCCCTGAATAGTCGTTGTTACATGTTTTTTCCATATTTCTCCGCAACTGGTCTGAGATATCTCTGACTGCTGAGGGGGCAAAAAATTCCACTATATCTCAAGGATGCCAGTTAAAATAAAAATGTTAACGGTTCTGTGCATTTGGTGGGTTTATTATGATGAGTGAAAAAACCCACATTAGCAAATAACTCCAACGTTCCCCTCATTTCGTCTTGGTTTTCGCTTTAGAATTTATTACTGTTTCGAAAGAATAGCATGGTAAAGTTTATTGATAGCATCCATCCATTTCCTTGCAGATGATACAGTCACAATATTCTCGTCTACAGCTGCTTGTCTGCCTTGCGGGTCACTGGTGTTGCTGCAGCTTTTTCCCAGCTGGCTACAGACGAGGGGTGGGGGACACCCTGGATGTGTTGCCAGCGTATCGTAGGGCCACATGAATGACAAACCACTCACAAACACTCACTCCTGTGGACAATTTGGTTTGACCAATTCATCTAAGTTACAGAGCAGATTCCAGCTCCATAATGGGAGAAATGGTAAGTCCACCATTGACAGGCCACGCTTTTTTTAAAGGGCCAAATCATCAAAAGACACACAACAATCAAGACTCATGAACACACCTATGGGCAATTTAGAGTCATCAATACACCTCCAGCCATGTCTTTGGACTTTGGAAGGAGGCTGGAACACATGGAGGAAATTTACAAAGAACAGAGGACAACATACACACTCCTCACAGTTCTGGAGTTGAACACGGAAAAAATCTTCATAAATGTGGCATTTTAGAAAGATTACATTCTCGTGCTTGCTTTCAAAACTTTCCAATTTTAAACTTCCTCAACAATGTTTGATATTATAGAGAAGTACATTATAGTTTTAGTAATGCAATTCCATGATTAATGAGTAGTGAGCCAATCACTTATAGGATTTTTGTTATGTAGGTTTGTTTTAGTAAGTAGATCAACAGTTGCCAAATCTGATTTTGTAGCTTATTTTAACTGCCTCACATCCATTTTAAAGACAATGGTCTATAATGGAGTCTTCTCAGGTTTGCAGGAGTGAACTTTAGTATTTAGGGTTGTGATTTAGGCAACTACAAAATAATATACATTCATCCCTCAGATAGAAGCACTGAAAACATTTAATCTTATGTTGTGCAATCATCACAAAATGAACTTAAAATGTAACATCCCCCACCAATTTTTTTTTTAAACATTGCAAAACCACATTTTTGGAGTTATATAATAACTAAAAATCTGCAATCCATGCAGTTCCAGCTTGCCCTGGTACTCTGGCTCCTGGCCTTTGGGTCATTGCTAATGTGGTAGAGAAGTGTTCTCTCCCCTTCTTTGGTCTTCAATAGATATACTTGAATCCATTAAGATAAGGAGTAGACCGAAACACGTTTACGGTTATCTTCAAACCCTCTAATGCTTCACATCTGGTCTCCACTCAGAAAGCAGACTTACCGCAAAAACCTGCAGACCAGAAGTTCAGAAAGAAACGAGGGGGGCAATGAGTTCTTATCATACGAAACATTCATGTACTTCATCCATTTCACATTTATCAGTTTACATTCTTGTTGAGTGCTTCATTAAGTCCATCCAGTCCAGACTGTCTCCTCTTGATCCCATTCTGAAAGCAGCTGTACTAAAGGCTACCCACTTAGCTCTGGTGGCAGTGGGTGTGGGCTGTCTTCTAGGAGGCCTGTTCTGCAGGTTCTGGTATGAGTGAATGTAGGGAGAGCAGAGACACAGGCCTAGCTGGAGGTCATTGGAGCTGCCTGCTACATGAGGCCTGGCAAGGGGCCTCTTTTTGGGGAACCTCTTTTCTGATCCGTCTTTCCTGAGTGGAGCAGCATGTAAGGGCAAATGGGTGCAGGGACAGAGGAAGGATGGAGGGGAGGTCTTCACCACTTACAGTACAACAAACACAAGAGACGTCCCAGCAGATCTGCAGGTCTGACTTTCATCTGCCTCATCCCTGAAGCCATTAAGCAGTTTAGCTGGGAAACGACTGCTAAAATATACATCTGTCTTAGTGTCAGCACGTTCCGGCTCCGCTCTGCCTGTGAGCCGCCGCTAGTCGATTCAATATTTAAATCATCAGTCTCCGTAAGCGTTTGATGTCAGCTCCTAATGAGCTCTGTCTCTAACACTGACAGGCCTGTGGACGGGGCGGCTGTTTACTGTCAGAGATGGAAAACGCTGCCTTCCATGGTTTCGTCATATGTCGATAAGATCCAATGAGACCACTACGTTTGAAAAATTGCTCCCAGCATCATTTGGTTCAGAAACTCTATTTCATTCTTTCAGCAATTCTGATGACACTTTTGCCAATACTGGTTTTCTGTCAGAATCAAAGCGTTTGGTGTCACACATAGCAGTTGATGCAAATCAGTAGGATATGCACAGATTATATCACAGACCAAATATTCACTGTATTCAAGGGACAGGTCTGAAGGCACAAAATATTTCACCTTTGAATAGTGACATTTTAAATTAATGTAAATGCATGCAAGATGTGTTGCAGGTAACTGTAGAAATTATTACAAATTGTTAGAAATTCCAAGGGGAAAAATTCTTACAGTTGGCACTCAGCTTCTGTCCAGAACAAAAACATTTAATTTACTCAAAATCATTATGCATTGTGTGATATTTTAA
The DNA here is from genome assembly GCA_013358685.1 of Antennarius maculatus. Classification (NCBI taxonomy): domain Eukaryota; kingdom Metazoa; phylum Chordata; class Actinopteri; order Lophiiformes; family Antennariidae; genus Antennarius; species Antennarius maculatus. Next base: position 5,409,996 of record CM023606.1, read on the forward strand.
CTACAATGTAGAATGATAATCTGACTCAAGTGCAGCTCAGTGACTACAAAATAATCGCTATGTCGTCTCAGTTCAGTTATTCGTTAATATTTGAGGATGCGTGTAAACGTGTGTTTCACATGCAGAATGTACTCCTTTGTTGAGATTCCGAACCATCTTAAGTGGGTTTGATTCCCCCGATCTCTGACATTTAACCAGCAGCCAACGGTGGGGGGTCCCACACATCAAATAGATTACATCAGTAAAAAGAAAAGGCTTTATTGCACAACTGCTAATGTCTTTATCCATACAGCTGTCTATTGTTATATTTCCTGTCATGAGGAGATCTTTTAATCTTTACAGATGTATAACAGCATGAACAACTGCAAACACAATATAAATGCAAACAGCTCTGCTTGCTTACTCCTGCTATGTTATTTATAAAAAAAAATCATTTAAAAAAGTTGTATATAAAATCATCTAGTAATTGAGTTGAAGACTTTAAAAGATAAAACTTGTGTTTCAGCAGAGGTGTATCTTTAATGAACTCCCTCAGTGCTTCTGAGGGTCACCCCCAACACCTCCCAACAGCGGCCCGAAACCCTAACCCCTTACCTGGTGAACCCAGTGCAACATTGAGGACATAAAGTGGACGCATATTATTGTGTCATACAGGAGATGAAGCAAAAAAATCGAGGAAAACACATTTATCAGCTCACAGACACAACTTTAAATGAAGGTTTTTGTTAATGTTTTCTTTTGTTTTCTTTGGTGGATGAGCATGTCAGCTAATGATAATATCATTAATGTGGTAACAACCAACCACAGATGACCAAAGTAAATGACTGAAACGAGTCATGTGAGTGGATTTGGAGGACGAATCATGAGATCATTGGAATAAGGATAACAATGTTTATGTAAAAATGGAGGGGTGGAGAGAAAGATGAAATATTAGCGACAGCATTTTCTCTACACACCCACCATGTAAACTTATTTTTTGGACTGCATTTTTAGGTACATTATTAACGTCCAGTTTACACTGAACTCAAACGTCCTCAGACCATCACTCACTCCTAAGCCAGCGTCTGAATGCTGCACTTGATGCCTCCTTTCAGAACCGGTCCCCAGAGGGGGAATATCACCCCACCCTCCAACAGGATCTCCCCCTCTCTGTGGGCCTACCCTGGGCAAAAGAGAAGATTAAAACAAACAGGACTTTAATCAGTGGGCCCCGCTACTCTTTGCTCTGCTGCCGACAGAAGGAGCCCTCTCCAGGAAGGCTGCCTCAAATCAAAGCTTCATGCTTGCCACTTGCTGCTTCGCCGATCCGTATCACAACAACAAAACCAGCAGAAACAATTATTTATTCCTTTTGATCTGGGTTTTGAAGTTACCCCACCTCTTCCACTATACCCCCCCCCCTCCTCCTCCTCCTTCCTCCATCCCCTCCTCTTCCTTGCCCAGCCCCTTCAGCTTTCTGTATCTTTTGCTCCTGAGGAAACAAGGTCATGCCAGCTTCTCTGTAAAGGAGGCTGCTTTGAAAGAAAAGGAGTTCCAGGTTGAGTCTTGGGATTCCTTTATTTTCTGCACACCAAGGGAAGTGTGTTACTTCTTTCAGCTTATTGCCACTTCTTTTCAGGGTGTTGGATTGTAAACGTCACTGTGACAGAATAATGCACTGCATTGTGTTACATGTTGCTGTTGATAGTACTTACCGCAAATGAAAATGATCATACTTTTAACAGGTTTTTTTTTTTTTTTATTATTACATTTGTCATGTGACGCTTATTTACCTTGTTACATGTAGAACCTTCCTCCTCTTGGCATTTTAATCTATGTGTGTCTTGAAGTGTCGAGAGTGGCCCATACAAACGCTATCGAGTGGCTTTTTCAGATGGTAAAGAAAGTGGTGCTGGCATGTCAACACGTATGAACTGTGCTGATGTCGCTGACACAGATCCTCAAAGTGCACCAACTGGAGACAATCTCTCGATGAGTGAAATGTCTGAGAGCTGTTCTTCAACTTGGTGCAGTACAAGCTGTTGGATGACGCAACAGCCTCATCAAAAAGCTCGGCAGAGGAAGAGCTCGTCAGATGTGATGGTAATCATGTTTTTATCATTTGTGAAAGTTGAGATCTTTAAAGTTGAGATCATTAAATTCATTTTGCTGGTGGGGGGGGGGGTGTCGTATAATCCACTTTAAATGCAAGCCAAGATGATTGTTTTACAAGTCAAACATACTGTATGTTCTGTGAATATCAAGACAATTGAAGGTGGGCTTTTTTTTTAAGCATGTTTTCATTTTTTACCGCTGGCAATGATATGAGAGATTCCTGGTCTGACGCCAACATCACTACAGTAACTGAATTATGCCAAATTAAATAGGAGGATTTCTTCATTTTGATTTCAATGTTGCATTTTCTTAAAACCCCATATTTCAGCTACATCATAAAGTATGTTTTTAAATAAATAATCCAAAATTAAACCTGTATAATGAAATTATTTCCACAACTAGCGTGATCTTCATAAAAGCAGGATCATTCCAACACTGTAAGTTTTTAGAAAAAGAAAAGTTCTGCCAAAGTATTTGTCAAAAGAAATCTCATTTTAAAGTCCTGAGGACAATTTACAACTTAAATAAAAATCTTGTAGCGAGAAACAATTAGTTTGTCTGAGTCATTTTTTTCATAAACAGTGCGCCCTCGTTCTTCGCGGTCAATGGTGTCTCAGGAACTACACACGTAATAAACGAATTCCGCGATCTAGCGATGAACTATTTATCTTATTATTTACGGTAATTTAAATGTTTATGAACCCTCCCCATACTGATATTAAACCACCTTCTATCTATATTTCCTTTTCCCACACTCTTATCAATTGTTAAAGGCACTTTTGTGTCTCATGTAAGTCCGAGACTCACGGAAACGAGCGCATTTCCGGATGCCGTCAGCCAATGGAATGCACGTATGGTATCACGTGACAGCCTACCAAAAATCCGCGATAAGGTGAAGTCGCGAGCGTTGATGCGCGAATACGTGAGTGCGCACTGTATTCTGATTTCTTTCGGAAGTTAGTAGGGTCAGAGTCAAACTTTAATGGAAATTGTGCAGTGAAGCTCAGAAGAACATCTTGTGGCTTTTTGGACTCACTTTGGGACAATTAACTGCAGTAAAGGAACACATGCTGCCAGTTTTAACATCTAACAGTCACTACTGCTAGAATTATTCCATGGGCTTTGTCAGAGTGAAATTTCTAAAAACTGCATAAATCAACAAATTTTGCAATTAACATTATTCTATTTGTAGTTCTCAAAAAAAGGATTAAACAATGAGATATTTATATTTAACCGTTAAATTATGAGTGTTATGCAGAACACCAAAATAAGAAGTTCCTCGTGACACTTTTGAAGAAAGTTATCCCATTATTAAAGTGTATTATATTGTGTTTGATTTCCAAGTACCACCGGTAACACAGAACCCACAAAATTGCACACATGCTCACTGTAAGGGTTCATCATGTGAATTAGCTCTCTGGATGGTGATATTGTACTTGTCAAGCATTTAATTTTCTTCTTTGTAAGCCTCTTTTTTTTTCCTGCCTCTTTTTAATTTGTCCTTTAATTAAACTCCAGCTAATTACACAACTGTTGAATGACTTTTGAATCCCTCGCTGGGCGTGGGGAGGAGAGAAATCTGGCAGCAATAGAAGTTTAAAACCTAGACATTTTATGCTTTTCTCAGTCAAAACTGGGGCTTTATGGAGACATCCCTCATCTGCAGCGGGCTCAGGCTGACTGGCTGGGTTAAGTGATGGATCTATGAGCTTAATTTACTGTTGGGTCTGCCAAATATTTGCCTTCATATTCTCTCTCACATCATTTTTAAATGAAACATGAATGGATAAATGATTGTACTGAAGCTATTTGTAATTTCCTGGTGTTATGTTTTATTTGATCAATAAGGAGGGAGATGTTTTTAAGATGATAATGATGATGAGGTTGTGGAAAAAAAAAGTTCATTGGGATGTTAGGGAACCAGATTTCTTTGGAGTCCACAATCACGCTAACAACTGTTTGGGGCTCCAAGTAGTGCTTTGAATAAGTGTTTGATTATCTTTGTTAACTAAGTTCAAGCAGGCTAACTATTTAGCACTAAAACAAAATTGAATGTCATTTTTTTTTTAAATTCAGTCAAATCCAATTATATTCATTCATTCATTCATTCATTGTCACAACCGCTTCATCTGCTGTCGTGGGTCGCAGGGAGCTAGAGCCTATCCCAGCTGGCTTAGGGCGTGAGGCGGGGGACACTCCGGGCGTGACGCCAGTGCACCGTGGATCTAATGATATGAAGGATCAAAACTTGACAGGGATGTGAAATTGTCCAGTTATGTCATAGAAATCTACTGACACATTTCACAAATCTACCAAACTAAACAGGAACAAGTGGAGAAGTCAGAATCAGAGAATTAATCATGTCATTCAGACATTTTTCTTTCTAAGTTCAAGACAAAACATCATGAATGAACTAGCAGCAATGATGGCTGACATTGTCTTTACATGGGCCAAAGCAATCACTTTGAAGCTACGGTGGAGAAAATAACTCCACTGTATCATCAGGTGACAGTTAACTGTATTCCTCATTCCAAAAGAGAAACCAGAGGAACATCAGACATTCAAATCTTTGCAGTAATAAAGCAGCATTTTCCTACTGTTTCCAGATAACTGTCAACATGCCTATGAGAATTTCAGATAATCTTAAATGAGATTTTTGATGAAAAATGTGAGGAGCCTTGTGTATATTCATTTTTGACTGTAGTCATTTCTTTGCCTTTGTTTGCTTCCCCTTTTTTTTTTTTTTGAGAATCATTTAAATTTTTAGCTGGAAGAAAAAAGTGGTCACCACCACTGATTCATCGTTCCATTGAATGCAACAGACCTGGGACAAGTAGTGACAATGCTGTGGGACCTGGGGTGCTGGGACCCGGGGTGCTTCCCAATTCCAGAATTATACTGTCAGTGTGAACCTGTTGAAAATCGCCATTGTGCATTTATTTAATAACAACTACTCATGCATAGATGAGAAATGTCAGATGTTTTATACGGCATCCATGGTGATTGATGTAACTGTATTTTAAAAAGCATGAAATCAAACAGTCTCTACTAGTTTACTGACTGATGACTGACTCTTCAAAACAGATGCTTAAAAATGACATTTCGTGACACTTAAAGATAAGAAGCAGCAGCAACCGAAGCATTTAACTCTAAGAGGATTCAGCACTGGACGGAAAAGTTGATCCACATCAGTCAGAAATCCATTAATTGCAGCAAATGTCACCAAGAAAAAAAAAAAGTCCTTTATGGGTGCTGAGACACATTTGGTCAACCAAACACAGACAGGATGATGTATTAATCTCAAATAATCATAATTATTTGTCTGTGATGTGGTTTGAGTGAATAAAAGTAACTGATAACAAATGGCTGTGTGTACTGCTTCACCAGTATGAGCCCTCACCAGTCATGACAGGTTGATACAGTCCAGTGGCTTTTCAGTATAAAAACCAGGCAATCGTGTTGAAACGGAGAGTGGCCTGGTTAGCCTGAGAGCAGGTCACAAATCCCCTGGCTGTGGAGTGATGGTCTGCAGACTGCTCGCTCCACTGAACCTGTCCATACCAACACTGCTCCTAGGGAACTTGTGAAAGCCTGCAGGGATCTCCTTGCTGTCCAGATCCACTTCACAATGTGACAAGCTTGTGAAATAAATTACAGTGTGAAGCATGTTTTTTTTTTTTTTTTTTTTTCCACACATAGGGTACAAACTGTTTCACTTTCACTGACTTGTTACGAACTGGACTTCTTTGTCTTTGTCTCTTTCACTTTCTTGTCTCTCATGTTCCCTTTGATTTTGCTTTGGTCTATGCTACAGTCGAATATGATATGCCTGACAGTGCTATAATTTAAAAAAAGCGGGAGAACATGCAAACTCTGCACAGAGTGGGACTCAAACCCGGAACCGCCTTGCTGCACGGCAACAGTGCTATACCTGCTGCACCACTGTGCCACCCCAGTAGTAGTTATAACAGTGTTATTATATTAGCAGTTATAGATACTAGTATTTACATTACTTCTATTATTACTAAGAGTAACTGCTACAGTGTCTATCTTTCTCCCTCCCTTCCTCTCTCTCTCTCCACCCCTCCACTGGAGGCAGAATTCACGATGTGCCTCCGAGATTTCTTCATCTTAAAAAGGCAGCTCTTCTTCACCACGAGCAAAGTTGTAGCTTTTTCTACACTTATTGAAATCATTCTGATTGAAGATTTCACTTTCATTCTGACTGAGGTGTTTATATGGAGCATTAACATTCTGACTGAGCTTGTAAGCTGGTTTTAAGCAGAATGAAGAGGTTTGTGCAAACTCAGCTACCGTCAGGAAGTTCTTGCTCGTGAAGAAGGTCACATCTCTGTATTTTTGATCTGCACTTTTAGAAAGTGTTGTGAGATAACTGTTGTTGCAATAAGTTCAGAAAATAAAAAGAACGTTTTAAATAATAAAAATGCAACGTGTCGCAGCAAAACACTCTGTAGTTTGGGGGGTGAAACGGCAAGGCGTCACCCTGCTGTTTCCTCAAAAGTAAATGGACATATTGTGCCACTGATATTGGTGCTGTCAGGCATCAGTGTTACCCAGAAGGAGACGTGAACCTGCAGTGTCAAAAAAAAAAAAAAGAATTGATTAGTCCAAATGAAAGGATGCGGTTCTTCATGGGCAATAAATAAATGCGGCAAAGAGTGACGATATACTGAGTTCCTCTGATTAACGCTGTGGCTGTCAGTGAGCGCCAGTCCTGACTGGCACATCAAAGCTGCCAAAAACACAAGGAACTGGTGGCATTTCCAACAAAAAAAGCTCAATCTTCATCCTGCCTCCATCATCACTAACTTTACCCCATACTCAGCACTGACCATTTAGTCTGAATTGAGTCACACTCACTGGGGGAGGAAAGCTTTGAAAATAACTCTTTATCTGTGTGTTGCTGTTTTTCAGGGAACACAAAAGGACTGACAAGACCATTTATCTAGATTCTTTAAAAAGAAAAGAAAAGGCAAAGAAAAAAGGCAAGCCTACCTGATGTTTTTTTCTCTCTCTCTCTCTCTCTATTTTTTCATGAGGCACTGTCTGTGCCAGCAATCCCTTTATCTGCCTTTCATTAGTGCCTCGTTCGCCCTCTTAGTAGGGTGGGTGTCTGGGAGACAGTCACTTTCTCCCAGCCTGTGATGTTTCTGCAGATTACAGAGGGCCTTTGAAGCCGCTGCACTCCTCATTGCCAGGGCCTCAGACAGGCTCATGCCATCTGTCACGCTGATGCCAGAGCAGCGGAATGGGCCTGACACCCACTGAGGCACCCTCTGTTGATCAACGCTTTTGTCTTTCATGTGTCACGTTCGGATGTTGTGTGAAAGCCACACCTTTGTAATCCACTAGCACACACACACACACACACACACACACACACACACACACACACACACACACACACACACACACACACACACACACACACACACACACACACACACACACACACACACACACACTCCGAGGAAAGAATAATGGTCCTCCATGATTAGTCTTACCTGTGGGCATCTGTCTTTAAATGACACAATTATCCTCATCCCCTCACAGTGATCGTGAGTTTCCTCCCACTTTTCCAAGACCCTGGAAGTAACTGTCATGTGGGTCTTTTTATGCCTAACCAGTGGGAAGAATTCGATTGTTCATGAGCTGAAGATCTGTCGGTCTGTTTCAGCTTTAACCAGATAGCAGAGCGTTCAGCCACCAGCAGCTCAAGGCTAACTGCACACCAGTTTTCAGTCAAAGAAGAATATACTAAACTGAATCTTTGTCTCAACGTGTGGGTATTAATGTGTCTGTCTCCAAATGAACTTATTGACTTGATTTAAAATATAATATAACAGTATAAGATGTTATACACACGTTGAGATACGAGCTCCTCAACATACAAGTTTTTGGAGATACGAGCTGTCGCTCCGTCCATATTTTTATTCGACAGTCAGTCAGTCATTTTCTCAACCCGCTTAATCCGCTTGCGCAGGTCGCGGGGGAGCCGGTGCCTATCCCGGCAGTCTCAGGACGTGAGGCTGGGGACACTCCGGGCACGACGCCAGTGTACCGTGGATTTTTAGTCGACATACGTGCAAAATCCGAGATACGAGCCGTGCTTCGGGACACCCCCGCTAGTTAGTGGATGGATACAACAAGCTGAGACCGCATCTCCTTCTCCTTTACATTGCTTATACATTTTATTATTGCTTATACATACAATTAATTATGCAGAGGCTTCTCTATTGATTGATAAAAATATGCTTGGTTTTTTTTTCATAATTTGGGGGAGGGGGGTTTACGAGGCTGGAATGGATAAAAATGATTTTAGTTATTTTAAATTTTTGTTTCTTTGTTTGTTTTTTGGGGACAAGTTTGACTTACAAGTTTGTTTGACTTACAAGACCAGTCACAGAACAGATTAAACTTGTATCTCAAGATACTACTGTATTACTTTTCAGTTGGATACTTAATATCTTAATAAAGAAGAGGATGAATCTGCCTCTCACAAACAGCATCGTCATGAGTTGATGCTGCATGTAAGGCATCAGTATTGTTCTTGTACAATATTGTCAAGTACTGTACTTAAAATTTGTTGTTGTTTTTTTGTTTTTATGATTCCACTTGTTACAATCAACATAACTTCACATCTATGTACAGTACACGTGTAGAATCTTGATTCAAGGGCACCCACCTATAAGGCAGTAACTAATATCAGGTACACAGAAGATGATTGTTACCTGATTTCCACACAATCTAGTTGTATTAGACACAAACAACCCAACTAGGGGCTTTGATTTAACTGAAAAGTGACTTTTCAATAATTGAGAAATATTAGTCTTCATATTAAATAATTACCGTTTCACAGCTCCAGAGCTTCTTCCACAGTTGTTTGGCACAAAAAGTTCTAGAAGATGGAAAAAAAAATTCAAAACAAGTGCACAATAGGAGTCACATTTGTTTGACTACAGGCTAAGAAGGATGACAACTGAGATACCTTGTTTATGAAGTCTTAGCTCTACCCATTTTTTGGGGAAGGAGGGGTCCGTGGTAAACCTCCACGGAAAGGGAGATTAGAAACAGTGTGTTTTCACCTCAAACAGAGCTTCTCCCTGTGTTGAGATGATAAATTCTCATTGAGTTTGCAAAGATCATCTCCCTGTGGCTGTCTTTCAGTTTATGTGAACTTTTCAAACGGTTAAGGATCTGACAGAAGATCGTCACCAAGCTCAAAGGTTTTTTTTACACATCTCCCCTGTGTATTTTTCCACCCCAGGACCACTGTCTTCGTAGGCTCCTGGAAAATAAAGACTCAGATCATAAAAAATCAGCGGTCGCCACCGCTCCCCTCCCCATCTAGCTCATCCTATCACGCGTGCTTACACTAATGCAAATGCACACTTGCAAATTTATGATACATGCAAGTACTTTGACGTGACTCCTCTGTGCAAAAGCACGCACATACAGCTGCCAGCAAGTATCCCGTTGACTACACATCAGACCGGCAGACTTTAAAAAAATCCTCCATTATAATGGAGTTTTTAAAACAGAATAATGCATGACACATCTTAAGGCACAGGGTGATGTTCAGAGAAAAAACATTAAGCAGGCCAATTGAAATATACAGTAAAGAAACCGGATTAAAGAAGAGCGTGAAAGATTTGAACACATTCACCAATTTCAAATCATTTTGAGGGTCCAGCTTTTGGGCTCATGGGTCAAAATCTGGCTTTCTGGGATTCGCATCACTGCTTCTTTAATACTTTGCAATTCTTTAGGCAGCATATCCTATTTACAGTCTCTACACTGAAATATGTAAGTATTGGTTCAATGCATCATAAGATTGACCCAAACCTTCAATCACAGATTTTGCGTGGGATGTCAGCGACCACAGGACTGCAACATCACACAGTGGTTAGCTATATAAATTGATAATTAAAGCTCTGCACAAAAGGTATCTCGCCTGCAGATAAAAATAAAGCCACTGTATATAATGCTTTGATAGAAATGACTGATTGATGCTCAAAGATGTTGATGTGACAGACAGGCAGGCGGGGAAAAAAACACTGAAACAGAATGATTGGCTTCTGGTCTTTGATGTTTCTGTCTGACTTACTTGTGATCACTGCTTACATCTTCAAAACCGTTCTTGCTGACAGTTGTAATGACCCCAAACATTTCATCTATTGTAAATGAACAGACACAAGTGAGAAATATATACCCGTGTGGCCGATGTTATATTATAGCCAGTGTATCTATCAATATGGGAGGCAATCATTCAGTTACTTTACTTTTGTTATATCGTAGTTCACTTCTTATTTAGTTTGTGTCAGAGGTGGGTCCAATAACAATAACAATAAATGTTTCCAATAACACAGTGACATGCCTTCAAGAGTCTCTCCATACCTCTAGTTCTTTCATAATATTGTTATGTACACCATCCATCTCTTCATCATTGTGTGATTTTCACAGGTCTTCTATCTTCATCATTTCATCAGCCTCCTCAGTCTCAGCAGAGTTATAGGAGCGACACTACATAGAGTTTCTGTATCCAAATTGGGATATTTACATTGCTGCTGCAAGAAGGAGATTTGGTGACAACCTTCCTTAAGAAAGCGCCAAAGAATTCCAAACAGATGCTGAGAATTAACAATGATCACATATCATCCACACAGTTAATGAATAATTATCCTACTTTCACTTGTCTCTCTTGATTGAAATTTGATCACAGTCATTTGGAAGCAGAATATGTTTTATAAAAAATTAAAGAAATATGTACGTTCGTATTTATTTATTTATTTATACACACACATAAATACGTACGTACGTAAATAAATTAGTACATATACACACACACACACACACACACACACACACACACACACACCAAAAATTATGGTTGCATTCAGTAGGCAGAACATGAAGTGATTCCTCATGGCTCTGCTAGGATGCCAATTTCAAGTGAATGTATTTTTGTCCCTTTATCCCTTCAGTTGCAATAGAGAATAACAAAATTGGCCACATCTGCCATTTGTTAACCCTGTTTAGTGCATCTGATCTCAGTTTAACTGGAGTACTTCACACATGTGCAGCTGGAATGAAAGGGATGGATCCCATGGGCTGTCTGCTGCTGCAGCAGGACGTCCTGCACTGGTGTGAATCCTGACACTGGGACATTCTGTCTCTGACCCTTGCAATGAATTCCACTGCTTATGATTAAAACACACACAGATTTAATCTTGCTCACCTGTTACAATTATATTAAATTACTTTATATTTAAAAAAAATTGTAATTGATAAAATAATAATAGTATCATAATAATATAGTCTCTTTTTTCCACCACTGCCTTGTGTGTTTGCACTTTAAAACAGTATAAAAAATTAGTAAAGGAATATTAGTTAGTAAAGAGGCCGTGAAGGGTGTACCTTAGTGCTGGTCTTTCTTGACTGAGATCAGATGGTCATTTGTTGGGGATGGGCTTGCTAAGATAGGAGAACCAAACATCAACAGAGTGTCAAAATCACCTCTTCATCTGAAGGCAGGAATGGCTGAAAAGGTGGATTCAGTCAATCTGCATTCCTTTCAAACTTTTATCCTCATTTCTAACCCTCTTCATAAAATGTGGAATGTGCTTCAAAGCATACACACTATCTTCCCTCCATGAATAGAACATCTGTCATTCATCAGGTCGTATAATAAGTGCTAATTTAACAGCATTACTGCTCCACAAGGCAGAGAAGCTCCAGGCAGTGTGATGCCCTATAGAGCCCAAGCATAACTTTCTTCACTTGGAGATTAATTTGGTTTTTTTAAACAAGATGTAGTTAAGGTCACGATGAAAATCAAATTGATTTTGTGAGTCACAAAATATGTATCAGCTCTATGAACCACTTTTTCCCTCAGTTTCCTTAAAAAGAAAAAAAAATTAGAAACTAAAAGATATTAGTTCACGGGGTACATTTGTGAGGATTGAGTCCTTGAGAGAAGAGAGATTAAAAGTCTTACAACACAAATCAGTCTTACTTTCTAATGTAAAGGAACACTACAGCAGTTTCAAGTTCTGTTGCTTATTTAAATACATTATTACCAGTCTGTCTAAAAGTTTGTGGAATGTCAACTATGTCTCCGGAATTAGCTTCAAAATATTTGAGAAAATAACACCAGAACAAATTCTCTTGGGCTTTAAGAATTCCAACAGTTAAGGGGCAGCCTGCAATACAAACTGGACTATTTAAAATATGTGGGAAAGAAGTCTACTGAATAATGACATGGAGCTGATTTGGCAAACACAAAAAAAATGAGGCTAAAAAAATATCACTCTGCAGCTTTTCTGGAGACCATTCTTCTCTAAACATACATTTTCAAGCATCAAAACTTTGATGTTTGAGTGTAGTATTTATCAGTGAGACAAATGCCGCAAAAGAAGCATGTCCACAGTGAATTAGATGTTTCATATGTGCAAACATGGATCGGTATTGTGTCATGATTCGACCGATCTTCCTTTCGTTTACAGAGGCAATTCAAAAAAGTGTTTTAGACTTGCATGGGATTCTACATGCCATCCTTTCACTAAATGGGACATCAAAAAAGCCTTTCAAGCTTCTTCACACTGGTTCCCTTCACAGAATGATATTTTAGGTTTTTTTCAGGATAGTATTTAATCCTGATCTCATTTCGCCCCCTATCGACCACAGATGAGCACAGCACCATGTGCTAACACCGCCTCACCGGCAGGTGGCGCCCGAGGCCTTCTCGACTTTCTGACAGGAAAACGATCCGAGCGAGCGACCGGCCTGACCGTTGCCTGATGAAAATACAAACAATGGGCAAGAAGCACAAAAAACACAAGTCCGAAAAGCACGGATATGAAGGTATGTAAGTTTCAGATAGCTCAAACGCTGAATCGTTCAGGTGCTTTAGCTGCTTGTGTTTAAATAACCTTATCGAGATGAAAATTCGTGGTTTTGCTCTCGTTAGCACGACAACCGTTGGCGGAGCAGGTTAGCTACAAAGCTATTATTCTGTTAGCCGAGTAGATTAGCGGTTTACTTGTCCGTCAGTGGCGTTGATGCATAGATTTATTCAGGTTATTAGCATGGCATTAGAATTAGCTGTAGCTTCACTACTTATAATTAGGTGTTAGCAGCCAGCGTTTCTAGATTGATACAGGATTACCAGCCTCCCTGCTTCTCCACAGCTTCTCCTTACCTCCGTCGTGCGTGTTTTTGATTTCTGCAGAGTACGGAGAGAGACCCCTGAAACTGGTGCTGAAAGTATCTGGAAATGAAGTGACAACGGGGAGCTCAAGTCGGGACACTTTTTACGATGATCAGTCGGCGGACTATGACAAACCTAAAGACAAGAAGAAGAAAAAGAAGAAGGATAAAGAGAGGAGTTTAGGATCGCCAGAGGATGACAGAGGAAAGAAAAAGGTAGCGTCACTGTCCTCTTTGTACGGATGTGATTTTATGGCTGCTTGTAAATGTATTGTGCGCAATTTTAAATATCGATTCTTTTTTTATGTTAGCTGACAAAGAAAAAGAAAGGACAGGATGGAGATGGAGATGATGACAGAGAGCAGAGCAGAACTCCTATCCGCTCAGAGCTGGACAAACTGGAAGGTACACTAGTTTAAAAAAATGTTCATGTCCACGGTTGTTGTCAACACAGCACATTTTTGCAACCTTCATTCATGTTTTGTTTCTGTTCTTCACAGAAAAGGAACAGACTCCTCTGCAAGAAGCTTTGAACCAGCTCATCAGGCAGCTTCAGAGGTACAGCACCCTTCATTGTGGTCTGTCCGTCAGAGAACCAGTACTGCTACTGTTTTATAAAGCATGACATGGTTTATAGCTAAAACACTTTTGTGATCTTTTAATCCTCAGCTTTGACTCCAGAATAAATGTTGTATGTGTGTGTTTTCTGTAGGAAAGATCCCAGTGCATTCTTCACGTTTCCTGTGACAGACCTTATAGCTCCTGGTTACTCCTCAGTTATCAAAAGGCCTATGGACTTCAGCACAATGAAGGACAAAGTAAAGAAAGAGGGCTACCAGTCTTTGGAGGAGCTCAAGGTATTTGTCTGTATCCTACTAGTTGCCTTATTTCCTGCCAACTATACTCATTAACCACATATTTAGTAAAGTCTGTAGTCAATCCATAATGGTAAGAAATATTAATAATAGCTCAGATCGAGGTATATTTGAATGATTTAACTGATTTAATTTGCTTTCTTTACTGTCTATATTAACCTGCCAGTGTTTTACATCTGTGTGTGGTTTTTCAATTTTCAAGAGCTGCAGTGTCACAGCTCGTATGAACAACAATTAAATAAAAGTCAGATTTAGGAATCTGCTGGCATTGTGTGTCAAATACACATTTAATTAGCATTTGACCAAATGTAGGTGTTGGATCAAAAGGTGTAACTTGTCATTTTTAAAAGACTTTGATATCATTTTCTGACATCATTGACTTTTTTATGAAACAGCTAATCATCCCTACAAATAACTACAAATAGAGATCACCAAAAACATGAAAATAGAGCAAACTTGGAGTTCTAAGGTTATATTTTGGGTTATAAAGTTATAAGCGTTATACATTCCTTGAGCATCGTTGTTGATTAGAGCTGTTTTTGTCACGTTAAGTGTTTAATGCATCCTGTGTTTTGATGTAGGTGGATTTCCGAATAATGTGTGAAAATGCCATGATTTACAACAAACCGGATACAATTTACCACAAAGCGGCTCGGAAACTGTTGCACTCTGGAATGAAGATATTGAGTCAGGTATGGAGCTGAAGAGTCAGACTAAAACCTCTTCACAGAATCACAACTAGAGACATTTCCTGTTAAGTTTAACTGTGTCGGTCTTTTCTTACCAGTATTCACCAAGGGGTTGTAGATGACTATTATGTATTTTTCTAATGCCATTTTTTGAATGCAAAATATTTTCAAAATACAGTAGCTATCATTTTACTGTCTCTACAATGTAAAGATCGGAACACATATCTATGAAAATACCAATATCAGCCACCATCAGAGTTTTGTTAAAGGTGGAGAGACATCTCAACAGGCAAAATGCTCTTTAAACTCAGCTGTGATGAGCCTCAAAATTATATAATATAATAAACTGCTTCACTTAACCTTCCCTAGAGCACTGCTGAAGTTAAATGACATTGTTTTTGCTGTGTTTCACCACAAAGGGGCAGCATAGAGCTTCAAAATGATTTTTGACTGTACACACAATATCAACATGCTAATTTTCTTCTTCCTTTTTGTTTTTTCCAATAGGAGAGGCTGGAAAGCTTAAAGCAGAGCATAAAATTTATGGCCACTTTTGATCCGTCTGCTGAACTCCCAGGGAAAACTGAGGAGCAAAGGGACACCACCCTGAACAAGGATAGACCCGTAACCTCAAACAGCAGCGAGCGCTCCCAGACGCCCGGCACACCCAGGTCTTTTGACCTGCTCACTTCAAATCTTTTTTTTTTCTTCGGTCACAGTAGAACACTGTTGTATAGCTACGTGGTCTAATGCAAGGACTGCCCTGATAAAAATGTGAATATGTTCAATGATTCAGTCATGACTGATAATTACCCTCATTGAATCCCCTACAGCTCCGTAGTTAAGCTGTAGGGAATTTAATGACTGTAAACCGTCGTGACATCAATCAAAAGATAATTGATCTACAGTCTCCATGTCGTCTGCCTCAGTGACAGATTTAACAAACAGACATGAAAGCTGAAATAGTTGGTCATCAGAACTTGTGAGGTTGCGATAACGAATCACTCAGAAGTGAAAAATGTTGCACATTGGTGGAAACCGTTTGTCACTCTGTCAGTGCACAGGGTCTGTTTCTTTGAGTTTGCTGATCCTGAACTGAATCAGTTTTTCACTGTGAAGCTGGAGGTGGAGAATGTGAGGAATGCTTCCAGATGCTGAGTCTTGTTCCAGTCATGGCTGTATATTAATCACCACTGTTTCCTATTGATGGAGCAGAAATAGACAAACTCACATGATAGTCATGGGTCCCCATTAGGACAAGGATATTTTTTACCTCCATAATTACAATAGAAGACAAAGGAGACATTTTTGATGGCATTTTATGATGTAAACAAAACTCTTCCAGGTAAATTACCAGAGAAATTAAAGTAGAATGTAGGCATTTAATGAGCAAAGCGGCTCACTTCTCCCCCTGCAGTATTTTGCTGCTGTGTGCATGCATTTTATGTCAAAGTGAAAAACCTTTTCATACGTGGTCAGTGTATCTCACCTTCCTTTAAATTGTTTGCTATTTGCAGACAGGACAAGGACTCTAAGGACGAAGCGGCAAAAGCAGAGAAAGAACTGGAGGAAATCCGCAAGGTTATTGAAGAGTCTGGAGGAAAGCTGTCCAACAGAGTGCTGCACTGTGATGTGAGAAGCTTGGGTTCAACTCAGGATTTCTTTTCCAGACTGACATGTCTGCTTATTAAATAACAAAAAACTCTGTTCTTTCAAAAAGATGAAGCAAGACGAAAAAGAGTTCATATATAATCCTCAGTTCAGGCTAAATCCACACATTTTTTTTATTCTTTGTTCTTTAAGACAGGATCTATTAACTTAGTCCATTATGGGTTGTTTAGATGTTTGTTTCCTGTGCTGCGTGTCAATCTCAAACCAAAAAAGGTCATTTGAAACCATAATTTTAATGGTTATATATAATTTGTTTGTGTTGCAGTTGGAGTTTGAAAGGCGTAAGTCTGATGGCTCGACCACCCTGGCAATCCTCAACCCAGCAGATCCATCGGTGGGAGGTCAGTCCACTTGGAATCTGTATAGAGCTTAGTATGTATTGAAATTACTGATAGAGAAGGTTTTCTGGTTCCAGCTTTGGAGTTGTGAATATAATGGTTCAAGTCTATTTGTCTGCACTGTGTAGCGCTGCTTTGACAAGAACAGATTGTAGGCACTACCTTGCCCCCCCCCCCACCTTTTTACAGGTGGTTAAAAGAGAAAAGAATAAGCATACAAGACGAAAATGAAAAGTTAGTTGCGGATCTTAAATCAGTTGAAACAGCAAAGTAAAGATTTAAAAGTTTTTTCTGCTGCAGATGTTGGTTACTGTCCTGTCAAACTGGGAATGATGTCCAATCGGCTGCAGAGCGGGATGAACACTCTGCAGGGTTTCAGGGAGGACAAGAGGAACAGGATAACTCAAGGTGCTGCTCTGCTTCACTTTTATGTTTCCGCATGTTACCTTCCTTCCCGGCTGCTTGAGCTTTCCTGTGTGATGAAACTGATGCCCGCCTGCTTCCACAGTGTCCTACATCAACTACGGGCCGTTCACCTCCTACGCACCCACCTACGACTCGAGCTTCGCTAACATCAGCAAGGAGGATTCTGACCTGATTTACTGTTTTTATGGCGAGGAGTCCAGTCAGCAGGGCTCAGACAGGTATGTGCAGTGCATCCCTGAATGCAGTTGAGGTCTGTGGCGATTACAGAAAGCGTAACAAGAGGCTTTCCTCTCTGACTGCTTTCCAGATGTTCACTGAGGGTATCAGTCTGGTGGAAACTTGACTGAGCTTCATCCACTAATCCTCCTACTTGAATCTTCTGTTTCTGTATATGCCTTGTAATTTTTTAAATTATGATACAACTAGCAATCATTATTTTGTATTAGGCTACCTGTTATTATGTGTTGAGTTATTTTTCCAGAAAGCAACCATTTACAAAAAAAAGTACAAAGTTTCTGAAACATCTAAAAAAAAAAAGACATCTAGAAGAAAAGTTGATCTGGATCTGGACAGAACGGTGATGATCCTTGATCTAAACCCCTCGTGTGGCAATGTAAACATCTTCCACAGCCTCAGCAACATCTACAGTAACACTGACAAGACGAGTTTTAAAAGTATCCAGTCTTAGTTTACTCAGTGGCTATTTGTAATTTCCTCTGGCCTTGATGTGTTTGTTATTTATCTTGTGAAATAGCACACGTCTGAGGTTTAGCGGCTTTAGCCGAGCTGATATCGACTTCTCATCAGTCATCCAAGGATGTGATTCAGATTTTTATGAAGCCGCTGCTTTGAGTCATTAAGGCTTTTTGTGTCTGTTTGGCAGCATGTCGGAGTTCCTTGCCAAATCAGACGAGTATGTGTACAAACTGGCAGACAATCTTCTGGATGCAATGACAAACGGAGAGCATTCAAAAAGCCTGAAGGAGACACAGCCAGTAAGCACCCACTTTTGTATCTACTTTATCACTACTGGTGATTTAACGGCACAGGATGGAGGTGTATCCACTGAATATGCTTGTTTCTACCTTACAGCAGGTGGAGGAGAGGATGACCTCACAGGAGGACAAGAACGACGTGGAGGCGAAGGTTTGTGTAGATCTGGTACTGGAAATGATCAACAGCTTCTGCTCCTGG
Organism: Antennarius maculatus; assembly: GCA_013358685.1. Classification (NCBI taxonomy): domain Eukaryota; kingdom Metazoa; phylum Chordata; class Actinopteri; order Lophiiformes; family Antennariidae; genus Antennarius; species Antennarius maculatus. Next base: position 5,428,512 of record CM023606.1, read on the forward strand.
TGTTTGAAATTGCACAAGTGGAAACACATCAAGCTCATAATGGGAAACGGCAACTTGTGCTCCATTCCGGTGCCATTGTTTGGTGCACAGCACGCGTTCTTGCATTACACTTTGTGTGGATACTTCATTTCTTTTTACCATTACGAGTCGCCTGCTGCGTTATCCAGCTGTGTCAATATAGCAGGGTCTGCCTTGAGCTGGGATCCATCCACACATGGAAAGAACAGATTTTCCCATAAAAACACAGCAGTGCTACTCGCTCAGTGTTCACTGTTGGAGAATTTAGAGGCCCTGTGTTTTCTTTCCGTGCCTGCTGGCTGCGAGGCTGAATTGCTCCTCACAGCAGCAGAGGAAACCGAAGTACAGGCCTCTCCATCAGGCACAGCAACCCTCTGTCCTGGCTGTGTGTTGCTCTTGGCTACGTTCCAGTTTGCTCTCATCCCCTGCCAGGGTGTTGCAGGTTTTTATTAGGTTTGATTGTACTGCAGCTAAGAGGCAATATCACTAAAGGGGCTTCAAAAGGCCTGGATATTCCTTGGATGCGTCATCGGTCTTGTTTGGCATTCATTTTTCTAATCTGACTAAACATGTGTCCCTTCTTCCCTCCTGTAGGTATCTGAACCCGAAGCTTCCAGCTCCAACAGGCTGGACTTCCTGGCTTTCGCTGCAGGCCAACAGATGGTTGAGGAGCTCTCTGGGGGTAAAATTGTGACTAATTGTGACAGATCTTAGTTGAACTATAATAACAGAGCCAAAGAAAAAGTTGAAGTACTAGGAATGTACACATCTATGAGAAATAATTGGCTCCTTTCTACTTAAATCCTAATTAAAGTTCTGATCATCACCTAACCTTAAAAGTTTCATGAAAACTAGTTCATACATTAAAATTTGAGCTGAAACATCGTATCTCACCATGTTTAAATTGTGGAATTCCACCTTCACCTGGTGTGCCTAAACAGTTTGATCATTTCTTCCTTGCACATTCCAACTCTTCCGTATTCCGGAAAAAACTTTTTAAAAAAAATAAATAAATAAAAGTTAAATAATTATGTGGTTAAAAAAAGTCTGGTAATTTTCAAAAAAGAAAGAAAATATGTTTTTCAAAATTCATGAGGTAGTTTATGCAAAATAGTTGAGGAAAATGTAAATGGGGGGGGGGGGGCAAAATTTGAAATGTTAACAAAAAGAAACATGAAAAACAAATCATCCTGGAAACACTAGTTTGTCAAAGGTTTAGTTCAGTGGGATTCTGAGGTATAAACAGCAACAACTGTGGAGGCTCCACATCAGATTGAAGAAAGAAAGGATGCATTGTATTCATGCCAGGAGTAGAATAGGTTACTAGCAGGTAACAGGAGGAGCCCAGGGGAAGCAGTAACGCATGCGTGTCGTCTCTCCTTCTATCTGTCACAGAGGCGCTGCACTTCCAGAAGAAACTGGACGAGACCACAAAGCTCCTGCGTGACTTGCAGGAAGCACAGAAGGAGCGTTTGAGCGCAAAGCAGCCGCCTAATATGATTTGCTTGTTGGCCCCATCTCCGAAAGAGCTGGAACTGGGTAAGAGCCTTTCATGCGTGGGCCCAACCAGCTGTAACCCTCTAACAACACTCCACAGTCGCCCCCACCAGCCATTGTGAAAACGTTGGTTTGTCTTTTAGGTTCAGACAAGAACTCTGGGTGGTGATCTCATTCCTACCGACGGATTCTTAAATCCCAGAGACATTTCTCTTTGAATTGGTTTTGTGACCGATTTTCTCAGCCAGACAAATTGTGTCCAGTGTTTTATGGTCATGGGAGTTTGCATTAACTAAGCTTATTATCACCCTTTGATTCTGCACAGTATATATGAGGCTACAGCCAGAACCTGGTTACCATAGCCTATCATGAAAGCTGCAATCCTGGGGAAATGGCGAGCTCCTCGTGTAACGTCGTATCTCGCTTAAACAGTGTGAAAGCTAATTTATGTTAAGTCCTGTTGTCACAGTGAGGTCAGCAGAAACATCTGAAGATTGCAAAACCACAACTTTTCCTTTCTTACATGCAGTGGTTGAATTTTTTTTAAAAGTGATCTTTAGATGTGATTATGGGGATGTTTTGTCACTTTTGGATAGAACCAGACTAACTTTTCCGTGTTTTCAGTTTCTATGCACACAGTAGCTTCATACTTAGATTTTATGAATGGTATTAGTCTTCTTATCAATCTCTGTCAGAAAGTAAATACCAATCTTTAAGCAGAGCACAATCGAGTGTACATTGGTAGTAAATCAGTCAGTCTGAGGTGACGTACCTGAGTGTCTGCTACAAACAAAGAGGTCCTGATATTTTTCTGACTTCCTTAATCTGCAGCTGAGAAGGTAACGGGGAACCTGGCTGACATGACTGGTCAGGTGGCTCCGTGTGATGTCAGCACCGTGTACGGGATCAGAAAGGCCATGGGCATCACTCTACCGCCAGAGACACCGGAGCAATTCATTGATCTCACCACAGGTAAATAAATACACCATTTTAGTATCTTCTATTAAAAGAATGTGCCCGCTTTCTGGTATCGTTCTGTGAGTGTTCCTAGCATTCTCTTTTGTAACGTTTCAGTGCAGGAGGTGGCCGAACCAATGGAGACCTCGTCTTGCTGTCAGGATCCAGTTCCAGTCGTCGTTGTATAGTTGGATTATGTCCATCCATGCTGTAGAATAACTTAAGTTTTGAATGAAAGGTGTTTCTTGTGTAACATTTGTATGCATTTAATAAAGTTTTTTGTACACCACCAACCTCAAACTGCAGACTTAAGAAAACATTTATTACATTCTGTAGCTGTACAAAAATTTGTTCACATGAAGGCCAAGACATCATTATAATTATTTAATCACTATAACAGACGAGATCTCAGAAGATAAGGCCACAAGACAAATCAAGTTTTCAAAATACAGGGATCCAGATCAGTTCAGGGGCCTGTTTCAGAAAGAAAGCTGAAGAAAGGGAGGATTGAAGAGTAATGAGTTCAGCTAGTTCTGGATTGGATCGATCGACAGTAGTCAGCATTGGACCAGGCTAGTTTCCATAGTAACCTATCTCAAACTGAGCTGAATCAAGTGAAAATAAGACAGATATACTAGAACAAGTCTGTTTTGATAAACCTGCTTCATTACACAGGCCCCCAGGTGATCATCAGAGAAACAGCAGACAGACTCCAGGACATCAAGCTAGGTTTACCTCAGTGCAGCGGAGGTGCAGACATGCAGCAACGCTTTTAACAGGTGGTACAAAAAGCACATGGATTTGTCCACTCCTTCTGAAACAGTGAATATCTCCTCACATGTAATAAGTAGTTCATATTCTGGTCGGACCCAAAGCATGTTCACACTAATGTTTGGTTGCACCTGAATCTAAACTTACAGGACAATTAAAGGTTTTGAAGATACAGCAGCATGGCTGGACACTGAAGCTTCTTAGGTGGAGATTTCCCAAAGAAAAAAGAAGCATTTTCTTTTGTCTTCTGTACAGCCTCTTTTTGATAATGAACAGCTCACACGTCATACTCACGTAACAGCTCACACGTCATACTCAGTAACGGAGCGCTGAGCCCATCACGTCCGAACCAGGAAAATTAGACGGGCTTCAAATTTGAATACAAAAAGAAGCCAGTGTCTTTATGAAACAACTGTTGTCAGCATTAGTGCAATACAGTTTTCTCTATCCCAAATAACATAGAAGTGGGAAAAAAGTACAAAAGAATGTATTTGTGATAGAAAAAGATGGCGATTGCACAAACTGACATCTCCCTACTATCCTGATCTGTCCAAAAGTCCAGAGATGGGATTGTCAATTGAGCGGCAACATGGCAGGAATACAGCTGTGTAACAGTCAGGTCTGTGTCAACACTTTGTGGCGTACGATAAACTCCTTGGACTTGTGAGTCTGTGTCCAGATGTGTTGGCTGTGGTGGCCGGGCCTCAGCTCAGCCCCATACCCTGCTGTTTGCTCATGTCGGTGCACACAAAGAAGGTTTTCAGCTCCCCTTTCCCTTTCACGTTGATGAATCCTCGACACTCGCAGGAGTAGCCCAGCTTCTGCAGCACATCAGAGGTTTCTTCCGTGACCTGGAGGTAAAAAAGGTTCAACTGAAAAGAACGTTTTTGATACTTTTTGCTAAATAGATTTGAAACCATGTCTGGAGACCTCTGTGAGAACTTTCCTGCAGCAAAAGTACAATCTACAACATACATATATTTTTTCCAATTTCATTAATACAGCAATATAATAGAGCTATGGTAGAACAGTGCCAACTTCCTTTGACTTTGCAAAACAATGACATGAAACTGTAGTAGAAAAACAAATAAAATGTTCAACTCATAAGATTCTCTTAAGACCAGCTTAGGATGGAAATTGTTTCTGAAATTGGATTTTTATAAATCTAGTCATACTTTTGGTGAGATCTGACATGTGACAGACCATTAATGTTTAAATTTTGCCTGTTCGGCTTTGCTAAACGTACCTGGATCTTTCCGAGCTCCCCAGTGCTCTCCATTCTACTGGCCACGTTGACCGTGTTGCCCCAGATGTCATACTGAGGTTTCCTCGCCCCGATTACTCCGGCTATCACTGGCCCATGATTAATGCCTGTGAAGGGAGAAATGTAACTCTACATCGGACGATATAACAAGATATGGATAAAAACAATGAGTGCTACCCATTCATAGATCACGGGTTACACACTAATTCAGTTCAACAACAATGGAAAATACATTTTCATCCAAAAATATAAAGCAGTCATTTTTTTTTAAATTGGCGGTTAAAAGCTGCTATCAATTCATTGAGGATGTCAGATAAACAGTTCAGGGATTTATAATCCTTCATCTATTAGAAAACTGTTGTGAATTTACCATTTTGGGGTCATCAGAGTATATCTATCTTAAACATTGCTCTTATTTTAAAATTAGTTGTACATCTATATGTACAGTAGTTTTTGTGACAATCCTAACCATACTAGGTTTGGTTACATTTGTTTTTGTGAGCAATCTTGAATCAAAACAACAATTTTAGAGAAACAGTCCTAATTGATTTGTCTAGCTACCGTACTCCCAAATGATCACTTCCATGTTAAAGTAACCTTCCCCTATAAAAAGACAGGAAGTATAGGGAGATGCAGAGGAAACACGACCAGTATTGTGTCATTTGAATAGAGGCAGGACAGCGATCCTGTCCTTAAGACAGGAATGCTGGGTACATGTGGGCACATTCAGCTTTGGTTCTACCTAACTGTTCAAGCCTGGGAAGGCCATCATATTAACTGCAAATTATTTTAAAGCTTAGAAAAACTACACCCATCACTGCCAGCAACATGTTTGAAAATCAACCTGTATCTGAAAAGAGGAAGATTCGTTTCAAGGTCAGACACAGCCACTGCTGAGAGCAGTATTCTGTTAAAACACATTAACAGCACTCAGTGCAAAATTTCAGTGTTTATGTCTCGTGTTCATTTATCTCCCAAGAAATGTAAATGTTTTAACCAAAATTTTATCCTACATGTCTGCTCAGAATCAACTTTGTGGGAGTAACCGAGAACTGCAGACACCACAGATGGAGGTTCAGGCTTCTCAGACACCTGACTGGTTCAGTGCAGCATTTAGTTTTTGTTTAATTTGATGTACCCAGGTTAACAGTGAATGGGTTGCACCATTAAAGACAAGTGTAACAACACAACATCATAACCAAGGAAACCTGTCGGGCTACTGTGTGAGCGCTAGCAGAGCTGGATACGATCGGTGAACAGGACTTGAGAAGCTGAGTACACTCACCCACACGCAGCCTGAAGCTGTTGAAGGAATGTCTGTTGATGCCATCCAGCTTTCCGATCAGAGCGATGGCGAACTCCACCATGTTCCCGATCTGCGCCTGCTGCTTCTCTCTGTCCTAAAATCACATCATTCAACCATCTCATTGTGGCCGCTTTGAGTTTTACAATTAATTTTTATGTGAGATGAAAACGTGTTGATCTACTCCACCTGATTGTTTTCCTGACCAGGCGTCCCACTAAGTCCCGCAGCAGCCATGTAGGTGCTACCTATTGTCTTGATCTTCTCCACACCACTGAACTTTGGTTTAGACAGGAGCTGTTTGCAAAATTGGAAAGAAAATGATAGAGGGAAAATACGTCTTTCAGTTTTTGCAGTAGTTTCGTGTAAATGAGCAGGACATAAATGCATGCTTCAAAATATGAGTTGGCAGGGGTCATCAGGTGCTCATTTCCATCTGAGTATGTTGAAGAGCATCAGGCATCAGCAGTTTCTGTCAGCTCCACATCAGTTCACACTAACATCTCATGTGTCTTGCTGGATAGCAACCTGGTCACAGCCTGGGGTGAATTTTTAATTTTTTTAAATAATTTGACTCCAAATGTTACTCCTCAATCAGTGCTCATCCTGTCATGTCTATATCTGTGTTCAGGATGTTTTCAGACCACCTATGCTGTATCTACTATCTGCCTACCTAACTCTCTAAAAAGGACATGAAAAAAATTAAATTTTAGCTAAGATGAGTCAGGTATTAATTTGTCAGTGGAGGTGAGGATGAGCATTCTTTGGTTCTTCAACATGACTTACAAACAAAACGCTGTTTCATCCACACCTGAATGTGTTTTAATTGCATCAACTGAGCTTCTGATAACAGACTGGAACTTTGGAGATGCCTCACATCACCAAGTGACTGGCAAAGATTGATGCTTAAAGAGTGTTTTCTTGTACTTTCCTTTCCTGACCTCATCAAAGTCTGCAATGATCTCGTTCAGGAGACGAAGGCATTCCAGGCCCTCCTTGTTTATGTCACACTCCGTGTAAAATTCTTTGAAATCTGGCACCGAAGCAAACATGACGCACACAGAGTCATAAGACTTGTAGTAAAGGTCCTGTCAGAAAAAAAAACCCAACAGTTAGTTATTTGTCCTGGAGTTAGAATGAGACTGTAAACCCCCTTTAAGTAGAATTTAACTGAATCCCACACCATATATCAACAAACAGTGACTAATATCTGATTTCATCTACATTTCATGAATTGACAACAAAGCAGTGGCTCAACTTAGAAAGGGTATGGCAGTCCGGATGGCTTTGTAACGCTGAGGTATTGTGATTATTGGGATGTAATGATTTGTGTGTCACTCATCATATCAAATCACATTTAACAAACTTGGAGATGTTTAGCTCCTGACAGCTCCGTCACCTCACCTCATTCTTTTTATTCTCCCCGACAAACAGCGTTGCAACGTGGGCCGGCAGCACGTTCTCCAGCAGCAGGCGGTTCAGGTTTTCCCTGGTCTCGATTTCGTCCTGCTCTGTGCGGTTCTTATACTTTAGCAGAAAGTCCTGACGAAAGCAATACTCGTTCTAGCAGACAGAAACAGGGAGGCGCGAGTCATCAATGAAGGAAAATCATAATTTCAAACCATTTTCATTGGAATTCTCCGAGATCTATCATGAGACAGATCTCTGCCGCTCTCTCTCCGAGTGTATGCTAACAGCATGGTGGTGATTTTCCTGGCCAGCACTGAAAAAGCCAATCAGCTGGTAGAAAGTGGACATTAATGCCAGTGTTCTCCCATGTTAGTCTGGTAAAAAAAGTAATTGTGTCTATTGTGCCCCCTTTTCTAAAAAACAAGCTCCTGGAATAGTTTGACATGGTCAGATTGTGTCCCCCATGAAACCGATTCCTCGCGGCTGTAAGTCTCCACTGCTCAAACACATCATTTCGTTCAGGAGACAGATATAAATGGTCTTAAACGGAAACAAGAATGAGCTGAATTTAGCTCTTTATTTTCATATTGACAACTTAGACTATACTGTTCATGTGGGGATGGTTTTTATAGATGCCTATGCTCCGACCGTTGCCTTGGACAAACTGGATATTTTTTAGATGTTTAAGACTGTAGACTGTTCTTAGCAACACTGATCACTGATGAATATTCCTGGGAGGTGATTTTATTTTCACTCAGAACCCTCAACAAGACAGGAACCATGAAGAACCTCACGCTGCTTCATCTGAACATTTGATCTTTGTGATGGGTGGACATGTTTCCATTCCGCTCAGAGACAGTTCACCTGTGTCCATAGCAGGGACAACTGGATGTCTCTGGCCAGACTGGGCAGAATGTATTGTTTTAACCACCATTTTAGTGTTTTTAAAGGTATATCCATCTGTCCGGTGAGTTTCCCTGACCAGTTTCTGGTGCACTGTGTGCTGTCTGTCAGAGACATTAAATGTAGGAGGGCGTATTTGTACTTTAACACTTGTCTGTTAGCGGACAACAGGTTCCAAAAGGCTTTAAAATCCTTCTGGAGTAACTTCAGGCAAACACAGTACGGTTCTGCTGAGATCCATCAGTATGCTGCAGATTTCTACAAAAGACTTTACAAGGTCGAGCTTCAGGTGGAACCTGAAGTGACCACGGCCTTCTTTGAAGGTCTAGCTCAGGTCTGTGAGGAGGACAATGTCGAACTGTGTCTGCTCTTGAGCTGCAGGACGCCCTGCAGAGCCCGTAGAATGGGAAGGCTCCAGGGATAGACGTCTCTCCGCTGATTTTTATAAGGCTTTCTGGCCAGTATTGGGGGAAGATCTGTTGTTCGTCCTCAGAAACAGTCGGAGTAAGGTACAACTGTCCTCAGCCTGCTCCCAAAGAAGGGCGTTTTGCAGGACATAAAGAAATGGAGCCCTCTCTCCTAACAGCACGGATTATAAGATGCTGTCAAAGATGTTGGCCAACAGGCTGAAGAAAATGATAGAGCAGATCATTCACAGGGAACAGACCTACTGTGTACCCAGTAGGTTGATAACTAACAACATCACTCGAATTCATAATATTTTAGACCTCCGTGGTTCATTTGGCTGTGAGCTTGGTCTGATTTCTCTAGACCAGGAGAAGGCTTGATCGAGTTAAACACCAGTGGTGATGGCGGAAGCTGCCTTCTTTAGGGTTGAGCTCTGGTGTTCTAGCCAAGATCAGGGTGTTGTACTGCGTCATTTAAACTGTACTGAAATTTAATGGTCCTTTTATGTGCTCCTCTTAAACTTTCTGAGGGGTGTCAGACAGGGAGGTGCCCTTTCAGGAATGTTGTACTCCCTGGCCATTGAGCCCCTTTTACACCGATTAAAATCCAAACTGTCTGGTTTGTCCTTTACAGGTCTTAAAAAACTTTTAGTGCTGTCTGCATATGCTGATGATGTCATTGTTTTTTTGCCAAAAAACAAGATATTAACAAGTTTCATCAAACCATCATAGATTTTGGAAAAATTTCCTCATCTAAAGTCAACTGGCTGAAAAGCGAGGCTTTAGCTGTGGTTGACGAGTTGAGTTGGAAGCTGGTGTTACCAGGAGGCCTGGTTTGGAAGAGAGGAGGACTGAAGTATCTTGGAGTTCATCTTGGTGATGAATCCTTTCTTTCCAAGAATTGGGAAAAAATAATTGAAAAGGTCCTGGCCAAGCTGGACAAATGGAAATGGATTCTGCCAAAAATGCCTTTTAAAGGTCAAGCGCTTATGATTAACTATCTTGTGTAGACCCACCCCAAACCCGCTGTCCAAGCTGCAGACTTTCATAGTGGAATTTTTCTGGGATCGTCTGCACTGGATCTTGCACAGCGTCAGCTTCCTTCCTATAAGGACAGGGGAGGGTATGGGCTGATGCACCCGGGAGAGCAGAGGAGCCGCTTTCAGGCTCCAGTCCATCCAGAGACTGCTGTCTGGACCGGCAGACCTGGTCTGGAGACCTGTATCTCAAGCCCTTCTAGAACGGGATTAGAACTTGCAGAGTCGCTGTTCCTAAAGGATTTGAGTGGATTCATGCTGAACACTTTTCTACCGTGGACTTTTTAAGAAAGAGAGGCAGACTTGCGATGACTCTCTTTTGGCTTGTTAAAGAGCTGGGACTTGGTCTACGGGACTTGGTTCAGGCATGCGGAAAGACCGTCCTTGCTCCCAAGACTGTGAGGCCAAGATTGTCACACTGGGTTGGGTGATGGACTTGTGAGGCCCCTCTCTGAATAACGCTGCAGGTCTGGCCTCTGGTATCGGGGTCAGGTCTGCCGGGGTCATCAGCCACCTGTTGGGAGGCTGAAAACAGCAGCTGACAGACTCAGAGGTTTTTAGTTGCTGCACATGGTGCAGGGCTGACAACAGCAAATGACTCCGATCCCTTCCCCGATGTAAAAATGACCTATATTTTAAATAATAATTTCATGTTGAAAGTGAACGCTGAATACACACTGCGGATCTTAACAGGTAAAGTAATATAATGTCTAAGGGTCAAAGTGCAGAACCACTGGACACTCCATGGAGAGCTCGGATGGCCCTTACACAAAGTTCCTTCAACCAGGAGGGTGGGAGACTTACAGTGGACGCTTCCTGTTAATTCTTGGCAGTCATCAATCCAGATACTGGGCAGAGCGAAACTGTTTTTCATTGTTTCCTTGAGTGTGCACACCTGCTGAGCCTATGTTTCTCCAATCTTCATAATGTTTTCTCACAGCAAAGTTTTTATGGGTTTGAAATACAGAAATAAGCCTAAATCTAAAGGTAAACTGTTAAACTTTCTGATAAATCAGGCCAAAGTGGCTGTTAAGATCAGTAGGAGAAACAGACTGAAGAGTTCTGCGGACACAGATGTCAGTTTGATCTTCTGTCAGAAGAGATGATCAAAACCCAACTGAGGATAGATTTTAATTTCTTTAGTTTGACACAGAACTCGAATGAGATTGTAGGCACGTGGTGTCCAGATGATGTGCTTTGTTCAGTAAGAGAATAAGTTGTTTTTTTGGACGTTTACTGAGTTAAACGTGTTTTAATCTTTCATGTTGTAAGGTGTATTTTTTACTTTGGTTGTTTTTGAGCACTTTACTGTTGATACTACTGTGCAGGTTCTCACTTATCCAGATCATGGTTATCCAGCTGTTTAAATCAATCCACTAAACATTAAGAAAGTTTCTTGAACATGTTTCACCTCTTACCCAAGAGGCTTCTTCAGCCTCCCCACAGACACACACACACACAGATGCTGGGAACAGATAGTTGTGTAAGGCATTTCCATGTAAGGGATAAAAACATAGGGCGTGAGGCGGGGGACACTCCGGGCATGACGCCAGTGCGCCGCGGAGCCACACACGAAGACAGACAACCACGCACACACACACTCCTACGGGCAATTTGGGACCGGCCAGCTGGGATAGGCTCCAGCTCCCTGTGACCCTCTGCAGCGGATAAAGCGGAAGAAAATGGATGGCTGGATGGATGGATCAAAACAAGCCTGAACTGAAACTACTGTGTGACAATAGGTGTCAGTACCTGCTGTGCAATGATGAGCATAGTGACCAGGAACAGGGTGATGTATATGCAGCTCATCACCTGGGGATGTTTCACCAGCCCGATTGATTCTAGGATGGAGGCAGCCTCTAAGCTGGAGAACACAGCAAAACATTCACTTCCATTTAGATATACAGTATCTCATTCACTTTATGCATTCATGAAACTGTAAAGAATTGGATATAAAGTTAGGTTATACGATAGATCAGACACACCTGCTGCAATTCTGGTTTTTAAAAATGTGTGTATAGAGGACTTTTCCATAGGCCACAAAGAGTCCCCTCTTGGTGCTGAGGATGATGGTGTAGTAAGATGTGGAGGCCACGGTGAGGAAGAGCACTTTGAGCTCAAAGCTGACCCGGAGGAACACTCCACATACAATTAGTGATAGAATACAGCAGTACACAGAGTACTGAGGAAGAGAAATGTAACAATAATTATTAAAACAACCCCCATTTATTTATTAGCTGTTATATTGATTTATTGTTTTATTGCACAACATTGAATAAGGTTTTTTAAGGGTTTATCAACGTATTTGGCAATGACTACCAATCCATCCATGAAGCTTCTTCATATTTTATATGAATTAAAAATTTAAATGAGGTTTCTGTCTTGGTCCATGTATGTACCCTCCATAAAAATATTTAATCCAGTCTCATATTAAAAAATACGATTAAATATGAATCAGCATTCATTGGTGTTATTAATAACACGTTTCTCACTCACAGGCAGGTAGAAGAGGTCTTCCTCCAATTGCTCCTCGTGGGAATAATTTGACAGGGGTATGTTGGCCATATCACTGGAACATTCTGTCACACGTATCTGAATGAAGCACTACAGTGGGATAAAAACATCTGACTGACAAGCAACCCCTGTACAGAATGCTTTGAAGTTTGGTATGGTAGCAATGAAGAGTAGCACAGCACAGAAATAGAAAAGTTTACACATCAATATATACTAATGTAGTGCAGTCTCACCAGGTTGAACACTGCCAAGATAGTGATGACCACTGCAGTGATGGTGGCTATAGGGAGACGCACACATGGCCGCTTCACCACCGCGTCAGACACAGCTGGTAGACACTGAAACCTCGATAGCTTCTCTGGGAACAGGCGCTGCAGAGAAGGAAGACGAGAGATAGATTTGTTGAGAAATCAAACAGGTAAGCCAGAGACAGTCATCTACCTCCAGCCACCATTCAACCACTCATCGCTGGCTATTTCCAGTGAAGGTGTCTGTCTGAAAGGAGAAAACAATGCATGTCACAGACTAAATACCAGGTGTCACCTGCTGAGTCAGGAGGTCAGATAAAGAAAGCAACAGTACGGTGAATGCACAGGATATGTTCAACGACATGCTTGAAATTATTACACTGTAAAACAAAGGTTCACATCTCACACTTCCTTTTCATCTTTTTATTTAAACATGCTTGTGTTACATGTTTGAATGTGACAGTTCTTAGGGCTACGAGAGCACTCAGCAAACAGCTCTATATTGTCTTGCATGACTTAAATGAAGTTCTGCATTTAGGATGAATATTTTACAGTTTCTCTTGCATTTCAAAAAGGCAGAAGTTGTTGTGCAACTCCCACATCAGCAGACCCAGAATGTATTTTTAGTTCTATACTTGAGTTTTTGACCTTGGAAACGGTCGCTCCCAAAACACACATGCTGAATATCACACTAGCTCCTGTTTAAGTCTAGTCTGTGTGGTGCTCACTGGATAATACACGCCGAATAATAATGAGGGGGAATCCAAAGAAACGCTTCTTGTTAGTAAAAGTTAAAACTAGGCTTGCCATGTGTAGTGATTTATGACATTTACTACATGAACTCATTTAACAACAGAAATGGACTAATCAAAACAGAGTGACTGACTCATGTTACATTTCATTGGCTCATACACAAGGAAATCACACAATCAGTAACACAACACAGGGTCAGTGTCATGTACCACAGGGTCAGGCCAGCATCATAAAATTATCTTTTATGATCTTCAGGCTTTTACACTGACCTTCAGTGTTGTGCCTCTAAGGCAATTTTAAAAACTAAGTCTGTCAAAAGAACTAAGAACAGAATTGCAATAACATGAACGTCTAAATACTATAAGTCACACTGTAAACACTGACCTGAAAGTGACCTGCAAAGCAGATGGCCAGGGTCAAGAGCAGCACACAGGCCAACACTCCAAATGACATTCCCAACATCTGTCGACTGAGAGATTAAAAACCAAAGTATTTCAAAAATGTACAAAATCAGAGCCTCTTTTTTACAACCAGTAGAAAAAGTATCTTTATGGTTTCTTCTTTTGTTCTGTGTTTCATACAAATGTATCAGTCTACAGGCTGATAATAAATAATAGAAGGAAATATGGTCATACTTACTCATTAGTGACAAACATTTGAACCAAAAAGATGCAGATGAAGATGAAGGCAGCACAGCCAACATAGTGTTTGAACATTGGCAAATCCAGGGATCGGTACTAAAAGGAAACATGAAACACCTGAACCTCTTTGTTCGCCTCAGAGCAATTCAATGCTAATGTGTGACCATGAGGGAGGATAAATGCTTCCAATGAAGCATTTCTGTCCAACTTACCTGTTTTTCCAAATCTTTCTTTGGAAACCACAGAGCTAAACTGCTGCTCTCTTCAGAGTTAGACCACTGCCTGTGAAGCAAGAAGAAAGTTTCACAAATGATGCACCTATGCTGTGACTGTTTTCTGTTTTCTGTCTACCTGGAGGACATGACTACAATCAGTTAATATATGATTATTTTACAAGCAATCAGTACATAGAGAGACTTAAATACAGTTGGATCTGACTATCTCGATATCAATGTGTATTATTATTATTATTATGATTATTGATGTGTGCCAAATGTTTATTTGCTAGATCTAATACCAAACAATGATACCATTGCCATGCTAGCAGCTGTGTGCTACATGAGAGTGTTCAAGTGCTCACAATGGAACTCCTTGACACGAGCCAAACCATTAGCGTGACTAAGCTAAACACAGTATTTAATTATAAGAGACTTGTCATGTTGGCATGCCTTCATTTCGAGCTAAACACAGCGGGCTTTGTCTATGAGAAAGAAGATAGCAGATATTTTTATTTTCGTGTAATTTGGATTAAAGCTCAACTTCAGTCATATTTCTTAAACCTACTGAAATAAAACCACAACTTGTTGATCTATCTGACTTGCTGGAAAAGTTACCTACTTGCTGCTGAGCTCATCTATGGTGGTTGTCATTTCATTGTGAAGTTCCTCATCAAATTTACTCTTCTGGGATTTATTTCTGCACAGGAAAGCACAGAAACAATTAGGAAGAGGCAGGCGGATAGACACTGAAAAAAACAAGTGGACTGGAACAGATGCTGGAAACCAGATGAGGTCATGCAGGTCCAGTTTAGCTGTGCTTGGAGACAACATGGTTAATGCCATACTGAGCATTAGTGAGAAAAAAGAAGTCAAGTTTATGCCTTAGAGAGCGTCACAGAGAGGGAGTATGCTGGACGAAGAATGCCCCGTGTTAGCTGATCTCTGTGGGATTCAGTTATGTCTCTGTAGTGCTTCTGTCTGGAAATCCCCAAATCTATCAGGAAGCATTCACACAGATGCACAAGCCCAGACACACACAATCCCAAGTCAGTGATCAGTGTTAATAAAAGCACTAAAAAAAGACCACAGGATTGGTGGCTTTTGAGGTTGTAATTTCCCTGTTACAAAGAGACACCAGTGAGAAACAGTTAGAAAAGACTAGTATTACACCACTGCTGAGGTTAGTGTTGGGACAGCAAGGCTCTCTACTGAGGCCATAGTTCTCAGTCCGTGGGACGGGCCGTCAAAGATTGGAGAATACTGAATGATTAATGTACTTGGTGTGAATTATGTCTGTTATATTGGTAATTTACAGTGAAAATATAATGTGTCATCTATATTGACGACACTGATAAATGAATCACTGTCGCACGTTCTTGACTCACAAAAAACGAATCACTTCAACAATATCTAATTGTTTTATCTGGGAAAGTGCACAAAGCACACTGGTGGGTGCAAGCTATTCAGCTCTAGTAGTTACGGGATGTGAGAGCTAATTTATACAAATGGCTAAGAGTAAGAATCCATTTGTTTTCATTTTAAGAATCACAAGGCAAAAGGTTGAGAACTACTGCACTGATGGGATGAGGACCTTGCAGGCCACAAGAGGCCAACTCACTTATAGCTGCTGAATGGAGAGGTAGGCAAGGAGAATGGTTCTTCTAGGGGCTCATCAAGGCTGTCAGGGCCCAACAACAACATATACAAATAACATTAATCACAACAGAGCAGTTGGGACATGAAAAACCCTGAGAAAAATAATGAAATGTGAAAATCCAAAATAGAACAGTTGAGTAGTTCCAGCGAGGGTAATTTTTGAGCGACTGCAACCACAAACCTTTTCACAGACATCACACAACAACGCTGCAACAAACACCTTTCTCCACTTTGACGAACTGACTGCAGCATCACAGCACTCCAGTACAGCAGTGTTTCATATTTACATTATGTTAGCATAGGAGACAAAGATACTTTCCCTGTTTCATTACATGCTTACTCCATTTATGCAGAAGTGTTTGTCGATGTTCCTACTGCCATGATGCAAAAACAACAATAACCCTTCAATTGCACCTGTGTATTTTGTACACAAAATGATGAGGTCCAGTAAAGGTGAACAGTCCCAGTCTGTGTAAAATCTGAAGAAAAGCTATTTGGTGGGCTGGAAGTGGAACTCAGCAATTCTTACATATTTTTCCATCTGTTACTTTAAGCACAAAGAATATCATTAAACCTGAAAGGGTTAAACTCTTCTTTATCCAGTCTCAGTTTAATAGTTCCTGTCTCTGCTACATGCCTAAATTCTATTAACATTTTAGAGATAACACAACCCTCCATTCACACGGGCTGCTTTTAGGCACGCACTTATTCTCTTTTAATCACATTACTTCAGCCCACACATTGTGTGGGTGAGTCCTGCCCACTAATCAGCAGCTAGACTTTAAATATTTGTCCTAATGCTTACTGCCTGTGCCAGCAAGGTAAAGAGAACTAACCATTATAAGCCACAACCATAATCAATTTGTCTGTGCATAATTTGAGCCTAATGGAAGTTTTCTATCTAGAGCTCAGCACTCCCACCACTCTGTAGGAAATGACTGCCAACGCAGCACAGCTGTTCTCAGCAGACCCTCTGTGACGAAGTTCTGTTTGCGAACGCTTCATTTGAAGGGGTGAGAGTCCATGAGTCACTCTTCATGTGCATGACTTTCTGCCCATAATGTTTCATTTCCAGTAGTACATTGAAGTAATGGCATTTTTAAAAGCATAATTAAATTGAATCTGATTTTTGCACTATGTAGAGCACTTATCATTGATTGCAGAACTCAGTTTTATTCATATAAATTCAGTTTCAGGGGGAGACAATACACCTTACAGCTCATCAATATGATTACGTGACAACAGAGCACCACTAAGAATTTCAGGTTACGGTCATTTTCTCACTTCTGCACTGTTAGTAGATTTTTACGTATCTGAGCTGGTTTATGTCACACACTTGTACATCATTCATAAAAGCTTACATCCTGCATATTCAATGTAAATCACTTCAGATAGGACTAGGAGCTAGATATTAAATGTTTCAAATGCAAGTCATGCACTGAAAGGAAATAGAAGTAGGACATAAGAGGAAAATCTCATTTTGTCTAAAATGAACCCGGTTACCACCGTAACAAATTCATCTCGATTCATCTCTATTTTTATTATACAATAAACATAGTAAGATATCCTTTGAAAAGTTTTCAATCACTCATTCATTCAGAGCGACCAAACTCTGCATAGAAAAGCTCCAGGTGGAATCAAACCCATGACCTTCTTGCTATGAGGCAACAGTGCTACCCACGATGCTGTCCTTGAAGTGCTTAAATGAAATCTGATAATATAACAGTGACTTCCAATTCCATTAGCAGAAACGAAAGGAAAAGTAGGACACAAGATTTGTCCACTACAAGAATCTTTCCAAGCAAACAGTGTGATACCCAGACTTAATAATATAGAGTAAATAAATAAAAAATACTAAATAAATAACACACTACTAACTAGATTATTACTAGAAAGTGCCAGACCTGCACCTCTGAAGGTGCCAGTGCTTCTAGGGTGAATATGTGTGACTTGAAGTCTGTGAAAGCTGACTATACCTAAGAATAACAATAGTCAATAATGTGGACTTAATATGACAATTCATTGTTTAACTACTGTAGCTGCTCAGAGATGTTCTCACCTGTCAGTGATCTTGGTACCGGGGGCTGATCGTAGAGGGATGTCCTAGAAAAGAGAGAGACAGGAGTCAACCGGCAGGCATTCATGATAATATAAAAACCCACTGACACTTAAGTTATCCAACAGCTCCAGCTGAGAGCTACTTGACTCACTGGCAAGAAAAGTATTTTCAGTAGTGTTCCCCTTTTCAACACCACATACTTCTTCTATAATATCTCTAACCACAGATTATGTATTTAACTATTTCCTGACGGGCAGACTTGCTTTCTATCTGTGCAGAATGCTTTAACGTGGGCTCCAGCTGAAAAGTATTTGCTACCTTGCTAACAAGTGAGAAAGAACAAACATGCTAACCTTGCAGCGTGACTTGCCATTGACAATGCTGTCGGGGGCGAAGCCCTCTCGGTTCTGAAGGTGGGCAAAAGGTTTCACAGCGCCCCAGGATTCCAGATAACGGGTCATACGCACAGACGCTCGCATCTTCAGACCATCATTCACCCGAGGTTTTGGTGCACTCCGACTGTTCAGTGACGGGTCTTTAGACTGCAAACACATAAGCGCACACAAACAATTAATCTTTTATTTATGTCAGAGCATTCAGCTAAAGCTATAACAAAATTAAATCCTCATTAGACACCACAAATACCCTTTAATACCCTTTAAGGCAATACAATCACTCACATTTTTATAAACAAATAATGTAGTATCTTTTCATGTGTTTTTCCAATGTAACTCACAATCCCAATGGGGATATTTAACTGTAGAATATATCTAGGTATGGTGAACTCACCCGTGGATCAACGACTAGGTATGTTTCGATATTGAGCTCTTTTAAGTAGGGATCCCTGTGATGGCCGTTACCCTCTTCCACTTCATAAGCATTGTTCAGATGACTCAGAGTCGCCTCTGTGATGTGGACACGCCTAATAGTGAGAGACAAAGTACAGGAAACTGAAAAACTTGTAGGTTGTTTATTTATCTTATTTGACGGCATTTGCCATTTTAAATGCTTTTCAAATTACAAACAAAGAGTCAAGTGGTATAGCTTTGCATTTTGGGCCAATGTGACTCAAATCCTTGGTCAAAATAGCTATAGAACTATTTTTTACCAAGATAAATGTTACATTTAAATTAATGCATTTAGCCTGTGCTGAGGCTGGTCATAAATATCTGATGGTAAAACATACACTGTCTGGCCAAATAAAAAGTTGCCACCAAAAAAAAAAGTCACACACCTTTGTTGGACTGCCTTTAGCTATGATTACGGAATCCATTCCCTGTGACATTGTTTAAATAAATTACTACTATATCACAAGATTTATTCTCATCCAGTGATGTACTATTTTTTCATCAAGACCTTGCATTGATGATGGTAGAGTCTGACCACTGCACAAAGCCATGTCTAGCACATCAGGTCTAGGTTCAGCAACAGTATGTGTTCAAAGAATGAGGTCAGCAGACTACCTGAATGAACCGAATGTCAAGGTTATTCCATCAATAGATTTTTTTTCCTTCCCCAATGGTACAGTCATATTCCAAGATGACAATGCCAGGATTTATTACGCTGAAATTGTGCAAGACTAGTACGGGGAGCATGAGACATCATTTTGGCACATGGATTGGCCACCACAGAGTCCAGACCTTAACCCCATTGAGAATCTTTAGGATGTGTTGGAAATGGCTTTGCCCAGCCATCAGATCTCACCATCATCAATGGTGGGATCAAGCATCAAGATCTTGATGAAAAAATAATGTATCATTGGGTGGAAATAAATCTTGTGATATTTCAGTAGCTTATCAAATCAATGTCACAGGGAATGCATGTCGTAATCAAAGCTAAAGGCAATCCAACACAATATGAGAGTGTTTGACTTCTTTTTGGTAGTGACTTTTTTTTTGGGCCTGGCAGTGTATAATGACATATGACCCATTCATCTTGTTAGAGATGTTGTGTGTAGTTTTGCATGAAACTCATTTTGAAGTGTAAAAAGGGTTATGAAAGAAATGAGTGAGATAGAACAGTGCTGCCACTTACCCTGGCAGGCCTCCAGACTCCATGTGATTGGCCAGTGTGACATCATGTGACCACACATCAAACTGCCATTTGCGAAGGCCAATTACGCCGCAGAGGACGTTACCTGAGTGCACGCCAACCCTCATATTGATATCCACTCCCGTGGCCTCGCGGACTTGCCTGGAGGAGATCACAGCTACACTAAAGCTCATTCTTGCTAAGGCTAGTTTCTAAATGCAGACCTTCAAGGCACACTAACATGCCTAGGGGTTATTATAGTACAATTTGCTCTCCTTCAAATATGTATCAATGTGAAACAAAACAAAGCTGTAATACTACCAAGTTAAGCGTCCCTTAAAGGGACAGTAAAGCCAAAATGAACCAGGCGTATTTTTTGAAGTACATAATTAAACAAACATTTTGGTGACATTATTATTTTATTATGATCAATGGGGACCTCGAATAAACAAAATATATCATAAGTTACAATACGCTGCCTCACAGTGGAAGTGATACAATAGTAGACATTGGGGTGAATACATATCAGCGCCATTATATACAGTGCACCCTCGCGCATTCGCACATCAACGCTCGCAACGTCACCTCACTGCGCATCTTTGGTTGGCAGTCACGTGATACCGTGCGTGCATTCTATTGGCTGACGACATCAAGAAGTACGCTATGTTCCGTGAAACTCGGACTTATGTGAGACACAAAAGTGCTTTAAACAGTCAGTAAGAGTGTGGGAGAAGGTAATACAGATAGAAGGTGGTTTAATATTAGTATGGGGAGGGTTCATTAACGTTTAAATTACCGTAAATAATAAGATAGTTTGTCGCTTTATCGCGGAATTCTTTAATTCCGCGATACACACTTATTTATCAAGATATCATCACAAATGAAGATGTGTCGCTTCATCCATCGTATTCTGCAGTAATGGCTGCCCTGACTGGGTGTTGTTGATGACGCATGACCCCACGTGACGGTGCTGCTACAGCACAGATTTTAAAGTTTCCTGACACCAGGGATGATGCCAGACATCTGGAATTTTTTTTACTTTTATTTTTTCATAATGATAAACAAAATAAATACTACTTTAAAATGAGTTTGCTGTCCCTATAAATTCTAAATGTATAGTAACGACTGCTGTTTCTGGCGACCAATCCAAGTTTAGAATCAAACCTCATCAGATTTTACAAGTAGTGTATTGATTTCTTTAAAATGGCATGAATTTCTCACTCCTGCCTCTTGTAAGAATCAGTGAACAAAAAGGTTAGCTTGTACCAGCCTAAACTAGATGCATGAGAATAGAATTACATTACAGATAAAAACACTATCCAATGAGAGATTCCACATACAGCCTTTAACATCTTAAACATCTTAAAGAGCTCATTGTTGCTCATTATAGCTGAACAAGAGACACTACACAGAATGTTTCAACCAAGCTTGAAAAGAAACGTTGGCAAACTCACTTGATGGCTTCGCACATGTCCAAGCCCATTTTGACACAGTTTTTAGCATGTTTAGGCAGTGAAACTGGGAGCCCTGACACACAATAGTAGCAATCTCCAAGGATCTTGATTCTCATACATTCATTTTCCTAATTGAAATCGAAAAGAAGAGATTAGAAACAAAAACATGTCACTTTCTTTGTATTAGATGTGGGTCAGCAGATAGACAGGAAATAATTGCATATATGCCATCATACATGGGAGCTGCTTAATACAGCTGCAGCTTTGTTATACTGAGGTTTACCTCCAGTGGACATAGCTTGATAAGAAGATGACGTTTGCACTACTGCCCAGCCCAGACTTTCCCAGCCAGTTTTGCAGTTTAGCTGTAATCCTTTTGTCACAATCTCCATAATCTAATCTTTATATTATCACTACTGCACTCTCATGCACTTTGAGGTTATTGTTGTTTCCAATAATGGAATAAAGAAATTTTGAATGGTTACTCACCTTGGCAATTTGATCAAACTTTCCAAACAATTCATTGAGCATAATGACCAGCTCTTTGGGCGAACAGTCACTGGCCAACTGGGTGAAACCAACAATGTCAGCATAGAGAATACTGAAAGAAAGAATAGGTAAGGTAACATCTGTAATGCCTTGGGACTTAAACTGCATGCAAACAAAAATAACAATTGAGATATCACCATATGTGAGGAATAATACATGGTGTGTAACTGACCACTATAGATGGCATTTGAGTATATACTGAAGGCAATAAAGCTCACATAATTTCTGAACTTCCAGTTCCAACCCATCATGACCCTTTATGATAATCCACGCTCCTGAATTTAGTCAAAGGACTTCAGTAAAAGAACTCCTGACCCATGTCGTGCCCATTACTACTGGACCCAGTCAGCGGGTGATTAAAGCTGTGTCATAG
Organism: Antennarius maculatus; assembly: GCA_013358685.1. Classification (NCBI taxonomy): domain Eukaryota; kingdom Metazoa; phylum Chordata; class Actinopteri; order Lophiiformes; family Antennariidae; genus Antennarius; species Antennarius maculatus. Next base: position 5,450,575 of record CM023606.1, read on the forward strand.
CTTTGACATACAGTACACCGATCTGACTTCATAAAGTCCCTGACAATACACAGAAAAACAGCTGGGCATTTGGCCAAAGTCCAACACACACAGAATATCTGACCTGCTGTACTGACTTAGCATGGCTTTGCACTGTGAAGACAGGAATTCTAGCCATTGTAATGTGAGCCTTCACCATTCTAATCAAAGCATAGTGCTGGACCAGTACTAAAATTATCAAACTGGTTTGATATGAAGTCCAACACAAGACCGGCATATCAAATTTTACCAACAGGTGTCAAACACAGGAGCAATCACCCCTACTGAACTGATGAAAAGGAGCATAGATTCATTACAATCCATCAAGGCAACAGCAACACTTTTTGTTTTTGTCTGTGTCTGTTCTCAGTCACCAAAGTCGAGGTAAATCAAGGAGAGCAAAAAAGAATCAACTGGATGTGCTTCAGGTTGGTTGAAGACATCTCACCTCACCCAAGAGGCTTCTTCAGTTCTGAACTGAAAACTTTGTTTTTACGTCTCAATACAAACCCCTCCAGAGCAGGTCAAGTGTAGAGCCTTTTACCTTTTTTAAACTGTGGAATTCTACAAGGGTTAACAGCAAAGTTATCATGTAAGTACAGAAAATCATCTTTGAGTATCTATATAACTGTAGCCTGTGTGAGTGGACCAGCAGAAGGACACACAATTTGACTCTCTTTCACTAGCTGAAAATAGCCAGGTGTGTCATTACAGATAACATAGATAATGACTGCTCTGACAAGGATAATTATAAGGATAGGTCTAGCCTATCATTCAACACCTTCATACTATGGTCAAACACGAACATGATTCCTTCACAATGTCACAAAGACAAAAAAACTGCAATCATTCTGAAATACAAGTTATCAGAGTGGATATTAATAGTCAAACACAAACAGCTGAAGTCGTATGTCACAGAACAGACGCCGACTCCACACACGAACGGAAGTTTGCTGACAGGGTTAACATGGAGACTAACTGAAGTGTTAGCTTTGAGGATGTGAGTTTGAAGGAAGATTTTTATCTTTCATTATAATTCAAGTTTAATTTCAGGATTTGTCATTTGGTGTTTTCACTCTCCTTGTCAGTTTTCGTCCCCAAGAAAGACAAAGGGGAGCAGGCAACAGTGAACAAGTAAGCTACGGAATGAGTGGGGAAAATAGTATTTTCAACATTCAAGAATGCAAATGCAGTCTTGGACTTTTGTTATCTCCATAAGGAAGCTTCAGAATCATATAAAAATGTAAAAACAAGAAATAAAAATAAGGCCACCTTAAAAAAAAATTTCCTTTTTGAGGTATGGCAAAAACCGAATCTTGCCTGCATTCATTCAAAAATTGAGCTTCTGAGCCATCTGGCAACGTTCAATTCAAGCTGATCCAATATCTGTCAGCGCTTGCTAAATTGACGAAAGCCTCATAAAACAAAGGGCTGTAACTAGGTCAGTGGTCAGAGAGCAAACAGACACACTAATCTCCATCGCTAGGAAGTGGTCAGGGAAACGTTTTCTCAAATACTCAAATGATGTGCAGAGAATAAGCATCAAGCATAAACTTTGCCTGAAAATAAGAGACAATTCATAACAAAGAGAAAATATCAGTCTCTTTAAAAAGACATTTTTAGATTAGAAATATGGAAGTAAAGCAAGCTTGAAGATCTTACAAAACAATCACATTTTAACCATCTTTACAAATCTTTCTTGTTTAAGAAATAATCTTAGAAAAATTGCAAAATAGTCATGCTGAAACTTTAATCCCCTTTGAAGACATAATTTTTAAAAATCCATCAATCTTCGTGTCTAGTCTGAGAATCTGTCTCAAGGCCAGTCCACAGAGACAGTATAATTCCAATGATCCTTTAGAAAAAATGACTGCAAAGAGGGACATGATTACCAAGTAAATGCTGTATTCCTTCAAGTGCAGTTTTGCTTGATAAGATTAAAAAAATAATTCCTTTCCATGTACAGTATTTTATGAGGTTTGTAGTTGTACCTGACATTTTCGTGCCTCTTGACATAAAGACTATGGAAGTTGTTATCTCTGACAAGTCGCTGCTGCATTTCTATATCTTTACAGTCTTGCAAGCGTTCCATGATTGCCAGCTTCATCTTCATGGAGATGTAGACTGGCAGGACAGACTGCAGCAGGTTCTCCTGTAAATTCAAACACACAAACAAACACATGCAGCACACAAAATTAGTTATGTAACTGCTACTCAGATGAGCCACATAATTTCATGATTTTGCTACATTTCACAATGAAAAACTCATTGAAATACATTGCATAAAGTAAACACAACAGAGGAATATATATATGTATATAATATCAAGAAGAAGAAGTATACTTTATTTATCCCTGCAGGGAAATTACACAGTCACTCAGGTGTACATGTACATCAATATCTTCACATTAGAAGTTTGAAGACACATTGTCAGTCAACAGTCCATAAAATTTGTTTACGGATCATGAAGGTTGAAATCACAAAGTCTGCCTTCTGTCTTAATTTGATCTGTGGGTCTTTTTAAAATCTCATTTTTTGACGGTCTCTTCTTTAATATTTCTGTTGTAGTGAAACCACATTTATGGCACCGTTTACCAATGTGAACCATTTTAGTGGTTCAGGTCTGGCACCATACTGTCAAACTTTTAACTCGTATTGTAAGGAGTGGTTTATAAAGCAATCAACAATTAAAAATTTTAAAAGTAATTTAAACAAATATATGCAAACACCAAACCATTATACTGTATACCATGCAACACCATGTTGACATCTTAACCAATTAATAACAGTAAACTGGACAGAGAAGAGGAATGTGCCAGACTCAGATGAATGTCCATAGTTCAATGGCTGGATTAAAATACAAAATGCAATGTCTAGATTACAGTAATCTCATCATGTAACCAGAGGGGCATCAGGTCTGATCACAAGATGGCACTATAAGAATCCAGGTTTATTAAATTATCAAGAAATTTAATAAACCCTAGGGTTAGGGTTAGGTTAGGTTAGGGTTAGGTTAAATTAAACCCAAATATACCTTTTTAAAATAAACATAAACTGTGAAATTAATGTGTTTAGAGCCCTAACAAACCGGATGTGAAAGTTCACTGCATTCAGTTCAGTGGTTTTTTCAGGAAACGTGAAAACACCGAAACCCCTCATGTACAGATGAAGATTAACCCTATGTGTGTCCTGAGGTGCAGTTACTCAAAGGTTGATTTGGCTTAAATAAATTTGCACCTCCTCAGCTTAAACAATTTATCACTAAATTTAATTGTGTAGATAGCCGTCACATTTAACGTGGTATTCATGTGTCACAGGTGTTTTTGTCAGTATTTTGTCTTTTCTTTCTGTCACTTTTTACGATATTTGCACAAAACTCAACAGGAAGAGGGAATGCAAATGAAAAGTTACGTTCAATTTCAGGGGGATATACTTCCAAGCATTATCCAAGTCACTTAATGACATTCCTGTTTTTGTTTGGGAGTAGTTCCATTTGGCTTTATACTGCATATGTAAACCCTATTGGCACACAGACTGTCCATTGTTAGTCTGAGTCAGTTCCGTCTACACATCAAATTTCAATGTATTTTTACTGACACCACTGGATGTTTTTGCTTTATATTATTAGAATGACTAGTGTGGCGCTTTGCCAAAGCCAACTGTTCTGTTATGTCATGCTTTTTATTTCCCAGGTATTTCTAGACACTCTCCATGCTGTGCAGACTATCCAAGGCCTAGAAATGAATTAAAGTATTTAAATTGGTGGATCACTGCAAAAAGTCAAATAAGTTTTGACTCAAAAAAGTACAGCTTTTCACATCATATATTTTAGAAAAACTCAATACACGAAAAGTCAGACAGATAACACAAAATGTTGAATATGTCAAAAGGGCTAAATAGGAAATTTTCTCTATGCACCTGTGTGAGTGCCCAGAATGTGTGTGTGTGTGTGTGTGTGTGTGTGTGTGTGTGTGTGTGTGTGTGTGTGTGTGTGTGTGTGTGTGTGTGTGTGTGTGTGTGTGTGTGTGTGTGTGTGCATGCTCTTGTGAGTGAGTGAGTGAGTGAGTGAGTGAGTGAGTGAGTGAGTGAGTGAGTGAGTGAGTGAGTGAGTGAGATCTTGCCCCCTCTGCTGTAACATGAACCCTCCCATTCAAATGATGCTTTTTGGTTTGCCAAGTGTCTGAAACATGAAAAGTCAGCTTATATAAAGTATCCTTTGTATAGATGGGGGAAGGGGGGGCAGCTGCAGGATGCATGAATTCATGCAATGTTTCTTTAAAGGTTAAATGTACAATATTTGTAGTCTCGTATTTTTAAATCAAAATTAACTTTGTAATGAAAATTAAGTTAAAAGACCTACAATAATTTCTTGAATGCATGCAGTGACGTTAAAACATCTGGTGTATAATGACAAGATGGTGTTCAAGTGGAATTTATTCATTTTAGTTTCAAAATGGAAAGTGAAATCTTTTCACAACTTTCACATCCTGCTTAGAAACATTGGTACACAGCGACATTGAGTTGAATGTGGGACAAAGTCAGTTCGTCTGTGGTTTGTGCTTTGGAACACCCCCACCATGCTATTATGGTCTGTTCTCAGGACAGGCTCCTTTCTTCAGCCCCAACTCAAATACAACAGGAGGTTTACATGTTAACGATTACACCATTCCTTTCTGCCCTGCTAGGCAACACAACAGCTTCCATGTCAGCATGTTTTATGTCCCGCACTAAAAAACAGTTATAACAAATAACAAAAGAGGAAAACTGGCTGTAAAAGTGCCTCTGATGTAACAGCCCATCGGTACAGACACATTTCATTTAAAAAGCATCAAGGTAAAATCTAATTTGAGAAAGATTTGTTTTTAAGAATGAAAGCATCCATGGGAGTCAATACAAGGGCAGCCAAAGGCAAAGCTTGAACATGAAAGTATGGCAATAACTATCACTGATATGCTATTTCATCATTTGTCTGTCATGCCTATTTCCATTCAGCGTAATTAGTTTCATTATATACCATCTTATTTCTCAATTAATAATGCATCATTATAGTAAATGCACCCACCTAGCACCCTCGCAATATTATTGCTCATCATGTCTACACCTTTCTAAATATATCTAATGTTTACAGTAATAGGTGGGAATTTACAATAAAGTCAAACACAGTCCAACATGAATATTTTTATCTAACAAAACTTACACCACTGTAGTAACTTAGAGCAGCAAAGGGGACGGTAGCTTGAGTATGTTAGAGTATGCTTTTTTGTTTGATTGCTTGTTAAGTCAAAAAGCTAATCAGTCAATCACATGCTGCAACTCAATGCATTTAGGTAGATGTGATCACAATAACTGGCTTAAGTTAAAAAAAAGAGCATTAGATTGTGGAAAAAAGGGGATTTAAGTGACTTTGAAAGTGTCATGGTTGTTTGTGCCAGACAGAATTGTCTTGAGTATTTCAGAAACCGCTGATCTACTGGGATTTTCATGCACAACTGTCTCTGAGGTTTACAGAGAATGGTTCAGATTAATTAATTAACAATTAAATAAATTCAACCCACCTGCCAAATCCCACTTTAACCTTTGCCACAGGTCCAAGAAAGACTAGCCAATCAACACTGAATGATAGCTAGAAAGAAGTGCTTTAGTGACAGAGCAGCCCAAATTCGAGCCTACTGTATTAAACTGTGGGGGAATGGAAGTGCCTGCTGTTAAAGCAGTCCTAACACAATAATTACTTCAGAGTAAAATAATGCAAACATCTGTGTTGTCTTTATTTTGGTGCACATGTTGCAAAATTTTACCTGCTATAGGGGTGGACAACATTTAGAGATTTATTAACCACATGGACACTTGACATTTACTCCATATAAACTTGGGACACTGTTTGAAAGGCTTTGCTAACATACTGCAGGCTTTCATACTGAAATGTTTTAATTAGTGTAACTATTCTTTCACAGGTTTTTAATGGCCAGCACCCGTACACTAACCTGTTGTCGCTTTTCTATCTCAAGCTTCATCCGCATACTCAGACACCTCAATGTGTCTTGAAAAGTCTGTCTCAGCGTTTTCTCCATTAAGACCTTATGAAAGGCTCCTACCACACTGCCACATAAAAACACCACTGCATTGGACAGCAGCTAGAGGAACAGACAAGAAAACAGATGTCAGAGTAAGACCCATATCAAAATTCTTCTAATACAACACAGCAATTTCTATACAATTCACTACAAACCATGCTATATTTTACAATATCTGCATTGATTTTCTTGTTTGTTCAAATAAGCAAGTCATCTCCCACAGTTTCACCGTTATGTTCAATGCAAAGTTATAGCATCTATGTAATGCATACATCGTCCAAATTGCGTTAATTTTCAGACTTGATGTAATAGAATAGAGAAAATAGCATGCAAATTTCAATTTAAACAACATTTATGATCTGACCATTTTTACCTGGTTGGCAAGGTAAGGCGTGGTAGCTTCACTGTAAATAGTGAGACGTAGCGTGAGGACAATGATGTGGGACAAGGAGGAGATAACACTCAACACCACAGCGTACCACAGCTGGAAAGGCAGCATGGTGTACACAGTGAAGATGATGAAGAGGAAAAATGGAACCTGGAAACAGGAAGGTTCATTCGTATCAGCCTGTTGTTTCACAAATAAAGACAAAGACAAAGAAATGCTGCTTTCATCATTGACAAATATTAAAATTGTGGTTGCACATAAGGAGTCTAAAATTGATTTTTTTACTTAGCAGCTTAAGATAATGAACATTAGAATAACATCAAGCATGTCTTCAACAGCTAAAATACAGTACTGTATGTATTTTTTCAAAAATTTGTCAAAGACAATTTTAAACAACCTTAGTGGCAGTTCAAGCATGTATTTCATTATATGTCCATGAATGAATGTTGAAAGCCCTGGTAGGACATAAGTGCTTTGTTGTGTAAAGCAGCTGAGGTTCACCTTTGAGGTGTATGTTACACATACAAAGGAAGATCTAGTCAATCAACCAATAGAATTATAGATGAACAAGAAACATTTAAGAATTAATTCATTCATAATCAAAAATATAGGAATATTTCTAGAGCTATGACACATTGATTTTGTGTGACTACCATGCCAGCAAGTTTGTTTAAGCTGTGTTGACTGCATTGTAAATCACCTGCAATATACTGTATATATACAGTACACACATATACAGTACACACACACACACACACACACACACACACACACACACACACACACACACACACACACACACACACACACACACACACACACACACACACACACACACACACTGTATAACCCTGCCTGGGGTTGAGGTTACCTGGTCCCAAGGCACAACGATGGGGCCACTGAAGATGAAGGTGTAGCCCATGGTGAGGTGTGTAGCCCATATGATAAGACCCAGTAGACGTCTCCATCTCTGTGACAGCATCTCTGTGCACACCAGCACAAACACAGCCAGAAACACACACAGGCTGCCACTCACCACGCTCACAAATGCACAGTGCTTCAAAGCACTCTGCTCATGCAGCAAGGGAGAAAAGAAATAAGAAATGTTTCTTTACACCCATTTTGTATCTATGAGGGTTGATGATGGTTCTTTACAAATCATTCATCCTCATACAGACTTCCTCTATCTGACACATCATACTGCTTGCTAATTTGTATACATACATTTCCATTGTATGCAGATAATGTATTTCACAAAGTCACGTTAAAATAAAAGCTTAATAGCGTTGTCTTTTTGTTGTGTCATTTAGCTTCTAAATCCTAATATCTGCATCCTTTAACTTTATTTCTTCAGTCACATGAAAACACGTTGAATGGCTTGTACATTTTTTGAAAGCTGTATTATAATAACATCCCGCAAAGGGAATGTATTGTAATTATCAGTGTTTGTGTGTTCGTCCATTCTTCTGTCCGTCCACCAAATATCTTCACAACTGTTTCAGATAGAAACATGAAAGAAAAAGCCCATTACTCGGGCGGCAAAGGGGATGAAAATGAGATGATGACCTTGAGAATATTAGGTCAAGGACAAAGTTCAACTTTTTTACACTGAGGAACTGGATAAGATAGAAAGACGAGGGAGAAGGCCAGTGTGAGTAAGACCATAGATCAAAGCTAGTGCTTTGATCTATGAAAGTAGGTCAGGGTAAAATTTTGAGTTCAGGGGTGTCGTGGGATGTTGCAGTCTGTGACCGTCTTGGTTCTAGTTTAAAGTTTTGTTTGATTTGTTTAGACGACAGTTAACTTCTTATAAAGTTGTCTTACAAACGACTTTCAGTCAGAGAAACAGAAATTTGTGAGGTTGCAAGGAGAAAATTATGCAGTTGCGACCCTATATCCATATCTGTGTCAGGTTCTGTTTGCTCTAAGCCATCCCCTTTAAATAAGTAACTGTAGAGTCACAAGGATGAATGAAGAAGAAGTACGCAGAATTTTGTGCGTAAACGTTTGAGAGAAAGCTTGCTATGCATATTTGTACAAAAAATAGAAATCTGAAAAGAAAACATGAGTGAAAACAAAGGGTTAAGTGAGCACTCATGAAAGAGAGATGCACAAAGTCAGTGTTAATAGATTACTGCTCATGGGAAGGCCATCTCCAGCATTGTACGTTGAGCTTTCTAGTTACCATGGTAACGTTGGTAAAGGCCAGATCTCAACTACAGCAGATTCTACTCTGTGCATAGCTTGGAGTCTTGACAAAACCTTATTGTGGGCAAAACACATCTGAGATGCCCCAAGCATGGCACACAATGGTGGAAAAAAAAGACAAAACCAAATGCATGTTTCTATAGTATTTGCTTGTTTTTCCTTTGCTACTGACATCTACGGAATTACTTTTATGTTACAATCACTGAATTGATGTCTTAAAATTGTTAAGCTGTATTTCTATAGATTTAAACATTAATATTAACCATAAATTGCATACTGAATATGCATTATTATTTTGCATTAAGTATATACCTGTAACTCAAGAACACGTTACATCATGTTGAAATAGGAGCTAAGGTAAAGATCTTCCCAACAAGCAGATCGTCAAGTAAGAATTACAGCCAACAAAGCTGCAATAGCTGAAAAATGAAAACAAGAACCCAATATAGAGAAACATACATGAGACCCATTGTTTTTAAGTCCAGTAGGAAGAACCCAAGAACAGGCCGCTTGATAACTTTTGATAATGTTAACACCTACATCAGCTATAGAATAGTGCCATGAGCAGCATCTGGAACATCCACTCAGCTCAGTTTTCCTCTCAGCGTTGCTCTTCAGCCTGTGACGACTGCAGGGTTATATAAGTTGACAGTGGCTTTCTGACACCGTCTCCCCCTGACAGGCACTCCACCCTCCCTTGCATTTAACAACACTATTATACAAGCGCCATCCTAACATTCTTTGTTTTTCCTCTGTACCCCTGGCAACAGTGTGTGGGACAACAGCTAGGAAGAAAGAGGAATACAGGCAGTGAGTGATGGCATGTGAATTTTGAGATTTCAATGGCGCAATTTAATCAATCATTGTGTGTGAGTATGGACCCAAATTTACACGAGGGAAGGGACCATTTCAGAGGTCTTTATAAGAGAATGATATGAAATGGAGGGTGTCAGACAGTCAGCATTAAGACATTATAGGAGAAGTTAAGATGGTTTTTTCCAACAGGGAAAAATAATATAATCTCTTGTGACAGATGCTGTCAATTCACCACATGACCTGACAGTGTAGCTGACAGCTATCTTACCAGTTATCTTGCCAAAACCAACTACATGCTGCCTATCAGTCAAAGCCAATGAATACCTGCCTTTTGCTGTCACAATCAGAGCTACAATTATTCTCTCTACAGTTACAGCAGCATTGTCTAAACCGTCATTTTCCATCTTAGTCTTTTCAGCAGTCGGTTTCTACTTTTCAGTTTTCTAACAAAACTTAAAAAGATGGTTTCGGCTAGCTCAATGGGTTGTGAATTTACCAGGCAGACTTTGCCTCAGTGTACTTGTGATTGAGCCCCCGTGTCATCAGTCATTTCCTCTGTTGAAGTATTTTTAAGCAAAACCAAAGCAGCATCAGCTCTGAAGCTATTATACTGTACTGAAAAAGAATTCCTGGGCAGAGCTGTATCATCAGCATTACTAATATACCTCATGGTGTTTGACAGATATCTTGTCCTTTTTTCTTATCTATGGAAAGCTAATGAACTATACATTCTCTGTTATGCCTCTGTTGTGAGTTATCTAGTTTTTCTTTAGTGGTTGCCAAAGAAAATAACAGTCCCAACCTCATGTTAGTCTGGGATTCAAACTGACATCCAGCCACATCCTGAATTATTTTATCATTAGATAACTCCTAAGGTATCATCAGTTCCCTTAAACATACAGTTGCCCTAATACTTAGCTTTTGGTCATTTGGTCAAGACAGGTGTTTTACTAAACTGCATCCTTATCATACACAGGGCTGCCCAGCCTAAAAGAAACACCTGTAGTGTAGGACAACATCTTCATTGTGACCACAATGCTAACACACATGGTAAACTAAGTAACTTAACAGTGGGTTCTGCTCCAGAAACGAGAAAGTCACATTCCAAATACTAAATTCATTGCCGGTTTGTTCTTACCATATGACCAGAGAACACATTCATTTCTCTCCTGTTACAGACCAGGAGAGAAATGAATGCAACAGCTACATACAGCACTGCACATATACAGTATGTATGGCGAGGTCACAAATATTCAGCCCACCAGCTGTTCAAAACATTGATGTTATACAACTGTTATAATAAAGTGGTTACATAAAATAGGCCAGACTTTTCAACAGGAATAATCCCATTTGCCAAGTTTTAAAGGTGCAATTACAAAAGCTAAATGTCACTGCATAATTCATGCACAGGAGTTCACGAGAACTATCAATGACTATTCTCTCCTGTGCCTCGGTGGTTGTGAATAAATGACATGCATACATGGTCTAAAGCAAAAGGTTTGAGTTACAGTTAAGGATTTTTTTCTATTCCACAAAAAATATAGAGGTACATTTTTCCATTTTCAAAACCAAAACAGTGCATCAGGGGCAAATAAATACATTTTTCACACTGCATGAATTAAGGTATTCCATTGCTCGATAATAATCCGGTAAAAAACTAACAAATAAACAACATTTCAATTCATTTTAAGAAGGTCCTATGAAAGTGAAGACTCACCAGTTGAAGGGCGAAGAAGATGATGAGGAGGATACCACAGGCGAGCATGGAGAGGCCCAGCAGGAGCACCAGCGGCTGATACTGGCTGATGCAGGAGAATTTGCGGTATAATGCTTCATTTTTCAACTCCTGGTCATTCAGCAGGTATTTCCCCTTTGCTGGCATGGCTCACTTTTCTTACAAAGGTATATCAGACATATCAAAGAGCCCCAGAGAGCAGCAGTGTTTGTCTCTGCAACTTTTTAAAGTGCGAAGGCCAAACGTTTTTTTGAGAAGTCCACACTTGTAGATCTGTTTGGTTCCCTCACTAGCTCATGATGCTCAAGTTAAATTTATGTTTTCCCTTCAGTGCAGCATCTTCAATGCTGTTGTTGCTTCCCTCACAGCATCATTGTAGTTCTCCCCACAAATCGTCCTCTGTGTCTTTGATTCCCTGCCCTCCACTAGTTCTTTTGAGTCTTCTATCCTCTGTCTGGTGCTGGCAGGCAGAGCCGCTTCATCCTTTGCCAGCTACTGTGTTGCTCCCTTTAGTGGGCTTGATTAATAAGCCCAGGACACAGAGGAGGGGAGGGACGGGGAGTTTAAGAAAAGGGTGGAGAGAGACAGGGAGAACGAACAGGAGGAGAGCGGGAACTGTTGAAGGCACCAACAAAGGTCATCAGCGATCCCCCCAGGTTTTGGAATGTAACACAGCAGTGATGTCGGACACTCGACTCCTTAGTGGAACATGCAGAAACAAAAACACAAATACTTAATAAAGGTTTGATGACATCACAAATCATAACATTTTTCTTTAGCATATTTAAGACAAAGTTTGGCTTTAAAGGTCTGAAAAACAACATGGCAACAACTTCTGAAAGGGGATGTAACTGGGGGCTTCATTCACCTGGAAACAGTGTGAGAGTAAATGTCCAGATCCCTGAATTAAGCTGTGTCCGGACATCAAAATTTCAACAATCAATTTTGCTGTAGACCGTCATTCATGTGGCTCATGTTAATCCATGAAGAGAATCTGAACCTACTACGTGTGATAACATAAGAGAGACTCCGAGGCGAAGCGCAAAGGAAACAGTGTGAACTTCGCACCACTGTCAATAGAAACCTAATTTCCTTCTGGTTCTAATAACACTGTGTGCAAGCGGCGTGCGTGTGTGTGTGTTTGTGTGTCACTGCTTCATGTTTCTCCCTCACATAGCAACAGCGACAGATGCTACATGCCATAAAATAAGAAAAACGACAAAACAAACACACCTCTTGCTTTGTGTGTAGCTGAAGAATCAGCTTCATATCTTTCATATTGCAGCGCTAAAAACGCATTGCCAAGGTAAGACATGCCACTACTAATCCACCAGCAGTTTAAAACAGCTTTTATCATTTCATCACTGCTGCTGGACAGAACAACATCAGCAGCACCAGTAGCCTGAGGGCAGTAGGAGCGAGAGCAGGAGATAAAACAAAACACTAGGATGACTGGGGGTGGAGGGGTGGTGGGGGGTGGGTTTGGTTGTGTCCAATAAAAAACAAATGACCTGTAAGAAGAAATCCAAATCTTGAACCCAAATACAACTGTCAAATTCTGGAGAAAATAAAAAATAATTAAATTGAGAGCACGTAGGAACTCTTTATTTAACTCTTTATTTCCCCAAGAGGGACTAATAAAGGACTGATTTTTATTATTTACCCAAGACATCAAGGAGAAACCACAATAGAGGCTGCGACAATAGGTGTCTGAGAGTGAGCTAGGAAGTTGTCATCATTCCAACAGTAAACATTCATGGAAACACTTAACCATGGACAACAGGATGTTGCTTCCCCTAGATCATCACACAAGTGCAAACAGCGGAGCTAGGGACAGCGACACTAACACTGGCCTGGGAACGCTTTGGGATCCCCCAGTCAGAGCTGGTGGATGTGGCCGGGGAAAGGGAAGTTTGGGGCTCCCTGTTGAAGCTGCTGCCCCCGCGACCCGATTCCGGATAAGCGGTGGAAGATGGATGGATGGATATATACTGTGCCGAAAGGAAAAGAAGAAGAAGATATAGATATACATACATACAAACACACACACACACCTCTCACTGACAGGATGTGGCTAATGGTAGCATGGGTTAATGTTTACAGTGGATGTATCGCTATTCCTTGCTGAGATGCTATCACTCTACCATACAAGGAACAGATGGGGCTGGGCTATGCAAACCACTCCTGTAGTTATGTCACGACATTTGTTTTCCTCAGTCTAGGGCTGCATTCAGACTGGCAGCCAAAATTTGATTTTACTGCAGAATGGCCCATTCTGCACAGAGCAAGATTGCATTTGGTTTTTTTGATAACATGGGACCTTTAAGCAACTACATGCTGATGATGCACATGAGCTGCAACCTCCTTTAGCATGAGTTGAAAAATGAGCTCATCTAATAATCCCTTCACATGGTCAAATGTAATTTACTGACAGACTACACAATCAGCTTCATGCCTGTTCATATGACACAGGTTAATCTCTGGTTGTCATTTGAGCAAAGATTCCATTCTACATGGTCCACTTCATTTAGTCAGGTAAATGTTAATGTTATTGAATCACTTTTCAGTCCATAGTAACGATTCTTAGCCAACAAGCAGGAAATGTCCAACCTGTTTATACATCTAGTTCTTATATCTGGGCAATAACAGAGACCATGACCTTCTTAAATTCAACATGCAGTTAGTCATCAGTTTTGTCTATATATATACAGTAGTTTAGTTGTTTATGGCTCTGGGCAATTTAGCAATTTAAGAGACGATCATTTAATGATTTAACTGAGCATCTGATGATGTACCTGCAGTAAATTACATTAAGAAGTTTAAAATGAATTCCCAGCAAGTCTAGTATTTTATGCTACAAATTTCAATACTTAACATGGTAAACATACCCAGTGTTATTTTCCATACCCTTACTTGACCCTGGCAATTTTATTCAAGTCAACACTGTGTGTTTGTGGGCGGTGTGCTATATAATCTTGCAGGAGCCTGTTCATGCACAGAGCTTTTCCATAAAGACATGACTGATGTATGCATAGAAATGCACAAAATAAATTAGATTAGGCCTTCTGTCCTTCCCCATCTTCCCTTCCTCCTCCCAGTACCATCTACTGGTATTGAATTAGCCACATTCACCAGAATGAGTTGCTGAAACCTAACATTATTAACAGGATGACTTAGGATGGCTCAGCATTGACTTAAGCTTCAAATGCCATTGCTTATACTATAAATTCAGGAAGTACAAGCAAGAGCACCACATGCTCAGACACCGATACCCAAATGTTTCACATTCACTTCTGCAAACAAGAGCCAAGTCGTACCAGCACAAGTGAACCCATCAGTTTTCTGCTTGACACAAACAGCCGTGCAAAGAGGGGTTTATTGATTTAAACATACATAGAATTTAGATCTACATATCAACCAAGGGGCAAATCCAATATTGAAAGAGCATTCATTGAATTAGGCTATGCCATTTCCCTCTTATCTGCCATTTGGGTTTGAAAAGCACCTGCACAAAGGAAAAATGTTGTTTATCTGTTACCCAAGTCATCCTTAGCGTACAGTAATGTCAGCGTGGTCTGCACAGGAGATGAGGCCTCAGAAGAGGCTTGTGTTATTCAATTAAGCCAGTTATAGGGGTGTGTGAGCTACAGAATCAATAATACAACAATCTATTTAATTGCACTTGGGATCTTCTAACTTTAATGTGAGGAAATTTGTCTACCTCATCTCATTTTCTTTGAACTGTGAGTTGTTGAAGGACATAGAAAATGCAGTGTTGAATTTGGTGAACTTTAAATTTAAAAATTAAATTCAAAATGAACATGCAACCAGCACTTCGTGCCAAAGCAGGGTCTAGGATAGTGGTGGACAAACTTTTTGACAGGTGGGCCAGCTGAGGAGCAGATGGAAGGAGAGTTTATTTGTTCTAATGCAAATGACATGTAAAAACCATTACTGTATATAAAGGTTTTTGGCCTTTAACAGGCAGCAGAGCAAGGCTTATTGTAAAAATTGTTTTAAAACTACATTTCGTAAAATTAAATACAGGTAGTCTTCAACCTACAGATAAAATTGGTTCCAAATGGCTGTTCGTAAGCCGAATTGTTCATAAATCATTATTGATTAAATTTTAATCCGGCAATTGCAGGCGGCATGTTGGTGCAGTGGGTAGTGCTGCTGCTGTCAGGGATGGAGTCCATTCTGGGTCGATCACTGGACCTTGCATTTATGGTTAAAAGACCTCTTGAATTTATTTTTCCAAGCAAAAAAAAAAATTCTTACTTGGAATTCTTACTTGATGTCATGGATTTCTGAAAATTCAGCTAGTATGTATTCTTGTTTAAGCCTAAAATTGCAGCTGTCACATTATA
Organism: Antennarius maculatus; assembly: GCA_013358685.1. Taxonomy (NCBI): domain Eukaryota; kingdom Metazoa; phylum Chordata; class Actinopteri; order Lophiiformes; family Antennariidae; genus Antennarius; species Antennarius maculatus. The sequence goes on from CM023606.1 coordinate 5,466,184, forward strand.
AACTTCAACTTCCTATAAAAACATTGGATGAATTTTACTAAATTTGTATAGCTATTTATCCTTTACACTTCTACAGCATTTGTATCATTGCTATTATCTTTAAGTATAACCTAAAAAGTGTAGGCATATGACTGAACACTGACAGACATTTTTTGTTCAATTTGTTGTTTTTGCCAGACATTCATATTCTGGAAAGAAACTTGAGAAAAAACTGAGGAAAGAATTCACTACAGTGAGACAAACCATTGTTTCCACCAAGAGTAGCCACCCACATCCCCATCTCAGGTTTCATAACTGTACCTCCATTCTGTAACTACGCAGCACTAGGGGCCCTCTATTTGCCCAACCCCTCCACCACCAAAGGAGAAAACCATAACAATCCCATCGTATGCCAGCCAGTTCACTGCCGGCACTGTCCTTCAAAAAAGAAACCTCAACATCTGCAATCAGCACAGCAGAGATCTGTTTACACAGCAAAACAGAACCTAACCTGGATAACATGTAGAGCTGCTACAACAGAAACGGGTGGCAGCTTCAGATCAGCTTGATGATGGTAATTTTCCAGGCTCCAATAAAGCCCTGGCTGCTGACAGGGCCATCTGGTGCATGTTTTCTACAATCTAATGTCATAGTACTGTCTTTCTTAACTCTGCTCAAGATTCATGCTGTGTATGCACCCATGCAACTGCAGAGCTTGACCAGTGCTGTGAAACAGCATTTGTTTCAGAAAAAGAAATTTATTTCAATGATACGACTACAGCAGGATGGATCAAATATTCCCCATGCACAAGTTCCAGGCAATAGAGGGATACATATTCCATGATGGTCATCCTTATTAAACCTATTCTGTTATCGTTGGGAAGTGAAGACAATGGAGGCCACACCTCAGGCAACGCTGCAAGCTCTTTAGCTGGAGGAAAATCTCTGCAGTGCTGTAATAGTTTGACCTGCAAGCCAACTCTACTTGTGTGTGATGTTTTTTATCACAACCGCACCCTCAAATGTCAGCGATGCTTGGCACAAATCCTATGGCAATGGACAGTAAAAGTTGGAAAACTACAACAGAAACTCATGAGGGTCTATTTCTGTTGCAGTTTCCATAGTGTATGATGTACTGAAATAAAAATAAAACAGGATGTGTGATTAAAAAATGTTTCTCTGTGAAATCAATAGGACTCACAACACAATCTGTGATGGTGAAGACTGATTAGTGTTTAGCCTAATTGATCGTAGTAGATATTCAAATAATGGCTTAGTATTTAGTGTAATGTTTCCATTGTTAAGTGGCTTGGACTTAAAATCATTTACAACCCCATTGTGTGAACGTATACATCGTCTCCTTTCATTTGAAAGACTCACAAATGTTTGTACTACAGGGTGAGGTCTTGCTGCACTTCAAAAGAAGAATTAGAGTTAATGGAGCCTTGACAGCAGTGATTTCCACACCACAGTGACAATGGGATTACATAATACTATTTCACAATGTCATCCAAAATGGGAGTTTGCCAGAGTGCCTCTAGATATACTTTATTTTAATTAATGCATAAAAGCCGTCAAGCTTTTTTTCAAGAAGCATGTATCTACTGAACTTTAAGTTAACTTAAATATAAATAGACTGAGCCTACATAATATCAACATGAACAGGAATTCAAAGATGAATTCTTCAGTTATCCTGCTGCGCTTTTTTATTACTTGTTCCACCAGCCCAAGTAAATGTGAATTGAACTGAAAACGTAATTAAATTCAATTCAAAGAACTTTATTTGTCACCAAGGGGAAATTGAAGTTATATAAAGCAGGATTGGTGCACAAAAAGGAAATGCAGAGTGCAAAGAGCAAAAACCAGACTTAATAGACAGAAAGCCAATAAACTAAAATACACAATAAACAGATATGTACAATACAAAAAGGTATGTACAATTGTGTAATTAAAACATCAAGAACATGCAAGAATATGTAGGAACATGTAAGGCTGCCATCGCACAGGGAATATTATATTTTTATTAAAATTTGCTTTTAATCCTTAATTTGATTACATGATTATACCAAAGTCAAACCAAAGTGTACACACACACACACACACACACACACACACATACAGTGTGTGCATAATTCATGGTGTGTGTTATTTATTCCACTGTGGATGAGATCCTGTTTTCCTGACACTTTATGACAGGAGGTATTGTTCTATTGTACATTCGCTGCAAAACGCTGAACATACATGACTGTGACAAAGACATATGAAGTACTAGCTATTGGTGATAGTCATACTATTGCAGTCCATCAAGACATCAGACAGATGAAACTAGAAATTCCCATACAGCTTTTACTGGAAAACAAAACAGCAGCTCTCATACCAGCCAATCTGATGTTCAAACAATGTGAGGCATTAGTGTGAGATTTGAATAAAGCTTTTAGATTGAGGGGATTAAAATTCCCTGGCCGAGTACATGGACAGCCCAGACTGTGATTTCTTCTTCAGCAATATTTAATTTTTGTCTTAAGACACATCAAATGGAATTCCTATGATACCAATTCAGTGCTAGTCATGCTCTCGTCTCTTCCTGCAGTCTTCAAGGTCTTCGACTGAAGCACTGCCGACATGGTGACAAGCTATTACGTAAAACACATCTGTTTGGGTTTTAAAAAGGATTTTAAGAACTCCTTCTTGCAATGTTGTCTCATTAACACCAGACCATCACATTCACTTTATATGATTAATATATTATCTTCTGGTTTGCTTTTTTTAATTGAAAATTCAGCATTTAAATGATTGTATTACATAAGGTTTATATACAAACATGAATGGGCAGCACGGTGGTGCAGTGGGTAGCACTGTTGCCTCACTTCCAGGTTCAAGTCCTTTCTGTGAGTTTATAATTTCTCCTTGTGTCTGTGTGGGTTCTGTCCCGGTTCTCCGGCTTTCTCCCACCTCCAAAAACATACACTTCAGGTGAATTGGTCAGTTCCAAATTGTCTGTAGGTATGAGTGTGCGCGTGAGTAATTGTTCTTCTTTCATGTGGTTCTTCAATGCACTGGTGACACATTCACAATGCACGCCTGCTTTTCGCCCGTCCACTGGGATAGGATCCAGTAAGCCCCGTGAAGCAAAAGAAGCAGTAGAAAATGAATAATCCACGCTAGACTGCTATGATGCATGCACACCATGTAATTTAAAAGGAAAGAAAACATATTGTGGTCATGTCACATGAACATTTCAACCGAGGATATTTTCATTCATTAATTTTTTTTAAGATGAGACAATCAGTAATTGTCCCATAAACATCCATTCAGTCACATATTTACAGCTACGTTCAATGAGTTTTTGGTTGTGGCAAGAAGCCAGAAAACCTGGAGAGACCCCCGCAGAATTGGGGAGAATATGCAAATAATACACAAAGAAGCCCAAGATGGAGCCCTATCTCTACCCACGGAACTACCCAATGAATTCTATGAACTTGGTGCCTTGTCACAAGAGTATGTTTTTTAAATTATTGTATTCCTTTGCAACAGCTGTTGCAGAAACTTGTGGATGGAAAGTCTAGCTGGATGCACGAGCGTGTGATAAGTCAAAGTATTTGTGTGCAGGGAGATGGACAGTTAGTAAAAACCTTAGCAAATGTGACTGGTAATGAACCTTTATTACTTTGTATAAGTAAAGCATGTAAAAGGATTAATTTTTTGTGTAATTTCCTCCGGGATTAATAAAGTATCTATCTAATTGACTGATTGATATTGTCTGTGAAAGCATAGAGGTGTTACAGAACCTTTACTATGTCCTGTGCCTAGTGGTACATGATGTACTCTATGTACCACTAGGGTTGGCTATAGACCTTTTTTGCTCTTGTACAGACATCCAGGAGGCAAGCTCATACGCCCATGGAATCCGAAATAACAGTACAGTATATAATAATGGTATTGTCCATATAGTCCAAATATCCTGCCAACTTGTTTTATAAAAAGGATATGAGAACATGCATCTAATGGATTCAATTTGCTTCAACCACTTTTTTGGTGTGGAATTTCCATGACACTGGGTGTGCATTCAGAGAGTCATCAGCCTGTTTGTATAGGCCAACAGCTGCCTGGCTCCGGCCCAAACCAGAGGACCAATGAGTGTTGTCAAACACACCCTGTCCACACATCCTCACATACGCTTATGTACAGTACACCATGCAGCCTGAGCCAAACAGTATCATTCAGGCCCAGGTCTTCATGGCTGCCAAATGTGCTATTACAAGAGAGGTGAGGTGACAGAGCAATGAGCGTCACTCCCTTATTCCTCATGAAGCTACTGATAAGTTGACCTTGAGCCATGCACTTAAACCCTAAGTATGGCGGCAGTTGCTTAGTTGCTCCCAGTATAAAATTGATTGGTGGTGAAATGGTTAAGTAATTTGAGGGTCAGATCACAGTCACAAGCCTGTAGGTAAAGATCTTAATCCACAGTATTGAGAACTGATTGCTGTAACAAAAGGATTAATCAAAAAGATGGTACTGATACATTTCTAAGTAAAGATATGGAAAACATTCTAAACTGATGAGCTCCAGTTAAGCCAAACATTTTAAACCCACTTACATCCTACTGGTGTAGATGTGCTGAACTGCATAAATTGAATTTCTATTTTGAAATTTAAAAAAAAAAGTGTAACAAGGAGGGCGGCACAGTGGCACAGTGGGTAGCGTTGTTGCCCCACAACACGGCGGGCCTGGGTTTGAGTCCCGCTCTGTGCACAGTTTGCATATTCTCCCCGTGTCTGCGTAACTTCTCTCCGGCTTCCTTCCACCTCCAAAAACATGCGCTACAGGTTAATTGGCCAGTCGCAAATTGCCCGTAGAAGTGAGTGTGTGTGTGTGTGTGGTTGTCTGTGTGTGGCTCTGCGGCGCATTGGCATCGTGCCTGGAGTGTCCCCAGCCTCACGCCCTATGCCAGCTGGGATATGCTCCAGCTCCCTGTGACCCGCTGCAGTGGATAAAGCAGAAGAAAATGAATGGATGGATGGATGTGTAACAAGGAATAGAAATGATTACTGTTACTGTGCTGCTGGGTGTGCATGTCTTAGCACATTCTGGTAAGTCTTTAATTACAGCTGTGCTGCAGTAGAGAGGTCAGAAGGTCGGAGTGATGCAGTCAGACCACAAAGGATCTTATTACTTCAAATGCCTCTGGGGAGTAATGGATGACTGAAATCAATGGAGACAGAGGATTCAACTAATCACATCCTTGTCTCCATACTGAGTGTCTACATTACTAGTGTCTGTGGTTCAGTACTATCTTATCATACAACTTGCACTTATAGTGAAGAACCTCTTCAGGTGAACGTCTTTACTCCGGGCCTTACAGTGGCTCTTGTCTTCTCCAGTGACTTGCTACCCTTAATGACTCTCAATGGAGGCGTTGTCTGTGACAGTGTTCCTATATGGCTTACAGCTAGAGTTACTCCAGCCCTCAGGTCTTACCACTGCGAGCCAAAGAATGTGTAAGAAAGCATTGCTGTTGAACACTCACACTGTTAGGAATGTCTACATGTTGCAGCACCCTTCTTGGGATTTCTGTGGCTGAGTGGGAAGAGGAATGTGTGCCTTCAACTGTCTTCCTTAAAAGAACTGCTGCCCTCTTTATGTCACATAAAAGAAAAACTAATGCAGATGTGCTGATCTCATCATATGTTTATATTCTGTCTGTTTACTTAAGAAGCACAATGTAAACTTAAAGATAGAGGTGATAAATGGCTTTTTAAATACAGAGTGTAGAAAGGCCAATAATACCACTGGAAAATCAATAGTGAGTCAAACTCCAGCTTATGCTTGACTAAGAAACCCAGAAATATTACCCATAACCCCAGAGGTTAAATTGATGGCCTTTCGTTTCCACCCAGGACCGTTTATCCCAAATGAAATTCAATAGCATTGTTCTGTTGAAGAAAGCAGCAATTTAAACACAACTTGTGTAATGCTAAATACTACAGACACAAGGTAATGATAACAATTATTAAAAAAAGAAAATATTTTGATGACCTTCATAGACCAGGTGGGAGATGATGGGATTTTCTGCTAAAAACACCTTTATTCACAACCTTATGAATTAGCATGGGTCACCTTGTGTTGACCCACAGACATGCTCACAGTCTTAAATCAAAGGCTTTATTAATGTAAAACATCAATAAGTAAGACAACTATCATTACATTCAACCTGTAGCAGACCACACAAAACTTGAGGAAATTCCCACAAATTAAATGTATTTCTACAAAGGTCTGACATCAGCCAGCAGTTGGGCTTATAGTGCACTTGAGTCAAGGCCAAACATATCCTGTGACACATTCGAATGTGTACCACCGCACTTCCTTGGCAACAGTGAATAATTTCCCTAACAATGCTGGAAGGACAGCTTCATAAAGAAGGAACCTGAAGCCTTTGTGCAGTGAAGTCACAGATGGCTGCTGTTACAAGAGCAATTACTGATTTTAAGTTATGTCAAAACAAACGGTGATCTCATTAAGTTCGCAAACAAAACACTTATTACTGATTAATGGACACATACTTTCTATTTTTCTATTGGGGTACTAAGTATGCTTCAAAGAGTTGCCTTTTTCCCCAATACTGCTGCAGGGACAAGTACACTGCTTTTGTTTGTTTTTTAGCAAGCAGTAAGTGTCCCTTTAACTGTGACTCAATTCCCTAACAATGCTGCAGCTTCACCATGACAACAGCAGTATAGTGTGTATGCAGGTGAAGCAGCCAGCAGCTTCTTCAAACCTAATAGATTTCTGTTTACAACACATACAGTATTACCTATGAAAGAAACATATTTATTGCCACTGGCTAGAAGGTTTGGCTTAGGAGCAGCAAATCTTTTGGACTATAAGAACATAGGGATCTAAGATACAGTATGAGCCATGCTAGCCCAGCTTGGACATACTGTAAAGCTGCTGTTGGCTAATGTCCAGGTGCAGGAAAGCTAAATGGACACACTACCCACTGCGCCATCGTGCCAATCATGATGGATATTAGACTTGCTGGCATCTGAGTTCTCCATCCTGCCATGACTAAAGTGAAATGGTGTTCATCTCAATTTCCACCAATGGGCAGAGTTATATTACAATCAGAACTCATGTTATGACCAATGAAAGGAAAATAAAAATGGTAAAAAAAAATTTTTGTGTTCAACATATACAGCGTCTTTATCTGATACATGCAGAATGGCTGACATTTTCAAATCTGCTGTTATGGAGTGGGAACTGAACATGACTAATAACTGTAATTATCATGGCATAGCTTTTTTGCAAGGA